>CAWUFW010001021.1:2349928-2949928 GCA_963921515.1 Calotriton arnoldi | reverse complement strand
ACTGATTCCTAGGTCTACACACACATCCACTCATTTACCCATACAATCACTCATACATACAGTCACTCATCAATACAACACTATCATATGCACTCATACACCTATACAGACACTCACACACCGCCACTCACCCATGGAGTTACTCACACACCTAGTCAGTCATGCAAAGAATCAATCACACTCCCATTTCCTCAGCTATACAGTTATACACACACCACCTCACTTATTCAAACATATACTAACACATACTTACTCTCTTATACAATCACTGAGACAAGTACACACTCATCCATACAGCCACTCTCACAATCACTGACTCTCACATATAGTCATTTATATACTCCAACTCTCACATACACTGCCTTTTACATATGTAGTTACTTGGACATGTATCACTGAGACATCCAATCTCTCACCAACACACCCATACACACACTCACCCGCCCATACAGCTGTTTCCACATGCAATCTTGAACCCATACATCCAGTGAATCAACCACTCACACATCTATGCACAGAGTCACACACCTC
The DNA here is from genome assembly GCA_963921515.1 of Calotriton arnoldi. Taxonomy (NCBI): domain Eukaryota; kingdom Metazoa; phylum Chordata; class Amphibia; order Caudata; family Salamandridae; genus Calotriton; species Calotriton arnoldi. Next base: position 2,949,397 of record CAWUFW010001021.1, on the reverse strand, counting down.
CCACCCACCCACACACACACTCAGTCTCCCATACAAATACTCAGGCAACCAATCAATAACCCATATAGACACTCATGTAGCTACTGACCAACACATGCAGCAGCTTACACAACAACATACATACTGATGCACACATTCAGACAGTTTAGTCACTAACGCATGTATTCAGTAAGACACATTTAATCACTCACTTATACAGTCAGTCACACACCTACTAAATCCTTCATCCAGACACTTATACACCCACTCATTCTTCAACACACCTTGGCATATATATAAAACATATTTAAACTTTACAAAAACACACAGTCACTGGATGATGTCATCAGTGATGTCATTTGAGATGTCATTAGTGATGTCATCAGTGATGTCACTGACCATGTCATGAATGATGTAATATGTGACGTCATCAGCAGTGCATTACGGGGCGCGAGTTATACTTAGCTGAACTAACTATAACGGGGGAATTTCTATGGTTTTATAGGAGTGAAATGTCCAACTAACTATAACATCCCTGAAACCTATGGTTTTTTCAGTGAATTTCTAAGGTTTTTAAATGCTAATTTCTAACTATAACGTGCCTGAAACCTATGTTTTTTTCAGTGAATACATATATATATAACCTACTGGAGGTCGCCAGTAGGTAGTTATAGTTAGGACCTAGTTTCCATAGGAAAAGCGTTTTTTGATTTGCCAATATCTTTGGCGCTGTTTGACGAATCTTCGCGAAAGTTTCAAAACTAATGGGGCGGACCGGTCAGCTCCTGTTTTGAAAGTTTCGGGGTGATTCATCAAGCGGGGGCTGAGAAAAAAGGGGGGGTCCCAAAACGCGTTTTCCCCATGTTAATTTCATGTGAATTTTGAAACAGGTTACAGCCCGAACTGCTAAACGGAATTACACCAAATTTGACAAAAAAGTAGGTCTTGGTCTAGAAAGCGTGCTTTTTTTTAAATGGTGTAAATCCGTTCAGTAGTTTCTAAGAAATTCAAAAATAAAAAAATATCGATATCTGGGCGGAGCCTAACCACACATCTCATCGTGAGATCTGATTGGCTGTCAGCACTCCAAACCAGGAAGTGTTGGCAGCCATCTTGTGACTCGGTATCCGAGTCACAAGAAAACAGTGGAAAAAAGATTAAAAAACAAGAAAAGGGGGCAGGGTAAAAACATCCTGACCCCCTAGGCCTGCTCAGGGGGTCCCACAGGGACCCCCAGGCCCAAAAAAAGCATTTTTTTAAATTTAAAAAAACGAAGCGCGGACTTTCGCGCTACGTTATTTGTAAGTCCCCGGGTGGGCCAGGTCCCGGGGGCTATGCCTAGTGAATTAGCGCCACCTCCCAGGGGCTTTCTTTAATTATATGCGGGGGGCACGCAGCCCCCCTGCAGCCCCGGGGGCCACCACCTCCCCGGGGCTTTGTTTTATAAATGTGTGGGGGGGCTCCTGCCCCCCCCACACTGCCCCGGGGACCACCACCTCCCCGGGGCACTAATTATTTGAATGCCGGGGTCCATTGCGGACCCCCGGCCCCTGGGACCACCACCTCCTCGGGGCTTTGAAAACATAGGGAGGGGGGCCGCGCAGCCCCCCTCTTGGAGCCCTCAATGGCCCTGGGGACCGCCACCCCCCAGGGCCGGCTCCTGCAATGTCCCGGGGTGCCCACCCCCGGGACATTGCTGTTTGCTATGGCAGGGCGGGAGCACGCCTCCCGCCCTGCCATAGCAAACCCTGCTTTGCTTTGTTGAAGCGAGAGCAGGAAAACCTGCTCTCGCTTCAACTAAGAAAAGCAGGATTGCTTTTGAGCAAGGGGAGCTGCATGTCAGCACCTCCCCTTGCTCAAAAGCAATGCCGGCTCCCGCAGGAGGCAGGGAGCCGGCAGGGACCGTGGGGGCATTGGGGCTCCCCCACGGTCCCCAACGCAAAGGGCCGGCCCTGGGGGATGGGGTCCCTCAGGAGGCAAGGGGACTTCATCCCCCAACCAAGAGCGCGCCAGGAGGCTCGTTTGCTGAGTGGTGGTGAAAGGGGGCATGGCCTGTGTCCACTCTCAGCAGTCCCACTATCTGGGGCTTGCTGGAGGTGTCAGGTAGGCTAGTCAGCCCCTAACGACTCCCAGCAGCGAAGGGGACTTCAACCCCCATCTAAGAGCGTGCCAGGGATCGCGATTGCAGACTGGTGGGCAAAGGGGGCATGGCATGCTTTGAGGACTTACAATTGCTGCTGTATGGGACTTACTGGAGGTAATAGGAGGGGTAGTTGGCCCCTAAGGTTGTCCTTGGCGGCCAACTACCCCTCCTATTACCTCCAGTAAATCCCACACAGTGGTATTGGTAAGAGGTCTTCGGAGGCCATGCCCCCTTTCCCCAGCACTCTGCAAATGCACCTCCTGGCACACTATGGGATGGGGTATGAAGTCCACTTTACTCCTGAGGGACTTTAGGGGCCAAGAACCCCTCCTGGTACCTCCTGTAAGTCCTTCGCAGTGGAATTCCTGAGCGCTGGTCGGAGGCCCAGCCCCCTTTCTCCTCCACTCTGCAAACGCGACTAGTAGTTAAAGAAGCATTTGCAATGTAATAGGTTTCGCATCTGCGAGAGTTAGAGCTATTGGCGTTGTAAATGTAAAAGATTTTTACTAATGTTTTTTGTAGTGGAGTCAATGTACTTTGTGTGTAGTGGAATTATGTGGTATGTTGTGCAGTGAATTTATGTAGATAGAAAGTATGTGGTATTTAGTGTATAGGAATTATGTAGAGTGGGATTATGTGTTAAAGTGAGTAATTATGTGGTATGGTAGTCTGTGTTGTGGAGTGGTAACCTCAGGTTTAGTCTTCCTCGTCTCTATAGAAGTTAAACTATAAACTCAATGAGACAAAAAAAAGAAGGAACCACTGAGGAGCACTTCTGGACCTAGTCAGAGGTATGAGCAAGGCCACTGGAATTATGCGACTGTTTGCCTGCACTGATTTTCGCATAATTATCCATTTTCCGCATTTGCTGCATAATCCATCATCTGCTGTATAATCTGCAGACTTGAACAAAAAAATCTTGTTTCTAGCTCAAAGAGCTCAAACGTTACCAAAAATGCAGTGACAAGTGTTACAGCGTGGTGGAAGGTCCTTTGCAAAGCTGGAATGGTTAACTGTTAATTATTGCTAAAAGTGGGTGTTAAATTGGTACTAATGGTGCGCAAATCACTCTTGCTTCTTTCTGCGCTTCTCTTGTCTCTTTCTGCGCTCTCTTGCCTCTTTCTGCATCTCACTTGCCTCTTTTGCACCTCTCTTGCCTCTTTCTGCACGTCGCTTGCCTCTTTCTGTACCTCTCTTGCCTCTTTCCGCACCTCACTTGCCTCTTTCTGCATTTCTCTTGCCTCTTTCTGCACTTCTCTTGCCTCTTTCTGCATTTCTCTTCCCTCTTTCTGCACTTCACTTGCTTCTTTCTGCGCTTCTCTTGCCTCTTTCTGCACTTCTCTTGCTTCTTTCTGCACTTCTCTTAGCTCTTTCTGCACTTCTAGTTCCTCTTTCTGCACTTCTGTTCCTTCTTTCGGCGCTTCTCTTGCCTTTTTGTGTGCATCTCTTGCCTGTTTCTGCACTTCTTTTGCCTCTTTCTCCACTTCTCTTGGCTCTTTCTGCACTTCTCTTGCCTCTTTCTGCACATTCCTTACTCTTTCTGCGCTTCTCTTGTTTTTTTCTGCACTTCACTTGCCTCTTTCTGTACCTCTCTTACCTCTTTCCGCACCTCACTTGCCTCTTTCTGCACTTCTCTTGCCTCTTTCTGCACTTCTCTTGCCTCTTTCTACACTTCTCTTCCCTCTTTCTGTACTTCACTTGCCTCTTTCTGCACCTCACTTGCCTCTTTCTGCAGTTCTCTTGCCTCGATCTGCACCTCACTCTCTTTGTTCTGCACCTCTCTTGCCTCTTTCTGCATTTCTTTCTCTTTTCTGCACTTTTCATGCTTCTTTCTTCACCTCTCTTGCCTCTTTCTGCACTTCTCTTGCCTCTTTCTGCACTTCTCTTCCTTCTTTCTGTACTTCTTTTGCCTCTTTTTGCACTTCTCTTGCTTCTGTCTGCACCTCTCTTGCCTCTTTCTCTACCTCTCTTGCCTCTTTCTGCACCTCACTTGCCTCTCTCTGCACTTCTTTTGCCTCTTTCTGCAGTTCTCTTGCCTCTATCTGCACCTCACTCTCTTCTTTCTGCACCTCTCTTGCCTCTTTCTGCACTTCTCTTGCCTCTTTATGCACTTCCCTTCCTTCTTTCTGCACATCTCTTGCCTCTTTTTGCACTTCTCTTGCTTCTTTCTGCACCTCTCTTGCCTATTTCTGCACTTTACTTGCCTCTTTCTGTACCTCACTTGCCTCTTTCTGCACTTTTTGCCTCTTTCTGCACATCACTTGCCTCTTTCTGCACTTCTTTTGCCTCTTTCTGCACTTCTCTTGCCTCTTTCTGCACTTCTCTTGCTTCTTTCTGCACTTCTCTTGGCTCTTTCTGTACTTCTATTTCCTTTTTCTGCACTTCTCTTTCTTCTTTCTGCACTTCTCTTGCCTCTTTCTGCACTTCTCTTCCCTCTTTTTGCGCTTCTCTTCCCTCTTTCTGCACTTCTCTTTCCTCTTTCTGTACCTCACTTGCCTCTTTCTGCACTTCTTTGACCTCTTTCTGCACATCTCTTGCTTCTTTCTGCACTTCTCTTGGCTCTTTCTGCACTTCTATTTCCTCTTTTTGCACTTCTCTTGCTTCTTTCTGCAACTCTCTTGCTTCTTTCTGCACCGTACTTGCCTCTTTCTGTACCTCTCTCACCTCTTTCTGCATCTCACTTGCCTCTTTCTGCACTTCATTTGCCTCTTTCTGCACTTCTCTTACCTCTTTCTGCACTTCTCTTGCCTCTTCCTGTAACTCTTTTGCCTCTTTCTGCACCTCACTTGCCTCTTTCTGCAGTTCTCTTGCCTCTATCTGCACCTCACTCTCTTCTTTCTGCACATCTCTTGCCTCTTTTTGCACTTCTCTTGCTTCTTTCTGCACCTCTCTTGCCTATTTCTGCACCTTACTTGCCTCTTTCTGTACCTCTCTTGCCTATTTCTGCTCCTTACTTGCCTCTTTTTGTACCTCTCTTGCCTCTTTCTGCACCTCACTTGCCTCTTTCTGCACTTCTTTTGCCTCTTTCTGCACTTTTCTTGCCTCTTTCTGTATTTCTCTTGCTTGTTTCTGCACTTCGCCTGGCTCTTTCTGTACTTCTATTTCCTCTTTCTGCACTTCTCTTGCTTCTTTCCGCACATCTCTTACCTCTTTCTGCACTTCTCTTCCCTCTTTTTGTGCTTCTTTTCCCTCTTTCTGCACTTCTCTTTCCTCTTTCTGTACTTCTATTAGCTCTTTCTGCACTTCTCTTCCTTCTTTCTGCACATCTCTTGCCTCTTTTTGCACTTCTCTTGCTTCTTTCTGCACCTCTCTTGCCTATTTCTGCACCTTACTTGCCTCTTTCTGTACCTCTCTTGCCTCTTTCTGCACCTCACTTGCCTCTTTCTGCACTTCTTTTGCCTCTTTCTGCACTTCTTTTGCCTCTTTCTGCACTTCTCTTCCCTCTTTTTGCACTTCTCTTCCCTCTTTCTGCACTTCTCTTTCCTCTTTCTGTACCTCACTTGCCTATTTCTGCACTTCTTTTACCTCTTTCTGCACTTCTCTTGCTTCTTTCTGCACTTCTCTTGGCTCTTTCTGCACTTCCATTTCCTCTTTTTGCACTTCTCTTGCTTCTTTCTGCAACTTTCTTGCTTCTTTCTGCACCGTACTTGCCTCTTTCTGTACCTCTCTTACCTCTTTCTGCATCTCACTTGCCTCTTTCTGCACTTCATTTGCCTCTTTCTGCACTTCTCTTACCTCTTTCTGTACTTCTCTTGCCTCTTCCTGTAACTCTTTTACCTCTTTCTGCACCTCACTTGCCTCTTTCTGCAGTTCTCTTGCCTCTATCTGCACCTCACTCTCTTCTTTCTGCACCTCTCTTGCCTCTTTCTGCACTTCTCTTGCCTCTTTCTGCACTTCTCTTCCTTCTTTCTGCACATCTCTTGCCTCTTTTTGCACTTCTCTTGCTTCTTTCTGCACCTCTCTTGCCTATTTCTGTACCTTACTTGCCTCTTTCTGTACCTCTCTTGCCTATTTCTGCACCTTACTTGCCTCTTTTTGTACCTCTCTTGCCTCTTTCTGCACCTCACTTGCCTCTTTCAGCACTTCTTTTGCCTCTTTCTGCACTTCTCTTCCCTCTTTTTGTGCTTCTTTTCCCTCTTTCTGCACTTCTCTTTCCTCTTTCTGCACTTCTATTAGCTCTTTCTGCACTTCTCTTCCTTCTTTCTGTACTTCTCTTGCCTCTTTCTCTACTACTGTTGCCACTTTATGCACCTCACTTGCCTCTTTCTGCACTTCTCTTGCCTCTTTCTGCACTTCTCTTGCCTCTTTCTGCACTACTCTTCCCTCTTTCTGCACTTCACTTGCCTATTTGTGCACCTTACTTGCCTCTTTCTGTACCTCTCTTGCCTCTTTCTGCACCTCACTTGCCTCTTTCTGCACTTCTTTTGCCTCTTTCTGCACTTCTCTTGGCTCTTTCTGCACTTCTCTTGCTTCTTTCTGCACCTCTCTTGCCTCTTTCTGCACCTCCCTTGCCTCTTTCTCTACCTCTCTTGCCTCTTTCTGCACCTCACTTGCCTCTTCCTGCACTTCTCTTGCCTCTTTCTGCACTTCTCTTGCCTCTTTTTGCACTTTTCTTGACTCTTTCTGCAGTTCTCTTGTCTCTTTCTGTACCTCTCCTGCCTCTTTCTGTAACTCACTTGCCTCTTTTTGCACTTCTCTCGTTTCTTTATGCACGTCTCTTGCCTATTTCTGCACCTTACTTGCCTCTTTCTGTACCACTCGTGCCTCTTTCTGCACCTCACTTCCCTCTTTCTGCACTTCTCTTGCCCCTTTCTGCATTTCTCGTGCCTCTTTATGCACTTCTCTTGCCTCTTTCTGCACTTCTCTTGCCTCTTTCTGCATTTCTCTTGCCACTTTCTGCACAAGTCTTGCTTTTTTCTGCACATCTCTTGCCTTTTTGTGCGCATCTCTTGCCTGTTTCTGCATTTCTTTTGCCTCATTCTCCACTTTTCTTGCATGTTTCTGCTTTTCTCTTGCTCTTTCTGCACATTTCTTACTCTTTCTGCACTTCAGTTGCTTCTTTCTGCGCTTCTCTTGCCTCTTTCTGCACTCCTGTTGCTTCATTCTGCACTTTCTATGCTTCTTTCTGCATCTGTCTTGCTTCTTTCTGTACCCCTGTTGTCTCTTTCTGCATTCGTCTTCCCTCTTTCTCTACCTTTTTTGCCTGTTTCTGCATCTGACTTGCCTCTTTCTGCACTTTTCTTGCTTCTTTCTACACCTCTGTAGCTTCTTTCAGCAATTCTCTTGCCTCTTTCTGCACTTCTCTTGCTTGTTTCTGCACCTCTCTTGCGTTTTTCTGCACCTCACTTGCCTCTTTCTGCACTTCTTTTGCCTCTTTCTGCACTTCTCTTGGCTCTTTCTGCACTTCTCTTGCTTCTTTCTGCACCTCTCTTGCCTCTTTCTGCACCTCAATTGCCTCTTTCTGTACCTCTCTTGCCTCTTTCTGCACCTCACTTGCCTCTTTCTGCACTTCTCTTACCTCTTTTTGCACTTCTCTTGCCTCTTTCTGCAGTTCTCTTGTCTCTTTCTGTACCTCTCCTGCCTCTTTCTGTACCTCACTTGCCTCTTTTTCCCCTTCTCTTGTTTCTTTATGCACCTCTCTTGCCTATTTCTGCACCTTACTTGCCTCTTTCTGTACCACTTGTGCCTCTTTCTGCACCTCACTTCCCTCTTTCTGCACTTCTCTGGCCCCTTTCTGCATTTCTCATGCCTCTTTCTGCACTTCTCTTGACTCTTTCTGCACTTCTCTTGCCTCTTTCTGCATTTCTATTGCCTCTTTCTGCACAAGTCTTGCTTTTTTCTGCACATCTTTTGCCTTTTTGTGCGCATCTCTTGCCTGTTTCTGCATTTCTTTTGCCTCATTGTCCACTTTTCTTGCATGTTTATGCACTTCTCTTGCCTCTTTCTGCACATTTCTTACTCTTTATGCACATCGTCTTCCCTCTTTCTCTACCTTTCTTGCCTGTTTCTGCATCTCACTTGCCTTTGTCTGCACTCTTCTTACTTCTTTCTACACCTCTGTTGCTTCTTTCAGCAATTTTCTTGCCTCTTTCTGCAGTTCTCTTGCCTGTTTCTGCACCCCTGTTGTCTCTTTCTGCATCCATCTTCCCTCTGTGTGCAACTCTCTAGCCTCTTTCTACACCTCTCTTCCCTCTTTCTGCACCTCTCTTGCCTCTTTCTGTACCTCTGTTGCTTCTTTCTGCACTTCTCTTGACTCTTTCTGCACCCTTCGTGCCTCTTTCAGCACCTCTGTTGCTTCTTTCTGCACTTCTCTTCCTTCTATCTGCACCCCTCCTGCCTCTTTCTGTATCCCTCTTGCCTCTTTATGCATCTCACCTACCTATTTCTGCACCCCTCTTGCCTCTTTTTGCACCTCTGTTGGTTCTTTCTGCACTTCTCTTGCCTCTTTCTGTACTTCTCTTGCCTCTTTCTGTACCTCTCTTGCCTCTTTCTGCACCTCACTTGCCTCTTCCTGCACTTCTCTTGCCTCTTTCTGCACTTCTCTTGCCCCTTTTTGCACTTCTCTTGCCTCTTTCTGCAGTTTTCTTGTCTCTTTCTGTACCTCTCCTGCCTCTTTCTGTACCTCACTTGCCTCATTTTGCACTTCTCTTGTTTCTTTATGCACCTCTCTTGCCTATTTCTGCACCTTACTTGCCTCTTTCTGTACCACTCGTGCCTCTTTCTGCACCTCACTTCCCTCTTTCTGCACTTCTCTTGCCCCTTTCTGCATTTATTGTGCCTCTTTCTGCACTTCTCTTGCCTCTTTCTGCACCTCTCTTGCCTCTTTCTGCATTTCTCTTGCCTCTTTCTGCATAAGTCTTGCTTTTTTCTGCACATCTTTTGCCTTTTTGTGCGCATCTCTTGCCTGTTTCTGCATTTCTTTTGCCTCATTCTCCACTTTTCTTGCATGTTTCTGCACTTCTCTTGCCTCTTTCTGTACATTTATTATTCTTTCTGCACCTCTGTTGCTTCTTTCTGCACTTCTCTTGCCTCTATCTGCACCCATGTTGCTTCATTCTGCACTTCCCATGCTTCTTTCTGCATCTGTCTTGCTTCTTTCTGCACCCCTGTTGTCTCTTTCTTCACCCGTCTTCCCTCTTTGTGCAACTCTCTAGCCTCTTTCTATACCTCTCTTACCTCTTTCTGCACCTCTCATGCCTCTTTCTGTACCTCTGTTGCTTCTTTCTGCACTTCTCTTGACTCTTTCTGTACCCTTCACGCCTCTTTCAGCAGCACCTCTGTTGCTTCTTTCTGCACTTCTCTTCCTTCTTTCTGCACCCCTCCTGCCTCTTTCTGTACCCCTCTTGCCTCTTTCTGCACCTCTCCTACCTATTTCTGCACCCCTCTTCCCTATTTCTCCACCTCTCTTCCTTCTTTCTGCACTTTTCTTGCTTCTTTCTGCACTGCTCTTGCTTCTTTCTGCACCTCTCGTGCAAATGTCTGTATCCCTCTTACCTCTTTCTGTACCTTTCTTGCCTGTTTGTGCACCTCTCTTGCCTCTTTCTGTACCCCTCTTGCCTCTTTAAGCACCTCTGTTGCTTCTTTCTGCACTTCTCTTGCTTCTTTTTTACATCCCTCTTGCCTCTTTCTGTACCTCTTTTGCCTCTTTGTGCACCTCTCTTGACTCTTTCTGCACCTCTCTTGCCTTTTTCTGCAGTTCTCTTGCCTCTTTCTGCACCTCTGTTGCTTCTTTCTGCAATGCTCTTGCTTCTTTTTGCACCTCTGTTGCAAATTTCTGCATCCCTCTTGCCTCTTTCTGTACCCCTCTTCCATCTTTCTGCACCTCTGTTGGTTCTTTCTGCACTTCTCTTGCTTCTTTCTGCACCTCTTTTGCAAATTTCTGCATCCCTCATGCCTCTTTCGGCACCCCTCTTCCCTATTTCTCCAAATATCTTCCTTCTTTCTGCACTTTTCTTGCTTCTTTCTGCACTGCTCTTGCTTCTTTCTGCACCTCTCGTGCAAATTTCTGTATCCCTCTTACCTCTTTCTGCACCCCTGTTCCATCTTTCTGCACCTCTCTTGCCTCTGTCTGCATACCAGTTCCCTCTTTCTGCACTCCTTTTACCTGTTTCTGCAACTCTCTTGCCTCTTTCTGCAGTTCTCTTGCTTCTTTCTGCACCTCACTTGCCTCTTTCTGCACTTCTCTTGCTTCTTTATGCACCCCTGTTGTCTCTTTCTGCACCCCTGTTGTCTCTTTCTGCACTCGTCTTCCCTCTTTCTGCACCTCTCTTGCTTCTTTCTGCACTTCTCTTGCCTCTGTCTGCACCTCTCTTGCTTCTTTCAGCACCCTTCTTCTTTTTCTGCACATCTCTTGCCTCTTTCTGCACGTCTCTTGCCTCATTCTGCACATCTCTTGGTTCTTTCTGCACTGCTCTTGCCTCTTTCTGTACCCCTCTTGCCTCTTTGTGCACCTCTTTTGCTTCTTTCTGCACTTCTCTCTCCTCTTTCTGTACCCCTCATGCCTCTTTTTGCACCTCTGTTGGTTCTTTCTGCACTTCCCTTGCTTCTTTCTACACCTCTGTTGCTTCTTTCGGCAATTCTCTTGCCTCTTTCTGCACTTCTCTTGCTTGTTTCTGCACCTCTCTTGCGTCTTTCTGCACCTCTGTTGCCTCATTCTGCACTTCACTTGCTTCTTTCTGCACCTCTCTTGCCTCTTTCGGCACCTCTGTTCCTTTTTTCTGTACTTCTCTTGCCTCTTTCTGCACCCTTCGCTCCTCTTTCAGCACCTCTGTTACTTTTTTCTGCACTTCTCTTCCTTCTTTCTGCACTGCTCTTGCCTCTTTCTGTACCCCTCATGCCTCTTTTTGCACCTCTGTTGGTTCTTTCTGCACTTCCCTTGCTTCTTTCTACACCTCTGTTGCTTCTTTCTGCACCTCTGTTGCCTCTTTCTGCACTTCACTTGCTTCTTTCTGCACCTCTATTGCCTCTTTCGGCACCTCTGTTCCTTTATTCTGTACTTCTCTTGCCTCTTTCTGCACCCTTCGCGCCTCTTTCAGCACCTCTGTTACTTCTTTCTGCACTTCTCTGCCTTCTTTCTGCATCCCTCCTGCCTCTTTCTGTATCCCTTTTGCCTCTTTGTGCACCTCTCCTACCTCTTTCTACACCCCTCTTGCCTCTTTTTGCACCTCTGTTGGTTCTTTCTGCACTGCTCTTGCATCTTTCTGTACCTCTCTTGCCTTGTTCGGCACCTCTGTTGCTTCTTTCTGCACTTCTCTTGCCTCTTTCTGCACCTCTGACTTGGAGGTAGTTTTAATCCCCCTGCCCTATTATGTACTAGGGCCTTAAGGGGAGTTCATGCCAATCACAGGGTACCCCAACCCATAGTGTACCCTAGTGTATGTAGGTGTTTTCACTGTATTCTAAGTGTCTTTCAGCATAGCACTGGCTCCGGGCCTGGTTAGTCAGAGTCAGTTACCACCAGTACCAGTCAGCAAAAAGTTGGGGGCACAGAATGACTTTGCAACAAGGCCTCTTTCTGGACCTCTGTTGGTTCTTTCTGCATATCTCTTGCTTCTTTCTGCAACTTTCTTCGTCTTTCTGGACTTCTGTTGCCTCTTTCTGCATTTCTCTTGTTTCTTTCTGCGCTTTTCTTCCTCTTTCTGCACATGTCCTACCTCTGTAGGAATAGTTAGAAATTAGCATTTAAAAAACCTTCGAAATTCACTGAAAAAACCATAGGTTTCAGGGACGTTATAGTTAGAAATTATCATTTAAAAAACCTTTGAAATTCACTGAAAAAACCATAGGTTTCAGGGACGTTATAGTTAGAAATTAGCATTGAAAAAACCTTAGAAATTCACTGAAAAAACAACAGGTTTCAGGGACGTTATAGTTAGTTAGACATTTCACTCGTACAAAACCAGAGAACTTCAGCCGTTATAGTTAGTTCAGCTAACTATAACTCGCGCCCCCGCAATGCACTGCTGATGACGTCACATATTACATCATTCATGACATGGTCAGTGACATCACTGATGACATCACTGATGACTTGGCATACGCGTCTGCCACATAATGCAACATCCCACGAAGTTAACCCGGCTAGGACGAGCTTAATGAAGACGAGGGGCAGTGTTAACTTTACAAAGTAAGCGTCGGCCTCATAAGGCACCATCTCATACCTATTCTAAGATTTCATGCCTATTCTACAGATTTAAGCAAAAAATGTCACCCATATAACAGAGACAAAATGATACTGGCCAATCTAACTTCCCTCCGCGCCTCTGCATCGAACGGCCTGAAACCCCATGGCCCGAACTCCTTTTCCATCATCTTCCCCCCAATCTCTCACCAAAAGCGAAAAGAAATTTCAAACACAGGCTGTTAAGACAACACCAGGAAACACTATTCGCAGACTTATACCACTGCTCCTCTAAAGGCCAGCAGAAAATGGATCTCATTTTCCACACCCAGTGCCCTGCGAAATGGAACACCATTCTAAGAACCCACCTCCACATATCCAAAACAACTAGCACCCCTCTCAGCTGCAAACTGACGTTCCTAATTTCAAACCGCCACACGAGCAATGGCAACACCTTTGCGACCATCTACAGCAATGGCACAGTCCTGATCCAATCCAACAATGACAACCTGGACTCATTTGACTCCCTCTTCCCCACGCTACGCAATGCCTTCACTCATTTACACTACTCCAACGCCATATTCTCTAACCGATTGACCCTCCTGGAAAACTCTCAAAACAATCCCAAGACACAAACTCACTCCACCAACCTATCCCCCCCTGGCGCCACCCTCCCCTCCTCCGCCACCTCCCCTAACTCGCACAATACATACCTCTCATCCAGAACTAACCCGAGGTACACCCCAGATGAGACTCTACAGTCCCTTGCCAGCCTCAACCTCTTCCCCTACTCTACACGATACTACTCCCATCAAGCAACGAGGGAAACTGACCCGCAGACAATAGCCCCTAACTCTCTCAGTTCACCGAAACCAAAGAAGCTGCCAATTAATTCACAAAGTAATTTTTCATACCACATGCCCACGGCTAGCCTCAGGGACCACATAGGCATCATAAACAATGTGAGCCACACTCCCACTGACAAGCTCTCTCCATCCATAGACTGCCACACTCAGGACATCCTGATCCCAAACTCCCCTACACCTTCCTCTATGAATACGACTCAAAGACTTGCTCAGATGGAAAACCAGCTTGAGATCATAATACAGGGTATCAACAAAATCTTATCGAACCACACCACACCTCTGGAGCCTACCCAATGCCCACTCCCCACAGCCACTAACAATATACACACAAGTCCCCTCAAGGCCCAATGGCACAGCTGGAACACAACCCCCTTCAGGAACCAGCTTCAGAGACACAAAAGAACAAACGCCACAATGTCCATGAACGAGGTGAGGGATCTCACCAAATCATATGAAGCAACTTCAGCTGTCTTCCCCAGCTCTGAGATCCAGGTTATCACTGGATTTGGAAGAGACCGCATCGTACCGAGAACGTTGAGGCCTCCAGCCTCCCTCACCAATATCCCCATGGCTCCCCTAAAGGAGAAACGCAACAATAAGGGGACGACCAACTGCATGCTCATAAACTGCAGATCTGCTACCAAACACGCAACAGAACTGTCAGAAACCATCCTCACCCATGACATAGACATCACGTTCATCACAGAAACTGGTTGAATGAATCCTCACCCCCCATCATCGACATGCTTGTACCCCCGGGGTTCTCAATCATCATAAAGACAGAAGGAACCATTGAGGCGGGGGTATCGCAATCATCCACAAGAGCAACATCTCTGTAACGGAAACGGACTCCTTCAAATATAACACATTTGAATACCTAACCTCCACCATTAAGACGACGGACAACAAAACACTATACTGCCATCTCCTCTACCGTCCGCCAGGCAACACCACTGCATTTGGAGAACACCTTTCTGACCTGATAACACACTGCTCACTCGTGGACTCGAACAACATAATACTAGGCGACCTCAACCTACACTGGAATGATGAAAATAACTCTCTGGTCCAATCCATGAATGAATTTCTTCGCAATAACAATCTTATCCAACACTGCACAGAGCAAACTCATAACAGAGGCTCAATCCTGGATGCCATCATAGCACACGAAGACTCAGTCACCATTGACCACATTCTCCCCGTCGACTGGTCAGACCACCACATCATTCTATTTCACATCAATCAAAAGACCCAGTGCCTCCCGCGCACAAAAGAACCCCCTCATTGGGTGAGAAACCTAAGACAGATCCCCCTCGCCGACCTAGAAGAAAGGATAAGTGCACTCCTTCCCTCCACCGCATGCGACCTTTCCACAACAGTACTTACTTCACCTACAATGCAACAATGACCTCCATACTCGACCAAATAGCACCCCTAAAACAAAAAAAGTCAGGAACATTCTATCGAGATCGTGGTTCAATACAGACCAAACTCGGAAAGAAGACAACTAAGAGCTGCAGAAAGACTCTGGCGTAACAACCCGTCCACAATCCACCTTGATCAACTCAAAACGGAACGCAGGAAATATAAAAAGCACATTAAAAATGAAAAAACCTCCTTCTTCTGTGGTGCGCTAAACAATGCCAAAAATCATCCCAAAGAACTCTTTAATCCCATTAGACAACAAACATCCATGCCCCCCCCCAAACCGCAGTGCTGGCTTCCAAAGACCTATGTGATAACTTTGCTAATGTCTTTATCGATAAAATCACCAAGATTGAGCTCTCCCTGGAGGACCACCTCCGCCCACCCAGCCAAAGCCCGCCCCCCTGCAAAGAAGACAGCAACCTACCCAGGCACCCTCCCAACAAATGGAAATCATGCAATCCCATCTCCGAAACAGAAATCATTGAAATGATTACCGGAACCAACCCTTTGTCACACATTGAGGACCCCATCCCTGCCCAACTGGCCAAAGAAACTCAAACTCACCCTAGCCCCACTCTGGACAAAGATTATAAATAGCTCCCTGAAAACCGGAATCATGCCAGACTGCCTCAAAATCGGCCAAGTCACACCATTACTAAAAAAAACGGGCTCTGACCCAAACAATCTCAATAACTTCATGCCTGTCTCCAATCTCCCATTCTTAGCCAAAATACTAGAAAAATGTGTTCTCCTTCAACTTACCCATCACATGGACAGCAACACCCTTCTAGACCCTCACCAATTGGGTTTCAGAAAAGGTTGCAGCACAGAGACAGCGATCCTGAATGTCATAGATGATGTCTACAAATCACTCGATAAGGACCGATGCTGTCTACTCATACTCCTGGACCTATCGGCAGCCTTCGACACGGTTGACCACAAATTGCTCATCAATGTACTCCAAGAAAGGGTAGGCGCAGAAGAGGTGGTCCTACAGTGGTTTACCTCCTTTCTACAGAACCGCTCCCAAAGAATAAAAATCAGAAACTTCACGTCTGATCTATGCCCCACAAGCAGGGGCGTCCCCCAAGGATCAGTTCTCTCACCTTCACTGTTCAATATCTACATGGAGCCCCTCACCACCATACTCAAAAAAGCCAACATACCCTTCCACCTCTATGCAGACGACACCCAGATCTACCTTGAAACTTCCTCCATTGGTGACATGCAAAGACTTAATGACACTTTAAGAGAAGTCCAACACTGGCTATCCCACAACCACCTGAAACTCAACCAAGATAAAACTGAAATCCTCCTCATAGCCAACAAAGAGCAGAGCCCCCAAATCACAGAAGGGCTAAAAACCATTGATGCTCTCAACTACACTCTCATCCCAGCCGACTCCGTAAAATCACTGGGAATCACTCTGGACCCTAACCTAGACATGGTCAAACACATCAAGAACACCGCAAAGAGTGCTTTCTTCAACCTAAAACTACTCAACAAAATAAAACCCTTGATCCCTCCAAATGACCTTAAACAGGCCACACAATCCCTTGTTCTGTCCAGATTGGATTACGGGAACGCTACCCTCACAGGCACGGCAAAATCTCACCTAGCTCCCCTCAGATCAACTCTAAATGCAGCAGCCAGAATGGTGACTGGAGTAAAGAAAAACAAACACATCTCCCCCGCTCTCAGAGAGTTAAAATGGCTCCCAATCGAAATGCGTGCCAACTTCAGAACTGCTTGTCTCACACACAAAGCTCTGCACACTGGCAAACCTGCCTACCTGTCCTCCAAACTCAACAAAACTGGGCAGACAAGGAATCTCAGGAGCACTAACATTCTACTTCTCATCCCTCCGAAAACTCGCAAACAAAAAACCTTATCACGCTCCTTCTCTGGAAATGCGCCCAAAATTTGGAACGCCATCCCAGTCCATATCAGGACTAACCCATCCTTCAAAAAATTCAAAAGCCAGCTCAAAGTCCTCTTCCTCAACCGAACTCTTCCAAAAGGATAGCTGTCGCATAACGAGGAATCTTGCCCATTTGAGCATACAATCACTATGATAAGAATGACTTTTACAGCATCTAACTCTTGACTCGCTCCTCTGTCCCCCTCCCTGAACAGGACTCGTCACGAATCAATGTGTTTACTACTGTTATACTTTGTATTCGATTGTTACATGACAAATGTTGTAAAGCGCTCCGATACCTTCGGGTCTGGCCGGCGCTATAGAAAACTCTTAAATAAATAAATAAATAAATAACAAAAGCACAAAAAAAATTATGTTGATTACCCAATATTCAAAAACATATAGAAATATTAGAAAATTGTACATCAAAACTGGGAACTCATCCACATGGACCACAATTTGAAAGACATCTTCCCTAAACCACTACTGTATGGGAAGAGTAAATCAAGAAGGCTAAGGAACATTTTTATAAAAGCCAAAAAAACATAAGAGACAAACACAATGGGCCTGATTCACAGAACTAACGTACGTCAAAAACGTAAAGTTAGTACTTTTAGTATTCACAGAATACACTTACTCATTTTAGTATTCACAGAATGAACTTACTCATTTCGGTATTCACAGAAGTTAGTAGTCCTAACTTTAGGACTCCTAAATGCCTTCTGTGAATACCGAAAGTCTTAAAGTTAGGATTTTTCTCAGTTTAGGAGTAGTAAAGTTAGGAGTCCTAACTTTACTACTCCTAAACTGAAAAATCCTAACTTTAAGACTTTCGGTATTCACAGAAGGCATTTAGGAGTTCTAAAGTTAGGACTACTAACTTCTGTGAATACCGAAATGAGTAAGTTCATTCTGTGAATACCAAAATGAGTAAGTGTATTCTGTGAATACCAAAAAGTACTAACTTTACGTTTTTGACGTAAGTTAGTTCTGTGAATCAGGCCCAATGACATTTTCCTTGCCTTTCATGCTCAAACTGTAATATTTTCAAATCAATAAAGGGTTCTGGTCCATAATCAGTAAGGCTAGACCAAACAATAATGGACACACCAATTCAAATGCCAATACTGATATTTATTCTCCACTTCACTCATCACAACCACACGTGACACTCATAGTGACTGTAAAACTAATAAATGTTTATTTTTCTTTTTATATTCTTATATCTTTGTCAAAGAATTATTTCAAAATAGACCAGTTCATGTTACTATTTCAATGAACATTCCAAACGTTTTTAGGACCACAAAAACAATACAAACATATAACACATATTTAACAATCACAAGTATAACACTACGTTACATTTCATATTTAAAAACATTTAAGAAATTTGAAAAGCTCAAATTCCAACAGAAACTAGAAAGAATAAGTAAAAAGAAAGAAAAAACAAGAAGCGAACCCAAGGGAAAGGTTGAAAAAGTACACCACAAAGTCAAGAGTATGTAAGATACAACACAGACCCAGGGCGAGAGTTTGCCAAACAGTACTGTATTCAGGTCATCAGAAAAACTCAAATTCATTTTTATCATAATAGGATGTAGACCTGATACTCAAAAATTATAAAGAACACTTGTTTGGTCACAAACAAATGGTCAACGCGTTTCAAACCCCAATTGTATTTTTACGGGGTTATCCTCAGGACCTGGAAAAAGAGCTAGAAAAAAGAAAGAAAAAAGTGCACTTGTTACCATTAAATCAATTCAATCTTCAAGCACTCCAAAACGCCTCAGCTATTTTCAAAGGTTAACCGATTTACCTTGTGCAAACTTTATACTGGCACCAGCTGTGCCACTCGATAATATCACGACTGCCAATGTCGAAACAGATGCAACTATCTAAACAAAAACATAAAGAAAGAAGCTTTTAAATTTATGAACCTGAACAAGCTCAAAGCAGTCTGACAAAAATCTGTCTTCAAGTTACTTAAAAATTGCAAGTGGACCTCCAAAGATTGTTAGATGAAATGGCATTGTAAAGCTCCAACGGACGACCTTACAGGAGAAAAGCAAAAAAGCCAAACTTCAGAACACGATTTGACCGGCATCAGTCACCTCTAAACAGAGTTCTCCTAACTCTGTCAACACAGTTCCACATACCTTCAAAGTGTCCCGTAGTGGCTCAAGAATCAATCTGTGCTCTTTGAAAACCGTAATGCGACCAAGCGTGTTTATCAATCTAAAGAGACATAGAAATAGGGAAATTCAACCATCGTCACTCGCCGGACTATTGGAACTAAATCTCAAAAAGGCCACAGTTAACAAAACCAATCCTTTCTTACCTCACGCTCCTATTTCAACAACCGCATACAATCGCCCATCCGTTTGGCAGCCAGCAACCACAATGCGGCCGACTGCGCGTTTTTATGACGGCAGCGGAGACACTTGTCACGTGACGTCTTGTTTGAACTAACTTTATTCTCTCCAGACAAAGAAGGCAGTTATCATGTGGCTGCTTGTGATTAAATGCCTTTGTTATCTTTCAAAACGAAAAACATCGCACCGTTCCCAGAATCCAAGCATATTTGTAAAGCAATGACGGTGAATGCACAAACGTGGCAATAAATTGTTAAGATCTCGCCACACAGTAGCAATTTGTTTTTGGATCTTTACATATGGCCTAAACCGGACTTGAGTCCATCATTCAAGTGCAATATGGGGGTTGTGTACACTAGTGTCCCTGTATGTACATCGCAATCAGACTCATACTTTCTATGTAAGAAAACGGTTGTTTTTTTGAAAAGAGGAATGAATTTAGTACTCCAACGGATGTCATAAAGGAACTCATCGGTCTATATTACAGGTTAAAAATTTCTGAAAGTTCATTTAATCCATCAACGGCTGTGTTGTATTTCACTATCAGCATTGCTTCTCTTTGTAATAATGCCCTCTCTACATCGCCACCTCGTGGGTCTCCTTCAATTTCCGATAGAATGGTCCATTTTAAATCATTCACATTATGGTTTTTCAACATCCAATGATTCACCAGGGGCGCATTTGCTGTTTGTTTGCGAATCCGAGACATATGCTGTATCATGTGTTGGCGGGCTTCCTGATTGGTTTTCCCAATATACAATTTTGGACATGGGCATAGAATGCCATATACTACGTTCTTGGTTTTGCAGTTGGTGAACAACTCATGTTTCCACTTGATGTTCTTGAAGCAGAAAAGTGCGCCTTCAATTGTTTGTGAGCAACATACACACGTCCCGCATTTATGATGTCCAATGATCGGGGGTAGGTTAAATTGTGACCTCAATGTACTCCTATTTGATGGTTTCTGTGCTGCTGCACGGACAATTAAATTACCTACACTTTTATCCTTTTTCAAAGCAAACAAAGGTTTGCTACAAGAAGTATGTACTTTTTGCACTAAGTGCCAATTTTGGTTGATCACCTTTTAAGAAAATTGGTGCGTGAACAAAACGTAGTCACACATACCAGGCGATCAGTAGGCTCTTTCTTCTTTTTCTGTAACAGAACTTCTCTAGGTGTCCACCAGGCCCGTTTCATCGCGTGTTTGAGAAGTTTTCTAGGATAACCTCGTGACTTCAATTTTTCGAGAAGATTGTTTGCATGGAGCATGTATTCATCTTTTGTTGAGCAGTTACATTTCACCCTGAGAAACTGCCCAACCGGAAGATTGTCTCGCAAACTGCGCGGATGATGGCTTGTGTAGTGGAGGGCTTTATTTCTGTCAGTGGGTTTTATGTGCAATGAGGTAATCAAAGTGCCATGGGAACTATAGACCTCTACATCTAAGAATGTTATGGTACTAGGGCTGGAGTTCAAACTGAATTGGATGTCTGGTGTACGTTGGTTCAACCAGATGTGAAATGCCGTAAGTTCAGTCGATGTTCCATTCCAAATTAGGAAAATTTCATCAATATATCGAACATAGGTCAATATTTGATCCCAAAATGGGTTGTTGTTATAGAGAAATCGTTCCTCATATTTTGCCATGAAAAGAACCGCTAATTCCGGCGCAAAGGGACAGCCCATGGCGGTCCCTTTGGTCTGAAAATAATAGCTGTGCTCGAATTTGAAATAGTTCTTTTTTAAGGCGAAACTAGCTAATTGCATTATAAAGTCACTTGGGACCCTCACTGGTCTAGGTCTTTGTTCAAGAAAGATTTCAATTGCATTAAGACCTTCCTCTTGCGGTATCTGGGTGTATAAAGACACCACATCTAAGGTAACCAATAATTGGTTTTCAGATGAAAATTCCAATGCTTCGATTTTGTTTAAGAAATCCGTCGTATCCTGTAGATGAGAAGGTACATCTGCCAAAAATGGTTTTAAGAAAAAATCAACGTATTTTGATATCGGCTCCAATATTGATCCACACCCGGACACAATCGGACGGCCCGGAGGATGTGTTTCATTTATTTATTTATTTTTGTCCTCATTCGCCTTTAACCCTCTTGAAAAGAAGCCAACCGCCTTTCGTATCCCTACTGAACAAGTTCAGGAGACTTTGATAGATCAAAAAGTCAGACCAGGATACGCTCAGTAGACGGGAGGAATGTCAAGGGGTGAGGATAGGTTTTTTACTCCACCTCGGTCTTTATAGACCTGACAGACCATATCGGTGACCTGGGGAACCCAAACAAAGGTCCAAGGAGTAACCAAGAAAGGCATAATCATAGGACCCGGGAAAAAAAAAAAAAAAACCCGGGCTCACTATCTCCACTGTATCAATAAATCCCAGAAAGCGATCTTATTCTTCCTGCAGGATCTAGCCATGTCCATCTTGGATACTTCATATAACGAGGTCAACCATTCTGAGTGAGATGGTGCTACTGAATCCACCCAATACTTGCATATTTGTCTCCTAGCCATTAGAATTGCATAAAACAATAGAGATCTAGCAGGGCCCGTAATATAGTCATTGAGGCCAAAGATGATTAGCGGCAGACTGATATCCAATGATATCTTCAGGATGGACTCAAGAGTCTTCTTCACATTTTCCCAGAAGCGGCAAATAGCGGGGCAATCCATAAACATATGCACATCTGATGCTTCAGGCAACCCGCATTTGTTACAGACTTTCCCTATCTGAAATTTCGATAGCTTAAGTGGGGAAAGGTACGCTCTATGGGCCGTGAACAGGTGGTTTCGCTTCAACCAGGCAGGTTTAACTATTCTGTGCAGGATACTAAATGAATCCATCCAGACCGAATCACACTGAACCTCCATCAACTCTCCCCATAGCTCTTCTGGTAGTTTAAAAACGCCATCTCTTTCCTCCTCTATTGCCCAATACCACACTGAGACCTCCTTTTTACCCACCGGCCTCACCACTAGTTGTTCTTCCAATTTACTGGTCTTCCCAAAAAATATATTATGGCTAAGCTGGGCCTGGGCCCAGCTTTTAATCTGAATGTACTTAAATCTGGAAAGGCCAGACCCCACTCTCTCTCGTAGATCTTCCCAAGGGAGTAGAGAACCCCCATTCATCAAATCCCCCCACGTTGTGATCCCAGAATCTCTCACTGGTTTAATCAAACTGTCCTGAAAACATGCGGGTGTGCCTGGGGAGTCCCACAGTGGTGTTAATCTGGAAAAATAACTGAGCCCCATTTTTCTTCTTATTGTGGTCCAGTTTTTTACCAACGAATGGAGAACCTTTAATGTAACTTTTTTTTAAATTTTTGGTCACCAAATTTAAACATGAACCCTTCCTCCGGTAACCCTGCCCCCTTAACATAGCCCTGAACAACTCACCTCCCGCTGTACTGGTGGGCATTTTCAGCAACATCCTTGAATGTGAAAGCTGAAATGCCCAAGCATAGTATTGCAAGTCGGGTAACGCCAATCCCCCTTTATCCCTCTTCCGCCTAAGCTTCTTCCAAGCCAGCCTAGTTGATCTATACTGCCAAATAAAAGAGTTTATCTCTCGTTGGCATTTCTCTATCTGTTGTTTATCAAAAGACAGCGGGATGGTGTTGAAAAGAAAAGTGATCTTAGGCAAGATTGACATTTTCACTAGATTGATCCTCCCCAAGATAGATAAGGGGAGGTGAGCCCACAATTTCATCTGCTTTTGACAGTCCTTAAAGGCGCGATCAAGATTGTATTCTGGAATTTTGTCAACCTCCTGTAAAATTGTAATCCCCAAATAACGCATAGTAGACCCAATTTGAAGTTGTGTATCTTTTACATTCCATGCCATGATTTCAGTTTTACTGGCATTAATTTCATAGCCCGAGACTTGGCCAAATTCCTCCGCACGTTTAATGACTGTAGAAAAGGCTGAATCCAGGTCAGCTGTTAGGATAAGAATATCATCTGCATACAGGGCCACCCGCCTCTCCCACTCTCCAAATTTAAAAGAAGTGATGTTATTATCTTCCCTGAGTATCTGTGCGAATGGTTCAATATACAGATTAAAAAGCAGCGGAGAGAGCGGGCAGCCCTGTCTCGTCCCCCTGGTGAATTTAACTATATCAGTCAACATTCCATTAACTAGTAGTCTAGCTTTTGGGGCCTTATATAACAGTCTTATGGCACGGCAGAATTTATCCCCCAGATTTAATTTTTTCATTACCTCAGACAGGTATGCCCAATTTTCCCTGTCGAAGGCTTTAGTTGTGTCGAGGGTTAAAACGGCCAGAGGGAGTGTAAAAGTAGAGGCAATATCTATTGCGCCTACTAAGTCATAAGTAAGATCTGCTAATTGGCGCCCTTTGACAAAGCCCTTTTGATCTAGATGAATAATATTATCAACCACCCCCCAGCCTGTTTGACAATATAGCCGCGAAAAATTTATAATCATTATTGAGGAGTGAAATTGGGCGATAAGACCCACAGTTAGTCGGGTCTTTACCAGGTTTCAAGATCAGTACGACCGTAGCCTCACTCCACGAGCTAGGTGGATTTTCTCCCTTCAAAAGTATGCTGTTATAAATTTTGACGAGTACTGGAGTAATGATCTCTTTAAGGGAACGATATAACTCCCCCGGAAGCCCATCTGGGCCGGCCGCCTTCCCTCTTTTTGACTGGTCAATTACCCTTCTCACTTCCTCTTCTGTTATTTCTTGATCTAGATCTAATTTTTGAACGTCCGAGATGGTCGGTAGAATGACCTTCTCCAACCACCTTTTCCTTTTATCGCTATCATCAGTGATTGGTTCATTATATATATCTTGAAAGAAATCGCGAAAAGCCAACCCAATATCTAGGCTGGAGGAGCGAGATGATAACTCGTCTCCTACCTTAATCTCTTTTATGTGATTACGGATCTGGTCTGATTTTACTTTCCAGGCAAGTAATTTTCCAGCCCCTTCGCCAAATTCGAAATGTGAGATCTTACTTGCCTCCCATCTACGAGAAATTCTCTCTTGGAGGATACCCTCCAACTGTTTTTTAAGCAAGTCTATTTTTTCCAGCTGTTCTTTTGGATCGATTCCTATTTGAGTGTTCAATTTATTCTCTATTTCCTTCATTTCTGCCTCTAGGCCCATAGTAGTTTCTCTAAATTTCCGTTTTCTGAAGGTAGCTCTGTTGGTAATGCAGCCTCTCCAGTAAGCTTTCAGAGAGTCCCAGACAACAGAAATACTGGAAGAGTCTAAATTCACTTCCACAAAATATCTAGTCTCAAAGAGGAGAAAGTTAACTTCGTCTTCCTCCAGCAAAATGGTTCGATCGAAAGACCAAGAACTAAACTGCTGTTGCTGTGTGAAATTTAAGCTTAAAAGGATTGCCGAATGGTCCGAAAGATGTGACGGCAAGTATTCAATATCTTTCACTAGATCCTTAAGATTGAAACTGATCAAGGCATAGTCGATTCTAGACTTATGTTTATATTTCAAGTTTCTAAAAGAAACTCCCAATTGACCCCCCGCCCGTTCCCTCCATATATCAGAAAGACCAATCTGGTCCATTATTGTCAAAAGCAGCTGCCGAGATTTAGAAGGGACTACTGCCCTGGAATTTGGCGATTTGTCAAGCTTAGGGTTCAAAACTATGTTAAAATCGCCCATCCAAATAACAGGATCTGGGAAATCAATGAGGTGGCGTCGAATGGTATTTAGACAAGAGGGATCGTCCTGATTCGGACCGTAGTAACCCACTAGACAAAGAAATATACCTCCTAAAGATATCCTCAAAATAAGCCATCTACCACTTTGATCTTCCCTATAATCCAATATTTGGGCTTTGGCTTGTTTTTTTAATAGAAACAGCACCCCTCTAATATTTGCCGTCTGATCAGTACAGATAAAAAGATCTACCCATTTCTGATTTTTTTAAATTTCTTTAGTCTCTGATTTCAGAAGATGAGTTTCCTGGATGGCGATGACCTACGCCGGAGAGTCTCGTAAATATTGTAAAATTCTAGCTCTTCTACCCTTCGTGCGCAGGCCATTGACATTCCAGGACAGAAGCTGGAGTGAGGTCATGATGGTTCTTCCTTCACTTCCACAACTGAGCTGCTGATCATCCGACACCCGCCACCTAGTTCTAGCCCTCTCTGAACCCACACGCCCTCCAAAACTCCTTCTCTAACCACCCTACTAAACTTTTGGCATAAGTAGTACTGATAGGGTATTGGTGAATGAGGAATTTTTGCCTTTAAGCCCCCTGTGCCCCCCCCCCTCCTTACCCCACCCACCCTTTGGGAAACCCATCCCTAATTACTCTGGCCTGATGGATGACCAGGTTTACATCCTACAGCCGCTCTACCCACCCCTTACCTCTATATTGTGTTGTGTCTGTGACGATGTGTTAAAGAAAATATAAAAAAACATCCCACCTTAATGTATATTGTGTATTATATATTCAAATGTACTTTTCCTCTTCTTCTTTCTTTTTTTTTTTTTTTTTAAATATTTTTTCCTCTTCTCATATTTTGCTTACCTCCTTTCTACCCTTCATTTGGCTGAATACTACCCTCATAGAGCATCATGGAGCATCAACCATCACATATATAAAGACAAAGTAACAAATTAGGGGGTAGAGAGAGATTAGGTGGAAGGATACAACAAGCTTCAATCTCCACAAGGTCAGGCCTCCGCTCATCTCGGATCAACCCTACCCAGTCAAACTCATTCCTTCCCGGGAGGTATATTACTTAGGGATTCCAATAGCTCGTCTGCCTCATATGGAGATCTGATGTTATACATCTTATTATTGAACATAATTTTTTAAAAAGCGGGAAATTTCAGTTGCACTGTAGCACCCACCTTCCTAAATTTGTCCATCCTTTGGCCCAATTCCCACTGGCGCTCCAGTGTAACTTTCGATAGATCCGAACGCACCTCAAAGGAGAAGTCAGGGCCTTTTAAAGATTTAGCCTTCAAGGCCAAATTCTAGATCTTCTCCTTGACTGCATAAGTTAGAAAGTTAATGAGGATCTTCCTAGGTTTAGATCTACTAGGATTAAGGCGAAAAGGGTCTCTGTGTATCCTCTGAATATCCTTCTCCAGAAATCCCACCGATTCCTCAAGATTTAAAGAGTCCCTAAGCAATGCAACAATGAAGGTCTTAATGTCTGCCCCTTCCTTGCCCTCTGGAATCTTCAAGAGACGAAGATTGTTTCTTCGGGAATTGTTCTCGAGTGTCTCCATTCTGTCCCGTATGGCGTCCCCATCTCTACGTAGAGTTTGAATTTTTTTCTCTGCAGACCCCAGATTTGCCATAAGCTCCTCAACCGAATTCTCCAAGGATTCAGTCCTTGAATTCAATAGGTCAACCTTTTTTTCCAGAGTTTCACAGGCCGCTCTGATCTCAGTCTGATTATCTGCTGACACTGCAAAACCTTGTTTTATGTCTTCTTTTAAAGAAGCGAAGAGGCCTTCTATTGAATTGTTAACTGAAGTCTCTTCTCTCCCACTCCCAAGGACTTCAAAGGACCTGGGTACTAAGGGTAGTACAGAGGGGGGGCTAGGAATCTCAGGAGTGGTGGCGCTAGTATTTACGCTAGTGTTAGCGTTGGTATGTGTGAGGTTAATCTTACTATTGACATTTTCAAGGGGCTCTTTAGATTCCATATTGGGAGAGGAATTGAGGGGAGTAGCTAGGCCGTGCGGTCGGGGGGCTCGGTGGGATCCCTCCTGTTTTGAGATGGTAAGGATCTGAGGCTGAACCCTAAAGAATGAACGTAAAGATGGAGTAACTTTAACAGTGCTAAGTTTAGAGGGTACTTTAATAGAACCTTTACTTCTAAGCCCCTTTATGCTCCTCCCCTTTACCTGGTAGTTCTGAAAAGCAGTGTTGAGGCCGACCTGAGATACCTCCTGTTGTAGCTCTCCTGGTATTAATGACTCTGATGTATCTGTTATGGCTGCTACAGCTTTCAGGGTGCCCTGCTCTTTGTCCTGACCCCCAAGAGTGCCTATCTGTAAAGTTTGTATGGGTGTGTATTTCACACGCTTCCCCTTCCTCCTACCCCCTTTCTTACTCGTGCTGAAATTTAATAGGGGGGAGTCTGCCTTTAACACCTGCTCCTGCACAACTATACGAGACGCCTCTTGTAAAGAGGACGACTCGTTCTTACCACCTTTGCCACCTTTGCCACTGCTGCCGCCACCATCAACCTCCTCGTTGTTTTCAACCTCCGTTTCGATGTCAGCTCTGCCTGTGGGGCTGCAACCCTTCCTGCCAGCCACACGAGGAAAAAATGTACTGATTTCCGCGGCAGCGCTTGTTCTGACATTGCCGCTATTCCCCCGGAGGAGACCGAGGGCCGCAGCTCTGCGACCGCGTCTCAGCTCCAGGGCGGCACCGGACCAGTGCGGCAGGAGAAGGAGGCGCGAGGAACCCAGTAGCTCCACGGGGCTTCCGACACACATGGGGAGAGAAAAGGCTCCAAAAAAAGGGATCCGCGCTGAAGAACGAAGGTAACGCAGCACTGCGAGGCTCAGACACACATCAGAAGCACCACCAAACCGGGAGGGGGAGAGCGCTGATT
Organism: Calotriton arnoldi; assembly: GCA_963921515.1. Classification (NCBI taxonomy): domain Eukaryota; kingdom Metazoa; phylum Chordata; class Amphibia; order Caudata; family Salamandridae; genus Calotriton; species Calotriton arnoldi. The sequence continues at coordinate 2,921,972 of CAWUFW010001021.1, read as the reverse complement.
GGGACGTGCGATACCGCTCTGCTAGCGGGCGCCATGTTTCCCCTCGAGATGTGTTTCATTTTTGTGAATTTTGGGAGGACATATAGCAAGGGGATCCTTGGATATTTTTTGTACAAAAAACCAAATTCCTTTTGACCGATAATCCCTAGATCCAAAGCATTCTGTAAAGTTGACATAAGTTCATCCTGAATGTCTGATGTAGGATCCATGGCAATCTTTCGATAGCATTGTATATCCTCAAGTTGTCTTAAGACCTCTGTCTGGTAACCAATAGTGCTCATCACCACTATGGAACCACCTTTGTCCGCCTGTTTTATTGTTATTGAGTTATCAGATTTTAATGCAGTTATTGCTTCTTTTTCAGCTTTTGAAATGTTATATTTTACAAAATCCTTTTTATTTTCTATTTGTGTGATTGCAGATAATACTGTGCGTTCAAAAGTTATTATCTCTTTTGGCACTTTATTCGCAGGTGGACAAAAGGTAGATTTTTCACGGAAGCCAGTTGCTTCCATATTAGCTGGACAATCATTTTCAAGAAAAAAAGGACTTTAGTCTTATCTTTCTGCAAAACTCAATAACTTCCATTTTCATTTTGACAAGGTCAGTGGTTCTGGTAAGAACAAAAGAGAGGCCCTTTTTCAGAATGGATTGTTCTGCATCCGAAAGGGAACGGTCAGATAGGTTGAAAATGGACGACGGCATTATGTTTTGTAATATTGCCGCCTGGTTGTCATTTCCCATGACTGGTTTTGGTATTTGTTTCGTCCCCGTGATTGCTGTTGGCCTCTGCCTAAAAAAGATTGTTGATGTTGATTATTTTTATGTCGATTCGGCTGTTGATTTGCGTCTGGAGTATCAGTCTCACCACCCGAAGATGAAGATGTGTCCGAGAAGGAAATGAACTTATTCCTAGACCGTCCTTGAAAATCAGTGAGGTATTTTCGTGAGTCAGGACGTGATTAAAAGTCCGTTTGCAAATAAGGGTACGTAGTTTCTAGAGTGAAGTTTTTTTTGTATTTTTCAAATTTTGTCCCCTTCTGGTTGATGGTAAAATCTTTGAACTCAGCTATTTCTTTTTCAACTTTAGCTAGTAAAGTTTTTGCATCTGTGACTGATTGGTTATCTTTTATTCCTTGCTCTAAGGACGAAATTTGTTGCTGTGACAGTCGTTGGGCTGTCTCTACTGTTAATACCATAAGGTCTCTGCTACATTTTGTTTCAATACAAATGTAGCCACTCTTGTAAATAGGGTCCTCTGTGAATATCACCGGAATATTACAAATTTGGAGTCCTATAGGAATCGTCCCTGCCTTCAGGTGTTCAAGTAGGAAGTGGCCATGCAGGTCTGTTCTTATTTGTTTTTTCTTTAATCTGATAAGTTTGTCAGATTCATTTTTCTGTTTTGCCGAGGTGCTCAAAGACACTGAAGCGAAGAGAGAAGGAGTGCTTAAGAGTTTTTGAATATGGTCCTCTGTGTAGGCAAAAGTGTCCTGATCCGACATGTTCAGGAAAACAGGTAGATAGGGCGAAATTTTTTTGTCTCCAAGTGCAAAAAATTCCTTGAACAAAAAGAGAAACTCCAACTTCTACGTGGAGTCAAAAAGAACCTTTTGAGATTTAGTTCCAGTAGTCCGGCGAGTGACGATGGTTGAATTTCCCTATTTCTATGTCTCTTTAGATTGAAAAACACGCTTGGTCGCGTTACAGTTTTCAAAGAGCACAGATTGATTCTTGAGCCACTACGGGACACTTTGAAGGTATGTGGAACTGTGTTGACAGAGTCAGGAGAACTCTGTTTAGAGGTGACTGATGCCGGTCAAATCGTGTTCTGAAGTTTGGCTTTTTTGCTTTTCTCCTGTAAGGTCGTCCGTTGGAGCTTTACAATGCCATTTCATCTAACAATCTTTGGAGGTCCACTTGCAATTTTTAAGTAAGTTGAAGAGAGGTTTTTGTCAGACTGCTTTGAGCTTGTTCAGGTTCATAAATTTAAAAGCTTCTTTCTTTACGTTTTTGTTTAGATAGTGGCATCTGTTTCGACATTGGCAGACGTGATATTATCGAGTGGCACAGATGGTGCCAGTATAAAGTTTGCACAAGGTAAATCGGTTAACCTTTGAAAATAGCTGAGGCGTTTTGGAGTGCTTGAAGATTGATTTGATTTAATGGTAACACGTGCACTTTTTTCTTTCTTTTTTTCTAGCTCTTTTTCCAGGACCTGAGGATAACCCCGTAAAAATACAATTGGGGTTTGAAACGCGTTTGTGACCAAACAAGTGTTCTTTATAATTTTTGAGTATCAGGTCTACATCCTATTATGATAACAAATGAATTTGAGTTTTTCTGATGACCTGAATACAGTACTGTTTGGCAAACTCTCGCCCTGGGTCTGTGTTGTATCTTACATACTCTTAACTTTGTGGTGTACTTTTTCAACCTTTCCCTTGGTTTGCTTCTTGTTTTTTCTTTCTTTTTACTTATTCTTTCTAGTTTCTGTTGGAATTTGAGCTTTTCAAATTTCTTAAATGTTTTAAATATGAAATGTAACGTAGTGTTATACTTGTGATTGTTAAATATGTGTTATATGTTTGTATTGTTTTTGTGGTCCTAAAAACGTTTGGAATGTTCATTGAAATAGTAACATGAACTGGTCTATTTTGGAATAATTCTTTGACAAAGATATAAGAATATAAAAAAGAAAAATAAACATTTATTTGTTTTACTGTCACTATGAGTGTTACGTGTGATTGTGATGAGTGAAGTGGAGAATAAATATCAGTATTGGCATTTGTATTGGTGTGTCCAAACTGTAATATCAACATCAAGGAAGATGTGAAAATGCACTCAGATACTGGAAGAAATATAAAACTTAAAGTTATTCCACTTGTGAAAGTGGCTTTTTGATTTAAAGTAAAAAGTGCCCATGTGGCTTTCTTTACTTGGGACAGAGAATAAGAAAAGGTAAATTGAGATGGATTGTATGTAAATCAAATATAAGTCAACAGAATTTAAAGTTCCCATTAACTTAACACGTCAAAGAAAAGAAACATTCAGTACCACAAATGAAAATACAAATACTTTAACTCATACCCCTAAAGACCAAAGGAGGAGATAGAAACCACTTATTGGACCAAGGTGAAATCTTTTGGATCAATGAATTTGAAACTGCAATACCTAGGGGATTAATAAATGAATATAAAAATGTGAGCTTTGTCTGATATCAGGAAATTGCTAAATTTTATGAAATTAATAAATCAAGAGAGGATGGATTCAAGTCAAATATAAATACAACCCATACATTGGATTATTTAAATTATCATATAAATAAAGCAGATATTATCAAATATTTTGCGATAAAAAGCTTGATTTATTGCATCCTATGCACTGTAGTTTAACATATGGCACTGGATATACTAAAGTCAACATATTCACTAAAAGAACCATTCCAAGATGACCATCTTAAAAATAAGGAAAGAACATGTTCTACAACTTCTGGGGCAAAAGGTGACAGCACATGAAAAAACCATAGAAATGGTAAGGTGGACGGATGACTTTAAAATGCAGCTGAACTCAGATGTGAAACACGTACATATGATAACGCTGTATGAACAATTTGAGGCTTCTCTACAGATAAGGATATTGAAAGAAATCCAATAAATAAATGTTCTGAGTGGACATTTAAAAGATATTAATATGAAACATGACATTACTTATTGCTAATGTAGCTGTAAAGTGACAGAGTTGTCAAAATAAATCAGGAGAATTATACAAGGAGAATTATATGAAAGATTTGGCACTGAAAACAAGGGATGTCGTGACCTAAGGAAGATTGGTTCCCTTGTTGTGTACAATGAAAAATATCTGTCAAAAAGAAACTGAAAGATTGAATTGTAGGCCATACAGAATTCTGTGGAAGTAGCATAAAGCTCTAAAATGCACTGATATGCCGATCTATTAACAATATACTTACACCATGGAGTATGGATATATGTAAAAGGAACAGTTTGTACATTTAATTAACCAAATTGTTTAACAGTTTACAACCGAGACTGGCCACTTGTGGGAGCTTTTGTACTCCCATTCTATGTGACTCTAGCATCCTACTTCTATCAATAAAACCAGAACTTTATTAGTCGACAATAGACTAACAATAGTACCTAGTTCCTGTTCACCTCCATCACCATCTTCCTTAGCCATGAGCATTTCCATACACTGCCTTATGACTTTCCAATAAAAACTGTAATCAATGCAGAGGTTCTCCTCTTTTTTCCATTTTGGGATCTGTCACCTTAACACATAGTATTATATTAGGATGGCTGGTCTCTAGTAACTCTATAGACTGATGTACAAATTACTGGTTATTCAGCATAAGGAAACATAGGTGTTATTGAGATAAGCAGAACACATGACGAAAGCAACGTAGGTCCTAAAATGTGACATCAAGTGAAATGTCCGGTGCCTCACATCAAATGCTCTGGAAGGCTTGCACATCCTATAAACTGAATTGAAATGCCCTGCCTTTAACAGTGAAGAGGAAGGGAGATCATGTAAGCTTTAGAAATGGTTTGTAGTTCGATTTGTATCAAACAAGCTTTCTATGACAACTAATCCCAAACTTCTTCGATCTAGTTTTGGAGGAGTGTAATCAGGGAATGTAAGAGATCAATGTTGAGGCAATAAGCATTGTTATGTGGTTAAGGATGATACAGTCTTCATTATACAACATAAATGTCTTCTGCTTATCTATCCTTAGTAACCGTTAAAAATCTGAGATGACTACTGCACCATCACATTCAACACATAGGGCCTGATTCACAGAACTAACTTACGTCAAAAACGTAAAGTTAGTACTTTTTGGTATTCACAGAATACACTTACTCATTTTGGTATTCACAGAATGAACTTACTCATTTCGGTATTCACAGAAGTTAGTAGTCCTAACTTTAGGACTCCTAAATGCCTTCTGTGAATACCGAAAATCTTAAAGTTAGGATTTTCTCAGTTTAGGAGTAGTAAAGTTAGGAGTCCTAACTTTACTACTCCTAAACTGAGAAAAATCCTAACTTTAAGACTTTCGGTATTCACAGAAGACATTTAGGAGTCCTAAAGTTAGGAGTCCTAACTTTACTACTCCTAAACTGAGAAAAATCCTAACTTTAAGACTTTCGGTATTCACAGAAGGCATTTAGGAGTCCTAAAGTTAGGAGTCCTAACTTTACTACTCCTAACCTGAAAAAAATCCTAACTTTAAGACTTTCGGTATTCACAGAAGGCATTTAGGAGTTCTAAAGTTAGGACTACTAACTTCTGTGAATACCGAAATGAGTAAGTTCATTCTGTGAATACCAAAATGAGTAAGTGTATTCTGTGAATACCAAAAAGTACTAACTTTACGTTTTTGACGTAAGTTAGTTCTGTGAATCAGGCCCATACATTGGTGAATCAAATAATCAATTAAGAAATACACTCTTCAATATCATAGAGACATGCAGATATATGGTCTTAAGAAATTAGTTATTATAAAAACCTAAACTCCTTTTTCTCTTTGTACCAACTAACCGACTAGACCGCTCGCCTTAAAAATCACTATTATGCTATTATGCCTTTCTTGCTAAGTTAAACCTAAATAAAAAGAATCCTAAGCTTAGGAAAAAAAACACAAATCAACTCTACTGAGTGCTTTTCATTGCTACTTTATCCCAGACTTACCCAGGCCTGCAGCCGTATCAGAGATTCATGAAAGTGTTTGCACATTCGTCCAATAGAAAAAAGTGAGGAATTTATACATTCAGGAGTTTTGTAAAGCTTCTATTACTGGGCGATGGAGATGTATATATTCACCCATACAGGGACAGTGACAGTACATTAGAATTTTATTGAATGGCTGATAAATATATCCAGTTCTCTTCAGTCACAACACCTGAGTATGCGGACTGTTAATTGGAAGGCAATAGCTCCATTTTTAGAGGTTTAATCAATCAGTTGTGATTGGGTTCAGATTTCAGATTGTGGTTGAGGGGTTCTTGATCCTTTTTATTTTTAACTGTTTTTTTTTGCAATTTTTCATAAGAATATCCAAGAATGTACTGCACATACAATGCGAAGCATACGGACCAATCGTTAACCCCTTCGATGCTCATGACGGAACCCAGCCGTCATGAGCCACGGGTGGCCTGTGCGCATGACGGCTGGGTTCCGTCACGACCACGCCCGCGATTGGAATGTCCAGCGCCGGGCTGGAATTCCTGCCGCAGGCAAGGTGTTAACAAAGAAAATGTCATGTATAGCAGCAATAGTTCCATAACCATCAATATCAGAACAACAATACAGGCTCATACAGTAGAGATATTTTGATAAATCTGATCCACAAAACCAGTCGGCTAACCCAACAGTCATGGCACCGTGAAGTATAATTCAGTCAGTGAGTTCAGGATGAAGTAGCAAATAAGAACGGAGTGGTTGCCAGATATTTTTGGGGCAAGAAGTGAGAGGCAACAAAAACGCATGCACATCACTAGTAGTGTTGCAGTATATTAAATCCCTTAGCCAGGGCCTCCCCAGCAGCGGTGCAGCTACACCCCAATCAAGAGAAACCTGGCTCTTGGCTAGTAATAGTGCAATTGCGGTAAAGCGCCTAATCCCTGGGCTTAGAGGGAGTACATACCCAGTAATGCCAGTAAGAGTGTATGAGGAAGCTCAGTCTCAACCATTTGTTCCAGGTGCCCAAATACCGCCACCCAGAACGCCAGAATAGCGGGGCAGTTCCATGCAAAGTGGATGAAATCAGCATGTGCCATCGCACATCTCTGACAAGTGTCTGGCCTTGTGTGGTCCATCTTTGCAAGCAGCACGGGAGTGACATAGACTCTATGCAGATACTTAAAATGTAAAAGTTTATGTTTATAATTATTTGACACCAGGCGCATCTGCTCATAACAATAGGCCCACATCTTGTCTGTCATGGGCTGCGCCAGATCTCCCTCCCATGCCTCACACGCCCCACCACCGATCATTGGTCGGATTGCATGCGCCTGGCGGTACATTCTAGAAACCAGTTGTGCACTATCCGGTGTGGTAATGACTGTTGTGAGTGGGAAGAACTCAGGGGGTTCCTCTGTCTCAGGGCGCAGTGCAGTGACTAGTGACATTTGTGTTCTGTGCACAAGAAAGCGGTCAAATTTAGTTATATCTCGATCATTTGTCAGGTCTGTCACTGTACGCAGGTGGCTGCCTCTAAACATACCTCCTATGGTTTGTATCTGACAGCGAGTGAGTGCATGTTGCGTTAGTGCTTCAGTCATGGGGGATATCCTGGGGTTATTCAGAACCGGCAAATGCAGGGAGTACAAATGGCCCACCTTTAGGTATCTGCTCAGATGCCCCCAAGCCAAACATGTGGTTTGTAGTGTATGGATCTCAGCCGGTGTTCTCCTGAGCCCAAGCGGGAGGATAGTAGAAAGGGGGCAAGGTCGGGCCTGTGTATGCTCAGGTTTCAGGAATTGTAAACGCGCATCCGGGTGGTACCAAAAGTAGGCGTAATGCGCCTGTGCCACTAAATGGTACGAATAAAAGTCGGGGACTCCGAACCCTCCTCTTTCGAAGGGCTGAGTGAGTGTCTGCCAGCCCACCTGCGCTTGCCCCCCTGCCCAGATCAGCCGTGTCAGCATCCCCCAGAGGGTGCTAAAAAAGGAGACTGTAAGTGGAATTGGGATGTTTAAAAACAGATTTAAAAATCTGGGTAACACAACCATCTTAATAATCGCAATGCAGCCAGCCACCGACAATGGGAGCGTAATCCAATGGTCTATTTGCCCAGAGAGACGGTCGGCGGCCAGTCCATAATTAAGCCAGACAACTTCTGAGGCCGTGCGGTGTATAGTTACCCCAAGATATCTGGGAGGATCATCGCACCAGCGCAGTGAGAAATCAAGCGTAAATGGTGTCGTAGCGTTTGTTAGGGGGAATATTTCAGATTTGTTCCAATTGACAACCAGCCCGGAAAAAATGCCAAACCGCACACCTCCCGCATAATTGGTGAGAGATTTAAGGCTGGTTCCCGAACAAATAGAAGGATATCGTCCGCATATAAGGACGCCAGAAGGGGGCCTTGATGGAACCCTATTCCTCGCTGGAGGTGCCGCTCTTGAAGATGCCGCACCAGTGGGTCCATCGCTATAATAAAGAGTAGAGGCAAAAGTGGACAGCCTTGCCTGGTGTCTGCGACAGCGCAAATTTATTGGACAACACCCCATTTATGCAGAGCTGCGTGACTGGGTTGGTATACAAAAGACGGACCAAGGAGCGGAAGTTCTGGGGGAATCCAAGTTTACTGAGCGCCGCTTGTAAAAAAAAAACACGCCAGGGAATTAAATGCTTTTTCCGCATTTAATAATATCGCCGCAGCAGGGAGCGCAGTGTTGATTTGATTGATGACCGCGAACAATGTACGTAAGTTTACTGAAGTTGATCCATTCGGCATAAAGCCCGACTGGAAAGGGGAAATGATTTGACCAATTAAAAGCGATATACGGGTAGCCAATACCTTCACTAATATTTTATAATCCTGGTTTAAAAGCGACAACGGCCTATAGGAGGCACATCTGTCAGGCGGTTTGCCCGGCTTGGGGAGTAATGTTACAATCGCTTCGCGAATGGTGGGGGGCAGTTCCCCCGACTCCAATGCCTCTGCATAAACCTCCAGGAGATGTGGGACTAATTGCACTTTATAAGTTTTGTAAAACATGCTGGTGAGGCCATCTGTGCCGGTAGCCCTTGAGTCATCCAGACTATCAATAGCCTCAATAATCTCTTCTGCACCAATAGGCGAGGCAAGGAACTGCTGTTGCCCTTTTTCCATCCACACCATCGCTATTTCATTTAAATAATCTGCAAGAACTTCACCAGTCGGTGGGGAACATGTAGTTTAGAGGCTAGTGTAATAGGACAAAAAGATCGACTGGATATCAGCACTATCCGTGGTGTAGGTGCCGTCCGTGGCCTGGAGCTGGGTAATATAAGTGGCATGGTGTCTAGGGGTAAGCAAACGGGCCAGAGTGCGTCCCAGCCTTTCTCCCTCTCCATTCACTCGGGCGCGTGCATATTTCCCCAAGTAAGTGGTCTCCCGATGCGCCAGCTCCTGAAATTCCCCCAGCAGCTTAGCACGTTGATGCAACGGAGCGGGGGGTGCACCTGTCAATGCCTGAGCATCCAAATCTTGCAGCTTCCGCTCAGCGGCGTCAAGATCCCGGTGAATTACATGAAGCACCCCAGCCTGTTTAGCCATGCAAATGCCCCTAATGTACAACTTAAAGGCTTCCCATAGGGTAGCATAGCGGGGCACAGAGCCAGTATTTAAGAACTCTACGATCGCGTCTTGCACTTCACTCTTGAAGACGGCATCTAAGAAGGCGTCAGTTGGGAAGCGCCAAGACCCAGAGGGGTGCCCGACAGTAGGCATAACTAGCGCCAGTAGCACTGGCGAGTGATCCGATAGGGTGCGTGGGAAATTATCCACTTCCTGCACATTGAGCAGGAGATCCGGGGTTACGTACCACCGGACTATGCAGGACCAGGTGCCATGCGGCGCTGAACAAAATGAGTATCCCTGAGCAGCCCGGTGCCGATGTCACCAGGCATCCACCAGGAGATGTGTGTGTAGAAGTGCCTCAAGTTCCCTCGTGGAGCAAGGCTTGGTGTTGTGTCCAGTGCCCGTGGTGTCCGGCCCAAGTTGCAATGTGAGGTTAAAGTCTCGCCCAAATATGATAGAATCAATTGGTATGCCAGTGATGTGTGTTGAGATGCTAGCAAAAAAGCCCCGGGCGTCCACATTAGGAGCGTAAACATTAATAAAAAGTATGTGCTGCGCACCCAAATTTCCCACCACTAGTAAGTAGCGGCCCTCAGGATCCTTAATCACAGTCTGAGTCATGAAGGGGAGGGACTTACGAACCAAGATACAAACTCCACGGGAATAGGTACTGTAGCTAGGGAAAAATCGATTAGCACCCCAGGCAGCTGCAAAACGGTTGTCTACTTTCGGGGCATAATGGGTCTCCTGCAGTAATGCAACATGTATCTTGTGTCTTGCGAGATAGGCATGCCCCTGCCGTTCCTTACGAGGGTTCGACAGGCCTCTAACATTCCATGTAACGCATCTCAGCTCAAGCCCTCCTGTCTGCCCTCCCAACCCCGCTACAGTAGGTGCAGTAGTATGCCGTCCAGACTGTCTCTATAGTCATATGGGGATCGCCAACCGGTGTGAACAGTCATAGCCTGTAAATAAAAAACGACATCAAACTCACTCAACAGGGAATCCCGCCCCCCCCACCTCCCTCCAACATCGGATATCCACCCAACTTATATGCGGTGAATCCCAGCACATTTTAACTTAAAACAAACAACCCCACACAAATTAGAAGCAGTACGAGATCTCCTAGGGGGGCAGCAACGTCCTGAGCAGACCACGAAGTATGAAAGCAATAGACCATAATGTGCATATGGCTACACTCATCAAGAGCCAGGACGATGTCTGTGTCACTAAAAACTAGGAAAGGTAAAGCATCATATCACATCATCCTACAAGTGTTTATGATTCCATGCCCAGGTGATCGCATCTCTTCATGCCCTAGAGACGTTTCGTTGACAGCCACGTATTCTCAAACCATGAAGTATTACTTCCCAGGGGAGGCACCTCTGCCTGATTTGTGGCGTTTCAAATAGTCCACTGCCTCCACCGGTGTATCAAAAATAGTAGTTTTACCATTGATTTGAAAACAAAGGCACGCCGGGTATAACATGGCGTAGTGGATATTCTCATTTCTTAGGGTTCGCTTGATGTCCTGAAATTTGTGCCGGGCCTCTTGCACCATTGGCGTGAAATCTGGGTAAAACGACAGCGCCATCCCCTGATTTTGCAAATTTTCCACCTCTCGGGCCTTACGCAAGGCGACATCCCTGTCGTGATAGTTAAGCAATCGCGCAGTAACAAGACGCACAGGTGCGCTGGGGCCGACCTGGGGGCCAAGGATCTGTGAGCCCGCTCCACCGCAAAAGTGGTGGAGAAGCAATCTCTGCCAAATAATTCAGACAATAGCCATTCTACATATGCCTCCATAGGGCCAGTGTTGGTGGTTTCAGCGATCCAAAGGTTATTGCAGCGTGACTGCGCCTCCAAATCCTCCGCCTTCGCCGCTGTTGTTTTCATTAGGCGCTCCGTACGATCTAGTCGCTTAATCATGGCAGCCTCTGCATCCTCGATGTCAGAAATGCGCTTCTCAGCATTATCTATGCGGGTCTCATTCTGTTCCAGTCGGCCATGCATGACGTCCATCCGCACGCTCAGCTCGTCAAAGCGCGCATGTCTGGCCTTGAAGCCAGTCCGCAACTCCGCCATTATGGCCGCAGTGCCTTCCAGTGCCGGGCAGCCAGAGTCCGGGGGATCAGTGCGCTCTGGAGGATATCCATCTGGGGCATCATCTCCGCCCTCCCTTCTGGGGGTCTTAGTGGTCTCGAAAGTAAGCTGCCGCTGTTTGGGATCCCCCCGACCCATGCTAGCGAAGCAGATGTCAAGGCGCAGCAAGGTGAAGCGCTACTCGCCCAGCAGACAATACGAAAAGCAATGGAGGGAGGCAGAAAGGGCTCTACCACCCCGCCGATCGGTAGCTCAAGAGGCGGTAGCAGATGTGTCCGACTCACTGCATCTCCAGTTGCGCCATTTATAAGCAAGTCAGGCTGCACCCATTATGCTCTGGTTGTAGCTCCAGGCACCCCACTCCTCCGCTATTCACAATTAGGGGCAGTGAGGGACATCTAGGGCAACAGCTGCTCCCCGGAGTGCCATAGCCACCATCAGGTAGTTCCAGGGGAAAGGCGCGAGTGGTCGGCCCCTGCCAGGATCCATACGTTGTGCCGGAGCATTCAATGAGGGAGAGGGGGGTCCACGATCAGCCACCCAACTCACCACCGCCTCCGGTTTTGGGCCAAAAGAGGATCCACTCCACTTGACCCCGTCGTTGCATGCCTCAGATCACCGGGCTCAATTTGCCACTGCGGCCGCACTCAGCAACGGCGGCCCCGCCCTCAGGCTCGCCTGCGACCCCTGATGTCGCGGGGCCTCCGAGGGCCGCGTCAGGCCGCTGCCGCGATGCAGCCACGCCTGGAGGTAAAGGGCATTTCTACCGGCTCCGACGCACTCAACACATGCCCGAGGGACTCAGGCCGTTGTACCAGCTTTCGGGGGCACGGATCGCCACGCTCGCACATTACGAGGCAGCTCTTTCAGCATGGGAGCTCCGCAATCAACCCACCATCTTGGTGCTCGATCAGGCCATGCCCCCTCCTCTCCCCCCCCGGGTTCTTGATCCTTTAAAAGACAATGATTTGTTTCCATATTTAATACTCCTGAAGGATAGTTGATTGGGAAAATAGGCAAACACTAAACTGTGGCCTCTGGTAGGTGAGTAATGAGGTGCTAATTATTGTATGTATTTTGAGCCTTGGCCCAGTTCATTTTATGAATGGTGAGAGAAGCTTGAATTGAATCCTGGAATCTACTGAAAGTGAGTTGAGTGTTTTCAGGGTTAGATGATGCGGTCATGAATCTGAAGGGGGTTGGCATATCACTGAAAACATTGTGGCAACTTTATTTTGGAACTTGAAACTAACTTGAAAGAATGTTCTTGAATTATTTATGGAATTATGCTGAATTGCATTTTCCAGTGTTTTACTTATTTTCTTTATGGGAGCGGTTTTGAATTTTGACCTCGTAAATCAACTCTAATGACTGAAAATTTAGTTTACATAATTAATGATGCTTCCCCCCTCAAATGTGAGTAATCAAGGACGTCCATGAGAATTCAAGTTTTTTTGCCATTAACAGGGAAGTGGGACTTGTTACTTCAGGAGAAGGCAGAGCTGTAGAGAAAGGCTCAGTTTGCCAATGCAGTCAGAATCTGACAAATCAGCAACTAAGAAGGTCTCGCACCAGCAGTGTTCTCTCTTTCTTCTCCGTACACTTTACCTTCAGAGGTTTAATTTGTCCATAAGCTACTGAATGCGCACTGAAGACTCTAGCTGGATGAGCCGGAATTATTAGCGAATTTGTGGCATTCCTGCAGGGGCAGTATTTGTCTGACAGTATATCTCTGCTGCAGTTATTGAGACTATTGGGATTTGTGGTGCAGCTAGTAGCTATGTACTTGAAGGATGGGCCTGTTAAGTATATAATGACTTTACAGGTCAAATAGGAGAGGATGTGGCATAAAGGCAAGAGCTGTCGACTTTGGAACCCGGGAACGAGGTTCGAGTCTCGGCATTGGTTCAACATCCTGTGCTTCTGGGCAAATCACTTAATATCTCAATGCCTAAAAAATTGGCAAAGCAAATAGGTCTCGCTTTCAAAAGGTAAGTGCTGACTTATTGGCTGTGGTATTGTGTTTTTGAATTGGCACTCCTTGCTTATATATTTTTTAATTTACTGTTCTATAATGGCCTTTGGCCATGGCAAAGCAGTAAATTAAAAAAAAAAAACAAGCAAAGCAAAACTGCTGCCAATTTGTCACAATGTAGACGCATACAGGATCACCTGTGGTAGCCAATTTTGGAACACTGAAAAAAGGCTTTTCACCATTCCAAGATGCCTGCCCATATGCATGTGTGCCTCCCTCATAACACACAGGCAGTCATTTTACCACTTTTAATTTACTGTTCCAAAATTGCAGATGAGCATTTTAGAAAGATAAATTAAAAAACAATATATGTGCGTGAGCGCTAACACAATTAGACAGGCAGCCTTGTAGAAGTGTGCAACTGCCAGGACCTCAAAGGGATAACAAGTGGTGCATGTTTTTCGTTTTAAAAAATATAAAGGTTAACCAAGTGAGGGAAAAATGGGCTTCCCGTATCTCACCAGTTATGATGCCATGCTGATCGATAAAAAGGGCATGCTTGATCTAAATAATCTCACCTGTATTATATTGTTTCACAGTGTATATCCATGTGAAAGCTCTTGTCTTTGTCCTATCGTTAAAGGACACATGGTTAGAGACACTGTATCCGACCAGCTCTATATAGCATTAATAAGAACATTACAGCGTGTCCCAGAAAGATCGAATCTGTGCTCCTTCCTTTCTGCCATTGTGTCTCCTGCAGTATAATGGTTTAAACGTGCATGGTCAGTTTAATTGATGCTTTTGACATACAAAACAAGCATTTACAATGCAATAGGTCTCGCATTACTGATAGTTTGAGGTATTGGCATTACAAATAATAATGCAACACCAATAGCTCATACTTTCAGTAATGCTAGACCTAGTGCATTGCAAATGCTTGCGTAGTGAGCCAGGAACCATCATTGTATGTCTCAGTACAGTACATCAAGCTGCTCCTAGAGGTCCCTAGCGAGCAAGGTACCAGCACTGCATGTCTAGGTGCAGTACCGCAAGCTGCTCCTAGAGGTCCCTAGTGAGCAAGGCACCAGCACTGCTTGTCTAGTTGCAGTACCCCAAGCTGCTCCTAGAGGTCCCTAGTGAGCAAGGCACCAGCACTGCATGTCTAGTTGCAGTGCCACAAGCTGCTCCTAGAGGTCCCTAGTGAGCAAGGCACCAGCACTGCATGTCTAGGTGCAGTACCACAAGCTGCCCCTAGAGGTCCTTAGTGAGCATCATAAACTTTTAGTCACATATGGTACTGCACCCTGCAGAAGATATGGGAAATCCACCCTACCCATAATGCATTGCATGCAAGACAGTACCATGAGTACATTCAAATAGCTATGTCCATATATACAATTAGTAGCTTTGAAATGTGACAAAAGAATTATTATATTAATTCCGGATTAGGTTGTACTCTATGTGGAGCTGATGAAGGGAAATTTATAGAGGGTCTAATATAAATGTGAGATGTGGTAGCGAGTAAAGTAACCACGGCCAACCTAGTTTAGGACCAAGTGAGTGTGCTGTCTGAAGGCCTTTAAGAAAATAGTGCCTTGAGGCTGTAATTAAAACCTAGGGCTTAACAACACATGTAACAGGGGGTGTCCTCATGGGAGGTTACAAGAAGAGACAAGGCTGTACGAAGGAGGGCCTACTAAGCCTAATGACCAATGAAAAGCCACCATTTACAAAGTACAGGAGCCAATTGAAAAGATGGGTGGAAAGTAGGCGGAGCTTTATGCCCATATCCTGAATACAGCATGTCTCGAAGAGGCAGCGCTAGGCGAGACCTAAAATTGGGCATTTATCCAAACACGCTCTAAAGCTTTAAAATAAAGGTGCCGCCATGTTGGAATAGTGACTAAAGAATAGAACCACGACCTGTGTCAGATAATCTGCAAATTAATTAAAAACAACACGGTAATGTTGTTAAAAAAAAGACCATTGTCTAGTCTTGAAATTTGGTGCCACCTACTGGTGTAATTTAGTGCCATTTTACCTTATGGAATCAGCTGCCCTGATGCAGTTGTACAGCATACTGCAGGCGTAACAGACCCACTTGGTGACTAATGTAAATTTGATGTTGGGAGCAGCGCTCTGCTAGTTGGATGTTTTTTAGGGCTATAGTGATATTGAGGCGCTTTAGTGAATAATGTCAGAGCTTAGACTAAAGGCATGGTCTGGCAGCAGGAGGCGCCTGTACGCCTGCCAGCAGCAAGCCTGATATCGCAGGAGTGGATCTCACTGACCCACTGCGGCACTGTCCTAAGACCCACCCACCCTTTGCGGAGTCTGGGGAACAAGCAGTGCTCCCTGTCAGTTACGGGGGACTGGAGCAGTGAGACTGCTGCAGAGCTACACATCTGACAAAGAACGAGAGAGCGGGTAAAGTCTTGTCACAGGAGTAATTCATAATGGTGTAGAAAAATCAATTTCTGTGATGATTTGTTAATTTTTGCACCAGATTAGTGGGATTAGTCTTGCAGGGTTGCAGTCAAGCTTGCATTTACAGAGTATTAGAGTATTGAGGAAAATTAGAATATTAGAATATTGCATAGTATTAAAGTAGTTCAAGTTTATTGTTTATTGTAATAAATTAATAAAAACCGTCACAATATTTTTACAATTACTACAGAATAAAACGTTTTTTTGCAATAAAATACATTGTGTTTCTAATTGGTCCCCGCACATTATTTTGCAATTAATACTGAATAATGGAACCTGTTTAAAATAAAATACTTTGCTTTTAAAATTAGTCAGTTTCTAAAATGTGCAAGTTGACATTACCAAAATACAAAATAATAAAACATTTTGCATTTCAACATATTGTTGTTGCATTTCCGTCAATTGTGACCAATCACATTCAGCTAAACTGTTGTAAAGTAAGTGGCATATGTATCAGTGTAAAAATTAAATGCTTTCAACTATTTGTTTAGACAGAATTTCCCACACTGGAGCAACGCCCTTGGAATTCTGTTTGATTAATTTATCGTGTGATTGTAAAAACTTCAAAAGTTTACAATTTAGCTGAGGGTCCGTAGAGTCCAGGCTCCTCGTGATTGCTGTTCTGCAGGTATGAATCCTCCTCTCATTAAATAAGCGTTTTAGGAATTTGAGACGTGCTTTAGTTAGTATGGGACATATGCAGACTAAATGCAAAAAATCCTCTTTAGGGGTGCCACATAACCTACACATTTTTGGGCCTTTGTATCTCCATGAGGGTTTGTCTGCTAAGGATGGCAGTTCTCCTAAGCTTATAGCCAATAACTTTTTCTTGAGATGCGCCGGATAAGTTAAAAGAAGGTATACTGCCGGTTTCAAAGTGACGTATGTTTGAATAGTCATCCAGCCCTGTGATCGCCGAGAAAATATGTTTTTATCCTCGACTAGTGAATGAATTTTTCCTGCTTTGTTGAGTGCATGATAGAAAGTGAAATGCGTCAAATTTAGATCCCATAAGTCAACTGTATTAGTTATTTCTAATGAAGATAACAAGTATTTGTTGTAGCTCGAGTTTGGATCGTTAATCAGTGACTGCCATAAAGCGTTGACTAGAGGGCTAGACTGGTTGTTTCGTATTTTATGCCAGGATTTGATTGAATTGTATCTTCTTGCTGTGTTTTGCTGGATTAATCCAAATTCCATGCGGATTTGAGCAGGTGAAGCACTATTAGGAAGACCAAAAACCCGTTTATACATTTTGATTTGTAATCTATCCAGCATTTTAGAATCTTTACCATGCATCACCATACTTGCGTAAGTTAACGTGGGAAGCAATTTTGCTTTGATAACAGCGAGCAATGGTTGAAAAGAGATTAGTTTTTTTACAAGTGCGCAGAAGGCATGTATTAAGGTGGTATTTTTTCTAACCATATACTGCTGGTGTGTCTGAAAGTTAAAGTTCTTGTCAAAATAGACGCCTAGATATTTGTAAGTGCTGACTTCTTCTTTGGTTGCGTTACCCAGTTTGATTTTCAGTGGAGCGTTGGGATTATTTCCTATTGACATGGTTTTTCTCTTTGTGATATTAAGTATTAGAGTATTACACAGTATTAGTACATTATGGAGTTGTAGAGTATTACGGAATATTAGATTATGAACAACTATCACCGTATTAGGGATCTGTGGGTTAAAGGGCACATCCTCAGTTGCACTCTGCTAGGAGCTGGGTGCATTGAGGTGACCACCTTTAGAACATTGTATAGACATTGAACAGCAGTGATACATTTAGTGGTAGAGTTTCACATCCCCCGGCATCAAACTGTGCATGCATTTATCAGGGGAAGGTGGGGCGGCGCGAGGCCGGAGCATTACCGTATTAAGGATCAGTGGGTTAAGGGGCACATCCTCAGTTGCATGCTGCTAGGAGCCAGGGACGTTGACGTGAGCAGCTTTAGAACACTGTATGCACATTGAGCAGGAGTGATATGTTTAGCGGTAGTGTTTCAGACTGCAGATGCGTTTATCAGGGGGAATGTGGGGCGGAATGAGGCCAAAGCAGCGAGTGAACAGGAGCTGAGTGAGCCTGCCGGAGGAAAGAAGGCTGCAACTGAACCATGCACAAGGGTTTGGAAAGAGCAAAGGGTATGGCTTTGCGCCCCAACAGCTAGCGCTAAGACAACTGTGGCTTTGCGTGCATTAGTGTGCATGCAGACACGGGAGCAAGTGAAAACATGAGGGCTCGTGAAAAGCACTGTTAATCAAAGAAAAAAGTAGTCCCACAAACAATTCCTAAATGGCGCACGTGTATGGCTGCAAGTAATGGGACAATGCTCCATGGGAGGGACCAACCCATGGAAAGGAGGGACAAATAGGAACGATTAGCCACTTTTTAAAGGACACTCAAAGAAACAAATGAAAAGCAATAGGCAGGTTGTAAGCCCACAAAGTATATACAACCAGGCATGAAGACACAGTGAAAAGCGCTGCCTAGGCTCGACCTAAAAAATGAATGTATCCTTGTTTAATGTAACTAGTGCTCACGTAAACCGCTCCTTTTCCCTTAGTCCGAGTTTGCGCTATAAAAAAACTGCAAAAAATTGTATGCAGAAACAGCCCATTTCCCTCGCTTAAGTTTACTATTCTTTAGGAAATGTTGCAGCCTCTGGGCATGAGATCATCAATAAAGATGTCACTACTGTTAACAAGCCATGTCTCAGCAATGCCAACTGGGAATCAGACAGGAGGTTGATTATCTGTTGTGTACATTTCAGGATGGATGAGGTGTTAATAAGGTTGAGAGCTAAGTAAGGGCTCATGGTATTATGTGAATGGAAGGTGATGGATGTGCGGCTGGCTGTCCATTGCTGCATAGTAGTGGTGATTAAAAAAGGTGTGTGGGGGAAAGACAAGGAGAGTGCTTGTGATATTATTAGGGTGGTGGGCGTTCTGAAGCAGAAATAGAATCTGGAGTTTAGATGATTTACTATTTTGGTTTTTGCGGTGCTGGAAGATCTCTTTGAAGGCCAGAAAGTTCCTACCATTAGCCTGAACGATGACAGTACCATTGCTGTACATTTTAATAGTGAATGGCCCTTTGGATTTCAGATTACATTTTTAGGATGAGTTTTGGCTGTATAAAATAACGTAGCATTTGTAAAGGGCGATCTATTCAGCCCAAAGGGTCTCAAGGCGTTAGGGGCCGTCGAGAAGATTAAGCGAGCTGTTGCCCAGAGTCACATGGTGCTGGGCTGAGCAGCCGCCGGGGATAGAACCGTGAGGCCCGTGTTTCGGAGTCAGCCACCCTGCTCGCTGCGCCACACCTCTCCCCTTATACTGTATCGCAAGTTTCCAAGTCTCCAGTATGTATGAGAAGAAAAGGAGGTTGGTCTTGGTGCATTTTTACCTTGGGCTAATGTAACCAACCATTAACTAAGAGAGCTTCAGACTCTGCTTTCAGGGTGGGATTTTTCAGCCTCCTCCTTGCATTTTTTGATACCGTACTGGTGTAAGCATGGGTAAACTCTTAGATCCTGTTCATTGAAGTAGGTTTAGGCGTCTGTATTTACCACTCACAATATTTATAATGATGAGTGGGAGTAGAATGCATTAAAAAAGCAGGCAGGGGGAATACAATTGTGTTTAAACTACCTGGTGCACATTGCATATTTTCCACTGATTGCTTATGCCCTAGCATTCAGATATCCTTGTTGATTGCTTTAGTTATGTTCCCTTCCCTCTTCCTCTGTGACAACCTGTAACTAAATGAATTAAAGAAGGGTCAGTTTAGACAAGACAATATGCAACCCTCCTGTGACTCACATTCAGCTACAAGTGGCTCTAAGAAGCAAGCAGGGGTATCCATAATAAAAGTTGGATATATCTTTATTAGCATTTTCTGTCCTCTAAAGCGGGAATGTTCTAATATTGTTGTAGCCCTTGTGAAGAGGCCCAGACGGCTTATTGTAGGCCCATATCCACTGGTGATATCTACCGATGCACTCTGTTACATGAGGTTATATCTAATTTGCATACAGTAATGTATCTCTGGCTCTACTGCTATGCACCCAAGTACCCGTAAGCAGCTTTCAACACATATAGGGCTACAGAAAACAAAGACATATACAAAATATTTAACCGTCTTTCTGTTATAAACTGAAGCGAGTGGTTGGTTGCCTTTGAACAGTATCTAAATGCCTTTCTACTGAGGTCCACATTGCTATTGATCTGCTCAAGCTATGAGTTTCTTTTGGAAGTTGTTTTACAACATATGGTATTTCAGTAGTTGATTTTTAGAACAATTGGTTCATATTTGCGGTTGACTTAAAGCCATCTGCTTGTGCTTTAAAATCTCATTACTCTTGAACTGTACTTTGTCAGCAACATTAGCAGAAACACCACCCAAATTCCTATTCTTAATTAAACCAATCAGCTACAATACTGTACTAAAATGAACACATTACACTTCTACTTTCCACGTATTGTTGCTAATTATCTTGTAGTTTTATATAATTTCATGTTGGTTTTAATTCCTGTAAAGTGCAATTTAATGTGTAATTCAAAAGACTCGATTACAGTTAAGATTTATTTCAATCCAACCGATTTTGATAGGGCATTTTATTATTGAAAAGTTAAAGTGAACACGCTATTATCTTACTCTGGAAGCAAAACTGAAACGTCATTATGTAAAAAGAAAACATTCCATGGAAAACACAACACACACTTCTAATGCTGGAATAATTAAATCACCGGATGCAGCCGAAACGCGCAGTAATAATTCTGCTTGCGAACATGTAGCACGGGGATAACCCCCTCTTTTATTTCCCCGAACACATATAACCCACACCTGCAGCTTAAAATATGCGGAGACCGATAACTCTCTGCTCAGTTTTCATAAGCATATCACGGGCGAGCTGCTGTATTCCTGTAACAAGCTCTTTAGGATCCCCCACTCACAGCAGGCCACGTCACAGATCGTTGAGACAGTATATGCCAATGGGAGGAGGTAGCTGCAAAACAGGCGACCTGGATCATACTCCGATACACACATAAGGTGCAGGGGGTGAGTAACTTCATTCACCCCCTTATGCTGCATGGCCTAACGTTTCCAGAGACACAGTCACAAGACTAAGGGGTCGATTCCGATCTCGGTCGTATTCGGCTTAACCGGATCCAAGTCGGAGGCTTTGTTTCCGACCGATTCATACAGTCGCCCGAGCGAGCAAGTACGATGCGAGTGAAGGCGAAATCGCCGACCGACTCGTTTCCGGGTCCGAACCGCTCCGTCTGACTCGTTCGCACTCGA
Organism: Calotriton arnoldi; assembly: GCA_963921515.1. NCBI lineage: Eukaryota > Metazoa > Chordata > Amphibia > Caudata > Salamandridae > Calotriton > Calotriton arnoldi. The sequence goes on along the minus strand of CAWUFW010001021.1, from coordinate 2,900,798 downwards.
TTCGTGGCGCGCAATGGAGACGTTTTACGACCGAGCCAGTACGATGCACGTTCCGGACAGCCGGATCGAGTCGGAGCCTCCGACACGGAAAAGCTCCCGGACGCGGACTTCCGGGGTCCGTGCCGGACCCCCCTTCACCCGTAGCCGTACGAGTCGGATACAGGGGGGACCCATGGATCTCCCCTATACATGCGTGTACGGTGTGGATGGCACCAACGCGTACCCACTACAGGGGGCCCCCTTGTGCGCAACGTACCCATTGAGTCAATGGGAGCCCATGTACACGTCGTACGACCGGCTCCCATTGACTTCAATGGGAGTCCGACCGAACCGAGTCCGGCAGCATACGGCCGCATCGTACTCGTTCGGTCGGACTGCAGGGGTCCGGCTCGGTCGGAAAACAATCCGGATCAGGATCGGATGGAGAGCTTTCCGACCCAGATCGGAATCGGCCCCTAAGGGTCATTGCAAAACTTATTATTCTTCCCAGTTTGGTCCTTGCATATTGTCGAAGCACCCTCTGAGGCCCATCTTCAACTCAGACTTGAGAGCAATATTTACCCCTTATCACAGCTGGCACATGTCGGCCAACACTAATGTAGCCACACACACCAAGCAAATTATGTTGAGCAACTGTGTCTTACAATGTTGAAGGCCCTGTGGTGCCACAACTACCCGCTATTGGGCAGGTCACAAATCCAATGTAACAAACTGGACAAGCTGTAAAACCCTACTCTGCAATAGCTACGAAGGTGAGTTTGTCTGATGATATCACTCACATTGTCTCCCGTGGAAGATACCAAGCAACACATTACTCTTTACTACATTGCCATATTGCCTGCATGTGCAGTCACTTCCATGTCTCAATGAGTAATGTTGCATCATGAGTGAAAGCACAATTGAATGTTATTTCTACAGAACATACACCCAACTCTGTCTAATTTTTCAGCGTCAATCTTGCAACTTCCTCTGCTACCTGCCACCACCTCTGCCAGTGTGGGTATTGCACTGGTGCTACTGGGACAGGACATAAACCTCACCTCTGTACACATGTAGGCAGGTATCTTCCATCATGTCTCCAATTACACTTTCGCACATATGTCGTCCTTGATGTCACTTCCAAGTTACCACATCTGCCCACCAAATCCATACACCTACATGTATAGTTTTCTAAATCCTTTATGAGTTTTTCCCACAATAGCCATGTCATTTCCACATACATGTTTTATACTGACGCTGATACCAGTGCTTTCCTCTTGTGCCCTCCGGGTAGGCCCTATGCAGGTATTTCCCGCCTACCGAGTATTATTGATCTTCTATGGCTATGTTAGCACTTCTATCTATCTTTTATTCACAGCCTTTTCTCATATCTTTTCCCTTTCTTTTTAGCACTTCAAATTAAATGTAACCTGGTCCTGATGATGACCTTCATTTTTATCAGGTCGAAACGTCATTGACTCGCTAGTGCAATTCACCTGGCGCATTTGTGTTTTGGTCTTGCAATCTTGTAAATGGTTTCCTAGTAATTGTTAACTGAGATTGGACCATTACTAATGTTTTGTATATAAATAATATATCACTGTTCCTTTGAGCTGTCCCTCGCTGGTTTACACTTGTCACTTTGCGCCGTTCACTGTTTTCACGAGCGCAAACTTATACAAGTGGTAGAGATTACTACATTATGGGGCTGATTCCGATCTCGGCCGGTAGGGCTCCGAATCGGATTCGGCATAACCGGATCCGATTCGGAGCCCTATTTCCCGACCGATTCGTACGCACGTCCGGATGAGCGAGTACAATGCGAAATCGCCGACGGACTCGTTTGGGCGTCCCAACCGCTCCGACCGACTCGTTCCCGGGTCTAACCGCACCGACCGACTCGCTCGGACACGACTCGCACCGCGCAATGGAGACGTTCCCCGGCCGGGTAAGTACGATGCGCGCCGCAAGCAGTCTGACCGACACGCGCCGTCCGGCTCGAAAGAGCAGTCGGAGCCGTACTTCGAGGGTCCGTGTCGGACCGCCCTGTACTGCGTAGCCGCGCGAGTCGCACACAGGGGGACCCATGGGTCCCCCTACCTGTGCGTGTACGGCGCGAGTCGCTTCGCCGCGTACCCGATGTAGGGGCGCCCTTGTTCGCCTCGCACCCATTGAGGCAATGGGAGCCCGCGTACGCATTGTACGACCGGGTCCCATTGACTTCAATGGGAGTCCGACCAACTCGAGTACGATAGCATACGGACGCATCGTACTCGTTCAGTCGGGCTGCACGGGTCCGATTCGGTCGGAAATCTCTCCGGGTCCGGCTCGGTCGGAGAGATTTCCGGCCCGAATCGGAATCGGCCCTTAAATGTAACACAGTGCTTTTTTCTTTGTTTTATCCAATTCTGAATATAAAACGGCTCTTAGCAATTTTTGCAAATCCATTGATGCCTCCCTCCCTTTTTTTCCCCCCCTTGTTCTCTTACAACTATTGTCTGCATACTTAAACTTGCTTTGAATTGATACCTGTTGAGACATTGTTAATTGTTGCATTTCCACATACATGTCATGTATAATCGTTACAGTTTATCAGCACCCAGATTGGTTAACATATTAGATTTTTAATTTTAACCATCATGTGTATTTCTACTCTTGTTTTTATTAGCCTCCCCCATGCACTGACACAGAACCAATCCTGATTTCCATGGCCCTTTAGGTAACCTCTGTATCAGTGGCAGCATTAGCAGCACAAGTTGCACGATAAGCTTACAGTGGATCCCAAATATCCCTTGGTTGGGATATTGGGGGATGTAATGTGCTGTATAGGTCCGTGAGTGTGTTGCATCATGCTAGGTCGCTTAGTGACTCTGTTACTTAAGGGGATGCATCTCTGCCCCAGCACATAGCCGGTGCACAGTCAAAATATCAAATTTTAAATATCGACCTACACTAATATCGAGTTTTTAATATCGTAGGGACAGAATATCGAAGTCAAGAATATCGTTGACCAGAATATCGACTTTAAGGTAAGTAATATCGATTTTTTAATATCGAAGTAAGTAATATCGAAGTAATTAATATTGTTAGCAAAAATATAGTTGTAAATAATATCGATTTTTTTTTGTGTTATGTATTTTATATGTATGCTTAACATTATTTTGAAAGGTTTTTCATTATTTTTAAATATATGTATTAAATGTTTAGAAAATAGTAATTTTTTTTTAAGGAAATTTTGCGTTTTAGTATCAGAGCGGGTTGTGGGTTTATAGGGGAATAGGGTGGGAAGTAATTTAATTGTAATTAATTAATTAATATGTTTTTATTTATTGTTATTGATTGTTAATTTATTGTTAATTAATTATTAATTGGTAATTAATTTATATGAATTGGTTAATTTATAATTATATTAATTATAATTAATTTATTATGAATTTTTATTTATTGTTATTGTTAATGAATTTATTGTAAATTAATTATTAATTGGTAATTAATTTTAATTCATTGATTAATTGGTAATTAAATTAATTATGTTATTTTTAATGTGCAGAGGTTTGTGGGTTTATAGGGGAATAGGGTGGGAAGTAATTTAAATATAATTAATTAGTTAATATGTGTATATTTATTGTTATTGATTATTAATTTATTGTTAATTAATTATTAATTGGTAATTAATTTGTATTAATTGGTTAATTAAAAATTATATTAATGGCAATTAATTTATTATTATTTTTTATTTATTGTTATTGTTAATTAATTTATTGTTAATTAATTATTAATTGGTAATTATTTTTTATTAATTGATTCATTGGTAATTAAATTAATTGTGTTATTTTTTTATGTGTAGCGTGTTGTGTGTTTATAGGAGAATAGGGTGGGAAGTAATTTAATGTTATTTAAGTAAATATTAATTTAATTTAATAGGTATTTATTAATAATTATTTTGTTAAATAATTATTAATATGTTATTTATTTAAAAAAAAAAAATTTATAAGTATGTTAATTTAAACCCTACACGATCCTACATTTTCCCTACTGTTGCACTCACTGGAGTGGGAATAGTAATTTTACCCCTCCGCTATCCAACACTTTCCCTACTGTTGCACTCACTGGAGTGGAAATAGTAATTTTTACCCCTGCGCTATCCAACCATTTCCCTACTGTTGCACTCACTGGAGTGGGAATAGTAATTTTTACCCCTCCGCTATCCAACACTTTCCCTACTGTTGCACTCACTGGAGTGGGAATAGTAATTTTTACCCCTCCGCTATCCAACACTTTCCCTACTGTTGCACTCACTGGAGTGGGAATAGTAATTTTTACCCCTCCGCTATCCAACACTTTCCCTACTGTTGCACTCACTGGAGTGGGAATAGTAATTTTACCCCTGCGCTATCCAACACTTTCCCTACTGTTGCACTCACTGGAGTGGGAATAGTCATTTTTACCCCTCCGCTATCCAACACTTTCCCTAATGTTGCACTCACTGGAGTGGGAATAGTAATTTTTACCCCTCCGCTATCCAACACTTTCCCTACTGTTGCACTCACTGGAGTGGAAATAGTAATTTTTACCCCTGCGCTATCCAACCATTTCCCTACTGTTGCACTCACTGGAGTGGGAATAGTAATTTTTACCCCTCCGCTATCCAACACTTTCCCTACTGTTGCACTCACTGGAGTGGGAATAGTAATTTTTACCCCTCCGCTATCCAACACTTTCCCTACTGTTGCACTCACTGGAGTGGGAATAGTAATTTTTACCCCTCCGCTATCCAACACTTTCCCTACTGTTGCACTCACTGGAGTGGGAATAGTAATTTTTACCCCTGCGCTATCCAACACTTTCCCTACTGTTGCACTCACTGGAGTGGGAATAGTCATTTTTACCCCTCCGCTATCCAACACTTTCCCTAATGTTGCACTCACTGGAGTGGGAATAGTAATTTTTACCCCTCCGCTATCCAACACTTTCCCTACTGTTGCACTCACTGGAGTGGGAATAGTAATTTTTACCCCTACGCTATCCAACACTTTGCCTACTGTTGCACTCACTGGAGTGGGAATAGTCATTTTAACCCCTACGCTATCCAACACTTTCCCTACTGTTGCACTCACTGGAGTAGGAATAGTAATTTTTACCCCTACGCTATCCAACACTTTCCCTACTGTTGCACTCACTGGAGTGGGAATAGTAATTTTAACCCCTACGCTATCCAACACTTTCCCTACTGTTGCACTCACTGGAGTGGGAATAGTAATTTTTACCCCTCCGCTATCCAACACTTTTCATACTGTTGTAGTTACTGCAGTTGGAATAGTAATTTTATTTCCTCCGCTATCTAATATTTTGTATTTTTTGAGCTAATGTACTGTATGATTATTTTTAAAAAGATTTAAAATAATTTTAATTTTTTTAATGTTACATATATTTATTTAATTTTTATTTATATTATTGTTTTATGTGTATAGATGTATTTATAATTTATAAAAATAAATTAAACAATTTATAAGTTATTAAAATAAATATTAAAACATATTAATAAGTATATATATATTATATATTATATGTATATGTTTAATGTATTTTTAAATTATATATATTACTTATAATTTTTAGGCATTTTAAAATATTTTTAACTATGTTTCTTTTAATTATATGTATTATTTACTTTATTTAACAATATTTTTTAACTTAAATTAAAAACGATATTTTTAACGATATTTTTGACATCGATATTTTTTTCTCGATATTTTTGTACTTACCTTAATGTAGATAGGATGTCGATATTCTTGTCTTCGATATTTTTGCTGCGATATTTTTGTAGGTCGATATTGTGACCTTCGATATTTAGTCAGTGATTCCACATAGCCACCCATATTTTGCCCAGTAGTAGAGGTTTGCTCACCAATTTCCTGCTATTCTTCAATACTGTCTTCATTTAGCCCAGCAGAGCCAATACTGGGTCCACCAGGAGTGTCAGTTCTATAATTTCATTCAGCATATGGAACAGTTCATAACAATATTGAGCGTTTGACAGGCAATGCCATGCTAGGTGCATAAATCATTTTTCCGGTGAGGCACACCTCTCACATTTAGTATTATCTCCCCCCATATCTATGTAGCTTAACTGTTGTGTAGTAGAGTTGGTGCAGGTAGTTCTAATGTCTAAGATGGCGTCTTCCGTCCATCGATACTTCTTTAGTGTGTTGGCAACAATATTTTGATTGCACGTCAGATATTGTGGTCATCAAGTCTCTGGACCAGGGTTCCCAGGATCAGCTTAGTTATGATCTGTTTAGTAACTGGCCCGGCAGCAACCAGACCAAGTGGTCCTTTAGTCCTTGGGCTCTAGTGGATATGTTGGAAAGGCTTCCCCTACCGACTCCCACAGCCTATGATATCTGAATACATCTAGGATAGGGACTGTCCTTTTATAAATGTAGGCTTCTAGTGAGAAAAATACACCATCTACATATACATTTCCAGGTATATTGATCTGCCTGTCTCATAGGTATCTTATTGTGGCTGGTTCAGTAGTAATATGCAGCTTGGGATTACGTATCAGTTTGACATGAGTGCAGCGTCATTCCAGCCCAGGTACTCACCAATAACCATGCCACACACGGAGAGTCATTTTACAAATCTTTATTCTGCTGCGTGTAAGTCAGAATTCAACATTCTAAGCCTGTCTTCAACTCATCCCTCCAATGCTTACATCACAGGCCTACAGTGTACAGTGGGGAACAAGAGTTCCAGCATTCTTTTATTCATAAGACACTATGGGGCTCATTAGGATGGCGGTCGGAAAATCACCCCGACCGCCATGGAAGCGGAAAACAACAGCCCGCCGGTACCGTGGAGAAACCGGCGGCCAAATTATGATCAACCGCCAAAAAACACCGACCGCGGCGGTACGGGGGGAACAAAACCGCCCGTAGCGTGCGGAGATGGCCAAAACACGTCCGCAGCAGACGGATCCGCTGCGGAAAAACACCAACCCGCCGCAAGGATAGCGGAGACACCGCACGGCAAATTAGAATATCCCCGCTGGTCCCGCGGCACGTTCCGCTCTTTCCGACCGCCGCGATCGCTAACAGTGATGAATGGGAGAGCATGCGGAAGAGCTGCAGCAAAGCCACCGCCGCGGACGCTCCGTGAGAAATTTGACAGACGAATCAAAAATCCCACAATAAGGCCACACAGTGCCCACACCAAAGTAGCCATGCCACCCAAAAACAGAAAACACACCCCAATGACACAACATTGCACACAAAAAAATAATTACAAGGACAACCCACACAACACACCTGAGAGCACTCCCACATGTGGACACACCCACATAGCAGAGCATAAAACCAGCCCCTTCCTTGACCACAATCCTCTGCACTAACCCACAACTGAAGGGCCCAACCCCTGAGAACAAAGGATAGGCAAAGCTACACACCATCACCACTCACACCACACACAGCACCACCAGCACTTCCACACCTGCACCCCTAACCCCTTTGCACATCACATACCATACACATCACCACCACCACTACCACTTACACCCCTGCACCTACAACACCTCAGCACATCACACACCATGTCAACACATAAATTGCCCAAATTCACAGAGAGTGAGTTGAAGGTAATGGTAGATGAGATAGAGTGGAACCACAACTGTTTGGTAGCCTGGTCCAACAGACACCATTAGCCACAAGGACTCAAATGTGGACAAGGATAGTCCAGAAGGTCAATGCAGTAGGGACCATCCCAAGATCCAGAAAGGAAATCATGAAGCGGTGGCATGACTTGAAGAGGGTTGTCAAAGAGAGGAAGACCAAGAACCGTCAGCTGGCTGACAAGACTGGCGGTGGCACTCCCATACCACCAAAACCATTCACCCCATGGGAGGAGAAGGTGCTTGCCATACTGCATCCAGAGAGTCTCACAGGAGTACCCGGGGGAGTGGAGGCTGGTAAGTACAAACAAATGACTACCACCACACTACTATGTACTGCCTTGCACAGCTACAAAGATACACCTCCTAGGAACAATTCCATTCATCTGCACCACACACTCACTAAAACATGTCTCACAGATCCAACATCCACCCCCTCCCAAACACCACCAATGTACCTAGCAACATTACCATGGGTGCATGTGCACAGCCAGCCTGCACTGCAACTCCCACCATGCCCCCTTGTCCCACACCTCAGCAGGATGGGGCACTCCCCCACCCCACCCAGAAGCATGTGTCAGCCATTACATCCCCAACAAACAAACTTACAGGTAGGTAGCCATCTTGCCATGGAGGGCTGTTTGGGGTGGAGGCCTGTACTACTACTCCCACCATGCCCCCTGTCCCACACCTCAGCAGGATGGAGCACTCCCCCACCCAGAAGCATGTGTCACCATTACATCCCCAACAAACAAACTTACAGGTAGGTAGCCATCTTGCCATGGAGGGCTGTTTGGGGTGGAGGCCTGTACTACTACTCCCACCATGCCCCCTGTCCCACACCTCAGCAGGATGAAGCACTCCCCACCCAGAAGCATGTGTCACCATTACATCCCCAACAAACAAACTTACAGGTAGGTAGCCATCTTGCCATGGAGGGCTGTTTGGGGTGGAGGCCTGTACTACTACTCCCACCATGCCCCCTGTCCCACACCTCAGCAGGATGGGGCACTCCCCACCCCACCCAGAAGCATGTGTCAGCCATTACATCCCCAACAAACAAACTTACAGGTAGGTAGCCATCTTGCCATGGAGGGCTGTATGTGGGAGGGAGGCCTGTACTACTACTCCCACCATGCCCCCTCTCCCACACCTCAGCAGGATGGGGCACTCCCCCACCCCACCCAGAAGCATGTGTCAGCCATTACATCCCCAACAAACAAACTTACAGGTAGGTAGCCATCTTGCCATGGAGGGCTGTTTGGGGTGGAGGCCTGTACTACTACTCCCACCATGCCCCCTGTCCCACACCTCAGCAGGATGGAGCACTCCCCCACCCAGAAGAATGTGTCACCATTACATCCCCAACAAACAAACTTACAGGTAGGTAGCCATCTTGCCATGGAGGGCTGTTTGGGGTGGAGGCCTGTACTACTACTCCCACCATGCCCCCTGTCCCACACCTCAGCAGGATGGGGCACTCCCCCACCCCACCTAGAAGCATGTGTCAGCCATTACATCCCCAACAAACAAACTTTTAGGTAGGTAGCCATCTTGCCATGGAGGGCTGTTTGGGGTGGAGGCCTGTACTACTACTCCCACCATGCCCCCTGTCCCACACCTCAGCAGGATGGGGCACTCCCCCACCCCACCCAGAAGCATGTGTCAGCCATTACATCCCCAACAAACAAACTTACAGGTAGGTTGCCATCTTGCCATGGAGGGCTGTATGTGGGAGGGAGGCCTGTACTTCTACTCCCACCATGCCCCCTGTCCCACACCTCAGCAGGATGGGGCACTCCCCACCCCACCCAAAGCATGTGTCAGCCTTTACATCCCCAACAAACAAACTTACAGGTAGGTAGCCATCTTGCCATGGAGGGCTGTATGTGGGAGGGAGGCCTGTACTACTACTCCCACCATGCCCCCTGTCCCACACCTCAGCAGGATGGGGCACTCCCCACCCCACCCAGAAGCATGTGTCAGCCATTACATCCCCAACAAACAAACTTACAGGTAGGTAGCCATCTTGCCATGGAGGGCTGTATGTGGGAGGGAGGCCTGTACTACTACTCCCACCATGCCCCCTGTCCCACACCTCAGCAGGATGGGGCACTCACCCACCCCACCCAGAAGCATGTGTCAGCCATTACATCCCCAACAAACAAACTTACAGGTAGGTAGCCATCTTGCCATGGAGGGCTGTATGTGGGAGGGAGGCCTGTACTACTACTCCCACCATGCCCCCTGTCCCACACCTCAGCAGGATGGGGCACTCCCCCACCCCACCCGAAGCATGTGTCAGCCATTACATCCCCAACAAACAAACTTACAGGTAGGTGGCCATCTTGCCATGGAGGGCTGTTTGGGGTGGAGGCCTGTACCACTACTCCCACCATGCCCCCTGTCCCACACCTCAGCAGGATGGGGCACTCCCCACCCCACCCAGAAGCATGTGTCAGCCATTACATCCCCAACAAACAAACTTACAGGTAGGTAGCCATCTTGCCATGGAGGGCTGTATGTGGGAGGGAGGCCTGTACTACTACTCCCACCATGCCCCCTGTCCCACACCTCAGCAGGATGGGGCACTCACCCACCCCACCCAGAAGCATGTGTCAGCCATTACATCCCCAACCAACAACCTACAGGTAGGTAGCCATCTTGCCATGGAGGGCTGTATGTGGGAGGGAGGCCTGTACTACTACTCCCACCATGCCCCCTGTCCCACACCTCAGCAGGATGGGGCACTCCCCACCCCACCCAGAAGCATGTGTCAGCCATTACATCCCCAACAAACAAACTTACAGGTAGGTAGCCATCTTGCCATGGAGGGCTGTATGTGGGAGGGAGGCCTGTACTACTACTCCCACCATGCCCCTGTCCCACACCTCAGCAGGATGGAGCACTCCCCCACCCCACCCAGATGCATGTGGCATAGAATGGATCACTCCAAATAAACAAACAGCTAGCCAGACATATTATTCTGTCTTGTGCCACCACTGAGCAGGATGCAAGCCTCCACCACGCACACACAGATGTGTCACAAAACAAACACAAATGCTAACACACAACAGGCAAGTAGGCAGTACGTGCACCTAGCCATGTGACACAAAAAGAATGGTACCATATGACAACACCAGTCCTCTCAATGTACAAATATGCACACCGATCATATTGCATGCACAGTGTGAGCACAGCTAAGCAAAGGAAACTGTCACAGCAACCAAAGTGTGACACACCAATGCACATGTAGAGGAAAGACTGGGAACAATCATGCACAGCAATGAATGACAGGTTCAGTGCCATGGGGCCAGAGTAACAACGACCATATGAACAGTAAGAAAGCATGTTATGTGGTACCAATCCAGATATGCACATGACAAGACAAAGGTATGCAGGAGATGACAATGGCCAGGACATGCCCAGATGTGACGGCTGACAGGTCATAAAAATCCACATACAGTCTGCACAAAAATCATATTTAGCGCAAGGCCCTAGATGTCAACATGTCCCTGTAATCACAAATCATGCATGTGGCGCATGGTACATATTGACACCTCACACCATGGACAAGAAATGCATGTACCACCGCAGCATGTCAGGAGGCACAGTAGTGCACATAGGAAACAATGTGATGATCAGTCAACTGTGTAGTGTACTAACAGTGAATGACACACAGCTAACACAAATCTTACGTGGTGCACCCCAATGACCATTTCCCATCTGATCCACAGGTGACCAAGAATTGACTACAGAGGACGACACCAGCAACCTGCAAGGCCAGTCTACCCCCCCCCCCCCGGAACATCGACTCTCGGATGTTGACTTCCAGGAATCTATGGACGAGGAGACTGAGGCCGGGCCATCTGGTGTTCCAGGGCGCAACAGGTCCCAGGACCCCATCGTCCCCCCCACCACACCTGCAGCTACAACAACCAATCTGCAGGCCCCTGCTGTTATGTCTGGTGCATCCTCCACCACCACCACAACCACAACCACCAGTGCTGCCTGCAACACCCTCCCTGTCCCACAGGATGACCACCCCACCCCAGCAACTGAGGAGGGCAGGGAGAGGATGTGTGGTCCAACAGTGGAGAGGGAACCGGTCCATGGCAGCAGAGCAGGTCGGAGGGGCAGGGTCACCCACACACGAACACAGCCTGGGACCGAATCCCTGGACCACATCCACAGAGTCCTTGGGGCATATGAACGGGCCCAGGGACAAACGGCCCGGTCCGAACAAGATTCACGTCAGCTCCTCCTGCTGATGAGGTCCATGGACACCCGCATGGGACAAATTATGGACGTCTTGGGCCAACTAGTGGCGGTACTGAGGCACAGGCCTGCGCCACAAACAACACCTCCCCCTCCCACTGGTGGTCCGCAGGATGACAGTTCACCATCCTCCCCTGCGGCCACAGAGAGTGGTGAGTCCTCAGACCCCACTGGCCCTATAGCAGAGGCCCCCCCTGCCAAACGGAAAAGGGGCCGTCCGAAAAAAATCCTGGGAGTATCTGTTGGCAAAGCACCTGCCAAACGCCAGTCACACAGCCAGCCATGATGGCAACCCTCTGCACCACTGCATTGACTTTTTGGACTGTCCTTCCCCACACTGCCTTGTGAATGGCATCTGTCTGTTGGACTGGGTCACCACACCTATGTGGTGACCACTCGATTATCTCATTTACCATGAATGTCAACTCACTGCTCCACTAATCACCTCACTGTCAATGTACCCCCCTCACGTCACCTTTGTAAATAAACAAATCCTTGAATGAATGAATGAAATTATTTATAAAGCGCTACGTTCGCTCCAAGGAGCATCTTGGCGCTAGCAGAAAAAGATCAAGAAAAAACGCAGGGAGAGGACGAGAGAATAGTTATAGAGAGATGCATTCATAACAAGTATCAAATAAGGGAGAACACGATGTTGTCAGGAGCAGCAAAAATCCATGTTTTCAATAGTTTCCTAAAGAGACGTTCTGATTGAGCCAGTCTCAATTGGAGCGGCAAAGTGTTTCAGGCTCTAGTTCCTAGAACAGCTATGGTTTTGCCTCCTTTTGTTTTCAAACGATAGCTAGGGACTGCTAGAAAGTTACCCGAAGATGACCGCAAAATACGTTGAGTTGTATAAGGGCGTATTCTGGACCTAAGATATAATGGCCCTACTGCTTTTATTGCTTTATAGGTGATAGTTAAAACTTTATACAGGATCCTTTTATGGATTGGTAGCCAATGCAGTCGTTGGAGTGCTGCCACTGAAGGGGATCCTCTAGGCAGCCTGAGCACCAACCTAGCCGCTGCATTCTGGACCACCTGTAACTTTTTTAAAACAGCCTTACTAGCTCCTGCATACAGACTGTTGCAGTAGTCCAAACGCGATAGAACCAGTGCCACAGCAACTGTCTTCCTAGCATTCATAGGCAGTAGGTCCAGGAACTTTCTCAGAATTTTTATGGTATGAAAGCACATACCTGCCACAGAAAGAGCCTGACTATGGAAGGATAGAGTAGGATCGAACTTAATCCCTAGGTTCCGTACTGTGTCTGCAGTGTTTGGAGGTGGAACCATATTTACAGGCCACCATTGACTGGGCATAAAGGGATTGGCTTTCCCGAACAGCATGATTTCCGTTTTTTGGCTGTTACATTTCAAATGATTGAGTTTCATCCAGTTCATAACTGCCGTTAGGCAGTGATAGAATTTTTCTTCTGCCACAGTGGAGTTTTTATCAAGGGTAAGAATGATCTGAGTGTCGTCTGCGTATGTAATGGCTTCGACCTCAAACGAGTCTATCAAGGCAAGCAATGGAGTCATATAAAGATTGAATAATGTTGGGCTTAAAGAAGAGCCCTGTGGCACCCCTGATAATATCTGTTTTTCAGCAGACTTATGGCAGCCCACGGTGATTATGTTGCGTCTGTTTTTTAAAAAAGAGGAAAGCCAGGCAAGCGCCTTCTTAGTAACGCCACTGGACGCAAGTCTAACACGCAAGATATCGTGGGAGACCGTGTCAAATGCGGCCGATAAATCCAACAGAATCAGTACTGCGTCCTTACCCTGGTCTAGGGCCAGCTTTAGCGTATCCGTTGTGTGAAGCAGCACTGATTCCGTTGAATGTCCCGATCTAAACCCGGATTGTTTGGGGTGAAGAATGTTTTCCTTTTGCAGAAAATCATTTAGTTGCTTATTGGCCATCTTCTCCACTATTTTACTTAGCCATGGTAACAGTGAGATTGGCCTGAGATTGGAGAGGGTGGTAGGGTCGGCAACTTTCTTTTTTTGAAGGGGTTTTACCGCCGCAATCTTCCAAATATCTGGTACACAGGAGGATTCAAATGATGAGTTAATTATTTGATTTATGGTTGGATTAATAATGTCGACAAGTGCATGTAATACTCTGGGGGGACAAGGATCAAAAGGTGAGCCAGATTTACAGGCAAGAATGGCTTGTCTTGATTGTTCAAGACTAATTTCTTGAAAACAAGAGAATTCTCCAGTAATTTCTGAGGATATAGGCTTATTGGCCGAGGGAATGAACTCAGTGAAATCTTTCCTCAAGTCAATAATTTTATTCTCAAAATATTCGGCTATTTTATCACATAAACCTTGTGATGGTGTGATTTCCTGATCTAATATTTTGGGTTTAATAAAGGATTGCACGATGTTAAAAATAGTTTTTTGATTTTCAGCTGCTTGATTAATTTGGTTGGAGTAAAATAACATTTTTTCCAATTTTATGTGATGGTGATAGAATCTGAGGGCTACTTTAAAGGAGATAAGGTCCACTGATTCATAGCCTCTTCTCCAGATTCTTTCCAATTTTCTGCATTGTCCTTGTAATTCCTTTAAACGAGGGGAAAACCAAGAAGCCTGTTTTTTGTTAATCGGGCCTTTTCTGGAGCAAGCAATTGGGGCTAAGCTGTCTGCAAGAGATGTCATCCACTCATTGAATCTGTCGTTGTCGATCGAGGGGATGCCCGAGAGGGTAGGATTACCCTTTTTGGCCATTGTTAGAAGCTCGGAATAGTTGAGCATACTATTCCACTTCCGGCCCCCTGCGGGACAATTTTGTCCCAGGGGATTCCCTACTTGAGTCTTCTTAAAATCAATTTTAAATGGGATGTATTTATGATCTGACCAAGTAATTGTTATGGGGTGCTCTGCAGATAAGCTGGTCATATTTGTGCAAATACCATCTAAGGTATGTCCAGCATCATGTGTAGGGACCTCTATCAATTGTTTTAGTCCCATAGTACTGATGATTTCAGAAAAATGTCTTGTATTCGGGATATCCTTACACACACGTTGTTGTACCTGCACCGTCTTTATTCCAGGATGTACAATTTTCAACAGGAATACAATGTACCAGGGGACGGAGTGTATGTAGGCAAGGAGAGGTCAAAGGCACCTAGGAAAAAACAACAGAACAACATTCACTAGTCTGGGTGTGGCATCACAGACATCACACAACACTTCACAACAAGAACAACCCATATGCACACATAACAATGGGCAACAAGTGCCAACATACACATCCTGTAGATGTTCAGAAATGAACTGTCCCATCAACATCGACAGCAAACACTAAGGGGCCGATTCCGATTCGGGCCGGAAAACGTACCGACCGACTCGGTACGGAAATTAAGTCCGACCAACACGTACCGGCGCTGCCCGAACCGGGTAGTACGATGAAATGCATGTGAATCACGAGAGACTCGTACGGAACCCAAGCCGAACGACCGACCCGGACGGAAAGAAGCTATCCGGCCGGGAAAACACGCGAATCGAACCGACCAACACGCACCAGGAATCAACCCGAACGAAACGTACCCGCGAACTCCGACCCGCGCAGTACGATGCAATGCGTGCAAAACCAGACCGACTCGCACGGAGCTCAAGCCGTACGACCGACACGCATACAAAAGCCAGCCGAAACAACACAAAACTCCGCGACCGACTCATACGCCGCACATGAAACCTAGCTGAAACACAGCGGGAACGAGTGAGAGAAGATCGCACGAGACAACTGCAGCGTCCTACTCGGTCAGAAGAACGTCTCCTACATGCACAAAAAATACAAAGGAAAAAATACAAAAAAAGGGCCAAACAAGCAATCACAAAGCCAATAAATACAGGGAGGAAAAAAATGGAACAAGGACACACCCCCAACTCCACCTATATAAAGGCCTCAAATCCCTACCATGATCCTTTGCAAATTCCACTGACCTGCCAGCACAGAACACCATCAGGCAGCAACCACAGACACACTCACAGCTCATCCATCACACAAGCCACACACCATTAGCACCTCAACAAATAGCACCCTCACACACACACAGCAAAACCTACACTCACCCACCCTCACTTGCACACTCACACATACATCAATCACCACCACCACCCATCACCAGGCCCCCAAAGAAGAATGCAAAGTTCCTAGATAGTGAATTGGAAGTCCTGGTAGACGAGATCCTGAGGGTAGTGCCACAGTTGTTTGGCACATTGGTCCAACAGACCCCCATGGCGCAGAAAACCAAGATGTGGGAGAGGATCGTCAACAGGGTGAACGCACAATCACCATGTTTGCGCACAAAGGAAGACATCCAGAACCGGTGGTATGATGTGCGCAGGAGGGTCAGGGACCTACTGAAGAAGGATTACCTCCTGAGTCAGCACACCGGCAGTGGCCCTCCTGCCAAACCAGTATACCTCAGGCCCTGGGAGGAGAAGGTGCGGGCCATCCTACCACCAGTGAGCGTATATGGACTAACAAACATCCCAGAGCCTGGTGAGTACACAACTAATATACACAATATGGTGTGACAATACACACACATCACTGTCAAGGGGATAGTCAAACCATGCACCCTTAGCAAATCCACAGCAACCAAAAGATAATCATCCCAAGATGTGAATGCTAGTCAGACAAACACAATACCTGCCATCTCATAGTGACATGTAACTGTGTCATGACATGTACAAAAAAATAACACAAAAGAGAGGTAAGAGGATAAATCCCTGGTCGCCCTCCTACAAGCTATAGATCCGCACAACATGGACCAGGGACTAATAGGATCAGGAATTGTGAAGGGTAAAAGATAGGGGGGTATGGAGGTATAAAGAAGGGCACAAGCAATGTGTGTAAAACTGCCCTCACACACAGCAAGCTGTGTCATGCTTCATCATAGGGCCTGCTAAACACACCTCCGCGCTAGCCAACGCTGGAGGTGGAGCAATAGGGAGGGGGAAACAAACAAACACACAACATAAACGTGAACAAATTGTGTGGGATTTAGAAGGTGAAAAAATGTGGCAGAACAAATTTTAAAACGCTGGTGTCAGTGTTTCCCTACACAAACTTTAATGGTGGGTCCACTGTCCAGACACAAAAACTGGCCCTGTCGGACCAATGGGTGGTGGTAATGGCTACTGGTAAAGAGAGCCCTACCCCCCCACACTGCTAAAATGTCGACATGTTTCAGCCGAATAAAGGTTTAACCTCGGCTTTCTTCAGGACTTTCACCTGGACAATCCCAACAAGGATAAAATCCCTGCCTCCTTTAAAAATCCAGGGGTAAGGGAAAGAAAAGGCACCTTATTTTTGTGCGCACTCTGGTACAGGGAGTAGAGCCCCTTGCTCTCAATAAGGAACCTGTAAAAGATAAAATCACGTAAACACGTACAGAGAAAAGTAAAGTACAGTGTGCAAAAGTGCTGTGCCCCACCTCATAGTCTAAACCATCAGTGTGATGGTAACCCCCCTAAAAAAACACATCTATACAAGATCCCTAGATGGTCTAAAATGCCCCAACACCACGTGAATGTATCCGATCCTTAATACGTCAGGCCTAAACGGCCCAGAACGAGAAGCATCGCCCCTATAAAATACTCAGTGGTTGTGCCCTGGTAAATTAATATTACAAACGTATTAAAAAAGTAAACAAGGGGGAGATATAATGAAGCGTCTACATCCAACGCAATAAACTCCCCATAGCTATATCTAAACTAGAGACAGCGATATAGATTTCCTACAATAGAGAATGCCAAACAACCAGATCCATAGCAGGGGTCTTACCGAGTTTATTGTACAGTCAAACTCGAACTGGCGGGGGGTGCAAGTAGCTCCCTGTAGTCACACTCTATATTACGACAAGAGAACACACAAAAAGGAAAGGGTTCTGATGATGCAGGTAAACTAAAAACACGAAAAACATATAGGAAAAAGTAGGGAAAAACTTGTGCGTGATACCGGGTATAACCAGTCAAGACACATAAGCCCTCCGGGACAAAAGTTTCGAGTCCCAATTAGTTTCAGAAGTTGCAATGGATCTAAAGCCCCAGAACACTAAACTGCTCGATCCCACTTACTTCGTCAAGGTGAGCTAAAATCCGCCATCTGTACCCGCTCCCAACACCGTGTAGAGTGTTACAAGAGCGTTGTGAGCGTCATTACATAGGCGGAAAAAGGAAAGACGTTCAACACGCACTCGCGTCAACGCGGGAGCGTACAACTGCTGAAGCGTCAACCTTTCGGCCATGTTGGAGTTGGCAAATGACGGATAAGCATAGCCTAAAGACGCTAAAGGGACAAGGGGAAAAGGGGAAAAGATGTGAGGCCAACGCTGAGAGGAAGTAGTACAGCCATGAGGGAGGTTGATGTACTCTCGTGGGCTGCCTCGAAAAATCATTAAACTTTACCAAGTGCAGAAGGAGGGGCATTTTAAAACATAAAACATGTAATAAAAACCTCCAAACATGACCAATTCCTCCCCACTCTCTACATCGCAGTGAGCTGATAAACATCTTTACAGCACGTCACTACAACACTTTCCCAATAGCATGTAGGATGTTACATGGGCCTTCCAATCGTCATTGTATGGGCAATAAGGGAAACGTCCACTGCTTCTACATGTTAGTGCCGAGTGCAATGCAAAGACTACAAAGTCACCCTCACGGTCCAGTTGGAAACAGCAAGCAAACAAATAGATACAGCCGTGGAACGCTGTTAGAAGTCAGGTGAAAGGGAAAAAGCTCAACATTACAGACAGGGCGGTATAGCAAGGAAAAAATATTCAATGGATACTATAAGTTTAGGCTGTTCCAGGGAATATCATCATTCAAGCCGCTCACATGACTGCGTAGCCTGTAAACCCATCGTTGTTCCCTCATGAAAAGCACTCTCTCTGGTTTATTCTGCGTCCTGTCAATAAAGGGCTTGTCAATAACAGTCCAGAAAAAATCATCAGCCGAGTGATTTTTTTCTTTGAAGTGTGTAGTAAGTCGACTCACAGACCTCTGGCATCTAAAGGTAGACCTATGTTCCATTATTCTAACCTTTACCTTCCTTGTGGTCATACCTATGTAAATAAGCTCACATGCACATTTAATCAAGTAGATAACATACATGGAGTTACAATTTGTGTGTTTTCTTTGTTCCCACGGATGGGGGAGCCCAATGTCTATGGTTTTGGTATTTGCTGTCAAATGACAAACATCACAAGACCCACATCTCGTGTGCCCAATAACGGGTGGTAAACGAAGTCCAGTTTGACTAGCCCCGGCTGCGATGTTAATGCTCTGAAATTTGGGCCTGGGTCTGGTATGAACTAGGAGATCCCTGATGTTATTGCTCCTTTTGTAGGAAAACAATGGTTTATCCAGGTTGACCTCGTTGGAATTCAGGATTCGCCAGTGTCGTGTGATGATTTTTTGAATGTGATTGGAGGCCGTATTAAAAGTAGTAACACAGATGGGTCTAGCAGTCGATGGTTTAATGACTGTTTCTAACAGAGCCTCACGGTTACAGTTGGCAGCTCTCTTGTTAGCTCTCTTAACAATCCTGCTGGGATAATTCCTCCGAATCAGTTTATTGTGTAAGGCCCGGGATTCAGATCTAAATTCATCTATGTCAGAACAGTTCCGACGAAGACGTAGGAACTGTCCCACGGGGAGATTTTCCCGTAAGGATCTGGGATGAAAACTATTAAATGAAAGTAGACTGTTTCTATCGGTGATTTTGTGAAACATTTTAGTCTCAAGGCCACCCCGATGAGGAAAAATGGTCAGGTCGAGGAAAGGCAGGCTCTCTTTAGTGATAGTGGAAGTGAAAAACAACAAGGTATTCCGGCTATTAAGCCATAACATAAAGTCATCAATAGATTGTTTGTCCCCCTTCCAGATGAGGAGGACGTCGTCAATATAACGACGCCACATTTTTACATTGTTAGCCCAGATGTTATTGGGAGCATAAATATACTGGTCCTCAAAGGCTGACATATAGAGCCCTGCCAAACTGGGGGCGAAAACGCTCCCCATGGATGTCCCATGCGACTGTAGATAGTATGTGCCCTGAAACTCAAAATAGTTTTTAGTGAGGGCAATTTCTGCCAAGTTCAGAATGAAAGGTCTGGGTGTGGTATATATCCACTCTTCCGAGTAGATGATCTCTTCCACCACCCTCAAGGTTTCCAACTGGGGAATGTTAGTATACAAAGACTCTACGTCCAAACCCACCAAAAATTCGCTCTCCGGATCAAAGGAAAAATCCTTAAGCAGGTTAAGGACTTCTGTAGTATCCTTGAGATAGGCCCGCCTAGATTGCACAATGGGTTTCAAGAAAAAATCGCAAAACTGCGATAAAGGTTCCAACAGAGAACCAATCCCCGACACTATAGGTCTTCCCGGTGGAGGACGTGTGGGTTTGTGCACTTTAGGGAGGGTGTAAAAGTAAGGGGTCACAGGTTCGTGTTGGCAAAGAAAAGCCCCTTCTTTGTCAGTGATCCAATCGTTATGTACGGCTTCCTCCACCACTGAGGTGATCTCTCTTCTTAGTGTTTCAGTGGGATCTTCTCTCAGAATAGTATAGTTTCTTCTGTCAGCCAGGAGTCTCAGACATTCTGTCTCGTAGGCGGTTTTATCAAGAACCACAATTGCGCCACCCTTATCAGCTGGCTTAATAACCAACTCCTCATTGTTTCTCAGTTCTTCAAGGGCTTTGGTTTCAATATTCGAGAGGTTCTTATAAGGTGAGCGGTGTGTGGCAACCCAAGATTCCACCTCATTCACAACTGCTTGTTCAAAAGCCTCAACTTCTACTGGAAGACTACCCAGTGCAGGGGTGAATTTCGATTTGGGTCTGAAGTCAGTATCCCCTTCAGAGACAGGACGCTCCTCTTGGTGACCAAAGAAAATCCGAAGTCTGATGTTCCGGAAAAAGGATGCTAATTCCTGGCGGATTTTGAAAATATCAGGTAAATGAGTCGGAACAAAACCCAGGCCTTTATTCAGAAGAGCTAACTGGGTGTCCGTTAGAGTAATATCAGAGAGATTCATTACTAGGGAAGTCAGTCCCTGCTCGTGCTCGGGGATTGATCCCTCCCCATGCTCCTGGTTACCCTCTGTTCCAAGTCTTCCCACTGAACACCCCCTAGGGCTCCCTTCTGTTTTACTCTGCCTCGGCCTCGGCCTCTCCCTAAAAAAGGTTGTGGTACTTGGGGAAAGAGCTGTGTGGGACCACCCTGCATCCCTTGAAAATGTTGTTGGTATAAAGGGGGCCAGCCAAAGTTATTATTGGGAAAATTAGGATACAGCGGATTAAATTGAGGGCGGTTAAAGGGTCCCCCATAGGCTCCCCTGCCTCGTCCTCTCCTTCTGGGTTTCCTGACATAATCGCTGTCCTCACTCCCGGAACTAGACCCTGATCTGTCTGAGGTCCTATTGTCCCTAACCTGGCCTCTTTTCATATCATCCATTTTCTTAGTCACATAATCATCTGTGATGTAGGGATACACTTTTTCTCTAGAGAACTTTTTCAGATCTTTCTGTAATTTATCTACTTTAGATCTTAAAAGGTAATCTTTGTATTCCCCAATTTCTGTGTTAGTTTCCTCTAATTTCTTTTTGAAGGTGGCCAGAATGATATTCGTTTTAATTCCCTGCTCATTAGCCTGGATTTTGATGTACAGTGCATCGGCAGTCCTTTTAGCAGTGTTTATAATTAGGATTAGCCAATCCCTGGTGCATTTCCAGGCGATGAGAGACCAATCTTTTCGAAAAATGGGGTCGTCCAAGAAGATTAGAGGTTCATTTGAAACAAGGAGGCCTCTAGGAGCTGCATTGCCCCTAAGGTATTCCGTTAAAATTGCCCCATGCAGTATAGTTTTAACATGAGACTTTTTAAGTTCTAAAAGAGTGTCCCAACCTTCCCCTTGCATAAGGATCTGGTTGATGGAGGTATCTCCTAAAAGTGAGGGGCCTGCGAGGATATCTGCCGCCGCATCATCCCCGTAAGCTAATCCCTGTTCTGTTGCCATAATTCCTCAGCACAACATTTTTTGTGTGGAAAAAACCAAATAGGTGTCAAACAAACAGGGATCGTGATAAAAACGTCCTCTGCGGCTCAGCGGCCGCTCGCAGCCAAATAACACAAAAGAGAGGTAAGAGGATAAATCCCTGGTCGCCCTCCTACAAGCTATAGATCCGCACAACATGGACCAGGGACTAATAGGATCAGGAATTGTGAAGGGTAAAAGATAGGGGGGTATGGAGGTATAAAGAAGGGCACAAGCAATGTGTGTAAAACTGCCCTCACACACAGCAAGCTGTGTCATGCTTCATCATAGGGCCTGCTAAACACACCTCCGCGCTAGCCAACGCTGGAGGTGGAGCAATAGGGAGGGGGAAACAAACAAACACACAACATAAACGTGAACAAATTGTGTGGGATTTAGAAGGTGAAAAAATGTGGCAGAACAAATTTTAAAACGCTGGTGTCAGTGTTTCCCTACACAAACTTTAATGGTGGGTCCACTGTCCAGACACAAAAACTGGCCCTGTCGGACCAATGGGTGGTGGTAATGGCTACTGGTAAAGAGAGCCCTACCCCCCCACACTGCTAAAATGTCGACATGTTTCAGCCGAATAAAGGTTCTACCTCGGCTTTCTTCAGGACTTTCACCTGGACAATCCCAACAAGGATAAAATCCCTGCCTCCTTTAAAAATCCAGGGGTAAGGGAAAGAAGAGGCACCTTATTTTTGTGCGCACTCTGGTACAGGGAGTAGAGCCCCTTGCTCTCAATAAGGAACCTGTAAAAGATAAAATCACGTAAACACGTACAGAGAAAAGTAAAGTACAGTGTGCAAAAGTGCTGTGCCCCACCTCATAGTCTAAACCATCAGTGTGAGTGGTAACCCCCCTAAAAAAACACATCTATACAAGATCCCTAGATGGTCTAAAATGCCCCAACACCACGTGAATGTATCCGATCCTTAATACGTCAGGCCTAAACGGCCCAGAACGAGAAGCAACGCCCCTATAAAATACTCAGTGGTTGTGCCCTGGTAAATTAATATTACAAACGTATTAAAAAAGTAAACAAGGGGGAGATATAATGAAGCGTCTACATCCAACGCAATAAACTCCCCATAGCTATATCTAAACTAGAGACAGCGATATAGATTTCCTACAATAGAGAATGCCAAACAACCAGATCCATAGCAGGGGTCTTACCGAGTTTATTGTACAGTCAAACTCGAACTGGCGGGGGGGTGCAAGTAGCTCCCTGTAGTCACACTCTATATTACGACAAGAGAACACACAAAAAGGAAAGGGTTCTGATGATGCAGGTAAACTAAAAACACGAAAAACATATAGGAAAAAGTAGGGAAAAACTTGTGCGTGATACCGGGTATAACCAGTCAAGACACATAAGCCCTCCGGGACAAAAGTTTCGAGTCCCAATTAGTTTCAGAAGTCGCAATGGATCTAAAGCCCCAGAAAACTAAACTGCTCGATCCCACTTACTTCGTCAAGGTGAGCTAAAATCCGCCATCTGTACCCGCTCCCAACACCGTGTAGAGTGTTACAAGAGCGTTGTGAGCGTCATTACATAGGCGGAAAAAGGAAAGACGTTCAACACGCACTCGCGTCAACGCGGAGAGCGTACAACTGCTGAAGCGTCAACCTTTCGGCCATGTTGGAGTTGGCAAATGACGGATAAGCATAGCCTAAAGACGCTAAAGGGACAAGGGGAAAAGGGGAAAAGATGTGAGGCCAACGCTGAGAGGAAGTAGTACAGCCATGAGGGAGGTTGATGTACTCTCGTGGGCTGCCTCGAAAAATCATTAAACTTTACCAAGTGCAGAAGGAGGGCGCATTTTAAAACATAAAACATGTAATAAAAACCTCCAAACATGACCAATTCCTCCCCACTCTCTACATCGCAGTGAGCTGATAAACATCTTTACAGCACGTCACTACAACACTTTCCCAATAGCATGTAGGATGTTACATGGGCCTTCCAATCGTCATTGTATGGGCAATAAGGGAAACGTCCACTGCTTCTACATGTTAGTGCCGAGTGCAATGCAAAGACTACAAAGTCACCCTCACGGTCCAGTTGGAAACAGCAAGCAAACAAATAGATACAGCCGTGGAACGCTGTTAGAAGTCAGGTGAAAGGGAAAAAGCTCAACATTACAGACAGGGCGGTATAGCAAGGAAAAAATATTCAATGGATACTATAAGTTTAGGCTGTTCCAGGGAATATCATCGTTCAAGCCGCTCACATGACTGCGTAGCCTGTAAACCCATCGTTGTTCCCTCATGAAAAGCACTCTCTCTGGTTTATTCTGCGTCCTGTCAATAAAGGGCTTGTCAATAACAGTCCAGAAAAAATCATCAGCCGAGTGATTTTTTTCTTTGAAGTGTGTAGTAAGTCGACTCACAGACCTCTGGCATCTAAAGGTAGACCTATGTTCCATTATTCTAACCTTTACCTTCCTTGTGGTCATACCTATGTAAATAAGCTCACATGCACATTTAATCAAGTAGATAACATACATGGAGTTACAATTTGTGTGTTTTCTTTGTTCCCACGGATGGGGGAGCCCAATGTCTATGGTTTTGGTATTTGCTGTCAAATGACAAACATCACAAGACCCACATCTCGTGTGCCCAATAACGGGTGGTAAACGAAGTCCAGTTTGACTAGCCCCGGCTGCAATGTTAATGCTCTGAAATTTGGGCCTGGGTCTGGTATGAACTAGGAGATCCCTGATGTTATTGCTCCTTTTGTAGGAAAACAATGGTTTATCCAGGTTGACCTCGTTGGAATTCAGGATTCGCCAGTGTCGTGTGATGATTTTTTGAATGTGATTGGAGGCCGTATTAAAAGTAGTAACACAGATGGGTCTAGCAGTCGATGGTTTAATGACTGTTTCTAACAGAGCCTCACGGTTACAGTTGGCAGCTCTCTTGTTAGCTCTCTTAACAATCCTGCTGGGATAATTCCTCCGAATCAGTTTATTGTGTAAGGCCCGGGATTCAGATCTAAATTCATCTATGTCAGAACAGTTCCGACGAAGACGTAGGAACTGTCCCACGGGGAGATTTTCCCGTAAGGATCTGGGATGAAAACTATTAAATGAAAGTAGACTGTTTCTATCGGTGATTTTGTGAAACATTTTAGTCTCAAGGCCACCCCGATGAGGAAAAATGGTCAGGTCGAGGAAAGGCAGGCTCTCTTTAGTGATAGTGGAAGTGAAAAACAACAAGGTATTCCGGCTATTAAGCCATAACATAAAGTCATCAATAGATTGTTTGTCCCCCTTCCAGATGAGGAGGACGCCGTCAATATAACGACGCCACATTTTTACATTGTTAGCCCAGATGTTATTGGGAGCATAAATATACTGGTCCTCAAAGGCTGACATATAGAGCCCTGCCAAACTGGGGGCGAAAACGCTCCCCATGGATGTCCCATGCGACTGTAGATAGTATGTGCCCTGAAACTCAAAATAGTTTTTAGTGAGGGCAATTTCTGCCAAGTTCAGAATGAAAGGTCTGGGTGTGGTATATATCCACTCTTCCGAGTAGATGATCTCTTCCACCACCCTCAAGGTTTCCAACTGGGGAATGTTAGTATACAAAGACTCTACGTCCAAACCCACCAAAAATTCGCTCTCCGGATCAAAGGAAAAATCCTTAAGCAGGTTAAGGACTTCTGTAGTATCCTTGAGATAGGCCCGCCTAGATTGCACAATGGGTTTCAAGAAAAAATCGCAAAACTGCGATAAAGGTTCCAACAGAGAACCAATCCCCGACACTATAGGTCTTCCCGGTGGAGGACGTGTGGGTTTGTGCACTTTAGGGAGGGTGTAAAAGTAAGGGGTCACAGGTTCGTGTTGGCAAAGAAAAGCCCCTTCTTTGTCAGTGATCCAATCGTTATGTACGGCTTCCTCCACCACTGAGGTGATCTCTCTTCTTAGTGTTTCAGTGGGATCTTCTCTCAGAATAGTATAGTTTCTTCTGTCAGCCAGGAGTCTCAGACATTCTGTCTCGTAGGCGGTTTTATCAAGAACCACAATTGCGCCACCCTTATCAGCTGGCTTAATAACCAACTCCTCATTGTTTCTCAGTTCTTCAAGGGCTTTGGTTTCAATATTCGAGAGGTTCTTATAAGGTGAGCGGTGTGTGGCAACCCAAGATTCCACCTCATTCACAACTGCTTGTTCAAAAGCCTCAACTTCTACTGGAAGACTACCCAGTGCAGGGGTGAATTTCGATTTGGGTCTGAAGTCAGTATCCCCTTCAGAGACAGGACGCTCCTCTTGGTGACCAAAGAAAATCCGAAGTCTGATGTTCCGGAAAAAGGATGCTAATTCCTGGCGGATTTTGAAAATATCAGGTAAATGAGTCGGAACAAAACCCAGGCCTTTATTCAGAAGAGCTAACTGGGTGTCCGTTAGAGTAATATCAGTCCCTGCTCGTGCTCGGGGATTGATCCCTCCCCATGCTCCTGGTTACCCTCTGTTCCAAGTCTTCCCACTGGACACCCCCTAGGGCTCCCTTCTGTTTTCCTCTGCCTCGGCCTCGGCCTCTCCCTAAAAAAGGTTGTGGTACTTGGGGAAAGAGCTGTGTGGGACCACCCTGCATCCCTTGACAATGTTGTTGGTATAAAGGGGGCCAGCCAAAGTTATTATTGGGAAAATTAGGATACAGCGGATTAAATTGAGGGCGGTTAAAGGGTCCCCCATAGGCTCCCCTGCCTCGTCCTCTCCTTCTGGGTTTCCTGACATAATCGCTGTCCTCACTCCCGGAACTAGACCCTGATCTGTCTGAGGTCCTATTGTCCCTAACCTGGCCTCTTTTCATATCATCCATTTTCTTAGTCACATAATCATCTGTGATGTAGGGATACACTTTTTCTCTAGAGAACTTTTTCAGATCTTTCTGTAATTTATCTACTTTAGATCTTAAAAGGTAATCTTTGTATTCCCCAATTTCTGTGTTAGTTTCCTCTAATTTCTTTTTGAAGGTGGCCAGAATGATATTCGTTTTAATTCCCTGCTCATTAGCCTGGATTTTGATGTACAGTGCATCGGCAGTCCTTTTAGCAGTGTTTATAATTAGGATTAGCCAATCCCTGGTGCATTTCCAGGCGATGAGAGACCAATCTTTTCGAAAAATGGGGTCGTCCAAGAAGATTAGAGGTTCATTTGAAACAAGGAGGCCTCTAGGAGCTGCATTGCCCCTAAGGTATTCCGTTAAAATTGCCCCATGCAGTATAGTTTTAACATGAGACTTTTTAAGTTCTAAAAGAGTGTCCCAACCTTCCCCTTGCATAAGGACCTGGTTGATGGAGGTATCTCCTAAAAGTGAGGGGCCTGCGAGGATATCTGCCGCCGCATCATCCCCGTAAGCTAATCCCTGTTCTGTTGCCATAATTCCTCAGCACAAAATTTTTTGTGTGGAAAAAACAAAATAGGTGTCAAACAAACAGGGATCGTGATAAAAACGTCCTCTGCGCCTCAGCGGCCGCTCGCAGCCAAATAACACAAAAGAGAGGTAAGAGGATAAATCCCTGGTCACCCTCCTACAAGCTATAGATCTGCACAACATGGACCAGGGACTAATAGGATCAGGAATTGTGAAGGGTAAAAGATAGGGGGGTATGGAGGTATAAAGAAGGGCACAAGCAATGTGTGTAAAACTGCCCTCACACACAGCAAGCTGTGTCATGCTTCATCATAGGGCCTGCTAAACACACCTCCGCGCTAGCCAACGCTGGAGGTGGAGCAATAGGGAGGGGAAACAAACAAACACACAACATAAACGTGAACAAATTGTGTGGGATTTAGAAGGTGAAAAAATGTGGCAGAACAA
Organism: Calotriton arnoldi; assembly: GCA_963921515.1. NCBI lineage: Eukaryota > Metazoa > Chordata > Amphibia > Caudata > Salamandridae > Calotriton > Calotriton arnoldi. Next base: position 2,872,979 of record CAWUFW010001021.1, on the reverse strand, counting down.
ATTTTAAAACGCTGGTGTCAGTGTTTCCCTACACAAACTTTAATGGTGGGTCCACTGTCCAGACACAAAAACTGGCCCTGTCGGACCAATGGGTGGTGGTAATGGCTACTGGTAAAGAGAGCCCTACCCCCCCACACTGCTAAAATGTCGACATGTTTCAGCCGAATAAAGGTTCTACCTCGGCTTTCTTCAGGACTTTCACCTGGACAATCCCAACAAGGATAAAATCCCTGCCTCCTTTAAAAATCCAGGGGTAAGGGAAAGAAAAGGCACCTTATTTTTGTGTGCACTCTGGTACAGGGAGTAGAGCCCCTTGCTCTCAATAAGGAACCTGTAAAAGATAAAATCACGTAAACACGTACAGAGAAAAGTAAAGTACAGTGTGCAAAAGTGCTGTGCCCCACCTCATAGTCTAAACCATCAGTGTGAGTGGTAACCCCCCTAAAAAAACACATCTATACAAGATCCCTAGATGGTCTAAAATGCCCCAACACCACGTGAATGTATCCGATCCTTAATACGTCAGGCCTAAATGGCCCAGAACGAGAAGCAACGCCCCTATAAAATACTCAGTGGTTGTGCCCTGGTAAATTAATATTACAAACGTATTAAAAAAGTAAACAAGGGGGAGATATAATGAAGCGTCTACATCCAACGCAATAAACTCCCCATAGCTATATCTAAACTAGAGACAGCGATATAGATTTCCTACAATAGAGAATGCCAAACAACCAGATCCATAGCAGGGGTCTTACCGAGTTTATTGTACAGTCAAACTCGAACTGGCGGGGGGGTGCAAGTAGCTCCCTGTAGTCACACTCTATATTACGACAAGAGAACACACAAAAAGGAAAGGGTTCTGATGATGCAGGTAAACTAAAAACACGAAAAACATATAGGAAAAAGTAGGGAAAAACTTGTGCGTGATACCGGGTATAACCAGTCAAGACACATAAGCCCTCCGGGACAAAAGTTTCGAGTCCCAATTAGTTTCAGAAGTCGCAATGGATCTAAAGCCCCAGAACACTAAACTGCTCGATCCCACTTACTTCGTCAAGGTGAGCTAAAATCCGCCATCTGTACCCGCTCCCAACACCGTGTAGAGTGTTACAAGAGCGTTGTGAGCGTCATTACATAGGCGGAAAAAGGAAAGACGTTCAACACGCACTCGCGTCAACGCGGAGAGCGTACAACTGCTGAAGCGTCAACCTTTCGGCCATGTTGGAGTTGGCAAATGACGGATAAGCATAGCCTAAAGACGCTAAAGGGACAAGGGGAAAAGGGGAAAAGATGTGAGGCCAACGCTGAGAGGAAGTAGTACAGCCATGAGGGAGGTTGATGTACTCTCGTGGGCTGCCTCGAAAAATCATTAAACTTTACCAAGTGCAGAAGGAGGGGGCATTTTAAAACATAAAACATGTAATAAAAACCTCCAAACATGACCAATTCCTCCCCACTCTCTACATCGCAGTGAGCTGATAAACATCTTTACAGCACGTCACTACAACACTTTCCCAATAGCATGTAGGATGTTACATGGGCCTTCCAATCGTCATTGTATGGGCAATAAGGGAAACGTCCACTGCTTCTACATGTTAGTACCGAGTGCAATGCAAAGACTACAAAGTCACCCTCACGGTCCAGTTGGAAACAGCAAGCAAACAAATAGATACAGCCGTGGAACGCTGTTAGAAGTCAGGTGAAAGGGAAAAAGCTCAACATTACAGACAGGGCGGTATAGCAAGGAAAAAATATTCAATGGATACTATAAGTTTAGGCTGTTCCAGGGAATATCATCGTTCAAGCCGCTCACATGACTGCGTAGCCTGTAAACCCATCGTTGTTCCCTCATGAAAAGCACTCTCTCTGGTTTATTCTGCGTCCTGTCAATAAAGGGCTTGTCAATAACAGTCCAGAAAAAATCATCAGCCGAGTGATTTTTTTCTTTGAAGTGTGTAGTAAGTCGACTCACAGACCTCTGGCATCTAAAGGTAGACCTATGTTCCATTATTCTAACCTTTACCTTCCTTGTGGTCATACCTATGTAAATAAGCTCACATGCACATTTAATCAAGTAGATAACATACATGGAGTTACAATTTGTGTGTTTTCTTTGTTCCCACGGATGGGGAGCCCAATGTCTATGGTTTTGGTATTTGCTGTCAAATGACAAACATCACAAGACCCACATCTCGTGTGCCCAATAACGGGTGGTAAACGAAGTCCAGTTTGACTAGCCCCGGCTGCGATGTTAATGCTCTGAAATTTGGGCCTGGGTCTGGTATGAACTAGGAGATCCCTGATGTTATTGCTCCTTTTGTAGGAAAACAATGGTTTATCCAGGTTGACTTCGTTGGAATTCAGGATTCGCCAGTGTCGTGTGATGATTTTTTGAATGTGATTGGAGGCCGTATTAAAAGTAGTAACACAGATGGGTCTAGCAGTCGATGGTTTAATGACTGTTTCTAACAGAGCCTCACGGTTACAGTTGGCAGCTCTCTTGTTAGCTCTCTTAACAATCCTGCTGGGATAATTCCTCCGAATCAGTTTATTGTGTAAGGCCCGGTATTCAGATCTAAATTCATCTATGTCAGAACAGTTCCGACGAAGACGTAGGAACTGTCCCACGGGGAGATTTTCCCGTAAGGATCTGGGATGAAAACTATTAAATGAAAGTAGACTGTTTCTATCGGTGATTTTGTGAAACATTTTAGTCTCAAGGCCACCCCGATGAGGAAAAATGGTCAGGTCGAGGAAAGGCAGGCTCTCTTTAGTGATAGTGGAAGTGAAAAACAACAAGGTATTCCGGCTATTAAGCCATAACATAAAGTCATCAATAGATTGTTTGTCCCCCTTCCAGATGAGGAGGACGTCGTCAATATAACGACGCCACATTTTTACATTGTTAGCCCAGATGTTATTGGGAGCATAAATATACTGGTCCTCAAAGGCTCACATATAGAGCCCTGCCAAACTGGGGGCGAAAACGCTCCCCATGGATGTCCCATGCGACTGTAGATAGTATGTGCCCTGAAACTCAAAATAGTTTTTAGTGAGGGCAATTTCTGCCAAGTTCAGAATGAAAGGTCTGGGTGTGGTATATATCCACTCTTCCGAGTAGATGATCTCTTCCACCACCCTCAAGGTTTCCAACTGGGGAATGTTAGTATACAAACAATAAACTGATTCGGAGGAATTATCCCAGCAGGATTGTTAAGAGAGCTAACAAGAGAGCTGCCAACTGTAACCGTGAGGCTCTGTTAGAAACAGTCATTAAACCATCGACTGCTAGACCCATCTGTGTTACTACTTTTAATACGGCTTCCAATCACATTCAAAAAATCATCACACGACACTGGCGAATCCTGAATTCCAACGAGGTCAACCTGGATAAACCATTGTTTTCCTACAAAAGGAGCAATAACATCAGGGATCTCCTAGTTCATACCAGACCCAGGCCCAAATTTCAGAGCATTAACATCGCAGCCGGGGCTAGTCAAACTGGACATCGTTTACCACCCGTTATTGGGCACACGAGATGTGGGTCTTGTGATGTTTGTCATTTGACAGCAAATACCAAAACCATAGACATTGGGCTCCCCATCCGTGGGAACAAAGAAAACACACAAATTGTAACTCCATGTATGTTATCTACTTGATTAAATGTGCATGTGAGCTTATTTACATAGGTATGACCACAAGGAAGGTAAAGGTTAGAATAATGGAACATAGGTCTACCTTTAGATGCCAGAGGTCTGTGAGTCGACTTACTACACACTTCAAAGAAAAAAATCACTCGGCTGATGATTTTTTCTGGACTGTTATTGACAAGCCCTTTATTGACAGGACGCAGAATAAACCAGAGAGAGTGCTTTTCATGAGGGAACAACGATGGGTTTACAGGCTACGCAGTCATGTGAGCGGCTTGAACGATGATATTCCCTGGAACAGCCTAAACTTATAGTATCCATTGAATATTTTTTCCTTGCTATACCGCCCTGTCTGTAATGTTGAGCTTTTTCCCTTTCACCTGACTTCTAACAGCGTTCCACGGCTGTATCTATTTGTTTGCTTGCTGTTTCCAACTGGACCGTGAGGGTGACTTTGTAGTCTTTGCATTGCACTCGGCACTAACATGTAGAAGCAGTGGACGTTTCCCTTATTGCCCATACAATGACGATTGGAAGGCCCATGTAACATCCTACATGCTATTGGGAAAGTGTTGTAGTGACGTGCTGTAAAGATGTTTATCAGCTCACTGCGATGTAGAGAGTGGGGAGGAATTGGTCATGTTTGGAGGTTTTTATTACATGTTTTATGTTTTAAAATGCCCCCTCCTTCTGCACTTGGTAAAGTTTAATGATTTTTCGAGGCAGCCCACGAGAGTACATCAACCTCCCTCATGGCTGTACTACTTCCTCTCAGCGTTGGCCTCACATCTTTTCCCCTTTTCCCCTTGTCCCTTTAGCGTCTTTAGGCTATGCTTATCCGTCATTTGCCAACTCCAACATGGCCGAAAGGTTGACGCTTCAGCAGTTGTACGCTCCCCGCGTTGACGCGAGTGCGTGTTGAACGTCTTTCCTTTTTCCGCCTATGTAATGACGCTCACAACGCTCTTGTAACACTCTACACGGTGTTGGGAGCGGGTACAGATGGCGGATTTTAGCTCACCTTGATGAAGTAAGTGGGATCGAGCAGTTTAGTGTTCTGGGGCTTTAGATCCATTGCGACTTCTGAAACTAATTGGGACTCGAAACTTTTGTCCCGGAGGGCTTATGTGTCTTGACTGGTTATACCCGGTATCACGCACAAGTTTTTCCCTACTTTTTCCTATATGTTTTTCTTGTTTTTAGTTTACCTGCATCATCAGAACCCTTTCATTTTTGTGTGTTCTCTTGTCGTAATATAGAGTGTGACTACAGGGAGCTACTTGCAACCCCCCCCGCCAGTTCGAGTTTGACTGTACAATAAACTCGGTAAGACCCCTGCTATGGATCTGGTTGTTTGGCATTCTCTATTGTAGGAAATCTATATCGCTGTCTCTAGTTTAGATATAGCTATGGGGAGTTTATTGCGTTGGATGTAGACGCTTCATTATATCTCCCCTTGTTTACTTTTTAATACGTTTGTAATATTAATTTACCAGGGCACAACCACTGAGTATTTTATAGGGGCGTTGCTTCTCGTTCTGGGCCGTTTAGGCCTGACGTATTAAGGATCGGATACATTCACGTGGTGTTGGGGCATTTTAGACCATCTAGGGATCTTGTATAGATGTGTTTTTTTAGGGGGTTACCACTCACACTGATGGTTTAGACTATGAGGTGGGGCACAGCACTTTTGCACACTGTACTTTACTTTTCTCTGTACGTGTTTACGTGATTTTATCTTTTACAGGTTCCTTATTGAGAGCAAGGGGCTCTACTCCCTGTACCAGAGTGCGCACAAAAATAAGGTGCCTTTTCTTTCCCTTACCCCTGGATTTTTAAAGGAGGCAGGGATTTTATCCTTGTTGGGATTGTCCAGGTGAAAGTCCTGAAGAAAGCCGAGGTAGAACCTTTATTCGGCTGAAACATGTCGACATTTTAGCAGTGTGGGGGTAGGGCTCTCTTTACCAGTAGCCATTACCACCACCCATTGGTCCGACAGGGCCAGTTTTTGTGTCTGGACAGTGGACCCACCATTAAAGTTTGTGTAGGGAAACACTGACACCAGCGTTTTAAAATTTGTTCTGCCACATTTTTTCACCTTCTAAATCCCACACAATTTGTTCACGTTTATGTTGTGTGTTTGTTTGTTTCCCCTCCCTATTGCTCCACCTCCAGCGTTGGCTAGCGCGGAGGTGTGTTTAGCAGGCCCTATGATGAAGCATGACACAGCTTGCTGTGTGTGAGGGCAGTTTTACACACATTGCTTGTGCCCTTCTTTATACCTCCATACCCCCCTATCTTTTACCCTTCACAATTCCTGATCCTATTAGTCCCTGGTCCATGTTGTGCGGATCCATGACATGTACAAACCTAACAACAAATACAGCAAGGCAGTGGCACAAATATAACCAACAAACACAGTCAGATATTTTGCCACCACTAGAACACCACCTCACAGGGAAGCTCACTCAAAGGAAGGAATTCTATGTATGCTGGTGAAGTCAGTGTAGCCAATAGCATGATGGGAGTTGTAGTCACAGATATTGGTCACCCTCACAATTGGCCCATCAACACCACCCTGAACCATGCTCACATCACAGGGAGTGGAAAAGGACCGACAAGATGGCTGACACTGGGTACTGCTGTGGGGAGCACAAGGCCCTGCTGGGAACTGTGCACCAACCAACAGCAGGACACCACAGACTGACATCCTGAAAGACAACTTGCACTCCCTGCAATGGAAGCACCTTCCATGGTGGGATATCTGGCTCGGTGGGAAGGAGGACTCACAGCACTGACCATAGTTACAAGCAGTCCTCCTCACACACCCCCTCAACACTAACTCCACATAACCCACCTGGGAGAATGCAATGCCTCACACTCTAATTGAAGATCCCACAAAGAACCACCACCCTGGGTTATGCTGTGTGAAGCACAGGGACACTCTTGGGACTTGTAGCCAAACAACCGCCAGGACAACACTGTCAGCCATCCTGTCAGCACAGGCACACTACCCCACAGGGAAGCAGAGTCAAAAGGAAGGAAGTATGGGCATGCTGGGAAGGGGGGTGTAGGCAATAGCATGATGGGAGTGGTAGTAACACCTCAACATTCCCCACCCACATGGCCCAGCAAGCTCACACTGAAGCATGCACACCTCACAGCCAGTGAAAAGCCACTTCAAAGATGTCTGACACTGGCCTCAGCTGTGGGGAGCACAAGGCCCTGCTGGGAACTGGGCACCAACAAACAACAGGACCACACTGTCAGCCATCTTGCCATTGCTGTCACACTCACACACAGTGAAGTCCACTCAAAAGGAAGGAAGTATGGGCATGCTGGGAAGGGGGGTGTAGGCAATAGCAGGATGGGAGTTGTAGTCACAGATATTGGTCACCCTCACAATTGGCCCATCAACACCACTCTGAACCATGCTCACATCACAGGGAGTGGAAAACAACTGACAAGATGGCTGACACTGGGTACTGCTGTGGGGAGCACAAGCCCCTGCTGGGAACTGTGCAACAACCAACAGCAGGACACCACTGTCAGCCATCTTGCCATTGCTGTCACACTCACACACAGTGAAGTCCACTCAAAAGGAAGGAAGTATGGGCATGCTGGGAAGGGTGGTGTAGGCAATAGCATGATGGGAGTTGTAGTCACAGATATTGATCACCCTCACAATTGGCCCATCAACACCACTCTGAACCATGCTCACATCACAGGGAGTGAAAAAGAACTGACAAGATGGCTGACACTGGGTACTGCTGTGGGGAGTACAAGGCCCTGCTGGGAACTGTGCACCAACCAACAGCAGGACACCACTGACTGACATCCTGAAAGACAACTTGCACTCCCTGCAATGGAAGCACCTTCCATGGTGGGATATCTGGCTGGGTGGGAAGGAGGACTCACAGCACTGACCATAGTTACAAGCAGTCCTCCTCACACACCCCCTCAACACTAACTCCACATAACCCACCTGGGAGAATGCAATGTCTCACACTCTAATTGAAGATCCCACAAAGAACCACCACCCTGGGTTATGCTGTGTGAAGCACAGGGACACTCTTGGGACTTGTAGCCAAACAACCTCCAGGACAACACTGTCAGCCATCCTGTCAGCACAGGCACACTACCCCACAGGGAAGCAGAGTCAAAAGGAAGGAAGTATGGGCATGCTGGGATGGGGGTGTAGGCAATAGCATGATGGGAGTGGTAGTAACACCTCAACATCCCCCACCCACATGGCCCAGCAAGCTCACACTGAAGCATGCACACCTCACAGCCAGTGAAAAGCCACTTCAAAGATGTCTGACACTGGCCTCAGCTGTGGGGAGCACAAGGCCCTGCTGGGAACTGGGCACCAACAAACAACAGGACCACACTGTCAGCCATCTTGCCATTGCTGTCACACTCACACACAGTGAAGTCCACTCAAAAGGAAGGAAGTATGGGCATGCTGGGAAGGGGGTGTAGGCAATAGCAGGATGGGAGTTGTAGTCACAGATATTGGTCACCCTCACAATTGGCCCATCAACACCACTCTGAACCATGCTCACATCACAGGGAGTGGAAAACAACTGACAAGATGGCTGACACTGGGTACTGCTGTGGGGAGCACAAGCCCCTGCTGGGAACTGTGCAACAACCAACAGCAGGACACCACTGTCAGCCATCTTGCCATTGCTGTCACACTCACACACAGTGAAGTCCACTCAAAAGGAAGGAAGTATGGGCATGCTGGGAAGGGTGGTGTAGGCAATAGCATGATGGGAATTGTAGTCACAGATATTGGTCACCCTCACAATTGGCCCATCAACATCACTCTGAACCATGCTCACATCACAGGGAGTGAAAAAGAACTGACAAGATGGCTGACACTGGGTACTGCTCTGGGGAGCACAAGGCCCTGCTGGGAACTGTGCACCAACCAACAGCAGGACACCACTGACTGACATCCTGAAAGCCAACTTGCACTCCCTGCAATGGAAGCACCTTCCATGGTGGGATATCTGGCTGGGTGGGAAGGAGGACTCACAGCTCTGACCATAGTCACCAGCAGCTTTTCTCACACACCCCCTTAACACAAACTCCACACAACTCACCTGGGAGAATGCATTGCCTCACACTCTAATTAAATATCCCACAAAGAACTACCACACTGGGTTATGCTGTGTGAAGCACAGGGACACTTTTGGGACGTGTAGCCAAACAAACGCCAGGACAACACTGTCAGCCATCCTGTCAGCACAGGCATACTACCCCACAGGGAAGCAGAGTCAAAAGGAAGGAAGTATGGGCATGCTGGGAAGGGGGTGTAGGCAATAGCATGATGGGAGTGGTAGTCACAGCTCAACATCCCCCACCCACATGGCCCAGCAAGCTAGCACTGAAGCATGCACACCTCACAGGGAGTGAAAAGCCACATCAAAGATGTCTGACAATGGTGCTCTGTTGTGGGGAGTACCAGGCCCTGCTGGGACCTGTGCACCAACCAACAGCAGGACACCACTGAATGACATCCTGAGAGTCAACCTGAACACACTGTAAGGGTGGCATGCTTCATGGTGGGATAACTGGGCTGGGGGAGAAGGAGGGCCGGATGTCCAACAAATACAACCAATGCTGGCCATGCACACATCTCAACATTCACATTGAAAAGCCTCAGGTTTGCAGGACAATGTGCTACACCAATATCAACCTCTTACTGTTACAACTTAGGACAATGCAATGTACAGGCCCGCATTCAGAGGTACAGTCACAACTGTCAGGTGTGTGAACCAGTGATGCCTGTAGAAATATAACATACATTGTGTGTCTCTTCCAAAAACAGGTGATGATGGGGACACAGCAGCAGGCGAGGAGGAGTCCCTGTCCCAGGCTCCGGGGGACACTGAGCTCACTGGTGTGGAACAGCCTCTGCACTCCTCGGATGGCGAAGACCTACCTGGCCCCTCCGGTGCGAGTCATCATGCAGCACCAGCAGGACCAACATCTGCACCCCCTGCACCCACCCCTCCAACAACTGCCAACACACAGACCACCCCCGCCGACACGGACAGACCAAGGACCACCAATGACAACAGCACAGGGACCCTGGCCCAACGTCGAGCTACGGACAACGACCCCAGTAACAACCCCCAAGGGGGTCTAGGGTCACCTGGGCGTGCCACCGCAGGTCCCGCACGTGTCGCCAGGGGTGGTGGGAGGGGTGGTAGGCAGAGGTCGCTGTTTGCAGACGGGTCTGGACTGCATGATGACCCACAACAGGCACGCATTGCTGATGCGTACCAGAATAGCACCGGAGAGGTCAGCCAGGTAGTGGGGATCCTCAAGGACATCCAACAGCAGCAGGCTGCCCATCATGCCCGCTTGGACTCACACATGTCCCGTGTGGAGACACACATGTCTCGCATGGAGTCCAAGTGGGACACATGGCAAGAACTGACAGCGGTGCATAGGGACATATTGACATGCCTCCGCCAGATTAGCACCAACATGGCCACACCTCCCTGTGTGCCCACAACATCTGGTGCTGCAACAACTGCAACTGCCACAGGGAGGGAGGAGGACTCTGGCGGAGAGTCCCCTGCACCGCAGCAGCCTGCACGTGAGGGTCCCCCCCAAAGAAGAGGGGTCGTCCGAGGAAGGAAAACTGAGAGGTTGATGGCCATGTACATCCCCCAGGAAGCCAACACCTGTTCTGGAAAGTCTCCTTTGTGTGCAAACTGTTCACCCTGTAGAATGCAACACAACTCTCCCACATGACATGGGGAGTCTAAGTTGGACTAATGTATCAGATGACTGTGGACTTCACTCAGGACATTTCTGCTACCAAGACTTCCAACTCATCTGGGAACTTCGGATCACAATCCCAATGTACAGCACCCACCATCCTGTGCACTATACGCACACATGTAAGTAAATAAACTCACTAATACACCATACTTGCCTCTGTTGTGATTCCAACGTTGTTTCTGTAATGGAGATGATGATCTGCTAAATGACACTGTGCATGCTATCTGCTACAGCAAGTTCAACACCGTCATGTGAGTCATGGTGACGTGACACATATGAGGGAGACAGACCACTAGGGCTACACAACACAGAGACACCAGGGCCATCGGACTCTTCGCCTACACTGATGTTGCCAGGAAATACTGTGGAATGCACAGACATCACACCTATTCACAGTCTGTGTCAACTAGCCCACAGGTGCAGCAAGCAAATGTCAGTCAGATGTGTGACCACAGACAACGCACATCCCAAAGTGAAGCACAGGTTTATTACACATTTGCAACATGTTGTTTCCACTACAAATGCAAGGTAATCCCACGTGGCTGTGGCCACAAAGTCAAAAAGTGCAGAAGATAGAAAGTCCATGGGTGTGTGGCACATCACCTGTAGGGAAACGACTGATGCCACCCTGAAAGCGGAATCATGGAGTCGGGGGATCCAAGTTGACCAAACAACTCTGTAAGCACCCTGTGAAGGTCAGACATGACACACAGTCAAAACCACTGAAGAACAGCACAGAACTGCAATACTCATGCCCAATACATGTCACAAGATAACTACACAAAACCAAGTTAGCATGTCAACACTGTTGGGCAGTACAGACTTCCTGCAAGAACACATCGCTGCACACATCCAGTCAAGTAGCACATGGTCACACTCAAACAGCACCAGAGCACCACCCACACATATCATGCAAACTCACATCATTGACATGACATCTCTGGATACTCACATTCAGCTGAAGAAGTTGGTGATGAGCTGTGTGCGGACATCACCCTCATCATCATCATCATCATCATCACTGGCATTGTGGCCCAGGCCAGGATCCTCCACAGGTGGCGGACGTTGGTCATCGTCATCCAGGATGAGAGGCAACTCCTTCCGCACTGCCAGGTTGTGTAGCATGCAGCAGACGATGACAATCTTGCACACCTTTGCTGGGGCATATGGGAGGGCCCCTCCTGTCTTGTCCAGGCAGCGGAAGCGGCTCTTCATGAGACCAAAGGTCCGCTCGATCACTCTCCTGGTCCGACCATGTGCCTCATTGTAGCGCATCTGGGCTGGTGTCACAGGGTTCCTGAGGGGTGTCAGCAACCACGCCATGTTGGGGTATCCCGAGTCACCTACAGACAGACAATTGCACATTAGCTGAGTTGGAAAAGTGGGCGGAATACAACATAGCAGAACACACACAATGGTACAAAGTCAGTACACACCGACAAGCCAGGCACGCTGGTTTTGCATCTGTAACATCATCCTCGGGATGCGACTACTCCTCATCACGTAGGCATCGTGTGCAGAACCGGGAAACGGGCACACACATGTGTGATGGTCATATCTGCAAGACATACCACCAGAGCATTGATCGAATGGTAATGTTTACGGTTCCGGTATGCCTGCTCATGTGCCTGTGGTGGTACCAAAGCCACATGTGTCCCATCAATGGAGCCAATGACATGTGGCATCCTCCCCAGGGCATAGAAGTCACTCTTGACGTCAGTGAGTTGTTGACGTGTTGGGAAATAGATGTACTGGTTCAGGCATCTCAACATTGCCTCCAAAACATCGCGTAGCACACGGCTGAACATAGTCTGTGACATCCCACCAGCAGTCGCCACAGTGTGTTGAAAGGTACCGGTGGCAAAGAAGTGTAGGGCTGCCATCACCTTCACCTTGGGGGTCAGCGCTGTAGGGTACGGCCGGCCAGGTTGCAAATGTGGAGCCAAGCGCAGTGCCAAATCCACAATCAGCTGCCTGGTGAAGCGGTACCGTCGGATGCTGTCACGTTCCACCATCGTTGCCAGGTCAGGGAATGGTCTATGGACAGCTGGAGCACTGCAGTGCATAGGTGAAGAAAGAAAGATTGTCAGTCACCCCACATATGTGCCATTCACCATACTCAATTTCACATGATACATCATTACGAGACACAAGTACTTGATGTGTGTGCCGTTCTGTTTGGACATATATGGCACCTACATGGACATCATCTAACATCTCAGTTCAACATGTGTTGATAACAGGTTCCAGGGTGTGCTATGGGAAACCATTAGGCTGTGTCACAGTACCCATTTACTGCTGTCACGTTCCACACACACACCACAGTGACATGTCTGGACAGATGCGCCACAGGCATCACAGCTCATTGACAGGTAGATTCCCAGGGACCCTGTCCTGCCACATGGACACTGGCATGACATGGCGTATCATGTACACGTCAGAAAAACAAACATGACTCCCACAGGTAGTGGCCCCTGTTGCCTCTGCAGGACAGACATGGACGTCTGTGACACACACACACACAACATCAAAGTCCATGCACAAACAACGTGGATGTGGAGACTGTCTCCCATTGTGCACATGGAGTCAGAGACATCGGAAACACAACATGCACACAGACTGTGGAGGGCCATCACTATTGTGGCAATGGGTCACTCTGTGACGTACATGCCTTCCCACATGTGAGCCTGGGGGTATGTGACATGTCATACACATACACAACCTGGAAATGTGACCATGCCACATGCTCCAAAATGAACAGTTGCACATCACAGTGGTCAGGTGCACAACACACAAAGGATCCTGTCCCCATGAACACGTGCACAGCCTGGGTGTGGCTGCCCCCAAGTGCCACCCCAAAAACCACATGTTTACCCCCATACACGGAAAAGGTAATGCAGCCTTACATGCCTTAAATACAGTGTGGACTGGGTGTGGTGTTGTAGGGGTGCCCCTGAGTCCCTGGAAAGTATATGTGGCTGGCATACATTCACCAGTGACAAGCATGGTGACATATGCGTGTGACCTGTACAGGGACGCGTTGTACAGCAATGGACCGAGCGGTGTGCCCGCACGGCCCATTGCATCTGTTGTGAGCGGGTACGCGTTGTATCCCGGGATACGCGTTGTACAGCAATGGACCGAGCGGTGTGCCCGCACGGCCCATTGCATCTGTTGTGAGCGGGTACGCGTTGTACAGCAATGGACCGATCGGTGTGCCCGCACGGCCCATTGCATCTGTTGTGTGCGGGTACGCGTTGTACAGCAATGGACTGATCGGTGTGCCCGCACGGCCCATTGCATCTGTTGTGAGCGGGTACGCGTTGTACAGCAATGGACCGATCGGTGTGCCCGCACAGCCCATTGCATCTGTTGTGTGCGGGTACGCGTTGTACAGCAATGGACCGATCGGTGTGCCCGCACGGCCCATTGCATCTGTTGTGAGCAGGTACGCGTTGTATCCCGGAATACGCGTTGTACAGCAATGGACCGATCGGTGTGCCCGCACGGCCCATTGCATCTGTTGTGAGCGGGTACGCGTTGTACAGCAATGGTCCGATCAGTGTGCCCGCACGGCCCATTGCATCTGTTGTGTGCGGGTACGTGTTGTACAGCAATGGACCGATCGGTGTGCCCGCACGGCCCATTGCATCTGTTGTGAGCGGGTACGCGTTGTACAGCAATGGACCGATCGGTGTGCCCGCACGGCCCATTGCATCTGTTGTGAGCGGGTACGCGTTGTATCCCGGGATACGCGATGTACAGCAATGGACCGAGCGGTGTGCCCGCACGGCCCATTGCATCTGTTGTGAGTGGGTACGCGTTGTATCCCGGAGTACGCGTTGTACAGCAATGGACCGAACGGTGCGCACGCATTGGCTGGGGCCTGGCATGGCAACGGACGCGTTTTCGAAGCTTCAACGAGTCTGATGCAGTGAATTCAGTTGGCCAGCCACAACAATGTTGCAAATTCATGGGTGTCATGAAGTTGAAGTTTTGAAGGATGCTGTGGGCGTGTATTAGTGCTGCTATTCCATGGATTGGTCAGATTCAGAAGATGCAAACGACTTGGACCTATCACTTTGGACACATGGGACAGTATCTGCCTCTGCAGCACACATATAATGCTGGCTGTTCCCCTGAGGGCTCACTTGCCTGCACTACATGCTCCAGGATGACATCTGCCACCAACACTGCTGCTGTCTCTGCATCCTCTGGCTACTGCAATGGCACATACTGTGGAGAGAGCCCCAGCCTTCAGCCTTGAGGAGAACCAGGCCCTGCTGGACAGCCTCCTTCCACAGTACAGCAAGCTGTATGGGACACCAGGGGAGCAGGTGAGTGTGATGTCCACTGCCTTACTAATTGTGCATGTTGTCTGACTAGCAAGACTTCCAGTGTGCACACCACTGGCTAGCATGCTCACTGAGTAGTTCTCACCCCCCAAAGTGTGTAGTCACATGCACTGAACAGGTACAGTGCAGTAACAGTGCATTCCAACAAGGTTTACTTCCCATGCAATGACACCATGTAGTAACTGCTGGCAAACTGTTCATAGCCATCGTTGCACTGCCTGTGTACATCATATGCACCTGTGATTGAGACATGTATATCCAACTGTGTGATGCACGTATATGTTGCATGTGTGGTAATGGCCTTTTCACTTTGTCAACCTCACAGGTTGATGCCCACCGTAAGCAGAAAATCTGGCTGACCATCGCCCGGGCAGTAAGATCCGTGGGGGTCTACAAGCGCCGGATCCGCAACTGCCAGAAGAGGTGGCAGGACCTTCGTGGCTGGACCCAGAGGATCGCAAGGGTCCAGCTGAAGCTCCTCGCAGGAGGGGCGGACATCGGACCCTGACCCCCCACATGCTCCGGATCCTGGCGGTGGTCTTCCCTGACCTGAATGGGCAGCTGAAGGACAGACAGCAGCAAGGAGGGGGTGAGTCCATGACTGCACTGTGAACTCTGTCTGACATGCTATGTGCCCTCCTCTGGCCTGGTTAAACTTCCACAGTACATTAGTCTTGTGGTCCAGGACCCATGTCCCTCAATTGTGACATGCCCACTCCTCATCTGATACGCAGGTGTGGTCCTTACGGTCAGGAAATTGTGTCACTTGGGTACAGGGTCCTTGCATTTTGCTTTGCTCAAGGTGGGGGACAGCTTTTGTTCCCGTGACTTTGTGGTGGGCTTCATGGGTGGGTCGATTGCTCACACAATGCCTAAGATGTGAAATGTAATCTGGGTGTAACTTTGATATGTGGTCCACTTGCTGATCTGAATCACCACATGTCCCTGGGGTATTTGGCACACCCCCATGCTGCGGGTGGGAACAATGTTTGGGCCTCAGGAGTATGTATGTCATGTGTGTCACACATGCTTAGCCACCTGCCTACTGTCCAGGGCTCATCCCTCTTACAGGTGGAGCTGGACAGTCATGCCTACTCCAGGGCATACAATATACTCTGTACTCCCACTCCCGTGTATCAGCTGACATGTTGTGATCAGTGAAATGTTCCCTCAGGTGTCTGCCTCTGTATCATTGTGCTGTGGCTTCGTTGTCAGGACTACTGGTATGTTTATAGCTTAGGGCTCAGCATGCCATCTGAGATTTGACCATGAGAGACGATACTTCTGTGATTTATAGGTGTTTGATCACTTGACTGTGCACACAGGTGTATGCAACTGTGACTTTCAGGCAGCTGTTTTTCATTCACGGCACACTGTGAGGTGCTCAGGTTCTGAGAGTTGTGTTTCATGTCTCCCATATGTCCAATTGGTATGACGTGGACAAATATGAGTTCAGATGATGTGGTTTGTGGGGGATGGACATGTGCACTTGTCAGTTACATAACTTGCATTCCCCATGTCCTAGGATTGTGACACAGTGCAGACATGGCTGGCTGCCATGGCCATGTGACTGGAGACAGTGATGTATGACTTTGCACGCATGCCTGTGTCATGGCATTAAACTTCCTAAGAGTGATCCTGCAGGGGAGTGACATGTGCAACATGCACCCCATTGTGGCATTGACTATCCGGACATGGGTGCATCATGGTGTCTGGTGCTGGTATGCATCACATGCATTTCTATTTAGACTCTGGCCATCCCTTTATCCGGACACCTGCACTGACTCAGTAGCAAGAGATGTGATGTGTGCATGTTCACATACTTCACCGTGTTCTCTGCAATGTCCAACAACTGTGTAGGTGGTGCATGTGTCCACACTGGGGTATTACCATCAGACAGGCACCAGACAGATGGGTGCAAGGGCAGGAGGGGTGTGAGTTCCATGGTTGACCATCAGACTGACAATTGGCTTCTCTGAATCTGTGTGAGGACTTTTGGCAATGTTCAACTAAGGATGCCAGGGCTTGCTCTGTAATGTGCTGTACTTACTGTGGTGTGTGCGGTCAGTGCAGGTGACTGATGTTTGTCTGTTTCCCTAATTGTTTGCAGATACATCCATGACCACAGGAGGGGACAGCTCCACGGACCAGGAGGAGCTGCAGAGCCAGACTGGGTCAGCAGCCGACGAGTGGTCGCTGGGACCCAGTGGCACAGAGGGCGAGGGGAGCCACACCGAGGAGTCCTCAGCACCATCCACCTCAGCTGAGGACCACAGCAGCTCGGAGGATGACTCCCTTGTGGAGGCGGGTGTCAGCAGCCACCACACCCCAGCTAGTCTGTCTGGCCCCGCCACCACCACCACCGCCCTCCCATTGGCTCCAATTCCAGAGGTCCGTGGAGGCTCCCGTGTTCGGGAGCGTGTCTCCTTCGTGCCAGGCACCGCACCCCCTGCCCTTGTGTCCCCTGCTGCCCTGAGTGAGGAGTCTGTGTACCTACTTCGGCAGCTCCATGTAGGGCAGACAGCAATGCTGAGTGTCCTCCATGCACACACCACTCTGTTGACACAGCTGGTGTTGTTCATGGAGGGCATCTTGACGGGTATTTCTGCCCTACAGAGAAGCAATAGGTCCATGTACTCCTCCCTGATGGCAGCAGTGTCCCTCCTCCAACAGTCCCTCACCCCTCCTACCTCTGCCCCATCCACACTTCCTGGCACCCTACCTGTCCAAAGCACATGCACACATGCACACCTGCACAATCACCCAAACACACAGACACGAGCAGCACAGACACACCCAAAAGAAAGGCAAGACGTGCACACAAGCATCCTCAGGGGACTGATACCACACACACAGGGGATGGGTAACAGACACACACACAGGCATCCACAGTCACTCCGCAGTCCTCCAAATCCTCTCCCTCCAAGACCCCTACCCTTGCCTCACCTGCAACCCCACCTACACAGCAGCTCTTCCTCTGTGACCTCGGCCTCTTCCCCTCCGATCCTGCTGATCCAGCATACTGGGGGAAGAGGAAGTCCACCCACACAGAGGTGAGTGCCCCTCGCCCCCGGACACCCTCCCCCAGGCGCAGGCAGACTGAGGACCCCATTCGAAAGTCCCCCCGGACCAGGAAGGGCAATACCCCACCACCACCACCACCACCACCACGCAGCTCCACCACCCAGTCTCTCTCCTCCATCCCCCAGGCCACCACTCCACAGGTTCCACCGCCACACCCTGCCCCAGGTTCCCCCACACACCGATACCGCATCCCCAAACTGCTTAGGCCCTCCCCCCCTGCCACTTGCTCTTCCACCCCCAAACCAGACGCTCTGCCTGTTTGTGCCACTGGTGTGGAGACCGGGTCCCCCCTCTGTCCTGCCCACCTCATCTGCCCCCCTTCCACTCCCTTGGAGTCATGCACTGCAGTGGAGTCCACAACCACCCCGTCTGACTCGGGCACTGCAGTGGGGACCCAGTCCACTCCATCTGACCGGCCCACTGCAGTGGTTGCAGCACCCACACCATCTGACTTGTGCCCTACAGTGGTGCCGGCCCCCCCTGAGTCAGACACCTCCACTGCAGTTGCCGGTGACACTCATGCACCCACCACCCCTTCACTGCCTCACTCTGGCATCCCCTGATCCTGTCCCTGCGGTGCCTGGCCTGCCCCTTGTATGCCCCTCCAAGGGGGATGTCCCCTGTCTGTACCAGTGCAGGCAAGCAGTGGGTGACAAGTTGTCACATATCACCCTGTTGGGACTGTGTATTTGGACTGGCCATTGGCCTAAGTTTATTTTGGACTTCAAATTTTAGTTTGACATTTGCTGAATAAAGCCTCTTTTTGTTTACTTGTGGTTTTTCTTTTGATGTACATGATGTAGATGAGTATCATCATGCATTTGCAGTTGTTATGGTGTTCAGATCAGGTAAATGAAGTGTTGCTGTGATGGACTCCATGTGGTCCATGGGATATGTGTCCTAATGTAGTCTGGATCCATTGCATCCTTTGCTGCAGTCTGAGGGTGTAATGTTCTGCATTTGACACAGGGATGTACGTTTTGCATTTGTTAATTAACATCTTTGTCTTACACTGATGCACATCTGGTGGGCTTATCACTGTTCAATGTTTCTATTTCCCTGACTGTGTGCCCATCTCCACTGGACATGCAGTTTAGCACATCAATGTTGAAGGACTCATCTGTGTATACAGTGCAACTTGCTTGACACGTGTTTTGGGTGTATGCAGATGACTGACGTGACACTCCCATACCCAGGCTGATGTGAGCAGAGCCTTCAGTGTGTTGTAGTTGTTGACTCACTGACCGAGTGTTCTGCTGACATGTTTGAGTCGTGCACAGACAAGGTTTGGCACAGCGGACCTTCCACAGGAGTGGAGTGCCCTCATGGCAGTGTGTAATCCTGTGACATTGCCTGGGCCCGTGTTGTGTGTTGTGTAAGCATGTCTGTGCGTGTTCCCTTCCCTTTACCTACACAGGCTGTGTCCCTACGGATGTTCCTGTTTGTGATGCTCGCTGAGTTGTTCTGGTTTCTCCGGGATGTGGGTGCATGGCAAACTAATGTTCATCAGGTTGTCTTCCCTAGTTGTCTTTGTTGTCAGGGCTGGGGATGTGGGCAAACGCAGATGGGACACAGTCAGGATTCCCCTTGGCACTTGTTGGTTACACAGGTCATGTAATTTACAGTTTCTGGTAGCTTTCAGTAATTGTGACACTCCTCAGGGTCAGAGCTGCAATGTTGGAAGTTGTCTACGTGTGTTCTTTGTGGGTCACTTTGGCTTCTTCATTGGTGTGTGACTATGGCCGGGATCCCATTGATTGGGGTGGATTTCACGTCATGCCCATGTACCGCGTACTGTGCAGTGTGTCAGACATTCACGAGTCTTGTTGACTGGTCATGTGTGATGGGTTTCTGCACCTTAGTTCCCACCACCACCCCTGGGATTGTCATGGGTGCATGTGCAATGTCACCAGTCCATGTGAGCTTCACTGCTGCACATTGGTGGACATCAAGGTGTGTGGTGTTGAGTGTGTGCAAATGTGAGTTGTTGCACGGCTAGACCCCTACCTCCATATTGGCCTTGGCTGGCAGGCCGTTTTGATTGACTTGTGCTTGTGTAGGTGTGATGGTAGTTTGTTGCTCAGGACACATGGCTGTGGTTCACAGTGTGAATGACATCTACCTTTGTCATCAAAGTGGGAATATCATGCAGGCTAGTGTCACCACAATGTGGGGTCCCTGGGGGTAGTGCTGTGGTGGGTCTGTCTCTTGCTGTGTTAGTTGCTGTTCCTACAAGCTTGTGTGACATGTGTAATTTGGGCTCTCTCTCATCTAACAATGCCTGTTTGCCCACATAGGGGAATCCGATCCATGAGTTACTTTTGTATGGCACTGTATACACATCTGTGTAATTGGAATTCAGGCCTCCTCATGTGTTGTGTGGTTGCCTGGGGACACTGGCACACCCCCATCACCTGTTGTGTTTGATATGCAGTGTGAGTCTGCCTGTTTGTTTTTGTGCATTTGCACCACTGCATTGGCATATCTTGAGTGTGCCATTGGCTGTATGTTGATTGGTGGCTTTCCCTGCTGTCCCTGGGACTCCTAGGTCATCAGTCAGCACAATAATCATGGTTTGTATGTCCCATTGCTGCCATGGTATGGTATTTGTTCACCTGACATCTACAGTCTCCACAGGATATCTACATTTGTGTGTCCATTGGTGCAGATATGTGGGTCTGCATTATGATGGTCACTTATGTCATTGTGTTATTTGTGAATGTTGACAATGTGAGCCCCCATGGCTGATGTTTCTATGCACATGGCCAAAACAATGATTCATTGGCACTGCACTGTTTGCCTCACCCAATCTATGTTGCTATGGGACACAAGCACTGCTATGCCACTGATGTGTTTGTTGTTGTGTGACCAGGAATCATCAATGAAGTTTGGCTTTGGCAGCTTTTACCATGACTACACTTACCTTTTGGTCACTGTGGTGATGGGACTTTAGGCCCCATTGCCACACTGTTCAAAATGTGCATCAGCTATGGACCCCACACTTACCTTTTGGTCACTGTGGTGATGGGGCTTTAGGCCCCATTGCCACACTGTTCAAAATGTGCTTCAGCTATGGATCCCACACTTACCTTTTGGTCACTGTGGTGATGGGGCTTTAGGCCCCATTGCCACACTGTTCAAAATGTGCATCAGCTATGGACCCCACACTTACCTTTTGGTCACTGTGGTGATGGGGCTTTAGGCCCCATTGGCACACTGTTCAAAATGTGCATCAGCTATGGACCCCACACTTACCTTTTGGTCACTGTGGTGATGGGGCTTTAGGCCCCATTGCCACACTGTTCAAAATGTGCTTCAGCTATGGACCCCACACTTACCTTTTGGTCACTGTGGCGATGGGGCTTTAGGCCCCATTGCCACACTGTTCAAAATGTGCTTCAGCTATGGACCCCACACTTACCTTTTGGTCACTGTGGTGATGGGGCTTTAGGCCCCATTGCCACACTGTTCAAAATGTGCATCAGCTATGGACTCCACACTTACCTTTTGGTCACTGTGGTGATGGGGCTTTAGGCCCCATTGACACACTTTTCAAAATGTGCTTCAGCTATGGACCCCACACTTACCTTTTGGTCACTGTGGTGATGGGGCTTTAGGCCCCATTGCCACACTGTTCAAAATGTGCTTCAGCTATGGACCCCACACTTACCTTTTGGTCACTGTGGTGATGGGGTGTTCGAACCCATTGCCACAGTGGTCATGGTCGGCTTGCATTGTGGAGGCCACACACATTTATGTGTGACACATGTGATGGGGGTCACATTGTATGTTCAATGTCATGTTCAGTGTTGTAGGCATTTGACACAGACTACACACGCTTGTCAAGGTGTTGGGGGGGTGTAATTTTCAGACATTCCTTATGTGGGAGTATGCTGGTTGTGTCATGCATTACCCATCCTATGAGTAGGGGTGGTGGTGGTGGCAGGCATCCAGCCCCCCATGAGTAGGGGTGGTGGTAGTGGTAGGCATCCAGCCCCCCATGAGTAGGGGTGGTGGTAGTGGTAGGCATCCAGGCCCCCATGAGTAGGGGTGGTGGTAGTGGTAGTCATCCAGCCCCCCATGAGTAGGGGTGGTGGTAGTGGTAGGCATCCAGCCCCCCATGAGTAGGGGTGGTGGTAGTGGTAGGCATCCATCCCCCTATGAGTGGGGATGGTAGTTGTGGCAGGCATCCAGCCCCCCATGAGTAGGGGTGGTGGTAGTGGTAGGCATCCAGCCCCCTATGAGTGGGGATGGTAGTAGTGACAGGCATCCAGGCCCCCCTGAGTAGGGGTGGTGGGAGTGGCAGGCATCCAGGCCCCCATGAGTAGGGGTGGTGGTAGGTATAGGCATCCAGCCCCCCATGAGTAGGGGTGGTGGTAGTGGTAGGCATCCATCCCCCTATGAGTGGGGATGGTAGTAGTGGCAGGCATACAGCCCCCATGAGTAGGGGTGGTGGTAGTGGCAGGCATCCAGCCCCCATGAGTAGGGGTGGTGGTAGTGGTAGGCATCCAGCCCCCTAAGAGTGGGGATGGTAGTAGTGGCAGGCATCCAGCCCCCCATGAGTAGGGGTGGTGGTAGTGGTAGGCATCCAGCCCCCTATGATGGGGATGGTAGTAGTGACAGGCATCCAGGCCCCCCTGAGTAGGGGTGGTGGTAGTGGCAGGCATCCAGGCCCCCATGAGTAGGGGTGGTGGTAGTGGTAGGCATCCAGCCCCCCATGAGTAGGGGTGGTGGTAGTGGTAGGCATCCATCCCCCTATGAGTGGGGATGGTAGTAGTTAGTGGCAGGCATCCAGCCCCCCATGAGTAGGGGTGGTGGTAGTGGCAGGCATCCAGCCCCCCATGAGTAGGGGTGGTGGTAGTGGTAGGCATCCAGCCCCTAAGAGTGGGGATGGTAGTAGTGGCAGGCATCCAGCCCCCCATGAGTAGGGGTGGTGGTAGTGGTAGGCATCCATCCCCCATGAGTGGGGATGGTAGTAGTGACAGGCATCCAGGCCCCCTGAGTAGGGGTGGTGGTAGTGGCAGGCATCCAGCCCTCCATGAGTAGGGGTGGTGGTAGTGGCAGGCATCCAGCCCCCAATGAGTAGGGGTGGTGGTAGTGGTAGGCATCCAGCCCCCATGAGTAGGGGTGGTGGTAGTGGTAGGCATCCATCCCCCTATGAGTGGGGATGGTAGCAGTGGCTGGCATCCAGCCCCCATGAGTAGGGGTGGTGGTAGTGGTAGGCATCCAGCCCCCTATGAGTGGGGATGGTAGTAGTGACAGGCATCCAGGCCCCCTGTGTAGGGGTGGTGGTAGTGGCAGGCATCCAGGCCCCCATGAGTAGGGGTGGTGGTAGTGGTAGGCATCCAGCCCCCCATGAGTAGGGGTGGTGGTAGTGGTAGGCATCCAGCCCCCTATGAGTGGGGATGGTAGTAGTGGCAGGCATCCAGCCCCCCATGAGTAGGGGTGGTGGTAGTGGGAGGCATCCAGCCCCCATGAGTAGGGGTGGTGGTAGTGGTAGGCATCCAGCCCCCATGAGTAGGGGTGGTGGTAGTGGTAGGCATCCATCCCCCTATGAGTGGGGATGGTAGTAGTGGCAGGCATCCAGCCCCCATGAGTAGGGATGGTGGTAGTGGTAGGCATCCATCCCCCATGAGTGGGGATGGTAGTAGTGACAGGCATCCAGGCCCCCTTGAGTAGGGGTGGTGGTAGTGGCAGGCATCCAGCCCCCATGAGTAGGGGTGGTGGTAGTGGTAGGCATCCAGCCCCCCATGAGTAGGGGTGGTGGTAGTGGTAGGCATCCATCCCCCTATGAGTGAGGATGGTAGTAGTGGCAGGCATCTAGCCCCCATGAGTAGGGGTGGTGGTAGTGGCAGGCATCCAGCCCCCCATGAGTAGGGGTGGTGGTAGTGGTAGGCATCCAGCCCCCCATGAGTAGGGGTGGTGGTAGTGGTAGGCATCCATCCCCCTATGAGTGGGGATGGTAGTAGTGGCAGGCATCTAGCCCCCCATGAGTAGGGGTGGTGGTAGTGGTAGGCATCCAGCCCCCTATGAGTGGGGATGGTAGTAGTGACAGGCATCCAGGCCCCCCTGAGTAGGGGTGGTGGTAGTGGCAGGCATCCAGGCCCCCATGAGTAGGGGTGGTGGTAGTGGTAGGCATCCAGCCCCCCATGAGTAGGGGTGGTGGTAGTGGTAGGCATCCATCCCCCTGTGAGTGGGGATGGTAGTAGTGGCAGGCATCCAGCCCCCCATGAGTAGGGGTGGTGGTAGTGGCAGGCATCCAGCCCCCCATGAGTAGGGGTGGTGGTAGTGGTAGGCATCCAGCCCCCCCTGAGTAGGGGTGGTGGTAGTGGTAGGCATCCAGCCCCCCATGAGTAGGGGTGGTGGTAGTGGCAGGCATCCAGGCCCCCATGAGTAGGGGTGGTGGTAGTGGTAGGCATCCAGCCCCCCATGAGTAGGGGTGGTGGTAGTGGTAGGCATCCAGCCCCCCATGAGTAGGGATGGTGGTAGTGGTAGGCATCCACCCCCTATGAGTGCGGATGGTAGTAGTGGCAGGCATCCAGCCCCCCATGAGTAGGGGTGGTGGTAGTGGCAGGCATCCAGCCCCCCATGAGTAGGGGTGGTGGTAGTGGTAGGCATCCAGCCCCCTAAGAGTGGGGATGGTAGTAGTGGCAGGCATCCAGCCCCCATGAGTAGGGGTGGTTGGTAGTGGTAGGCATCCAGCCCCCTATGAGTGGGGATGGTAGTAGTGACAGGCATCCAGGCCCCCTGAGTAGGGGTGGTGGTAGTGGCAGGCATCCAGGCCCCCATGAGTAGGGGTGGTGGTAGTGGCAGGCATCCAGCCCCCCATGAGTAGGGGTGGTGGTAGTGGTAGGCATCCAGCCCCCTAAGAGTGGGGATGGTAGTAGTGGCAGGCATCCATCCCCCCATGAGTGGAGATGGTAGTAGTGACAGGCATCCAGGCCCCCCTGAGTAGGGGTGGTGGTAGTGGCAGGCATCCAGGCCCCCATGAGTAGGGGTGGTGGTAGTGGTAGGCATCCATCCCCCTATGAGTGGGGATGGTAGTAGTGACAGGCATCCAGGCCCCCCTGAGTAGGGGTGGTGGTAGTGGTAGGCATCCATCCCCCTATGGGTGTGTATGGCATTGGTGATGGCCATCCCACCCCTATGGTTATGCTGTTGCTGGTGTACGTCATTTGTGCATCCCTATGTGAATGTGACATATTTCGGGTACGTGTCGTTTGTTTGTGTTGTTGGTGTTTGACTTACCGTCTGCGCCGTACGCGTCCGTGCCGGTCCCGGTAATAGATGTAGAGTATAGGTAGTACCTGCGCGATGGGATTCATGCTTGGGTCGTCTCGTTCGGGTTTCGCGTGTCTTCGACTCGTACTCATCGCTGGCTTGTTGTCTCGTAGCCGTGGATCTTCTTGTGGCGCGAATCAGAGCTTATGTACGGCTCTCCCGGATGCTCAAACGTGCAGGACGTAGCGACGGGTTCGGCGCGTACGGAGTGCGCATCGTACTAGTCCGGCCGGAAGGTGCTGTGTATTTGGTTCTGTGCGACTCGAATCGGCGTTTACGGATCCGGCTCGGGCGGGGAACAGGAGCTGAAATGGGTGAGTACGGCTCGCTCGGAATCTGGGCTGTTATGCGCATCGTACTTGTTCGTTCGGACAAGTGTTCGAATCGGTCGGGAAACACGCATTCGGCTGTTTTTTTTTCCGGACGAATACTGTTAGGTGCGCTTCCGGCCGTGATTCGGAATTGACCCCTGAGTCTACAACTGGCTGCTGTCACAAATCTCACTTACACCCTCACAACAACATCAACATCATCAGACAATGGGTACGTTGTACATTGTCACCCACCTTCAAGTGAAGTAGCGGGTGATGAGCTGTTGACGCAGGTCAACATCTTCCTCCTCTCCACTGTCATCATCACTGGACACGGGTTGGTTTGCAGGCGTGGGCCTTGGCTGCTCATCAGCATCCAGGAGCAGGGGAATCTCCTTGCGAATGGCTAGGTTGTGGAGCATGCAGCATGCCACTACAATCTGACACACCTTCCTGGGCGAGTACATCAGTGCCCCTCCAGTCTTGTCCAGGCTGCAGAAACATGACTTCAGCAGTCCAAAGGTACGCTCCACCACACGACGTGTCCTCCCATGGGCATCATTGTAGCGGACATCAGCTGGTGTTCTGGGGTTCCGCAGTGGGCTCAGCAACCAAGGACGGTTGGGATATGCAGAGTCACCTATGTGTGACACACAAAGAAACATTGCAATGTTGCAGATGAAGAGGACAGCAGGTCACACACACAGCACGCCAAATGACTAGGCATACTCACCCACAATCCATGCACGCTCAGGAAGCAAATTGTCCATCAGCTGGGGTACAATGCTGCTAGTCATGGGCCGAGCCTGGAAAGTTTGCACACACGTGGGAGATGATCATATCTGCCAGGCATACCACTTGGACATTTATGGAGTGGTAATGTTTACGATTCCTGTAGATGTGCTCACGGACCTGTGGTGGCACTAGCCCAACATGGGTGCAATCAATGGCACCAACTACATGGGGGATGTGTCCAAGGGGATAGAAATCTCCCTTTACAGCTGCCAATTCTGCCCCCTGGGGAAATGGATGTATCTGTCCTTGTAGATCATCATGGCGGACAGAACATCCCGCAGCACCATGCAGAACATGGGTTGTGACATCCCACCTGCCTCGGCCACCGTGTTCTGGAATGATCCAGTCGCAAAAAAATGCAGTGCCGCCATCACCTTATACGTTGGGATGAAAGCTGTTGGATATGTTCGGCGAGGCTGCAGGTGGGGCTCCAACAAATCACAAAGGGTCTTGAGGGTGGCTCTATCCAGACGGCATTTCCGGATGATCGCCTCATCCTCCATGTCTGCCAGCACTGTCAAGTGACGATGCAGATTTGGTCTCCTCCTAGTTGAGATGAGAGTGGACACATTGTAATGCAATACATCATGGGATGTGCACAGCATCTCACATCATGGCTGACACAACGGCAACAAAGAATGTCATATGAATTGAGTCACAGACCAGCTGACATGTAGGGACCCCTTCAACCTCACAAATCACACACTTG
The DNA here is from genome assembly GCA_963921515.1 of Calotriton arnoldi. Classification (NCBI taxonomy): domain Eukaryota; kingdom Metazoa; phylum Chordata; class Amphibia; order Caudata; family Salamandridae; genus Calotriton; species Calotriton arnoldi. The sequence continues at coordinate 2,845,990 of CAWUFW010001021.1, read as the reverse complement.
TCAGATTACACACAGTAAGTCCCCCAAACAACACCTCGGTCAAAGTGAATGCACATTGGGATATGGCCACATTCCCCATGGGCACGCCTGGGAGTCTGTCATCCTGCACATGTGTGACAAGGCAACCCCACGGTATCCTACCTAGCTGCTGTAGATGACACACATTCAGGCGTCAATTGAACCTGGCACACCTCAACAACACAATGACCACAGTCTGAGCATCAATCACGAGTGTGTGCATGATCTAACATGAGAGGACATGCTAAAACAAACATCATCAATTGTGGAAACAAATGCTGTGATTGACAATGCACATCAACACATTGACATGTGTGCACATTGTATTGTCCATACCAACCCTGTCCTGTAGTGTAGTGTAGTGTAGTGTAGTGTACTGTAGGTGCGGTACTGAGAGACAAGTGATGCCCAAATGGCGGTTGGCATGCTCCGCCACACAAATGGCGGTGCCTCATGTGTGTCTATGGCACCCAAATTGCGGAAACTACCGCCTGGCACCAGCGGTGTGTGTGCAACACACCCCAATGCACAGCTGCGGTACTGATAGCCCCAGAGACATGGCCAAATGGCAGTTGGCATGCTCCGCCACACAAATGGCGGTGCCTCATGTGTGTCTATGGCACCCAAATTGCGGAAATTAACGCCTGGCACCAGCGGTGTGTCCCCGCCATGGTCCAATGCCATTACAGCCAATGGGCTCCGCGATCGCGGAAGCTCGATGCAATTTTGAAAATAGCGGTAGGCGTGCTACACCACCGCGGTGCCGGTCATTGGATGCATTCAAAAGATGCAATACCGCGGTAGCGCCCGCCTGGCCCCTGCGGTGTGTCACCGCCATGGTCCATGCCATTACAGCCAATGTGCTCCGCGATCGCGGAAGGTCGATGCAATTTTGAAAATAGCGGTAGGCGTGCCACACCACCGCGGTGCCGGTCATTGGATGCAATCAAAAGATGCAAAACCGCGGTAGCGCCAGCCTGGCCCCTGCGGTGTGTCACCGCCATGGTCCATGCCATTACAGCCAATGGGCTCTGCGATCGCGGAAGCTCGATGCAATTTTGAAAATAGCGGTAGGCGTGCTACACCACTGCGGTGCCAGTCATTGGATGCATTTGTAAAAGGCTGACCTGGTAGACCAATTGCAGCAGCCCAGGACTACTGGAACGACACCAGGGGGCTATATATGTGTGGGAGAGTGCCCAGAATTTCCACTGCTCACAGAGCCTGCTGCCTGAGACCCTCACCTGCTGCTGCCTCCAGGGACTGCTGCCTGAGACCCTCACCTGCTGCTGCCTCCAGGGACTGCTGCCTGAGACCCTCACCTGCTGCTGCCTCCAGGGCCTGCTGCCTCAGACCCTCACCTGCTGCTGCCTCCAGGGACTGCTGCCTGAGACCCTCACCTGCTGCTGCCTCCAGGGACTGCTGCCTGATACCCTCACCTGCTGCTGCCTCCAGGGCGTGCTGCCTGAGACCCTCACCTGCTGCTGCCTCCAGGGCCTGCTGCCTGAGACCCTCACCTGCTGCTGCCTCCAGGGACTGCTGCCTGAGACCCTCACCTGCTGCTGCCGCTGCTGTCTCTAACCAACAGTGATGTCAAGGACAGAGAAGATCCATGCCAGTCCCTTCACCGGCGAGGAGCTTGAGGTCCTGGTGGACGAGGTGCTCACACAGTACCCAAGGCTATATGGTGCCCCAAATGTTGTGGTAAGTCTTCCACAGTGGGTGTGAGAGTGCAGGGGGGGCACACATGTAGTCGGTCTGATGCAGCATGTGCATGTGAGTGTGGGTTTGTGTCATGCATTGACTAACTTGCATTCCATTGGGTGAAGGGGTGTGTACCCTACTCCTCAAGTCTCCCTGCCTGCACATCAAGATTTGAGGGACATGTCTTGTCTTGTCAGCCATACAGTAAAGCAGCAAGTTGGTAATGGAGGATTCAGGCCAGTCATTGCTAGTGTGCATGTCTTTGCGTTTCCCTGTTGTCCATCTCAGTGTGAGCCCACCTGGCCTGCACAGTCACCGCCCAATCCAACAAGAACACATCACTGACTGTACAGAGTGTAACATGTTCATTTTCAATTTTGACTCCCCATCAATGTGCCAGGTCGACCCTGTAGATTGCACACGACTTGCACTGTGAGAAAGGAGGTGGGTTTGTGAGATCATGTCCCTCAATGTGATATACATGACACAGTGGGCTAGTCACAGTGCATGTTCGTTGATGCCTGCGCATTGTCGGACACAGTGGGTCTCGCCACATACACATGTTGTTTTGTGACGTATGTCTTGCTCTACCTAAAAATGGTTAGTAGATGTGGGCAGAGTACACATGGTCTTCTGTGCTGGCATCCTGCTTGTACATGAGATGTGCAAGTATTGTGTCCCCCCTTATACATACATGCATTTACGTGTGATTCTCACATGCAGATGTACCATGTGAAAAGCATTTCTGTTTCTGCATGTGAGATATGTGGATTTGTGATTAATCTGTATCATGCTACTGTCCTGAGTGATTTTGTCACATGACACTGTGTCACTGATGTTTGCCCCCTCTTGTCTCCCATGCCTGCAGCTCAAGGTGCACCAGCGTAAGGCCGTGTGGAGGGGCATTGCGAACAAGGTGCGTGCTCTGGGAACATCAAACCGACGGCGTACCCACTGCCACAAGAGGTGGGACGACATCTCACGGCTGCAAAGAACGTTGCGGAGATGACACTGGGGCGGATCCCTCGCACTGGTCGGATGGCACGGCGCAGCATCACACCACTAATGTGTTGTATCTTGGCCGTGACTCACCCTGAGCTGGATGCACGATTGAAGGAGCATCGGCAGGCAATTAGGGGTGAGTGTACTGGGAAGGGTGACTATGGCTGTGTGTGGCTGCATGTGTGCACAGCATGTGCCAGCGCTGGGCAATGTGATGTTGGTACTGTGATGCAGTGGCCTGTGAGTGTCAGCTTGTGCCGGTGCTGGGTGCAGATGTCATGCATGTGTCCTACCTGTACTTAACACTGGGAAACGGGTATGGGGCATTTAAATGGCATTGTGGGTGGTGTGAGACAGGTATGAGCTATCTGTGTTGCAGTTGTAATGGAGCCACATGCAGGATGTTGTGCTGTGTGGTCATCACATTGCTCACTTTGTCCCGGTTTGATAGTGCACACGCACTGTTGTGATGACAGAGGTGGGTTTGAGCGATGTAATTGCACAGTGTGGCGTGCAACATGTAGATCTAGACATCTTAATGGTTGTCTGTAATGCATATGTTTGTTCTGTTGCTGCCACTGCACTGACCCTACATCTCTCTCTCTCATGCAGCATCTCCTGTGGTCACGGAGGAACATGGGACGGACACCAGTGGTGGGGAAACTAGCACAACAGCTGCAGAGGAGCCCTGTGAGACAGATGTGACCAGCGCCTCGGAGGGGGACAAGAGTCTGCTGGAGGAATCACAGCCTGAGACGCAAAGTAGTACGTCATCTGATGCCAGCGGTGACGCAGACATGTTGGCGGGCACAGGGAACGGGGACTCTGCATCATCTTCCACCACACAGCGTGCAGTGCCCACCCTCCCAGCCACTTCCTCTGGTGCTGCCCGTGTTCGCACCGCTAAGAGGGGAAGGGTGTCCTTCACCCCCGGCACCGCAGCCCCTGCCCCGGTCCCCCTGCTGCCATCAGTGCTGAGTCTGTGGACCTTTTGCGCCAGCTGTGTGTAGGCCAGACAGCTCTCCTCAATGCATTCATGGACCACGACAGTAAATTGGCTCAGGTGGTTGCATTCATTGAGGGCATACATTCAGACGTGGGTGGGCTGCACCGGACTGTCCAGTCATTGTCCACTGCAGTGACATCAGCCCTTCAACTGGCACAATCTGGGAGTCCAGCGAAAGTCCCTTTGTCCACACCCATGCCAGTGGCCACGTCGGACGACAGTGACCACGCTCCACAGACCTCTAAGTCACGATACGGCACACGTAGCACACAGCAGCAGCAGAAGCCCAAGCGGTCCAGGCCGCAGACACCATCCCCACAGATGACCAAAGCCACCCCAGTGCACACAGACAAGAGCCCATCAGGCAACACCAGGGAACAAAGAGCCAAGAAGCAGGCGTCAGGGTCACGTGCCTCAGGGACATCCCCAGCCAAGGACTCTCCTGTCCCGAAAGCGTCTCCCAAAACCAAACATACAATTTCCATGCCCACTGAGAAGGTGGTGAGTGCCAAGGGTAGGCATAAGAAGGGCTGCAAGTCCGATTCACCCACTACCTCGACTCCCATAGCAAGCCCAGTGAAGCAGGGAATGGAGGGCACTGTGGGGGGACTACCTGGTAGGCAGGGGATGGAGGGGCAAAGCCAGGGCCATGCAAAGCATTGCCCAGGTTCAAGCACGTCACCAGAGGGAGGGCCAGCGTCTGCACCTGCTGCAGCCTTGGTGTTGAGTGAGCCTGATGTGTCCACGCCACTTCCCATTGTTCCCAAAACAGTGAAGCCATTGCGACTCCCCAAGAAGTGGAAAGGCACCCCTCCACAATCTCCCATCCACACTGTGTCTTATGTCTGCATGACTCCACCTCCACGTGCCACTATGCCACCTGGTCCAAGCAGCCCTCCGTTTTGCCAAGACACTGATAGGTATACCTCAGCTGTGCCTCCCTCTCCCCAGTCAAGTGCTCCAACTGGGCCCGACACACAGCCAGCTCCCAGTACGACTGACAGCCAAGTCTGAGTGTTGGTAGACCTCACACGCCTGTCTCTCACACAGCATGGCCTGTGCTGCACATCGTGACACCCCAGAAAGTGTTGCTGACCATGGTTTGGGTACAGTTGCACACATTCCCTGTGCATCTTCTCATGGACTCACTCTGCACTTTGTCCTGCCCACTGGCCTTGCTGTTCACTGCTGTGTGCCCCCTGCCTGTGCAGCTTCTCATGGACTAACTCTGCATTTTGTCCTGCCCACTGGCCTTGCCGTTCACTGCTGTGTGCCCCCTGCCTGTGCAGCTTCTCATGGACATACTCTGCACCTTGGACTGGCAACTGGCCTTGCTGTTCACTGCTGTGTGCCCCCTGCCTGTGCAGCTTCTCATGGACTAACTCTGCACTTTGTCCTGCCCACTGGCCTTGCCGTTCACTGCTGGGTGCCCCCTGCCTGTGCAGCTTCTCATGGACATGCCCTGCACTTTGTCCTGCCCACTGGCCTTGCTGTTCACTGCTGTGTGCCCCCTGCCTGTGCAGCTTCTCATGGACTAACTCTGCATTTTGTCCTGCCCACTGGCCTTGCCGTTCACTGCTGTGTGCCCCCTGCCTGTGCAGCTTCTCATGGACATGCTCTGCACCTTGGACTGGCCACTGGCCTTGCTGTTCACTGCTGTATTCCCCCTGCCTGTGCAGCTTCTCATGGACTAACTCTGCACTTTGTCCTGCCCACTGGCCTTGCCGTTCACTGCTGTGTGCCCCCTGCCTGTGCAGCTTCTCATGGACATGCTCTGCACCTTGGACTGGCCACTGGCCTTGCTGTTCACTGCTGTATTCCCCCTGCCTGTGCAGCTTCTCATGGACTAACTCTGCACTTTGTCCTGCCCACTGGCCTTGCCGTTCACTGCTGTGTGCCCCCTGCCTGTGCAGCTTCTCATGGACATGCCCTGCACTTTGTCCTGCCCACTGGCCTTGCCGTTCACTGCTGTGTGCCCCCTGCCTGTGCAGCTTCTCATGGACATGCTCTGCACCTTGGACTGGCCACTGGCCTTGCTGTTTTGCCCCTGCCTGTGCAGCTTCTCATGGACATGCCCTGCACTTTGTCCTGCCCACTGGCCTTGCCATTCACTGCTGTGTGCCCCCTGCCTGTGCAGCTTCTCATGGACATGCTCTGCACCTTGGACTGGCCACAGGCCTTGCTGTTTTGCCCCTGCCTGTGCAGCTTCTCATGGACATGCCCTGCACTTTGTCCTGCCCACTGGCCTTGCCGTTCACTGCTGTGTGCCCCCTGCCTGTGCAGCTTCTCATGGACTCACTCTGCACTTTGTCCTGCCCACTAGCCTTGCCGTTCACTGCTGTGTGCCCCCTGCCTGTGCAGCTTCTCATGGACATGCTCTGCACCTTGGACTGGCCACTGGCCTTGCTGTTTTGCCCCTGCCTGTGCAGCTTCTCATGGACATGCCCTGCACTTTGTCCTGCCCACTGGCCTTGCCGTTCACTGATGTGTGCCCCCTGCCTGTGCAGCTTCTCATGGACATGCCCTGCACTTTGTCCTGCCCACTGGCCTTGCTGTTCACTGCTGTGTGCCCCCTGCCTGTGCAGCTTCTCATGGACTAACTCTGCATTTTGTCCTGCCCACTGGCCTTGCCGTTCACTGCTGTGTGCCCCCTGCCTGTGCAGCTTCTCATGGACTCACTCTGCACTTTGTCCTGCCCAGTGGCCTTGCTGTTCACTGCTGTGGGCCCCCTGCCTGTGCAGCTTCTCATGGACTCACTCTGCACTTTGTCCTGCCCACTGGCCTTGCCGTTCAGTGCTGTGTGCCCCCTGCCTGTGCAGCTTCTCATGGACTCACTCTGCACTTTGTCCTGCCCACTGGCCTTGCCGTTCACTGCTGTGTGCCCCCTGCCTGTGCAGCTTCTCATAGACTCACTCTGCACTTTGTCCTGCCCACTGGCCTTGCCGTTCAGTGCTGTGTGCCCCCTGCCTGTGCAGCTTCTCATGGACTAACTCTGCACTTTGTCCTGCCCACTGGCCTTGCCGTTCACTGCTGTGTGCCCCCTGCCTGTGCAGCTTCTCATGGACATGCTCTGCACCTTGGACTGGCCACTGGCCTTGCTGTTTTGCCCCTGCCTGTGCAGCTTCTCATGGACATGCTCTGCACCTTGGACTGGCCACTGGCCTTGCTGTTTTGCCCCTGCCTGTGCAGCTTCTCATGGACTCACTCTGCACTTTGTCCTGCCCACTGGCCTTGCCGTTCACTGCTGTGTGCCCCCTGCCTGTGCAGCTTCTCATGGACATGCTCTGCACCTTGGACTGGCCACTGGCCTTGCTGTTTTGCCCCTGCATGTGCAGCTTCTCATGGACATGCCCTGCACTTTGTCCTGCCCACTGGCCTTGCCGTTCACTGCTGTGTGCCCCCTGCCTGTGCAGCTTCTCATGGACATGCCCTGCACTTTGTCCTGCCCACTGGCCTTGCTGTTCACTGCTGTGTGCCCCCTGCCTGTGCAGCTTCTCATGGACTAACTCTGCATTTTGTCCTGCCCACTGGCCTTGCCGTTCACTGCTGTGTGCCCCCTGCCTGTGCAGCTTCTCATGGACTCACTCTGCACTTTGTCCTGCCCAGTGGCCTTGCTGTTCACTGCTGTGTGCCCCTTGCCTGTGCAGCTACTCATGGACTCACTCTGCACTTTGTCCTGCCCACTGGCCTTGCCGTTCACTGCTGTGTGCCCCCTGCCTGTGCAGCTTCTCATGGACTAACTCTGCACTTTGTCCTGCCCACTGGCCTTGCCGTTCACTGCTGTGTGCCCCCTGCATGTGCAGCTTCTCATGGACATGCTCTGCACCTTGGACTGGCCACTGGCCTTGCTGTTTTGCCCCTGCCTGTGCAGCTTCTCATGGACTCACTCTGCACTTTGTCCTGCCCACTGGCCTTTCTGTTTTGCCCTTGCCTGTGCAGCTTCTCATGGACATACTCTGCACCTTGGACTGGCCACTGGCCTTGCTGTTTTGCCCCTACCTGCGCAGCTTCTCATGGACATGCCCTGCATTTTGTGCCTTGCTATTATCTACTCTTGTTGCCTATCTGTGCATTTTGTGAATAAAGACAGTTGATCTTGTTGTCTGTTTTGTCAGTGTCCTTACTGAATAAAGTTCTTTTGCTGTGTGTATATGGCTTACTGTGCCACATGCTGTGTGTGCCACTTCAACCTTGCCAATTTCTTTACTCACTTACTCTATTTTTTGCAGGGGTGAGGGACTTTAGTTTTTCCTGACCCTGATACTTGTGTGGGCAATGTATTAGATTTGAGGTGTGATGCAGTTGTCATTGTTTGTTCATGTTGGCTGTGTTGTACACATGTCAAGTTGTGGTGCACTGCCAGCTCAGAATGGGATTCTGTCCAGAGGATTGCAGGCATGCTAGCCAGGCTCATCATGTATGTGTGTTTGCTGTGGTACTGCTTCACTTCCTGTGTGTGATGTTGTCTTTGTGCTGTGCTGATTGGTGTTGTGTGGGTTCATGTTGTGTCACTCATTTCTGTGTGTGGCTGGTATGCTTGTTGTTCAGACACTGCTTGTTGTGCATGCAGTGCTGTGGGGGTATGTTGCCTTGTCATTGGCTGGTATGCATCCACTTATGTCCTGCTGTGTTTGCTATGTGTTCTTTTTTTGGCCTGTGCATCTGTTGTTTGTTTGCAGTGGCTGTGTTTATCTGTGATGGTACACTTCTTGTCTGTGTTGTGGTATGTTGTGTGTGCATTGTTCATGACTGATGGGGTTGTGCACTCCTGTTGTGTCTGTGCTCCCATTGCCTTTCCACAATTTTGCTGCACAGGGCATGTCTGTTCTTGTTGTGGTTCTGTGTGTGGGTCTGTTGGGTTATGTGTTTGTCTGTTGTTTTTGTGCAGACATTGGTTCTGGCATCCCTGTGTGTATGTGATGTTTGTGGCTACCCCCAGGGAGTGTGACTGCTTGTCTGTGTATTGCCTGGATATTATTGCCACCCTTCTGTTTGTTTGACACTGGTGTTGTGTACTGCAGATGTGAGGGGGGTATGTGTGTCGATTCCTACTAGTGTTTGACAGTCATGGAGTGTGTCAATGGGCCCTGTGTGTTGTGCTGCTGGAGTATTCCTGTGAAGTATTTGTATACATATGTGTGGCTGTTCACAGTTTGACTTCAGGGCCTTCATTTCATCCTTGTGCCTCTACATGTGTTGCCTTGCTGTTTCCTTGGTTTGTTGCACTGTGCTGTCTGGGGTTTGACTACAATCACTATGCAAGCAATGTGTGATTAGGTGGGCTGGGGGTGTTGTTCTATGTTCCTTGTCTTGCATGTGCTGTACACATGCTTGGTGGTTGTCTCCTTGGCCTTCCATTTGTGTGCACCTCACTTTGGCTTTCCTGTTTTGTGTGCTCCATTTCTGGTGGCATGTGGTGTGTGTATGTGTCTGTGTGTCAGTGTGGGGTATGTGTGTGTGATTTGGCAGGCTGTGTGTCCAGTGAGATGTTTGTTCCTTGTGTGTGTCCATTTGATGCTTGTACTGAGTTTACTTGCCATTGGTGTGGTGTTGTTGTGGTGTGTGTGTGTGTAGCCCTTGCCCTGTGCTTCTGTGCTGTGTGTTCCTGTGCAGCGACTCCTGCTGTGGCTGTGTCCCTATTTGTTTTGTGTGTGGTGCAGGGTGTGGTGTCACCTGGCTTGTTGTTGTGCATGGGGGTGCACAGGTGTGGCACATGGCATGTCCCTTCAGTGGGGGGCTAGTGTGTGAGGGTGGAGTAGTGGCCCTGTGGTCTTTGTGCCCTGCCCATACCTGGTGCTGGCCCAGCCTTCTGCATTGTGCGCATGTATTCCCTTGTCTTCACCGCTGCGGTGACGTGGCCGTGACATTGCCGCATGATCGCGGTCGATGTGTGACCTGGATGCGGAGGGGTGTATTGGTGGCAGGTGGGTCATGTGTGTGTGCACTTGGGGATGTGTTCCTATCCCCACCAGGGTATCTGATGTGGTTAGGGACCCTGTGCCAGTCCATGGTTTGTGTTTTGTGGTTGTGTGTGGGGTGGTGTTATTGCGTACCTGCGGCGGCGTCCGCGACGGTCCATTATTTGCTGGTGATGTATCAGGTACAGTACCGGGAAAACATGGAGTGCTGGGTCCATGGCGGTCGTGCCCGGGCGCTGTGGGCCGGGTCACTGGTTTCGCGCTCCGCCGTCGAGTTTCCGCCGTGTAGGATTGGCCGGTTTCTCCGCTGCGGTGCGACTGGTTTTTTGGAGCATCCTAATTTGTAGACCGGAGCGGACGTCATTCCGCACGGTGGTGTGTCTCCATTGGCTCCCACCGCCGCGCTTGCGGGCGCACTTTGATGGCGGTTCGCGTCGCACGGCAGCGGACGGGAAATGGTCTATGTTTGGCCATTCTAATATGGCGGACGTGATTCCCGTTGCTCGCGGGCGGGAAAAATTATTTTTCCGCACCGCCAGCACCGCGGTGGTGCCACCGCCCGACATCCTAATGGACCCCTATATCTCCTGCTTTTTTAAATAAAAAGTTATAACTTTTCAAAAGAGATAAATAACTAAAGAGATGAATGAATTCACAAATAAATATATGAATAAATACACAGATGATCATAGAAATACAGCCAATTATAATTCTTCAATTAATTGTCGTGGCGCCTGAATCACATGTCCTGATCGGGTTGCTGGAAACCGGGAACTGTCAGTCTTAGGGGTCGATTCCGATCTCGGTCGGTAGGGCTCCAAATCGGATTTGTCTTTACCAGATCCGAGTCGGAGGCTTTGTTTCTGACCGATTCGTACAGTCGCCCGAGCGAGCAAGTACGATGCGAGTGAACGCGAAATCGCCGACCGACTCGTTTCCGGGTCCGAACCGCTCCGTCCGACTCGTTCGCACTCGATTCGTGGCGCGCAATGGAGACGTTTTACGACCGAGCCAGTACGATGCACGATCCGGACAGCCGGATCGAGTCGGAGCCTCCGACACGAAAAAGCTCCCGGACGCGGACTTCGGGGGTCCGTGCCGGACCCCACTTCACCTGTAGCCGTACGAGTCGGACACAGGGGGGACCCATGGGTCCCCCCTATACATGCGTGTATGGTGCGGATGGCACCAACGCGTACCCACTACAGGGGGCCCCCTTGTACGCAATGTACCCATTGAGTCAATGGGAGCCCATGTACACGTCGTACGACCGGCTCCCATTGACTTCAATGGGAGTCCGACCGAACCGAGTCCGGCAGCATACGGCCGCATCGTACTCGTTCGGTCGGACTGCAGGGGTCTGGCTCGGTCGGAAAACAATCCGGATCTGGATCGGTCGGAGAGCTTTCCGACCCAGATCGGAATCGGCCCCTTAGTGTCAGTGATCTGCACAGGTGAAGTGGAATCATCAGCAGACACAGAGTCATCAACATTCTGTCTGGACCCAGTTTCTACATTGACGTCGATGTCTGAGGAGTTATGGGTCACATGTTGAAATGAAATGAATCTTTCAAAAGGGACTTCCCAGGATGCTGGGCAGTCACCATGTGTCCTTTGGTATTTGTGATGCTAAATGCTTCAACCTCAAAAGGAGCATCAGACTTTTTTTTGCTGTGTAATCTGACAAGCACTCGACCTCCTCCTATAAAGGTGTCATCGTTTACATGAAGTAGTCTGTCAGCATATATTTTGATCCTCAGTTTGCGACCAAAGTCTGTAGTATGGAAGTCTTCCTCATTCTTGGATCTGGGGTTGGTCCATTGGGGCAGCTTGGTCATCATGGCTCTACCAAACATGAGAGTTGCAGGGCTTTTCCCTGTCATTGAGTGAGGGGTCGAATGGTAAGCTTAAAAAGTAGTGTTCAACATAACTTTGAGGTCGAGCTTCTCCAATGCAGCACGCTGAACACCTTTCTTTAGAGTACTCAAGAACCGTTCTACTAAACTATTGGCCCGGGGACAAAAAGCAGTGTTTTTTGATGCTTTATATTGAGGTGATTTAGAAAGTCTTTGAATTCTTGACTATTTAAAAAAAGGCTGTTGTCAGACTTCAAGATTGCAGGTACACCTCATGCCGCAAAGATGCCATCTAATTTTTGAATAACCTTTTCAGGTATTGTGGATGACAGGTCTTCTACCAGTGGCAAAACGGGAGTACTCATCAACAATGACTTGAACATGATGTCCTTTCTCAAGAGGACCAAGAAATCAACAGCAATTCTTTCCCAAGCATGATGTGGCAATTCTGACATGTTCAAAGGGTGCTGAATGAGTTGAGATGAAAGACAGTTGCATATATGACAAGTCTTTAATTCTTTTTCAACCCTTTTGTCGGGATATGGAAACCACTGACCAGACTCGGACACGGAGAGCCCTGTTAATGGCAACTATTCCTCGATGTCCCTCATGGGCAACGTTGATCACTTGTTGTCGTAGAGTCTCAGGAATCACAATTCGTGTAACTCACAGAATGAGGCCTTCTTGAGTCACTGAAAGTTCATCTCTTACATTTTTGAACTTCAAGTAGTCACTGTCAGTAAGAGGTCTAGGTGCTGGGTCCACGAGTGATAAGGAATAATGTCTTTTAACTTTAATATGTGCCTATCTTGGCTCATGGCAGTGACAATTTGTTCTAAATACATGGAATCTGGTGTGCTCGATTTCACAATAAGATTGATGTAGGCCTCTTATATTTTCGATGGGGTACAAGGGCACTGCAACTGCTTTCTTGAAAAATCAGCAGGATTCTCATCTTTCCCTCAACGATGAAGGATTGTATGGTTGTATTATTTAACGTTAAACCCCAACGTCCAATTCGAGGAGGCATTTTGGCTTTGGGATTTTTATTTTATTTATTTGTTTTTTTTTATTTTTATTTTATTTATTTTTTTATTTGCAAAGTTTTCTATAGCGCTGGCTAGACCCGGAGGTATCAGAGCGCTTTACATGAGGATCAGCGAGTTACAGGATACATAGTTATATCAGTTGAATCAGCGAGTTACAGGTTACATAGTTACATCAGTTATAATCAAAAGAGTCACAGAGGAGGGAGGAGGGGGAGGGAAGGAAACACAAACGGGGGAGACGAGGATGACCATGTCAGATGACCGGCTGGTTAGGTGACGGCCAAGGGGCCAGACTCCTCTATAGCTACATAGGACAGCTCCACCGGGCATCGGCCATGGTTGCTCGGGCTCCGCGGTAGGCATCTACATCAGTTGAGTCAGCGAGTTACAGGATACGTAGTTACATCAGTTAGAATCAAAAGGATCACAGAGGAGGGAGGAGGGGGAGGGAAGGAAATACAAACGGGGGAGACGAGGAAGACAATGTCAGATGACCGGCTGGGTAGGTGACGGCCAAGGGGTCAGACTCCTTTATAGCTGCATAGGACAGCTCCACCGGGCATCGGCCAAGGTTGCTCGGGCTCCGCGGTGTGAATCTGCGGTATGTATGAATCCCTTAACACTGTGGACTCTCTCAGAGGGGTATCTGAGACTCCAGGGCATAAATGCTGGATCCCTCCCCAACAAGGGGAGAGGAGTGCTTTGGCAAGGGGCACATTCAAGGAGGCCGTTTTAGGCCCTTTTCCGCTATGTGTGAATCCCTTAACACTGTGGACTCTCTCAGAGGGGAATCTGAGACTCCGGGTCAAAAATGCTGGATCCCTCCCCAACAAGGGGAGAGGGAGTGCTTTGGCAAGGGGCACCTTCATGGAGGCCGTTTAGGGACAGTTGAGCGGTAGGGGAGGACCTATACAGCAGAATGGGGGAAATGAGAGTAGGTACGCTGGTACAGACGCCTCATGCCCTAGGACAGCTAGCGTTGGAGGTAATAGGAAAGAGCCAGGAAAATAATATGAGTAGTCTGCCAAAATGAACGTAGCTTAATCAAAATCAGTTACCCTCATGGTCTAAAATGGGAGGGCTAGCAGTAAAAAGCGAGTTAAAGGGTGAAGAGAGCGTAGGCAGAATATGGAGATCGCAGAGACATTGGAAGCAAATGATTGCGGAGGGAAAGGGAAGATGTGGCCCGGGGGAAAGTTTGGCCGCCATTTTAAGGTCAGGCCGGGACAGGCAGTAACACAGGGGCGGTCACCGGGGTGTTGGAAAGACCCGGAGGAGTCCGCGTGCTTACAGGGGTATTGGTAAGATACAAAATTACACAGAGTTAACAAAGGATAAATGCAGTGTTGCCCAATATGAACCGTGGCATTAAAACATGCGAGTAATCGGGGGGGTCGACATGACAAAGAGTGGGGGAACAGAGGTATCAGCAATAGTCTTAGACGATGCGTAGATCCGTGGGGAGAGATCAAAAGTAGTCCAGTTGGAGACCAGAGGTACGGACCAGGTCGCAAGATGGCGGAACGGGACAGGAGTGACAATCGGAGAAGGTCACAAAATGGTGGGGTGCAAAAGCAACGTAGTCCAAAAGTCCGATGGAGTAGTTCTTACCTCCACTCAAAACCTCCAAGTTGTCCCAGACTTCTTACGGGAGGCAAGCCAGGCGGGATGGCAGTAGGAAAAGCAGCAGCAGTCAAGTCTGGAGGTGGAGGGAGGGTCAGGAGAGGGGGGTGGGGAGAGAGCCTCAGCCCGGTTTCTCAGCGGCCATCCGGAGGAATAGTCAGGCATCGGCGGCGTTGCGATGGGATCCGCTGAAAGGCGGCGAGGAGGAAGTCAGGAAGCGGAGATGAGCCTTCATATCCTACTCGATCAGGCACCCCCGGCAAACGAATATAACATTGGCAGCAACAGCGGGTTGTTGGGAGACAAGTAAACACCAAAGCACAGAGCGTAGTCTCGAGTGAGGTCTGGTCGGCGGATATTCTCCGCAGTGTAGTGCTGTCTAGGCTTTAGTCTGGACGGCGGGCGAGCAAGCCGGAGCCAGAATTAAAGATGAACTGCGGGACCACTCCGGGGGGCTAGTTCCTGGCGCCACCGGCCGGAGGGAGGGGCTCGATCCTGGCCCACGGGCAGGAGAGGCTTTGGGTTCTTGGCCAGAGGCTCCCCTGCTTTCCTCGGAGCGCCACGGCAAGCTTGAGCTTTGCAAGGGAGAACGGTCCTGATCGGATGTTTCACAGGACCCGCAGACCTTCCTTCCGTCGGGAGAGCCAACACCGTTAACTCAGGGCTTGCTAGTGTGGCAGCCGAATTCCTGCATCAGATCGGTCAGGGAGCTGGGCACTAGTCAAGCCGCGTCGGGGTCCGGGCAGCGTAGGCGCGGTCCAGAGCAGCAGCGGTCGTCGATCAGGGTAAGTTGGCTGCTAAGATCCGTTTCAGTGGTCTGGTTCAGAGGGGTCCGCCGTTCGGTCCAGGGGGCAGGCGGGTGGGGGGCCGGAGAGGTGGTTTTGCGGGGCTAACTACCAATTGGTAATCCCCAAACCGGGAGCTCTCTCGGGAGGCTCCTACTCGGCGGCCATCTTCCTACTTTCCAAAGGGATTGTGAAATATCGTCAACAGTGCTTCATGATAAGTCACTACTGTGAAGGGCTTTCTGTACAAAAACACATGGTAATATTCACAAGCCCAGACCACTGCTAAACTTTCTTTCTCAGGTTGCGAGTAAGCATGTTCCGTTTCTGACTTTTACTGGCGTATGCCACGATATGTCTCCAGGCATTTGGCTGTCCGGTGTGTTGTACTAGGTTTGCGCATAACCCGAGAGTGCTAGCGTCAACTACAACCTCTGTGAGAAGTTTGGGATTAAGGGAGGCCATTTTAGTGGCACTCTCAATAGCTTGCTTGACTTTTTGGAAGATCTTCTCACATTTTGTGTGACCAACAAAAAGACACATTATTTTTTGTTAATTCTAGTAACGGTGCAAACTCTCTTACGTTTCTAGAAAAGTAACTGGCCATTCCAAGAATTGATCATAACATAGAAATGTCTTGTGAGGGACTTGCAGTCGACAAGTCTTGCACTTTAGCTGGATCAGGTTTCATACCCCCATCAGAAAATACATGCCCAAAGATTTTCAAGGTTTTCTTGTGGAATTCACATTTGTCAGCATTTAGAGTTAAACATGCATCGTTCAGCAAACAACATACTTGGAGGAGAGCTTTGTCATGCTCTTTCTGCGTGGCTCAGAATACCAATATATCATCACCATAGTTAAATGCATTTACTACAGGCTGTATGATACGTCGAATGATGTCTTGGAAAAATACTGCAGCAGAGGATACACCAAAACTCAGTCGCTTATAGCAAAATAGGCCAATATGCGTAAAAGAGGTTGTAATGTACCTGGATTTTTCTTCAAGCTCCAATTGATGATATCCTTTATTTAAGTTGATTCGGGAGAAGAACTTTGCACAATTCAGTTGAGTTATCGTATGAGCAATGTGCGGACCTGAATGTCTCTGTCGCTCAATAGCCTTGCTGTCCTGATGCATGTCAAGCCATATGCATACATTGTTTCTTTTAGGCACTCCTCAGTGGGAGAAACCCATGGCGTTGGACCAGTGGAGCGTACAATGATGTCATGTTTAAGCAGTGAATTAAGTTCCTTTTCAACAGCCTCTTGCAAGTGAACCACAATTCGCCTGTGTTTTTGTGCAACTGGATTAACATCCTCATTTATAGCTAACTTTACTTTCATTGTTCTGAGTTTTCCTAACCTGTGAAATAATGAAGGAAATAGACTAACAATTTCATGATGGACATTCATATTGTAGTTCGCTGACATCAGTCCCATATGTGCAGCAGTGTAAAAACTCAGCAAACAGGCACTTGTGGCAGTTCCTTGAAGTACATGAATAGATCCTTGTACCACAGTCTTCTTATGTTTTATTGTGGCTACAAACAAATCTTGACTCTTTAAGGGCAATGAGCCAACTCATATCTATACTTTAGTTTTTGACTTTGTGAGTTGTGGTAACAGAGACAACTCTTGATACTTCTCCGGAGGCATAATATTTATCGATGCACCACTGTCAATTATGAATGGTATCGAACACCCATTTATCTTTAGAGCGATCTTCGGGCAATGTTTGAAAATTTATGGTGCTTTTTCATGTCGATTTTTCTTCACTTTGAATTTTTCCTCACATCCAACTAGTCCCACATGTGCATGCTTTTCTGAAGTAAGCATCAACATTGCACAATTGACAGTGTCACTTTCACTAGAAACTGATACTGAGGAACACTTTGTCCATGATTTAGATGACAATCAACTTCATCTGGTGTCGATTTGCCTCAGTTGGTGTAACCGCTTAGACTTTTGGGAGCCGTCGAATGTCGTTGAGGTAGCGTTCGGTCAGCCATTTTGTCTTCACGCTGTGACACACTTACTTTTCTCTTTGCCTTGAAAGTCGCCATAACATTGTTTGCTTTAACACGTTTTCTTCTTCTGTGAAGAAATCATCAGCTGTCCCTAAGCCTCGTAGTTTGTCTTACTCTTCATGCTCATGACTGACACACTATGGACGCCTTCGGCCTCCATGTCAGCCACTTGACGATCAGCATGCTCTTCAGCCTTGAGGATTTGTTCTAAGCTCAGAGTTTCCTTCAGCATTCGGCATCGAAAGGAATCTGACAGACATCCATAGATCACTCTCACGCAGGTAGCTTCCTCACCATTAAATTCTTTGAATTTGCAGTGCTTCACACAACATCCAGTCTTTCATTTCATTTCATTTTAGAATTTTATAAAGCACGCAATTGCAACAGGCGTCTTAGCGCTAAGTGCTCCTGCTGGAATAAAAGCAAAAAAGATCTACTAGTAATGGATAGAGAAAAGAGAGGTCTTTAAATTTTTTCTGAACGTAGACATATTAGATTGCGACCTCAGTGCAATGGGTAAGGAATTCCACAGCCTGCAAACTAAAAATTAGAATCTTCTTCCTCCCCATTTGGACCTTGTGATTTTGGGGACCACTACTAACTTAACAGTACAATTTGGTTCATGCTAGGTGATTTGCCATTGAAAATAAGCAGGACCACCAAAATACAAGGCTTTATGAGCAATACAAAGGTCCTTGAATTTTACCCTCTCAGTAACTGGCAACCAATGAAGATCACGAATGCCCTTCGAGATTGAGCTGAACTTAGGGATTTTTAAAATCAGATGGCAGCTCAGCAGCTGCATTCTGAAGTGATTGAAGTTTCACCCTTTTTCGATGCCAAGATAGAGAGTGTTGCAATATTCCTTCCTAGACAGAACCATCTTCTGCAAATCTAGCAGAATAAAATAAAACACCTTCCTCATAATCCTGAGAAGATGGAAACAGGAAGATGTAATCTTATTATGTGATCTGAAAAGCAAAAAGTTGATCATCAAACCATACTCCGAGGTTTTTTACTTTCTGAACTGGATGCAAAAGATTGCCAAGAGATGGGGGACACCATGAGGTGTTCCAAAAAGACAAATCGGAACCAAAAAGAATAACCTCTGTTTTTTCAGAGTTAAGTTTTAGGACGTTTTCCTGAATCAAAGTTCCAATATTAAGCATGCATTGTCTGAATTTAGATGCTACCCCATTAGCATCAGAAGAAATGGACACTATTATTTGAGTGCCATCTCAACAAACTCATTGATGGTTTCACCTGGTCTCTGGCGTTCTTGACTAAATATGTATCTTTCATAATCTACATTTGCCACTGGATTAAATTTGACATTTAAGGCCATTTTAATTTCATCATACATCACTTCACCTTCTTGTGATATCTTTTTCATGGCTTCTTTCACTCCTTCATCAGCCATGTTCTTCAGATACTTTATAATCTTTTTATGATCTTTTTCATCTAATGCAGCTAAGAAATCTTCAAAAGTCTCTATCAATCCAGTTCATCTATTGCCAATATTGTGTTTCTTGGCAGTATCAAATGCGAATTGCAGCTTTAAGAATGCAGCAGCCATCCATACATTGGTGGACAGTAGTGGTCTCTCAAGCGCTTCTTGTGGAACTTGTTTAGGCAGAGCTTCTCTAGCACCTTGTGACGTGCTGTCTTCAGGGTCAACCTTAATGACTTTTGGAGGTTGGATCTCGTCTTGGCCTTCCATCAGAGCCCTTGAGTTCATGGCAGACTAGGGACTTTCACAAACCCTGACCCACCTTTTGGGCCGCTCTGCAGCATGTTGTGGAACGGGTTTCGGTAAGTAGATAAATCTTCGTACACTACTAGTCTATGAAAGCAGCTTTATGCTTAAATGTTTCTTCAAAAATACCTGGTTAATCTCTGCTTCGTTGCACCTGAAGTTCAGTTTAATTTCTATTAAACTATTGCTGTGAGCTGCTTTTGTAACCTGGTTGCATCCACCTTTAGTGTTCATACTCTGTTTATTGTATGGTATTAATTTTCATAATGACGCAGTACTTTTTGTTGGGGCCATTTCATTCATTTCTTGGCCACCGACATGTAGACTTTCAATGTCATTTTCTTTATTTTCAAGCATTTTACACAGGTTGGCGTTGCTCTGAGACTCCAGCAGTGCCAGCGTCGATTCTGCGCTTCGACTTCGGCACACGTGGCATGCACAAGCAGTTTGTGGACCACAGCAAACTCTCTGGAAGAGTTCTTTCAGTGTATGGGTTTTGTATCCCGCATCTTGTTGCCAGTTGTAGTGTCTAACCAGCACAGGTGCTCACCAATAACCACGCCACACATAGAGAGTAATTTTACATGTCTGAATTCTGCTGCGTGTAAGTCAGAACTCAACATTCTAAGCCTGACTTCAACTCATCCCGCCAACACTTACGTCACAGGCCTATGGTATAAAGGGGCGAATCAAAAGAGTTCCAGTGTTCTTTTATTTACAAGACACCACAATGAGGAGAGTATAATATGTCAGTTCTGTATAGCCGCAGCAGGCATGACCAGGCCCAGACGGTACAATCTACTGTCTGAATCTCACGTGGGGGAGAGGGATATTTAATTACGACTGTGGTTAGGTTCCATGGCGCCACCAGTCCCAGCTCTAGATTGAAATTGGGGATTTGCCTGACATTATGGAACCAATGTGAAGCAAAATGAGCCTATGCTACATAGTAATATACTTCAAAGCGTGGTGCTGCAAAGCCTCCCGGGTCATATGATCTTTGCTGCATTTCCCAGCTTATGTGTGCCTGTTTACCTGGCCATGCCACTTTCGTTAGTAGTGCATGAAGCTCATTAAATAAACTTTGGGATGGGGCAGTGGGATATTTTGAAAAAGGTAGGGTATTACCATTTTAATGCAATCTAGACTGCCACCGATAGAGGCAGCCGGATACATTTGTCTACATTGGGTTCGATCTTATAAATGCTCTAGTTTTCCCTCATCCGGATGTCTATGTCTCTGTGAATCTGTATGTCCAGATATCTTATCTGGCTCCTCCTGCACTGCAGAGGGCAATCCATTACGGGCTTAGTGGTGGCCGGAGTGAGGGACAAAGGACTATAGGAGCCGCAATCATTGGCTGGTTTTCCTGGGTTTAAGTAGCGTAATGACAAGTGTTTCACTTACGGTGGAAGGGAGTTCCCCCTTTTGGGTTGCCACTGTTGCCAGGGGCCATGCCGTTGTTCAGTTCTTTAACTGCTCGTTTTAGGTTGTCTTCTGTGATCGAGGAACATAATATATCTCTTTCCACCACCTCCACCCAGGGTAGAGTGATGGATTCTAAATAATGGAGTATTTCTGCTGCATTCTGTATGTAATTAGTGCTATATAGCTCTTCATAATAGCGCATAAAGGGGCATATTAACAAGGGGGCGATATGAAATTATCGCCGCTTTTGCGTCCGTTTTCGGGCGAAAAGCGGCGATAATTTCATCGCCTTATCAGCAAAGACACGCTATCGCGTGTTTTGCTGACTTAGCGCTCGTTTCCAGCACGCCTAACTTTGCATCGCTAATGAGATGCAAAGTAGGCGTGGCTGTGAAACCAAACAGGGATAATATCGCGAAGGCAGCTTCGCGATATTATCAAGGAGGGTTAGCGATCTTTTAAATCGCGTTAAGTATGCCTTAACGCAGGAATTTAACGTCTGTTAAATTCCTGACTAAGGCATACTTAACATGGGGGGTAGATTCTGTGGCTAAGACCACAGGCCCTATCATCTAGGATATCGCCGTTTTCCACATAGAAAACGGCGATATCCACGCTATCTCTGGAATTTTATCGCCTCGGCGATGCGCGTTGTTGATAACGCGCTAACCGGGCGATAAATTACAGAGATAGCCGGCGATAAATATGCAAGCGCTAAGCGTGCTTTGCGATATTTATCGCCGGGCCTTGTTAATATGCCCCAAACTTTGTAAGTATATCGGCAGATCAATAGACCTCTGTCCCCTCTGGAGTGGTTAACATTGTGATGTAGCCTGCCACCCAATTCTGTTTTCACATTCCAGCTATTGTGCATCCCAGTCCCTGTCTCCCTATACTAGTGTTTGGCAGTATACTCACCCAAGTAGTTTGTTTCTCTGTCTGCCGCATTGCTATAGTGTCGTAGTTTGTATTTTAGTCGTCATAATGTGTCAGGTCTACTGTCTGTGATGTACTGGGCCTCCAAGCATGACAGCTGTCATTCCAATACAGCAAGGTCTCGTCTAAGGGATTTTAATATGCCATGTCCTTTAGAAATGCATTCTCCCTTAATGACTTCCTTGAAGGCTCTCTACACTGTGCCCCAGCTCTGCACCAAACCTTTGTTGGTTGTGAAATATGAGATTATTGCTTGTTAAATGTCATCCCAGAACACTGGGTCAAGCATCATTGTCGGTTGAAACCACCAAATTCGGTACGTGCTGCTACCCCCCAGTAGACTCAGTGTCAGTGCCAGCGCCATAGGACAATGATACAATAGCATCCTGGGCATGTGTTAAATTTACTCCACCCAGCCTGCCACGTCCCTAGTTGTCAGTCAAAAGTCTAACAAGGATGCAGTGCCATGTACTGATGAATAATAGGTGTATTCACATGTGTCCCCCTCTCTAGCTCTCTAGATATCTAACAGTTCATGATGTTCTATGATGTCTAGTCCGGATAATCAGGCTCTGATATATTGCTTTTCTCTAGTTTTCATACTATCTCTGGTGCTGTGTAAAGTCACATTGAAATCCCCAACCCATATTATGGTGGACGGCTGTAGTTTAGTCTAACGGGTTGCAACTGCACGATAGTACTGGGGGTCATCACAGTTCTTGCTGTAGGTGTTCATAATAGTAATGTGCATTCCGCAGGGTCTGCATGTACCTGATTCAGTGAGAAATGTCTTCCCCGTCGTATCAATATGGCCACTCCTCTGTAATAGAGAGGTTTGCAAAGTATCTGTGTGCACCCCACTGTTTACCTACATTTAAGCTTCTCTCCCCAAACAGATGCCTCTCTTACAAGAGGAGGACTTCAATGTCATGTAGTGTAGCAGAAGCCAGTATCTGGTGTGTTTTTCTCAGATTGTTTAACCCCCAAAAATACCATGGGGTGCATTTGATGGTCATATGTACCATGTTATGGGTCACCATGAAAACTGATGGTTAGTAGGGTAGCCAGGTGGGTAGCCGTTTTGGATGTGAAGAATCTGTCATGCATTTGCAAATACAGTTTGAACTTTACAAAACCCATTATCTTGCCCCCTCCCATGCTGAACCCCAATTCTCCAGTGGAAACTCTAGTCCCTCCCAACCTCCCACAAACTTGTAGTAGCTCAAACTTCTTCAAGTTTCCTATAACTGAGATGAGTCCACCTATGGGCAGCCAGTAAGGGTGTCAATTATCTTGCAGGATCATAAAACTGTGTTTAGTAAAGTGACAGCATAGTAATTGCGATTCTCAGTTCCTCCGTTGATGTATGTTGCCTCGTCCCTGAAACTGGTATAAGTCACAATGGGGCATATCTGATAGAGTGTGGTCAATACAGCGATCCTTCTAAGGCATTGCTTCCATGTTCTTCAGACTCCATTTCTCCTCCCGTTATCCTCATCTTGGCACAGTAACTGTCCGGCACACATTTTGGCAGAAACTTTATTAGCAGTCGCTTAATAGCAGTCGCTTTGTTATTCAACATCACTGATGCCCTGGTCCGTGTGGCCCGTCTCTTTGCTCTTGTGCTTTTTCGCTACGTGTTTGTTAAGGAAGATATGTGCAAAGTGGGTTGGTTGTCAAATATATGAGATTTGCCTTCCCATTGAAATTGGCAGTCTCACTGGGTTGAGCATTGCATATTTAATGTTCATGCCCACAGTTTCTTTTATACCAGTGTGAACTTATGGCGAGCCTCCTGCATCACTTGTGTATGATCAGGATAGAACAACATCTTTGCTCTGTCGTAGTAGATTTCCACCTTTTGTTTGGATGTAGCAAGGGACAATGTCATGATCCTTATAGTTGAGGAGCTTGGCAAGTATAAATTGCAGTGGGGTGCATGGGATTGGCCTCAGGCCCAGCATTTGGTGTGCCTGTTCTACCACAAACATGGAATATAGCTTATCTCTGCCAATCATGCTTACAAAGTTGTTCTACAAAGTGCTCCATTTTGCCCATGATGGTTGTCTCTGGAATTCCCACAATGCGCATATCACTATGTTGCGATCTTGCTTCTAAGTCTTTGTTTTTCTGTTTCACTTGCTCCAGATCCTCTACTATTTGTTATTACGTGAAATCTACCATAGCCAGTGGCTTACACATCATAAATCTGGCTTTCTGTCACAGTGATGCGCTGTTCATGTTTCTCCTGGCATTCTTTCATAACGTTCAATAGTAGCAGCTATTTAGGAGTCGATTTTGGTGAGGCTGCTTTTTAACGTTAGCAAAAGTGTCCAGAAATGTAAGTGCACTAAATGGCATGATGTTGCTGTACTGGCCTCCCAGCGATCAGTGCTGTGGTGGTGTAGGCTGAGGTCAGGTCCCCAATCCCCAGTCACTCGAGGAGGGTTATAGTGTGTAGCCAGGTTCTCACCTTGGGCCCGAGTTTCCAGGCAGGCTAGGCCTTGGGGCATCTTCCATACCTGTTCTCCCCGGTCTGATTTCCCTACTTTCCACACCTCCTTTTGGTCACTTGGGTGTATGGATGAGTGTAGTCTGCCAGCCGTCCCTGCCTCTGGGTGTTGTGCAAGCCTCTGATGCCCACCTACACCGCCACCTCAGGAACAGCCTACTTGGCCAAGCAGCACTACGCAAGTCCAATGCTTTTAGGCCCAGTCAGCATGCAGCTCTCCGTCTGGCTCTCCGCCCACAGTGAACATAAGTAGCAGTGGGAGTCGAAGGGTGCCATCTATCTTCCCAACTTCCTAGGCATCGTTATTTGAGCAGTCCTGCAGAAATTGGTTGTTTTTAGCACGGCCACCAGAAAGTTCTCAGAACGCGACCATCTTACTTGGGTTCTCTAGCGCCCCCCCACACCCATTTTATAATATAGTTAAAGACAACTGTCGATTAACTGTATTCTGCCATTTCTTTTCATCAGCATCCTCTGACAACAGCTCACATATCCCTATGTTGTAATTTCTTACATTTCATTGGCTCAAGTTTACTTATCATATTCATTTGCCTCCTTTTTATCTCCTTTTGTCTTCCCCTATTCCCCCCTTCCCTGTTCCACCATTGGAACCTTCTACCAGAATGTTGGGAAGTAGTTCAGGTTAGAATGTTGGGTGAGGGACTGAGAAGGAGAAGGGCTTGAGAACATGTTATGCAAGCTGGAGATACCTGATGATCTGTAATAAACTTACTTCATACATACGCTGTATTTGCATCAGTCTTCAATATTTTGGCGATGAGGATGAGATACACTGTGTAGGGGGCAGCATGGTATCTCCACCCCTAGCTTTAATCTCGCTTTGAAAGCTTTGAAGACGCCAGTGGTCCTCTGGTACTCTAATAATCGTTCCTCTCACTACGGTTTATGGCAAGCGCTGCTGCCGCTGAGAGGACATTGTGTGTTTCCGAGGAATATCCAAAGGATAGGTGATTATGGCAGTTGTTGGTGCCTTGGTGGTTTCGGCACTGTTGCTGTACCCTTGATACCCGGAGGAGCTGTTATTTTACGTGGGGTCACGACTGTCACTCTGGGCTGCTGTTACCCGGTGCCACCCACTACGTGCTGCCTGTGCGCTGTCCACCAGAGGTTTCTTCGGCTCACCAAACGCAAACTTGGCCAGAGTTTGTTAGGAGATGCGGATTGCCTTCCTGTTCCGGTGCTGGGTTTTGAAGTGTTGGACTTCTACCCCTCCTCCTTTAGGGCGGTGCTACCCCCGATGGGAGGAGGCCTGCTGCCTGTCTTGGTTTTGCCAAAACAAGCCCTAACCTCACCTTCACAGGGTACAGAACACTCCTCCAAAGAACAAAGATCTATTGCCGAGGGACCCCACTCTTCCCTCAAGGTGCTCCGGAGCTCTGCATGCTTCTGTTAAACTGGAGCTCATTGTTCACATCTGTAGCTTACATGCATGTTGTGTGACCAATGTGAGGACTTTGTCTGCCAGGTAGACTTTGTGTGAGGAGCACGTTGTTGGTGTCACCATGCCTCCAGCATACATATTCTTCATGCTATCAGTTTATGGGGCCTAGTGTTGCTGTGCTTGGCATAATTATCTCTCTTCATCGATCGAACACATTGCGCACCCTATTAATTATCTCTGGTGACTCTCTGCCCCGGAACAGACTTTCCATTAATTAAACTAGTTCCACATTAATGGAATAGTGATAAATTGTATACCTCACCTGTGTCCTCACATTATCTAGTAGTACATGGATATCTATTTTGGCATCTGTGCAATAGCATTTGTGTGTGTGATCATGAGGGTACTGTCTTCGCATTTGAACCTTTTACATTGAGTATTTGAACTTTTGGTATTGTGTATGGTAACTAAATGGCAGCAGCCAGCATAAACCAGCCCCCACCATTTTTGAATGAGATTAAAAATCCTAGTTTACCTTAGCACAGGTTGATAAAGATTTTCAGATTATACCTAATAGCCACAGGGCGAGAGAAATTCTCATCTGTGCACAAACAACACATATTACTGCACAATTTGGGAGTTCAAGGCAGGAAAAGATGCAAAGATATAGTTGGACATGATTATGATGAGACAAGCAGGAGGAAGATGAAGATGTGTTTCAATCCACTTTGGACAGGTTGGAATGTCATTTTAAGGAGTCAACCAATGTAGTGATAGAAAGACACAAATGTTTAAAAGAGCACAAGATAAGGGTGAGGAAGTGGCGACTTATGTAGAATTTGAAGCACCTGCAGATTCTTTAATCAGGGACCAATTAGTAAGATGTATCAATGATTCCAAAGTACAAAACAATGTATTGTCCCTGAACCCTTCTCTTTCTGAAGCAATCAACATTGCTAAAAATATAGAACACACAGCCATATGTGTGAATGAAATAAAAGGGTCAGGGGACACACAGAATGAGCGCTGAGGTTAATAAACTGAATGATGCAGAAAATGTTTACAAGGTTAAAGAAACACAGTCTTCACAACCTACAGCAAAGAAAGACAATATATATAATGTTTTAGATGTGGTTACAGTAATCATTTAGCAAACAGTCCCAGAGGTCCTGCTAGAGGTGCGCTATGCAGGAAATACAACAGAAGGGGCCATTTTGCAAAGGTGTATAAGGAAGTGGGTAATAAAGTACACGTTAGAAAACGCTGAAGAAGAAAGTCACCAGGATGAGGGACAACTTATTTTCCAAGTCAGTATTGAATCTGAAAGCAAATTGTCATACCCCACATGTGATATATTACTAGACAGAATTAAGATAACTGTTTTTGCTGTTTCCAGTTCACCATTCACCTTCATTGATAGCATAGCCTTCCAAGAGAAGATGAGAGATACAAAATATGTCTTAGAAACTCCTGAAATCACATCTGAGGTGTACAATCAAGATCTGATTCCTCTGGTGGGTATGGCAAAAATGCACATCGCATTTAGGGATAGGCACACAATGTTTACCAGATATACATCACTGATAAAGTATCCAATATTTTGGGATGGAAAAACCAGAAGAATCTAGCTATAATATTAGACTCCAATAAGAAAGAACAGTTGTTGCTAGTGGACAGATCTATAATGGGCTATGGGGTATGTGACAAATTTCCAGAGGTGTTTCTCAGAAAACCTAGGCCTGTGGAGAGTTGTGACACACGCGATCAAGTTAAAAAAGTGATGCTGTACCAGTGGTACAAAAAACTAGGCCGGTTCCACTGCTTATGAGGGATTTGCTGAAGAAAGAATTGGACAAATTAGAAGAAAAAAAATAATAGACATGATTGAATGTTCAGAATGGTTGGCCCCCATCGTCCTTGCACTCAAGAGTGGAGTTAAGGAGATACGCTTGTGCATTGATTTGAGAGGGGTGAATGGCAACATTTGGGTGGACCGCAATCCTCTCCCAAGAATTATGGAAATGTTAAACCTCATATATGATGCAAAATATTTCAGTGTACTAGACCTCTCCTCTGCTTACCATCAGGTCGAGCTATACCCTGATTCCCAACTGTTAACTGCATTCACCACACCATTTGGTACATATACATTTTTAAGGATGCCATTTGGAATAGCCTCTGCTGCGGCAGCCTTCCAGAGGCCAATGCAGCATATTTAACAAGGTATTTGTGAAGTCATGTGTTTCGAGATGGCATCCTAATATATGGGTTGACGGAGCAGGAACACGATAGCAATTTGTGTGTTGAGTTTAGGAAGCTGCAGGATGCTGGCCTAACCAAGAAGAAAAGAAAATGCAAAATTTGAGTTTCCTCGCTTGATTATTTGGGGCAAATCTTCTCCAGTGAGGGCATTAAACCCAAGATATGTTTAGTGAATGCTGTCAAAACACCCCTTCTCCTACAAACAAAGAAGAGGTTAGATCCTTCTTGGGTTTAGCAGAATACATGGCAAGGTTTGTCAGGAACTTTGCCGACGTAACACAAACAATGAGAATTCAACTTAAGAAAGGCACACTTTTCGAATGGCGTGATAAACAGTCAAAATAACTTGAGCAAATAAAAAATGCCATTGTCAATGTGCCCAGCATAGGTAAATTTGACTCCAAGGAGAAAGTAATTTTAACTACTGATGCCAGTAACAAGGTTCTGGGGGCTACCTGTCCCAGGGCAGTGAGGGTACAGAAAGAATATTAGCATTTGCATCCCAAACTCTTAGAGATAGTGAGATAAACTACTCCAGCGTAAAAAAAGAAGCCTTAGCCTGTTACTGGCTATTAATCATTTCAGAGTTTACATATGGGGATTACCTTTGATCTAAGAACAGATCACAAACTGTTGATTTCTGTGTTTTCCACAAAAGAGATGAAGAACACTGCATCCAGAATTGCCAAATGGGTGTTTGGTTACAGGGTTATCACTACACAATGATGTACATTCATAGAGAAAAAAACAAAGCTGCAGATATCCTCTCTATATTGCCTGCACACTTCAACTATGTTAGTGAGGAACGGGAGTTGCCTTTTATACCAGTAACCATACCGGTTTTAATGGAATCTGAATGGGTGAATGCTGTGGCCAATGACAAGGATTTGGCTTCTGTGAAAGAGCAAATTGTAAAAGGTTGGCCAGACACATGTTGTGATGTGACTGCAGAATCACAGCCCTATTGGAATGTGAGACATGAGCTATCTATAATTGATAATTCTATTTCAAAGTCTGACAAGCTAGTCCCTTCCTCTGGTTTAACTAAGCGCATTAAGCAACCACAAGGAGATGATGGACGGAGTGCTGAAACTTTTCAGGCACTCACCCCTAGTCAAAGATCTGGGTTGAATACATCATCATTCTTTAGCTCACTTCGCCACCTCAGTTCAGACCCAGCTATATGCAAATCAGTCTTGACCCTGTGCCTCATGGGAACAGTCCAGACCTAACTGCCACGCCAGGTCTTCCCTGAACCGGAAACAAGCATCCTGGGACCGGTTTCTGGGTAACACCCTTCATCAGCCAGGCTATCTTGAATCCAGTGGCAAAGTGAGCAAGGGACCCACGTCTGGGCATACCCTGCCAACTTAGGGCGAACAAAGCAACCACAAGGAGATGATGGACGGAGTACTGAAACTTTTCAGACACTCACCCCCAGTCACAGATCTGGGTTGAATCCATCATCATTCTTTAGCTCACATTGCCACCTCAATTCAGACCCAGCTATATGCAAATCAGTCTTGACCCTATACCTCATGGGTACAGTCCAGACCTAACTGCCAAGCCAGGTCTTCCCTGAACCGGAAGCAAGCATCCTGGGACCGGTTTCTGGGTAACACCCTTCATCAGCCAGGCTATCTTGAATCCAGTGGCAAAGTGAGCAAGGAACCCACGTCTGGGCATACCCTGCCAACTTAGGGCGAACAAAGCAACCACAAGGAAATGATGGACGGAGTGCTGAAACTTTTCAGACACTCACCCCCAGTCACAGATCTGGGTTGAATACTTCGCCACCTCAGTTCAGACCCAGCTATATGCAAATCAGTCTTGACCCTGTGCCTCATGGGAACAGTCCAGACCTAACTGCCACGCCAGGTCTTCCCTGAACCGGAAACAAGCATCCTGGTACCGGTTTCTGGTTAACACCCTTCATCAGCCAGGCTATCTTGAATCCAGTGGCAAAGTGAGCAAGGGACCCACGTCTGGGCATACCCTGCCAACTTAGGGTGAACAAAGCAACGACAAGGCGATGATGGACGGAGTGCTGAAACTTTTCAGACACTCACCCCCAGTCACAGATCTGGGTTGAATCCATCATCATTCTTTAGCTCACGTTGCCACCTCTGTTCAGACCCAGATATATGCAAATCAGTCTTGACCCTGTGCCTCATGGGAACAGTCCAGACCTAACTGCTACTTTTACTTTCATAGCCATCTTGCACCCTCCCCCCAATCGTCACCCTGCTGGCATTGTTGCGGCCCTCTGTCACATAACAGACCAAACTTTGTGGCCCTTGGGCAAATGTTTGCGAGTACCCATGCCGTACATGGACTCCATTGTGGAGGAAAAGGTTAAGGACTGTTATGGTGCAGTATTATTGATAAGTCCAAACAAGTACAAAAAGCTTCCCTAGAGCCAATCAGTGTACCAGCATGCCCCTGGGAAACGTTAGGCCTTGAGATTGTGGGTCCTCTTAAAGAATTAGGAGCCCAAGATAAATATATATTAACACTCATTGAGTATCACTCACACTGGATATCCATAAAGGTTTCCACTAACATCAACACTAAAATATTGATAGAATTTCTGTCAGACACATTTGCCACTGAAGACATCCCCAGTGCCATCATAACTGATAATGGAGTTCAATTCTGCTCTGAAGAGATGAATATTTCTTGTCATGACTGTCCATTCAGCATGTAAGAACCCCTTTATACTGTCCAAAATCTAAAGGTTTGGTATAAAGAACTAAGAGAATGTTAAAATAGGCTATCCAATTAAGTTTGGCCTGAGTTACCCCTGTTGTACAGTCAGTCAAGGAAATGTTGTGGTTGTATCACACCACCCCTAACAGCGTCACAGGTTTATCGCCATTTGAGTTGCTTAGGGGAAGGAAACCCTTTTCCAAATTAGCTCCTAAATGGTCATTTGTGGAGAGAAAATCTGAGTATGATCCTGATGAAATGGCACAGAAAGCGTTCAGCCATTAAAGTCGGTACAAATGATAGCATGATTACAAATGGGTTTTTGGGCAACAGATTTCTTTTAAAACACCTTTTCCAAATTTTTAGACAGTGGGATAGTAACAAAAAATGTTTTTTGCCATGGAGCTTTTTTCTGCCTGTTTTGTGTTGCCTAATAGCAGGTCTGTAGTTCTCAGCTTGCCAGGACCTAGGCTGACACCGCGATTGGCACAAAACAAGGGAACACGGAAGCGGTTCCATTCTCAGCCACCATTTTGGAAGGCGAGACACTGTTTAGTGTTCAGAGCAGCAAGGACATTGCGCCCGCTTGTCTCTGAGCTTTGGCATTCTTCATGAATACCCCGTGGGCATACAGGAAGGTAAGATTCGGGTCCCGGGCTGGCTAATTTAGGTCAATGAACTGAGGATACGTTTTGGCATAGTAAGTACGGAACAGCCACTTTGATTACCAGTTCAAAGTCCCAAGTATAACAATTTTGACACGCCGGGATGTTCTTCTCTCGTTAATGTATAGAGTGTGAATACAAACTTCCCTCTCCACTGGAGAACCCATGTTGGAAGTATTCTGCACTATCTATGTATGTGGTGTGGTGTTTTTTATGTGTATTGTGCTCTATTTTGTGTGGCACAAGGCGCACTGGTTTCACTAGAAGTGCTCACCTCAAGTACGATTCTATTGTTCTTCACCAAAACTGTCACAACGAGGTGGATTCATTGATAAGTACACACAATGCACTCAAAATTACTAGTATAAGTTGGGGTTTGAGTATGTACACTGCAAGAGTTTTTTGGCACAGAAGGCCTTCTGCCATTAAAGTCGGTACAAATGATAGCATGATCACAAATGTGTTTTTGGGCAACAGATTTCTTTCAAAACACCTTTTCCAAATTTTTCAACAGTTTTAGAAAGTGGGATAATAATAAAAAAATGTTTTTTTGCCGTGGAGCTTTTTTCCGCCCGTTTTGTGTTGCCTAATAGCAGGTCTGTAGTTCTCAGCTTGCCAGAACCTAGGCTGACACTGCGATAGGCACAAAACAAGGGAACGCGGAAGCGGTTCCATTCTTGGTCACCATTTTGGAAGGCGAGACGTGGTTTAGTGTTCAGAACAGCGAGGACATTGCGCCTGCTTGTCTCTGAGCTTTGGCATTCTTCATGAATACCCCTGGGCATACAGGATGGTAAGATTCGGGTCCCGGGCTGGCTAATTTAGGTCAGTGTACTGAGGATAAGTTTTGGCATAGTAAGTACGGCACAGCCACTTTGATTACCTGTTCAAAGTCACAAGTATAACAATTTTGACACGCCGGGATGTTCTTCTCTCGTTTTATTTTATAGAGTGTGAATAGAGCGTGAATACAAGCTTCCCTCTCCACCAGAGGACCCATGATGGAAGTATTCTGCATTATCTATGTATATGGTGTGGTGTTTTTTATGTGTATTGTGCTCTATTTTGTGTGGCACAAGGCGCACTGGTTTCACTAGAAGTGCTCACCTCAAGTATGATTCTATTGTTCTTCACCAAAACTGTCACACCGAGGTGGAATCATTGATAAATAATCACAATGCGCTCAAAATCACTAGTATAAGTATAGTATAAGTTGTGTGTTTGAGTATGTACACTGCAAGAGTTTTTTGGCAGACTAACTCTTTCCCATAATGTATTCACAGAATGTGTACACAGATTATTGAGCAGTAAATACCAAGTAGGAGCTATATATATGTATTCTTAAAAAGTAATTGGTTAATGTGCAAGGGTTTTTTTAAATGCCCCAAATGTAAAGTATGCCACTATGGCCGCAACAGGGCGGATGTAACAACTATACAAGGTACAAAAAAATCTATCAAAGAAAGGATAACCTGCGAGACTACCCATGTAGTTTATCTTCTAGAATGTGGCTGCGGAAAACAATACGTGGGCAGTACTGTAAATAAACTAAAGTTGCGCATCCTCCAACATCTAAGGGCCATCGTTAACAAGGATTTCACATATGTGATGGCTAAACACATTTGGAAAGATCATGACGGCAATTTGGAAAATAACTTTTTCTACTCTGGCATTTAACATATCCCAATTAAAATCAGGGGAGGAGATAGAGAAACAGCCCTGAGGTGAGCGGAATCGAAATGGATAATTACACTGGAAACGGAAATTCCATGGGGCTTGAATGCAGATACTGAACTATATACATTTTTATACGATTCTTCAATGTTTGGTTTTTAATATCCGTGATAGTACTTTTATAAAATCTATGGAGTAGAATGTCTTACTAGTCTTAAAGTATTTGTTTAATCTTTATGATTATGTCTCTGAGGATGAATTTTAATTTTTTTAAACATTGTCATTTTTTAATTAGCATGAGACACTTTTCCAGGTATGGTATAACAATATTATACTGCACTTTAACATCATTAGTGCAATAGAAGAGAGGACGTAGGAGTAGCATCACTATTTGCTAATTTCTGTACTTTACAGAAAATAGCATGTTGCACTTTACATTTATATAATTTTGTGCAATAATGGAATTCACACTGATCGAGCATTTGTGCAATACGGGAGGTTACATAATAGCAGCACTTAGCACTTTTTCAATGTTGGTATTCTATAGATATAGCATTTTTCATGAACCCCTTTTATATATCTCTATATGTGACATCTGTGGATTAAATATCAGAGCCATTTTATATTTGGTATTGTTGTATTAGAGGAGGTGGTATAGGAGCGGATTATGGCTCTTTCTAACCTATATATAGGATGGATAAAGCACTTGACACTTTATATCTAATATTGAAATGATTTGGAATTTGAATACTAGAATGCTTGCTTCGTTATGTTGCATATTTTATTTCTGGTACTTTACAGAGATAGTACATTGCACTTTGCACCTTACAATTTCTTTTATCTGTGTATTATATGGGGTAATATATGTTATGAAAAGCACTTTGCACTTTATAATTATTTATATATATTACAACAGTAATACGCAGGTTCAATGAAATTGTTTGAGTTACAATAGAACTTTTATGCGACTGACACTGGTCCTTCCCTCTTTGAAAATATGTTGTCTGAATATGTTAGTAAAAACCTGTGATTTGATCATTATCAACTATATACCCTTTCCAAAAAATAACTGCCGAATAAGACCGTGTACTCAGCTTAAAACTAAATTTATCTGTTTTGAAAGCCTGAAACTTATGAACTCAGTGAACTTTGTTTCTCACATTTATGTGTACTTCACAATGATTGTTTTTGATTCTCTGTTCATGTTTGTAACAATCTGCTGCAATGATATACTTTATTTGACAAGGATGGAAAGAAAAAAATATGTTGTTTCCCCTTTAAACACTATAGAAGTTTTTAATTGGTGGTGGGGAAAGGGTAATGCTGTCCCTTTAAATTGACACTCTGTGCACTGAACTCTATGACCCAGTAGAAGGCTACTGCCGAAACGTGTAGGTCTGTTTTGTGGGTTAATATGCACTTTGCACTTTGCTGGTTATTTGCTTCATAACATATGGAAGCATTTAAAGCCAAATAAATTGCTTCGTTAAAGGACTCCTGCGTGCCGTCCTTCTGTTGGTCCTGGTGATGGAGTGGTAACAGCAGGGCTCTTTTCAGAAGCTTTCCTGAAAAAAAAAAAAATATATATATATATATATATATATATATATATATATATATATATATATATATATATATTTCTTCCTCGTTTTTAACTATACCGACTTGAGGCCAGAATAAACAGCGTTTTACCTACTAGCCAGGTATTTTAAATTTTTTCTTTTCTACATAAGACCCCCCACTCCTATTTTTCATCATTAACATACACCTACAAGTGCTCCCACATAGTTCGCAGCGGAACAGGATGGACCCAATGATGAAGCATGCCACCAAGATGCAACCCTGGTGAGTGAAAGTTATGGAAAAAGAATAGCGTTTTTCTTTACCTTTTGGCTCTTCCATGGGGGTAAACTCTTTTGGATTGGATGTTGAGCGGCTGGCCCCGCTGCGGGTGAGCTGCCACCGCTGGAGCGGGCCCATGGAAACACCAGTTGGTGTCTCCTGGTAAACGGGAGTAAGTCCAACGTTGTGACGGCGTAAGAGACACAGCGGGTTAAGTTGTGGGACTGAGCATCACCCCACTTGCTGATTTTAATGTGTTATACTGTCTGGATATACAGACGGCCTCACGGAAGGAATATGGAAGCAACTACGGTAACCAGAATGCTACGTGAGTGGCCACGCCCACTGGGGCGGTTCCCGGATTTAAAAGGATTGCTTCTCTCTGTATGTTTTCCTATGCATCTGCCAATGATTAAGGGACATTAGAAGACCCGAAACGCGTCTGGCAAAGAAAAAGGATGAAGCAGTTTTCGTCTTACCCGTTTGTAGCCTTTGCAATAAATAGAGGATACGATACTTACTGTGCGGCTCTTCCATGGGGGTAAACTCTTTTGAATTGGATGTTGAGCGGCTGGCCCGGCCGCGGGAGAGCTGCCACCGCTGGAGCGGGCCCGTGGAAACACCAGTTGGTGTCTCCTGGTAAACGGGAGTAAGTCCAACGTTGTGACGGCGTAAGAGACACAGCGGGTTAAGTTGTGGGACTGAGCATCAACCCACTTGGTGATTTTAATGTGTTATACTGTGTGGATATACAGACGGCCTCACGGAAGGAATATGGAAGCAACTACGGTAACCAGAATGCTACGTGAGTTGCCACGCCCACTGGGGGCGGTTCCCGGATTTAAAAGGATTGCTTCTCTCCGTGTGTTTTCCTACGCATCTGCCAATGATTAAGGGACATTAGAAGACCCGAAACGCGTCTGGCAAAGAACAAGGATGAAGAAGTTTTCATCTTACCCGTTTGTAGCCTTTGCAATAAATAGAGGATACGATACTTACTGTGCGGCTCTTCCATGGGGGTAAACTCTTTTGGATTGGATGTTGAGCGGCTGGCCCGGCCGTGGGAGAGCTGCCACCGCTGGAGCGGGCCCGTGGAAACACCAGTTGGTGTCTCCTGGTAAACGGGAGTAAGTCCAACGTTGTGACGGCGTAAGAGACACAGCGGGTTAAGTTGTGGGACTGAGCATCACCCCACTTGGTGATTTTAATGTGTTATCCTGTGTGGATATACAGACGGCCTCACGGAAGGAATATGGAAGCAACTACGGTAACTAGAATGCTACGTAAGTGGCCAAGCCCACTGGGGGCAGTTCCTGGATTTAAAAGGATTGCTTCTCTCCGTATGTTTTCCTACGCATCTGCCAAGGATTAAGGGACATTAGAAGACCCGAAACGCGTCTGGAAAAGAACAAGGATGAAGCAATTTTCATCTTACCCGTTTGTAGCCTTTGCAATAAATAGAGGATACGATACTTACTGTGCGGCTCTTCCATGGGGGGTAAACTCTTTTGGATTGGATATATATATATATATATATATATATATATATATATATATATATATATATTTATATATATATATATATGTGTGTATATATTATATCCTTAGAATGAAAGGCAGGTACATGATCGCCTACACTTTTTCTTCATCGTTTTTAACTATACCGACTTGAGGCCAGAATAAACAGCGTTTTACCTACTAGCCAGGTATTTTTAATTTTTTCTTTTCTACATAAGACCCCCCACTCCTATTTTTCATCATTAACATACACCTACAAGTGCTCCCACATAGTTCGCAGCGGAACAGGATGGACACAATGATGAAGCATGCCACCAAGATGCAACCCTGGTGAGTGAAAGTTATGGAAAAAGAATAGCGTTTTTCTTTACCTTTTGGAGGGTTAGTCCATACAAAGCGGATGAGCTCCTTTTCGTTTTGATACACATTAGTAGGAGGACGAACCCCTCTAACTCTCTTCCATCTTTCTCTCCCTTAATTTGAAAGCAAGGAACCAATCAACAATCAAAACTATTTTGATAAACATCACAACCCTTCCAGAATAAAAGAGGCCAAACAAATGTAGTGATCATGGAGGACAACCATTTGTAGAGCATGGATAGACTGGTTCCTTTACCCACGAAGTCGGCACCCACAGGTCTGTCACTCAAGACAAGGGGTAGGAAATGCATGCCGCCTATGTGGCAAAAAGACTATGTCATGCATTAATTCTCTTACATTTTATCCTTGATGTATTTTCTTACAGTCACTTATCAAATGCATACTTACTTTTTACTTTATCTATTGTTTCTTATTGAACTGTTAGTAAAGGAGATGTGTTGTAATTTCTTACATTTTATCATCTCAAGTCTACTTAGCATCTTTCTTTGCCTCCCTTTTATCTCCTTTGTCTTCCCCTATTTCCTCCCCCCTTCCCTGTTACACAATTGTTACCTTCTATCAGAATGTTGGGAAGGAGTTCAGGTTAGAATGAGGGCTTAGGGACTGAGAACGCGAAGGGCTTGAGAACATGTAATGTGAGCTGAAGATACCTGATGATTTGCAATAAACTTACTTAATACATACGCTGTTGTTGCTTCATACTTCAATAATGAATGAATGAGCAATTTATCGAGCGCAAACTAATGCCCGGACGCATCTTGGCACTAAGCAGGACAAGCAAGCGTTGTTCTGATTGCCTATTTCTAGACAAAGAGCCAAGTTTTCAGGGACTTTCTAAAAATGGACAGAGAGGGGGCTGTTTTAAGTTCCCACTGAATACTGTTCCAAAGTAGAGTTGTGGACCTGAGCAAACTTCTGCCCCCCTAAGTGGTCCTTCGAAAATCACGAATCACCAGGTTCTTGGACGAAACCGAACGAAAGGTCCTGCTGGGGGTATACCATCCCAGGTTGTTCTTGAAGTAGGGAGGACCATGCCCATGAAGGTTCTTGTAGACCACGCATAGAGCCTTGAAGACAATGTGTTGCCTAACCTGCAGCCCATGAAGTTTACTGAGGGCTCTTCCGGCTGATTCAAATTTAGGAATTTTTAAAAGAAAACGTGCAGCTGAGATTTGCAGAGTCTGAAGCTTCTTAAATGAGACTATTGAAACATTAAGATAGAGACTGTTGCAGTAGTCAAGTCTTGTCAATACAAGAGAGCTGACCACTGACTTCAACAGTTCAAATTGTAAATATGTTTTTCTTGACCAGTCTCAAGGAACCAAAGGAGGCGGCATCAGCGCATTGTCTAGCATTACTCTCCGGTTTTTAACTTTTGGCAATAGGGTGGGAAGTAAGCCTAATTCGGGTGGCCACCAATCCAGTGCCCAAAAGGATGGGTTGTTACCAAGTAAAATGACCACTGTCTTGGATGAATTTCCTTTCAAACAGTTGCCATCCATCCATTTGCTCAACTCGCTCAGGCACTTTCTAAAAGTGTCACTGGAGTTGGCCTCATTTTTTGATAGTGGCATGCCGATTTGCGTGTCATCTGCATAGGATGCCAGGAATAAAGTGAAGGATTTTAGGAGCCTGGCCAGTGGCGTAATGTACAGATTGAACATTGTGGGGCTCAATGATGAGCTCTGTGGGACTCCACATGGCAGAGAGTAGGGTTTTGAAGTATACTCTCCCACTGCCACTACTTTTCTGCCTATTGGTGAGAAAAGATTGTAAGAGAGCAAGTGCAGGACCTTCTATCCCCAGGCTGCGCACATGGGTCAACCAGCACAGCATTGTTGACCATATTGTAGGCGGTTGAAAGGTCCAGTAGGACCAAAGCAGCGTTCCCTCCTCTGTCCAGGGTTGCTCTAACTTCATCTGTTGCCACCACCGGCGCGGATTCGGTGCTGTGATCTTTCCTAAAACTGAACTGGGTGTCGTCAAGGAGATGATTATTGATAATGACCGAAGCTAGCAGCTCGTTCATCACTTTCTCCACTAGCTTGGCAGGATATGGGAGCCTCGAGATGGAGCAATAGTTGTTCAGAACTGTAGCATTAAGGTTGGCTTTTTTTAGGAGTGGAAGGGCTGAAGCTAATTTCCAATGGGAGGGGAAAACCCCTTCTTTGAACATTGCTGCAAAGATATCTGATAAAAGCAGTGCCACTGGCTCTGTTGCCATGTGCTCTATCTTTGGTGGGCATGGATCTTGAGGGGAGCCAGATTTAATTGTAGGAATGATTTCCTCAGTTGTTCTGCTGAGGGGGCCTCATAGATCCCAAGCCCTGTGCTCCCTATATCTGGATTAGGGGACTGTATTGTTGGTTGAGCAATTAAATTACCGATAGTAAACTTGTAAAAGATATTTGCGACATTCTCTTGAAAGAAACAGGCTAGAGAATTGGAGAACTTTGGAACCCTCCACTCCACTGCCGTTTCCAGACTTGCACGCCTCATTATCAGATTTTGTCCCTCTGCCTATTGAGGAATTACTAGCTAAGCTACTGAGATGTAAATCAGGCTCCCCCAGGGATCCCTGCTCTGCCCGCTTTTTTAGTATGCTGGCGCACTGGTTAAACCCCAAACTTAATCAGATTTGGAACTCCTCCTTGAAATTAGGTATTTACCCTGAGGCTTGGAAGCATGTGTTCCTACTTCCTCTATTAAAGAAATCAGCGGCTGATCCTGGGGTTCTTAGTAATTTCAGACATACTTCTTTGCTACCTGCCCCTGCCAAGATTTTAGAGAGGATGTTGCATAAGCAACTGGCAACCTTTATAGAAACCAATGGTCTCCTACATGCTTCCTAATTGGGCTTCAGAGCTGGCCACAGCACTGAGACAGCTATTTTAGAAGTCTCTGAATCGATTCGAGAGTCCATGGACCAAGGTGCTTCTGCCATGTTGGTGCTACTGGAGATTAAATCAGGCGGAGTGTGTGGCATGGCATTGTCCTGGCTACGATCATTCTTGGAGAATCACTCCCAACAGGTGTTTTTTTGCCCTTTTCTCTCATCGCAGAAACCATTGAGGTGCGGGGTACCGCAGGGCTTGGCACTTAGCCCGTTGCTTTTTACTTCTACCTCACTCCAGAGGCTACTCTGATTGAATCTTGGAGTGTGAAAGTGGTCTCTTATGCGGACGACATGCAACTGGTGTTCTCTTTTAAAGAACACACAGTGGAGGCATTTCACAATTTTAAGGTATGCCTAAAAACATCTTGGTATGGCTGCATAGGAACTGCGTGAAATTAAATGCAGAAAAAAACGGAAGTCCTGTTCTTTAGCCAGGCCTCCCCCCCTCTGCCCAATCTCTGGTGGCCATCAGAAATGAATTCACCCCCAATCCCCTCAGAGTCAACCAGAAATTTGGGAATCAGGTTGATTAAGGAGCTTTCTTACTCCATCCCAGTTTGGCACATCTCCTCTACACGTTTTTGGAAGATGAGGGCAATAAGGAAATTCACAGGCTTCCTGCTGGAGGAACATCGGAAGACAGTGGTTCATGCTCTGGTTACTTCTCACTTGGACTATGCAAACAGCCTATATTTGGGGCTACCTGCATATCTGATTCGTAGGTTGCAAATTATCCAAAACTCCGCAGCAAGATTGAGCAGGCGGGTACCTTTGCATATCTCTGCATCGGGGACAGCTTCATTGGCTCCCTGTAAATAGGAGGATAGAGTTCAAGTCACTGATCTTTGCTTTTAGGGCCACTAGAAGCTTGGGATCTATATACCACCGGAAGAGGCTGCATCTTTACCATCAAGAGCGGGTCTTGAGATCCAACTATCTGCGACTCATAAACGTTTGCATGCTTCTGCAAAGCCTGATTGGGCAGTAGATCTTTGGCGGTACAATCTTCAAAACTCTGAAACTCCCTCCCACCCCACCCCACCTGCACCTGTTGGAATCTGAAATGGAATTTTGGAAAGCATATAAAACCTGGCTCTTCATGCAGACATAACAGCCTACACAACCCATCGTGTTATTTCTTCGCCAGCACTGGGACACCCCCGCAGTGGTAGCTGTGCACTTTAGAAATAGCCATTCATTCATTGATTCATTCTATTGGCCGCAAAATTGTATGTTGTGGGTACTGTCAGTTTTTTTATTATTTGAAAAAGGATTTTATGGGCAGCTAATGCTGATTTAATTTGCTCCAAATAATAGGCTGACTTTGCCACCCTATCCTATTCGTTTTCTACCTTCAACCTTGCGGCATCCCCTAATTCCTACAATCACCACTAGGGTGGTGTGATGGTGCCATTGGGAAAGTTAATACACCTACACATTCCCTGCAGCAGGTATGCTTGTCATTGGTCCTATCTCTTTTACTATATAGTAGCTACCGCATACTTTTTTCAGTTTAGCAAACATCTATATCTGTCTTTCCATTTGAGCATTTATAAAATTATATATTTAACATACCATAACTATGCAAGCACCATTCCATTCTGGCGCTCTATTTTCCACTCTACTACCTAACTCATTCCTTTCCAGTGTGACAACTTCCAACACTTTACCTGAGCATTCTCCTTTAATGACGTCCTGCGACTTTGAGTCTCCTTAAGGTTAGTAGCAGCCCACTTTTATCTTTTACTCATTGACCCCCCTTTTTTGTCATAATACCTCTCTCATGTATTTTCTCCTGCCTGTAATCTTGTTACCAGCTATGTGCCATGCAATAATTTACAATTGTTTTGTTAATGCACGCACAGTATCCAGTGGCGGCTCCTCCGCTATGGTGGAGGAGCGTCGCCCCACTGCTTTTAAGGAGTGCGAGGAAGAAGAAACATAAAATGATAATAGCTTACAGTTATTATCATTTTATGCTTCCTGCTGCTTTGCAGGTGGGTGGACTGGGCTGCTCTGCTCTTGGAGCAGAACAGAGGAGGAGTGGTTTGCCCACTTCTAAGTGAGCAGTGACTGTTTGGTCGGCCCTCTCGGGCCGCCCAAACCAGTCATGTGCAGTTTCCCCGTTCTCCATGCAGGCTGCATTACAGCCTGCGTGGAGAACAAGCCCAGGCCCCCATTCCCTGGTTGAGCATTGAACCAGATGCTCAAAACCAATCACAACACTGCACTGCAGCGTTGTGATTGATCAGTGGGTCCTGCTTCCTGTTCCTAGAGTTCAAGAGGAGAGCAGGCGCAGAGTCGCGGGACCCAGAGCAAGGTAAGTTAATTGTATTTTTCTAATTTTTTTTTTAATTGTGCAACCCCCGACCCTCCGTGCAACCCAATTAGGCTATCATCCCCCTGCCAATCCAATGACTGATATTCACAATTTTAGTGTACTTGCATCATAACTGTTCAAGTATGTGAGCTCTACCATATCGTAAAATGATTGTTTTCCTTATGGCATATAACAGCTTAATACATGATATACATATATGGTTCATATAACATTATCCGATTCAACTTTAAAACTCCTTCACTCCTATTCTTTCTTTCCTCCGGAACTGCAACATCCACAAAAATCAATAATCACTACCATTTATTACGTAATTATAATACTTCCTGATTGAAGATTTTCAAACACTACTTGATCTACCTTTATTTACATATTGGCTTTTGGTTTAACACTGTTTTTCTTTTTGACAAAAACAATTCTTTTTCACTCTTTGTTATATTTTGATGATGGTGCATTTTTGATAACTTAGGTCTTGTCTCAAATCTCTCAACCCACATTTTTTAGAATCTTTCTATCCATTAATTCTTTCTGGTGCTTTCTCTGAACCTTTGCTTCTTTTATGGCAGAAACACTGAATTGATCTGTTAAAGCATTGTAATTCTAACAAGTTTATTTGTAAATACCATATTAATGAATGATTATGTTTTCTGCTAATATGCAATTTCAGCCTATTAAGTAGTTTCGCGGATGAAACAGGCAGCCAGCTGTGTTTTTACCTCTCGTATTGTTAAGGGGCTCACCAAATCATCAAATATTAACTGAACTAAAAGAACATATAGTGTGTTTGTGAATAATCTTGTTTATGTAACTGATAATGTGCTTGTTGCCTTCGAACTATACAGCAGCAAGCAAGATCTCCACTCTCAGAGATTTCTCTCGGGAATAACATTTCAACAAAATAAAGGATGAATCTTTTGGACAGTGTTCTTTGCTGTTAAAGGGGCCAGTTCTAGCTACTGGATTACCCATCAATTACAGTTCACATCAATGGTCCATATGCTTTGGGTCATGCCTCATCTCAACCGTCCACCCATAGGCTCAGGCTCTCTTTCTGTACAGGTTGAGCATCACGGACAGTCATTGCTGTAGCGCGAAGACCCGGTCATTGCTGGAAATTCGCATTGTTGGTGGTTGCCGGCTGTAACGGGAAGGGCAGGTCTTGCATTGCTGGTCTTCATGGAGAGTCCTTGGCAGTGCAAAAGGCAGGTCTCACCAAAGCTACACATTGGTGGTCATCATGGGCAGCAGAGGTTCAGCGCGAACGGATCGTTTTGTGGTTGTGTGGTGCCCTGACTTCAGGATTTTCACATTTCCTCCTTGGAGGAGCTTCCACTAATGCCAGTCAAGGGTCCAGGACCCTGGGGGTCACCGCTTGAGGATCAAGGCTCACTTCAGCAGAGGCTAGCAACAGGGTTCAGGCAGGTCCAGGCAGGTTCAGTTGCAGCTGGTCAGTTGGGCAGCTAAAGGGAGGCCTCTGAAGCTTGTTGAGTCCCTCTAACTCACACAGGAGGCAAGCCACCTGACCCTTGTATTCACTCTGGGTAGCCTTGGATCAAGGCAAGCAGGTACAGTCTTCATCTTCAGACAGCAAGGCACTCCTTCGAGCAGCAAGGCAGTCCTTCTGGATCTTCCACAGGTCCAGGAGTGTCCTGAAGAGTGGCTCTGGAGTTCCAATATGTATACTTGGTGCCAGCCTTTGTGTAGTGGCCCTGTCCTACCCCCAACACTAGTTCTGGAAAGTTTCTTCCCTTACCCTGGTCAAGGCTTGAAACTGTCTGGGTGGCAAAATGCAGGGCAGGCCTGGTGTCAGATTCAAATGTGCGTGCTGTGGACTGAGCCCTTTGAAGTGTAGTGAGACTGTGTACAGCTCCTCCCCAGTCATCCTCTCAAGATGACCCATCATGTCCACACTTAAGCATGCTTGGTGTCACAGTCTGGAAGCAATACGCAAACCCCAACAGCAGAGCCATTCACAGATATGACCCGGACACTGGCAGAAAGGAATAGTTTGTTGGGAAAAGAACTTCCCAACTTTGTAAAAGTGACATTTTCAAAATTGTAACTTAAAATCCAACTTCACCATTAAAGAGGAATTAAAACTGCAATTCATTTGAGTGCAAACAATATATTTCTATCTGTTCCCAATCTAAAGTTAGCACTTATTAAACGTAATAAGGTAACCCAGTGTTAGTCAATGGGAGGATAGGCCTTAGAACAGTGAAAAATGACTCGAGGAGTTTTTCACTGTTAAGAAATATAAAATGTAAGTACACAAGTACTATTTTTTCAATACAATGCACCCTGCCATAGAAACCGTTAGGGTGTACTTTAAGGGTGACTTATAAGTATTAAAAAGGAAGGTTTAGTCCTGGCAAAAGGTTTATTTTGTGAGGTTGAAATGGCAGTTTAAAACCGCACCTACAGGTTGTAGTGACAGGCCTGAGATGTACTACCTTAGTGGGTAGCACAATGGGTGCTGCAGGCCCACTAGTAACATTTAATTTAGAGACCCTGGGCACAGGTAGTACCATTTACTAGGGACTTACAGATACATTCAGGGGCTTATTTATGAGAGCCCTGCGTGACTTTTGCACCAGGTAAAGTGGTGCATGCATAACGCAGGGCTCTCAT
Organism: Calotriton arnoldi; assembly: GCA_963921515.1. NCBI lineage: Eukaryota > Metazoa > Chordata > Amphibia > Caudata > Salamandridae > Calotriton > Calotriton arnoldi. The sequence goes on along the minus strand of CAWUFW010001021.1, from coordinate 2,802,049 downwards.
AAAGATTTATGAAGCCACACAAAGCCACCCTGCATGGCTTTGAGCGGCCTCATAAATCATGAGAAAGGCGACGTAGCAGAAATCGCTACATCCTTACTCTGTGCCCGGGAGGCGTTTCATGGTCATTGCGGGGGTTTTCCCACGCAACACCCATGGAACTTGACACTGCCCCAGATTTACAAAGTGATGTGATCCTAGGAAAGCATCAACTCCATATGCCACGCCTCCCGAAGTGAGGCCTAACGAGGAGGTGAAATATTTTTATCCTTGTTTTTTCCTCTTGTCATGTGTGCGGCACTCTGCAGCACACATAGAAAGAGACAAGCATTAGAAATGCAATAGGTCTCACAATTGTTTCAGTTAGAGGTATTAGCATTGAAAATGGTAATGCATTTATAGAATTAAGTGATAAAAGGTAAAAGTAAGCAGGGTCATTGGGAAAAAGAACTGCAAAATAAAGTGTATATTTCTTTGTAAAACATAAACTGATATTGTAAAGTAATGTTGTACATCTTTTAATGTTAATAAAGTCTGGTAAAAAAAAGCTTTTTTAATTTACAACGTAACTTTTTATGCAATTTGTAGATGTACATTATTTAAAAGACTTTTAATATTTTGCTTGTATAATAAATCAGTTTTTTTTTTATATTGTTGTAATTTATATATCCATTAAAGAAAATCAATTTACGTGTGAAAGGTAGAGTTATTAAGCTGAATGTTCCTTTAGTGCAGAGGTCTTCAAACTGTGGGGCGCGACCCCCAGGGGGGTCGTGGAGTCCTAGGAAGGGGGTCACAGATTCCCCAGCTTCACTTGTCCCTGTAAAAAGACAGCCGCCTTGGGACGGCTAATTGAGATCGTTATCAGCTGCTTGCCTGAATGAAAGGCAAATGTGCCTTATCTGGTAATCTTCAAGTGTAAAGGATGCTTGGGAGCAGTTCTGGCTCTTTGTGAAGACAAAGATGTGTGTTTTTTTAATGGAAGTGCAAACAGTTAACTACTGGGCTGGGAAGCTCTTGCTTTTAATTTTAACTGCATTTACACAGCCCTTAATGCCCCTAAAGAGGTGTTGAAGGGACAGTTATGTAAAAAAAGAAAACTGCATTACATACGCTCTGGTATTATTAAAACCTGCATTTTGAAAGCACCATTTTACTGTAAAACTATTCGCACATTTTGCAGCATTCTATCTTACCCTGTGTGTAATGCAAGTATAGAAAATTGACTTACATATTCACAGTGCTTTCCGTCACAGGCTGTGACTTCGTAGCACTAAAAATACACATCACTATTCTCCACTGCACCAATCAAGATTTAATTCTGTGGTTCTCTGGTTACACACAGACCTCGGCAGTGCGTTAACTAATAGAGGTTTTTTAATGTACTACAGTGCATTTCCCACTGAGCAATAACTTTTTTTTATTTATTTAGAATTTACGCTGCCCATTATTTTATATGTAGATACCTGAAGGGTGAAAGACCTAAAAAACGTACAGAATATTTTGGGCTTATTTATGAGAGGCTTGCATCGCCAGAGCATCACTTTTTTTGATGCTCCGGTGGCGCAAGCATCTCAACCATACCTATGAGGCAGTGCAAAGTCACCCTGCATGGCTTTGCATTGCCTCATAGATATGGAGTAAGACATAGCAGCGCATATCACTGCGTTGCCTTACTCTGCATCAACGAGGTGTTCCATGGGCTTTGCGTGGGGTTCCCATGCAAAGCCCATGGATTTTGATGCTGCCCCATATTTACAAAATTACGTAAACCTGGGGCCGCTCCAAAAACTGACGCCTCTCCAGTGGAGGCGTAACGAGGAGAAATGTTTTCTTTCCTCTTTCCATGTGTGCTGCATTCTGCAGCTCTCATAGAAATAGGAAAACACTCCTCAGGATTGTTTTTGTGAAGGAAGGTGCCTCTTCCCGTACAAAAACAATTCTGCCTACGTTGGTGCTAGGCAGCAATTTGTGAAGGGAAAAGGACTGGAATGCACAGTATTTCATAATTACAGTGCATTCCTGCCCTTTCACATTGGCATAGGGCAGCGCCGCAAGAAGACTTGCAGCGCTGCCCTACGCCAATTCCTCATAAATGAGGCCCTTTGTTTTTAGCTACACCTTTGGCTACACCCCTACGCTTAATGACCTTTGGTTTGCTAAACACTGTTTAATGTCATTTCCCCACCGGTAAAACTATTTGCTGTTGTAATTGGGGGCTGTTAGAAATGAGGGTCTCTAGTTGGCAATGGTTTGCACCTTTCTCCAAGTAGGGACCCTTCCTTCTAGTCAGGGTAAGAGGGATACACTACTGAAATAACCCCTGCTCACCACCTTGGTAGCTTGGCACGAGCAGTCAGGCTTATTTCAGAGGCAGTGTGTAAAGGATTTGCACATAACCAACAGCAATACACTGAAAACACTACAAAAGGACACCACACCAGTTTAGAAAAATATCCAATACTTTATATATTCAAAACAAGACTAAAACGATAAAAATCCAACCTACAGTACTTAAAAATATGCACTTTGCGGGAGCTGGCGTCGGTCGGTCCGGACTGTGGTGTGGGACGGGGCAGTGTGTCCCAAGACTTACGAGCAGTGCCCCCAAGCCACGGTGCGGTCACGGTTGTCGAAGTCAGTGACGGCATCGGTGAGACCAGGGCGGCGAAGTGAAGCGATGTGGTGCGGAGTGCGGTGCCCACAGGTCACGGTGCAAGCAGCAGCTCGGCGGCCGTCATCAGTGAGACCAGGGTTGCGGTGCGAGATGCAGCGGTGCCCTCTGCGGTGCCTTCAGGGCACGGAGCCAACGGCAGAATCAGTGACGGAGTCGGTTTCTTTCCCCCTCTGTGGCAACTGAAACCACGGTTCCAGAGGCGGTACCCAGAGGTCAGTGAAGTCTTTGCGGTCCCTGAGACTTCAGAACAGGAGGCAACAAGTAAAGAAAGTTCAGTCCAGTCCTTTCACTGCCCAAGGCAGAAGCAGCAACTGCAGGCCAAACCAACAAAGTAACAACACAGCAAAGTTGCACTCCTCTTGGCAGTTCTTCCAGCTCTTCTTCTTGGCAGGTTCCTTGATTCCAGCGAGTTCTAAAGTTCTAGGGTCTGGACCCCAATATTTATGCTCAGTTTCTCTTTGTGCTTTTGGGCAGAGAGTGCCTGTGCCCAGCCCAAACCAGTTCCATCCTCTCTGGCCCAGCTTCCTGGGAGGAGGTGGAGACCGCATTGTCCAAGGCAGACCAGGCCCATTCAGGTGCAAGGAAATCTCCTCCCACTACTATAAATACAGCCCATGTCTATTCAGCCCAGCCCTGACTCATCCAGGAAAGGCAGGACACACCTTGACCCCCCAGTGGCTGTCTGATGAGAATGCACATCCCCAGCCCCTGTCACTCCAAAGCCAGACAGTCAATCCACAAACCCAGCAGAGGCACACAGGATGGCTAAGCAAGAAAATACCTACTTTCTAAAAGTGGTATTTTCAAACACAGAACATAAAAATCATCTTTACTAAAAGATGCATTTTTATATTCTGAGTTCAGGCATGCTAAACCCAATTTCTCTATCTTATCCCAATGGGAAGATATGCTTATAAGATGTTATAAGTAAACTCCCATTCTATCCTATGGGACAGATAGCCTTTCCATAGTGAAAAATGAAACACACTGTAATTCACTACAAGAACATGTCACACACACCAGTACATGTCCTACCTTTAATATACACGGCACCCTGCCCACAAGGGTACCTTGGGCCTACCTTAGGGGTGACTTGCATGTAAGAAAAGTGAAGATTAGGGCTTGGCAAGTGGGTGCACTTGCCAGGTCGACATTGCAGCTACAAACCGCACAGACACTGCAGTGGCAGGTCTGATGACCCTTTTCAGGGCTGCATGGGTGAGTGGCACAATCAGTACTGCAGGCCCACCAGCAGCATTTGATTTACAGGCCCTGGCACCCTCAGTGCACTTTACTAGGGACTTACTAGTAAGTCAAACATGCCAATCATGGAAACACCAATCCATAATACAATTTACAATAGGAGCACTTGCACTTTAACACTGAACAGCGGTGACAAAGTGCGCAGAGACACTGAACCAGCAAAAACAGAGTAAAAACTAGGAGGTCAGAAAGGAAAAAGACAGGGGAAACATGGCAAAAGATGCCAGGTCTAACGGGCATTTATGGTTGTCGATAGATGTTGATGATGAGGAGAACCAGTTTCTAGAAAATTTTGTCAGAAGGGGTCCTTACGCCTAAAAAGGTTTGACAAGGGGGTCTCGACATCAAAAAGTTTGAAGACCACTGCTTTAGTGTGACTTGTTGCTTAATGAGGGAGCTTTAAGCTAGTAAACAACTGCTAACTGTTCTCAACAGTGCGAATTCTGTAGATAGGAGATAGGAAGATTGCTCCTTTCTTCAGTTCTTTCCTGTGCCAAGAAGTCTGGCATAATGTGAAAAGTTCCAATTGTTTCTGAAATGTTCTTTAATTGGAGGCTGTGGCACCGTAATAAAAACACATGTAGCCTGGCTTTTAAGATTGTTATCTGTTTGATAAGCTGCATATGTGCAGTTTAAAAACAAGCACAGAATGATTGATGTTTTGTGAACCACAGGATAAGAAGTATTGGACAAACACTGCAATGTTGCTTTGAAGCTTTGATTCCATTTGTTTTGTTTGTAACAGTTGTAGTTGGTGCTCTGTTTTATAGGAGCAGTGAAAGGGACTTCCATTGAGATAGAAGGAATACGGAAGGTTTATAACAAGAAAAGAGCAAACTTTTTGTAAGTGTGCTAGGAGAGGAATACTGACATAAATTAAGTTGAGGGTAAAAAGAAGAAAAATACTATTTTTGAACAAAGTATTTAACAAACCTGAAGTCAGTCATAAATCTTTATTCGGATTTAAAAATAAATCCATAAAAGCAAATCAAAAGGAAGACAACTATTACTCACTTTACAAAACCAGAAACGTAAATTTGAGTGAAACCATTAGCAGTGCATAAGATTGTTAAAAGTTATAAAAATACAGCTTCGGATATAAACAATTAAAAAGGCAACTGCCAAAACTATTTTTGTACAAGAGTGCAAAGTACAAACAAGCGAAATAGATTATTCAGTCAAAGCCGATAGTCCTCTTATACCAATTAGCACCACTACTCCGCTGATTAAATGAATGATTTGGTTCTAATAGTGGGAGGAGAATGGCACAAACGTAACAGAAAAAGACCTAGACGTCTTAGACAAATCAATAAAGTGCAAAAGAGTTTGTCCGTGTAAATGGTCTTGATCTTAAGAGCCATGCTGCTTTCAAGCAGTACTACAGTGCAGAGTCTTCCAGGTGCTCATACAAGCCCATAAAATGTAGCAACTGAACAACATATAAAAGGATCTGGGAGAGATTTTAGAAAGTAAAGTGCTACTCGAGATTGTTTAAAATTACAACGTTTTAAAATTGGGATAATGTACCTTGCTCGAGTAGATTTGTAAAAAACACAAAATAAGATAATGTGGAGATTGGACTGCTTTGATACCATGTCGCAAGGGCAGGCTGATAGGTTGGAATGGGTATATTTGTTATCGGGAAAACCCAGCATCAAGGGGATTAAATTAATTCGAAATCTGATTCAAATGTGTCTGTGCTGGGAATTGTTAGTGATTCCTAGATAAGAATACCCTCCCTCTAAAATTGGGGGTATTTGTTGGTACAGAATGATCAGTTTCTTTAGACGGTTAGATTCATAACGGTCAAAGGTGACCTTTTTCAAATAGGAGGTCTTGAGTTCAAGCTTAGAGTTTCTGGCAAGCACTAGGGTCCTCAAACAAACCTGAAGTCCTATTGATAAATAGTAATCCATGTTAAAATATAATGCATTGTAGGATATATAGTTTGTACTATTTGTTTAAGAAAGTAGGCTCCTTTAAAAATTTGCCGTAATCAAAGGGAATATAGTAAAAAATATATAAATAAGCAAATACCAGAGCAAGGAAAACTGAAGTGCTATGAGGGAGAGTACAGATGAGTCTGTGGGGCAGTAGAATAAAGATACCCTTTTGGTCTGCAGGGGCTGTGCAGATTACAAACATATATGTACCTGTGTACTGTTAAATATTTTGTGTCAACAGAAGGCGCCTGATAATGGATACGGATAATGTGAGTGTGATGTTAAGAGGTATAGGCCCGCAGAAAGAGGACATTGAATGGTTAAAACAAGACTCCGGAATTTCAAATTGTGTTATATTTATTTTATTACAAAGATTACTGAAAAGAGCAAGGTGAGGGATAAGGAAAGAAAGTGATTAGGAGGAGAGGAAAGTGATGTATAAGGAAGGTGAGTGATGAGAAGAGCAGGTTGAGGTATAAGGTTAGAAAGTGAGGAAAAGAGTAATATGAGGAATAAGAAATGAAAATGTGGGGAAGAGAAGCATGATGTAAAACTAAGGAGAGTTAGGAGGAGAAGAGCAGCGTGAAGTGTAAGGATAGAGAGTGAGGAGAAGAGCAGCATGAGGCACAAGGAAGAAGAGTGAGGAGGAGAAGAATAGCGTGATATATAAGGAAGGAGAGTGTGGAGAAGAGTAGTGTGAGATATAAAGATGTAGAGTGATGAGAAGAGTAGTGTGAGAAATAAGCAAGGACAGTTAGGAGTTGCAGAGCAGTGTGAGATATAATGAAGGAGATTGAGGAGAAGAGTAGTGTGAGGTATAAAGATGGAGACTGATGAGAACAGTAGTGTGAGGTATAAGGCAGGAGAGTGAGGAAAAGAGGAGTGTGAGGTATTAAGATGTAGAGTTATGAGAAGAGTAGTGTGAGCAATAAGGAAGGAGAGTGAGGAGTAGAAGAGCAGTGTGAGGTATAATGAAGGAGAGTGAGGAGAAGAGTAGTGTGAGGTATAAAGATGAAGAGTGATGAGAACAGTAGTGTGAGGTATAAGGCAGGAGAGTGAGGAAGAGTAGTGTGAGGTATAAAGATGTAGAGTGATGAGAACAGTAGTGTGAGGAATAAGGAAGGAGAGTGAGGGGGAGAAGAGTAGTGTGAGGTATAAAGAAGGAGAGTGATGATTAGAAGAGTAGTATGAGGCATAAGAAAGGAGAGTGAGAGAGTGAGGAGGAGAAGAGTAGTGTGAGGTATAAGGAAGGCGAGTGCAGATAAGAGTAGTGTGAGGTATAAGGCTGTAGGGTGATGATAAGGGTAGTGTGAGGTATAAAGAAGGAGACTGAGGAGAAGAGTAGTGTGAGGTTTAAGGATGTAGAGTGATGAGAAGAGTAGTGTGAGGTATAAGGAAGGAGAGTGAGGAGGAGAAGAGTAGTGTGAGATATAAGGAAGGAGAGTGAGGAGTTGAAGAGCAGTATGAGGTATAAGGAAGGATAGTGAGGAGGAGAAGAGCAACGAAGTATAAGGATAGAGACTGAGGAGAAGAGCAGTGTGAGGCACAAGGAAGGAGAGTGAGGAGTATAAGAGTAGTATGAGGTATAAGGAAGGAGAGTGAGGAGAAGAATAGTGTGAGGTATAAAGATGTAGAGTGATTAGAAGAGTAGTGTGAGGAATAAGGAAGGAGAGCGAGGAGGAGAATAGTAGTATAAGGTATAAGGAAGGAGAGTGAGTAGTAGAAGAGTAGTATGAGTCATAAGAAAGGAGAGTGAGGAGGAGAAGAGCAGTGTGAGGTATAAGGGAGTAGAGGGAGGAGAAGAGTAGCGTGAGATATAAGGATGGAGAGTGAGGAGTAGAAGAGTAGTATGAGGTATAAGAAAGGAGTTTGAGAAGGAGAAGAGTAGTGAGAGGTATATGGATGTACAGTGATGAGAAGAGTAGGGTGAAGAATAAGGAAGGAGAGTGAGGAGGGGAAGAGCAGTCAGAGGTATAAGGAAGGAGAGTGAGGTAAAGAGTAGTGTGAGGTATAGGGATGTAGAGTGATGAGTAGTGTGATGTATAAGGAAGGAGACTGAGAAGAGTAGTGTGAGGTTTAAGGATGTAGAGTGATGAGAAGAGTAGTGTGAGGTATAAGTAGGGAGAGTGGAGAAGAATAGTGTGCGGTATAAGGATGTAGAGTGATGAGAAGAGTAATTTGAGGTATAAGGAAGGAGAGTGAGGAGGAGAAGAGTAGTGTGAGGTATAAGGGAAGAGAGTGAGTAGGAGAAGAGTAGCATGAGATATAAGGAAGGAGAGTGAGGAGTAAAAGAGTAGTATAAAGTATAAGGAATAAGAATGAGGAGTTGAAGAGCAGTATGATGTTTAAGGAAGGAAAGTGAGGAGCAGAGTAGTGTGAAATATAAGGAAGGTGAGTGAGGAGAAGAGTAGTGTGAGGTATAAGTATGTATAGTGATGAGAAGAGCAGCATGAGGTATAAGGAAGGAGAGTGTGGAGGAGAAGAGTTGTGTGTTGTATGAAGGTGGTAAGTGAGGAGAGGAGTAGTGTGAGGTATAAGGATGGAGAGTGAGGAAAAGAGGAGAATGAGGAATAAGGTAGGAGAGTGAGGGGAAGAGAATTATAAGGCAGAAGGAAGGTGATTGAGGAGGAGAATGGCCTTATTATGAGGGTCCTGGCACTTAATAGTTTACAAATTAAGCACTATTGTTGTACACCTTGAGTAGGAGCTTGAGAGGGAAACTGAATGTTTTTGTGTTTGAAGCACGTGAAGCTTTATTGAGTTGTGAGAGAATAGTTAAGAAGAGATGGAAAAGTACTTTGAGGAAGGTAATAAAATTCCCCAAAGACGCTGTAGGACGATTAGGTAAAGTAGAGTGCATAGCAGTAGTTGTAGGAAAAGGTGGCTTATGAGCATAGAATTGTTAAGTATGATAAAAACGCTAACAACTGCACAAATATGCATAATAATTAGAAATATTTTTTTAGAACCACGCAGGCCTGTTGTCAACATGACTAAGATCACAGTGGGGATTATGGCACACTTTAAGCATAGAATGCGAATGCATATAATTGCAAAATAATACATTTGTGCGTTACTAAAGTGCACAGAAACCTCAAAGAAATCCAATACAGCGCTATAGTAATGGTTGAAAAGTTAAGGGGACTTTTCAGGACACAAAAGTAAAGCAGGAAGCTTGGATACCATTTTAATAATAAGTTCAAGTTCTGCTGGATATGGGGTGGGGGCAGCGTCCCTACTGCAGCCTGTATCTCCCAGCTGTGCACCGTGCAGACACACCGAAGGAGGACATAGGGACGGTGTTTACTGTTATTTAAAGTATATGTTGTAAATTATCATGAAGGCCTGTTGTCTCTCCGAACAAAGAAAGTGAATTCATCTAATAGAAACATAATGCATTTGTGTGTCACTAAACGGCACAGAAACGTGAAAGTAAACCAATACAGCGCTATAGTAACGTTTTAAAAGTTAAGGGAACTTTTGAGGACACAAAGGTAAAGAAGCCTGTTTGAATCCTAAATTAAGAAGCACGAGTTGTGCTGGATATGGGACACGGGCATCGTACCCACTGCAGCCTGCATCTCCTAACGGCGCTCCGTGCTAACACACAGCAAATTGAAAGTTTTAATTAAAGTAATTGTTTAAATGCAAAGGATGTGTGCATGTGTGCGTGTATTTTATTTTTTGACTAAAGAATGTTGAGCTAGTAATAATAGGATTCGAGAGAATATAATAAATGTAGTGTTTAAATTGTTTATTTTCAATGTGTTTAATTTATCTCACTTCTGATCCTATTTTATTGCTGAAATACTACTAATACTTGCTTGGAGGCAGTGCGTAATTTGAGCCGGTGGTTTTAGGTGATCAGCACCAGCACTTAACTGTTGGCACAGGCACTTTGGACAGCTGCTAATTTTAGTTTGAGCAGAAAAACAGTTATTTCTACACATTTAATCCAAGTAAGACCTGCCACCCAAACCATTCGTAAGGCTTGGGAGCCTTCAACAGTGTGAATTCTCACACTTGTAGCAGTGTGATGGTTAGTAGTTGTGTACCTTGTGTTATTGCAAGTGCTGACAGTGGCAATGTGTGGTGCAAACTGTGGCGGCCTTATTAAAAAGCATCCGGCACTTCATTGTTTACAAATTAAACACTGTTGTTGGGCACCTTGAGCAGCAGTTTGAGAGGGAAACAGAATGTGCTTGTGGTTGTATTTGCAACATAATGCTTTTGTGTGTCACTAAAGGACACAGAGACATGAGAGAAAAGCAATACAGCGCTATAGTGACGTTTTAAAAGTTAAGGGGACTTTTGAGGACACAAAGGTAAAGAAGCCTGTTTGGATCCTAAATTAGGAAGCACGAGTTGTGCTGGATTTGGGGCGGGGGCGGCGTCCCCACTGCAGCCTGCATCTCCCAGCTGTGCACCGTGCAGACACACCAAGGGAGGACAAAGGGGCAGTGTTTACTGTTATTTAAAGAATATGTTGTAAATTATCACGAAGGCCTGTTGTCACGATGGCTAAAGTCACAGTGTGGATTCTGGCACACTTCGAATCTGGCACACTGAGAACAAAGAAAACAACCAAACGAAAAAAAAAAAAGTTTTGGCAATGCAATACTTTAACAGTACGTTGAGAAATAAGACTGTACTTGGCTGGTGCTCTTAGGGAGGGGCATTAGTAAAAGAGGCAAGACAAATGCATGCCGTAAACCAATAAAAAACAAGAATGACCAAATCACAATGGGGCCTGCAAATAGCAAGAAAGGACGTAAAAATAAGTAATCCAAGCACACAGACTGATGACAGCAGGTCGTCTAGCTCGACTTAAAAAATGCCTCGTAGGAGTGGTTTTGTGCCCCTTCCTGCACAAAAACAATACTGCAGGCAACTGAGGCAACCTTGCACCATGGTGCAAGGGTGCTTACGTTAGCACTAAGCTGCCATAACGGCGCCAGCACAGGCAGAAAGGACAGGAATGCACCGTATTGTTTAAATATGGTGTATTCTTGTCCTTTATCTTTGGCTTGGGGCAGCGCCTATGCTAAAATGCCATAAAGGAGGCCCACAATGTGCAGATTAGGTGTAGGCCAATTTTACCATGTTTAAAGGAAAGAGCTTAAACACTTTAGCAGTGGTTAGCAGTGGTAAAGGGCACAAAGTCCTACAGACAACAATAACAAATTTAGAAAACAGGAAGTGGTGAAGGCAAAATGTTTGAGGGGATTGCCACTCCAAGGATGTTATGTCTAATACTACCCTACTATCAACAGTATAACTTGGGAGCACCCAATCTCTGTAATATCAATTTAAGGAGTGTACTACTCTGGCTGCCTGTAACCAGTGCATGCTGTGGGTTGCTCCTCTGTAAACCCTGTTTGTTCAATAAGGCCCAAAAATAAATTAATGTACACTGCATGTGTTTTATCCAACAGTCCTCTTCCCACCATATTACAAAATGCTTCTCACACTGGCTGCACTGCAATCGAATGCTATTCCGCTTGAGCACTCCTATATGTTGCAGCGAGCTATCCATCATTCATTGCGATTAGGTGCCTCACCAGGTATATGAAGCACTGTATGAAGGCAACTATGAAACTACACAAAATATATTTTACTCAATGCAACCTTTGCTTTGTCACTGATTTCCATCCCTAACTTTAATGCAGTCCCATACCAATAATAAATATTTATGAATTTCAGTAGTCACTAGATTATTTTAAAGGAAATCTTAGTGAATGCTAAATATTTAATTGTATCAGTTAAACGAAATCTTATTATTTCATTAAAAGTAATAGATATGTCACTTAATTACATGTATTTAAAATAAATAGATCATTTTACTGATAAGCTACAGTTGGGGAATGGAAAATGTATTTTATTTAATTAAAAGTTAACATCAAGTTTTATTTCAAAATCATATTTAAATACTTTTAAATTAAAATACAAAATACATAAAGGATGTTAATTCTAAGTCTGATGGAAATTGTTTAATGTTAAATATACAATTATTTATAGTAAAATGTAATTTCAATAACCTGAGTGTATAAGGAAATTTCTACGTAGGCTGACCTGCCAGTCATATCGGGGATATAATTCTGTACTGAACAAAAAAGAGACAATGGTTTATTCCTGTGGTACCCTATACAGACAAAAGTAATGCTGCCTTCCCCATTCAATTTCAAAATTGCTCACAGGTCTTCAATAATTTATTAGCATACATCAAGAAATACAATGGTGAGATACAATTTGAATACAGCAACACAGTTTCTTATTTATTTATGCAAAAAATAGTTAATTAACTATTATTGTTTTTTTAAATTATTTTACAAATTCATTATATCACACAGAAACATCAACCTTTATTCAATACATATATTGCACAAAACTCCTCAACCTCATGCCCTCAACCCCACCTATGCTAAAATTAATAAAATCTCACTCTTCTTTGCCTCATTCATTCGGCATTCATACAAAACATATACAAAATGTCACACCCAGTGGTGGCTGCTCCCAGGAAACAGTTGTGAGGCGGGGAATGGGGGGTTTAAAAAAAATCACATACCTGCCGGCCGGCTACCACCTCTCCCCCGTCCTCTTCCTTCTGTGAGAACAGGAGGCAGGAAACACCCAGGCTCTCCTAAGCCAATCACAGCGCTGCAATGCAGCGTTGTGATAGGTTTGAGCGCCTTGGTTCAGCGATCAGACAGGGACTGGGAGCCTTGGCATGTTCTCCACACAGGCTGTACAATACAGCCGGTGGAGAACATGCTAAGTGTGCATGACTGTTTGGCCGGCCCAAAGTGGCTGGCCAAACAGTCATGCATTCTTAGAGAGTGCCACCACTCCTCCCCCCTTCTCTACGCAGCCCAGTCCTGCCCCACAAAACTGCCTCAGCATGGAAAAATACAATTATAATAACATCATGTTATTAGCATTTCATTTTTCCTTTTTTTTAGCGCTGAAAGGCAGTGGGGCGATGTTCCTCAGCCTTAGCGGAGGAGCATCCCCTGGTCACACCCACTTAAAACCACAGAATGGTCCTGGGATTAGGTTAGACAAATAATGTATTCCCAGCAATTAATCATTGATAAATTCCATTCCTTCATACTTCACATACTAATAATTCATCACATCTACATCATTTTAGTGCCTTTATTATTATTTCTTTACATTAATTTTCCAACCATATAGGTATAGCCAACTTTGCTAGGTCTCCAGTATTATTCCTTCGTGCGTTTCAGTGGGAGACTCCTTTGAGTCATACACCTTCCTCAGGGCACTTGAAACATATACAAAAAAGTGCAGTGGGGTCTTTGAAGAGGGCAGGAAAACATCTCCAACAATGTATGAACAATACATTAACCTTAATGATATTGTAAGGACTCGAACGTTTTCAAAATGTAATATATCCAAAGCAAATATTTCAGTCACTAAATTCATGTGTGTACTCAGCATTAATAGTTAAGAGAATCAATAAACCACCACCATGTATACCCGTGATACAAACAAAACCTTCACCAAAACAAGTGCAGACATAAGATGTATCACCTCAGCCATGGAACCATATAGAGGTGAATATACTTTTCTTCACAATTCTCTACAGTATCCGTGTCACCGCCGTGACTGGGTAAGTCCAGTGAAAAAGCAAACTCCACGCCTTTATATACAAAAAACTATGAATCAAATAATCAAACAAAAATATAAATAACAGGCAAATAAAAAATAAAAAATCACAAACATAAATCTACCCATTGTCAAATCAACAGGCTACAGATACTCTAGTATAACCATTATCCATGCCTTTATCTGTGCCACCATCCTGTCTGTGGAAACACAATAATCTGATGTCCAAAGCTCTCAACCCAATGAAAAGAATCCACTATAATATCACTTGTCACAAGCTATTTCGCAAGTAGTCACAGATCCTGTGTAGGTGGGTACAGGCACATGGATCCACAGGTATGAAAACAACAACACCCCATTACATCTCATATTTATGCTGCAATCCATATATAGTCATAAAGACTATAGAAAACGTGAGATAAAAACACCTTGTCACACCCAATTACCAAAACACCAAAACTTGTTTCTTTCTTAATCAGTGTCCCATCCTCAGGAGGCCATTACCAGAATGGCTGTGTAGAGAGTAAACTCTACTAGCATTCTTCAATGTAAGTGTGCACTCAAATTCCTGGCAGGCTCTTACCTCGCTGCTCTTGAATATCTCTTATGTGTGGGGTCCCAAAAATGGCAAAGTAAAAAAGGCAGATACTGTCATAACTCTCCAGTAGTAATATCTCTGTGCCAATCCCATGATGCTCAACGTCCTCTCGGGTGCACTGAACCACTAAACTGACTCCCTGTTCACAAAGGAAGCCATTTTGGAATGACTCCCTTCCAGCTCCATAGACCACAATATCATAAAGTGGTACAAACACCAGTCCTTTTGTTTCACCTCGACCCGTAGACACAACATAAAAAAGGGAGTTAGCCTCAGCCCATAACAGAACACTTACCACATTTACAAAAAAGAGAAGTCAGGAGATTGCTGTTAACAGCAATATCTTGTAAGGGTATCTACCCGTGCAAATCACTGAGGTCACCATCTTGTACTGAATACTTAATTTACCAATTGTTGCCATGGCATACAGAAATATAGGTGTTGAATATTGCCCATCTCTCCTATCTAAACATGCTACAAAGATATCAAACTAATCACTACGATGTCTCTACCCTCAACAAAATGGGAAATAAAACACATACATTTCAAAAAGTGGGAAACTAATTTCATAATATAAAATATGAGAGAGCTATTGAGTTCACCAATCAATATGGGAAGGATTCCAATAAATGACATTGCAGTCTCCCTTTCACTTCAGCCTAATAGTACAGCACTGGTGCAGGATACGAATTGCATTATGTTTAACCATTGTTAAAACCCAGGCTAAACCTAATCTAAAAACATAACCGTTTAAAAAAATATAAAGGTCATAATGAAAACGACAGCTTTAATGGAGGGTATTTTCCCATTAAATTACCTCATTGAGGCCTTCTTTTTAAGTTCCCAACGTGAACATCCAATACACTTCCCTTTTTTTACAATATCCAGTGTCATCTCTCCCTCTGAACAAATTAATTCTCCCTAGGATAATCCATTTCAAACAGTTTTCTGAATGTCCAAATTGTGTCCAATATTGTACTAAGAGAGCTGTGAATTTATTATTGAACATGGCTGATTTATGTTTGCTACATTTAATGCGAAATCCACGCCATGTCTCCCCCACGCATCCCAAGCCACATGGGCACAGGATCAAATAAACTACATTAGATGTGCAGCAGTTTGTTATTTCCTTGAGAAAAACATGTGTTCCTCTGTATATAATCCTAGTGGATACTATGGCCCCATTACAGGCATGACAATGTCCACATTTATTATTAACACTCACTGGGCTGTGGCCTTTAATTGATGTTTGACAGTACTTGTCTTCAGTCTCAATTCTTGATTTAACCAACATATTTCTCAAATTACATTTCCTCTAAAAGGCAAATGCAGGTTTAGCGAGTTTCAACTCATCATCATTGACATTGAATATATATATACCATTGAGAATATATAATCTGTCTAATTCTCTGATCCCGGTAAGAATGTTGTGTGACACACACTAGGCAGTCAATCGGTTCTTTGATTTTCTCTTGAAACATAACATCTCTGTTGTAATATTTGACCCTCTTAAATGACTCTCGGACAAAACATTTGGGGTACCCTCTCTTAATAAGCTTTTCCTTTAATGTGTCCGCATTTCTAACAAAGTTGTGCATATTCCCATGGTACAACACAGGTCGCCCATACATATGTAGAAGTAAAAGGTTCCAGGGTATCCAGGGTATCTCAGCGGTAGTAACTGCTTAGAACTAAATGAGCCATATGTGAAAGGGTAATGCTTCCTTTGTAACTTTGTATCCACAAGCAGTACATGACACTTTTGAGGACTTTCTTTTCCTAGCTAAAGTTATCAGCAGCATTTGTAAACAGCTGAACGTACCGCTTCTGTAGAACATTCTGCAGGCATCTAGAAATATACCCATGAAAAAAGTATTTCAAAACTCATATTCAACACACACCAAAGGCAGCCCCACCGTGGAATGAAATCAGGTATCTTTTAAAGGCAGATGGTGCCATTTTCAGTGCGATAATGCACCTTGGTATTACCCAAGGTTCCTTCTATAAAATTATGCAGGAGCTGTGACTGCTCTGTGCATTCCAAACAAGGCACTGTGTCCCATTCAAAGCAGAGAATTTCTACTCAATCGTGCACACGCTGTTATTACCAAACAGTGGCAGCACTAATCTGACAGTTGATGGAGATGTAAAAAATACAAATTGGCATGCTGTTCCACCATGCGATTAAGGATTGAGTCAAATGTAGAGGTGGAACCTACCCGGCTTCCAGAGTCCCTGGTCGCAAAACAGGAACTTGGGAGGATGAGTAGATCTCCTCTATGCCTCCTCTCTCTCCAGCTTTGGTGAGGAGCCGCTGCTTTGAGTTTTCCCTAAGTGGCCCCCATTGTTTGACCACATGGTCCAGGGTTTCCTTACCTTCTAGTAGTTCTTTCAGAAAAAATTATTTCACCTTAAAATGTACCTACTGAGTAGATTAGGGTCCTCCTATAGTTACGACAATCTGCCTAGACCTTTTTGGCACTTGTGGGCATGACACATGTTGACACTACTGAACATAGCCAAGGGCCCATTAACGCACACGTTTTGGTTCAGTCTTGTTTTTACCCTTGACAAGTTCCCTCGCCATAAATAAATCCCATTAAGGGAGTGCTCATGGGAGATTTTAACCATAACTTCACCCAATCTACCTCCTATCCTCAGACCCAAAAATCAGCGCTGTAACCTGAGCTTTGGCCAATACCAAGCCAGGGAAAAGATCTCCAACAAATAGCCCCAGGTTGTGGGAGCCTGCTGGGCACAGCAAGGAGCTTGCCCGATGATGATGAAGTATGTCACCTAGGTGGGTAAGGGCTATTGCATCCTTGAACTAAACATTCCCCAAGATCTGTGAACACCAGTGGCCTTTAACTTTGACTTAATCCTTAATCGCATGGTGGAAGGAACAGTACACCAATTTGTATTTTAACTCATTCAATCTGGGGAGGTTTTGCTCTGATCTGTGATAAACATTTCCTCTCCTTCCCCTCTTTTGTGGTTGATAGATGTAAAAACTATACCACCCAGAAATGGGCCACATTTTACCTTCACCATGTACTAGTGAAGCAGCACAATTTAAACTCCATCCTTTATACGTTATCATTGTGCAAATTTGCATTTATTTTGACATATTTACTGTGTGCCATAACTTTATTAATGTGTGTGAACATGTAAACGCATTAATGAAATATATTTACAGTAGAAAGTAGAGTTTTTTAACGTGTGAGCTAGTGTTTCGTTTAACATGAAGACGTACTTTGTATTCACGTTTGCATTTACACTTTAAGTCACCTTTGCACTTTTGCACTTGTTCTGAGAGTTACTTTTGAATTTGTAATCATGTATGGTTTTACTCTCATTTGCATTTATTTCTGAGTTACATGTGCACAAGTATAAGCATATATTTGAAATGCGCAAATAAATATTCAATTAAAGTTACTCTGAGTACAGACCTTAACTGAAATTTTTTTTGCTTTACCAGTTTGTTCTTTTCCTTTGCAGGTGCTTTCTCCTGATTTCATTAGCTGGAGAAAGGAGTATTGTCTATAGTAGTTTCTTGATAGAAAGGCCTGAAAAGAAACATCCTAGCAAGAAACGTGAGAACTTAATGAGCAGATGAAGTCTCCTATTTATTGCCTATTAGGAACAGAGAATATTCAAGGTTGCAGTAACTGTCCAAGTTCTGTGGGACGGGAAGTGATGTTGCAAATGCATACCACGAGAAGTGAAATGATTGGTTCCTGGTGGGGTGGGAAGAGATATGATTGTTGTTGAAGTTTTAATTAGTGTTTACACTGTTAGAAGTTAAGTCAGATTCCCTTAGACTTTGTGGGGTACAGACCTCTCTGCTTCCTTTATTCTTGCAAGTGTGAAGCTTCATGCTAAAGACTTCTACTGTAGTCTTTACTATGCTGACACCTTCTCGCACCTCCGAATTTCCTTGAGACTCTTTTCCAGGAAGCATCCTTATTCTAAACTTAGAGACTTGATCTGATGACTTTAGAACTTATTCATGTTTAGGAGGAAGAATCAGAATTTCTTTGAGAAACACCTATTCCTATTTCTCAGTTTTTGTATTGCTGTGGCTGTGAATATTTCATATCTTATGCTACTGAGACTGAACCTATTGTGATATTTCAATTTGACAGTTGCAATCCTGTATCTTTTTAATATTCTCTTGACATGCAAATATACTGGTCTGATTATTAATTGGCAATACAGTTACTTAACTTCAATTTCTAATTCCTGGACCTTGTTGTGGGACCAAATGAGCTTCACAAAAGTTGAATTATTTTATTATTGCGAACTCCCTCACCGTCTCAGTCAACTTTAAATGATCCATCAGATGAGAGATTGTAAATCATGCACCTGCACTCGCTCACTAGGAAAGGGTAAGAAGGATAACACAAACCCTCTGGCCTACCTCTGTATCAAGAGAGTGGGAAAGGCCACCTCTCAAAGTGGATTGCAGTTCACTGACACAGCGCGAGGCAGCATGCTCAGGGCAATGCAATGTGACTCACTACTGGGCAACACTGCACTTGTTCTTTACATGTGGACCTCGTATCACCCACAAGGATGGGTGAAGTGCCTACATCTCATAGAAATCCTCAAACAGCCTTCATAGCTTAGGGACACCTGCCTGCACATCTTGATACAGAAGTGGGCGAGGCTGTCATTAGGTTTGTGAGTCTTACGTTCTTCTGGGCTGGGCAGCCATAAGTGCAGCTGTACTTCCATGTTTTTCCATAATACCACACTCCACTGTAATGTGTAGCACTCATCACTTTCAGCCCCTCACACTTAACCATGCACAACATTTGTATGATATATGATTTCACTGTGACTGCCAGAGACGTTTTAATGCATGAGCAAAGTGGGTTCTGGCCCAGGGCCCCAGCCTTTCAGGGGGGCCCCTGACAGAGTCAGCTTCGTTCTCCAGAGTTTTGCCCTAATGACCTTGAATATTTCTCAAACAGATTGTTTTAAATACTGTTTTCCTTTAATTTATTTTTTATGCACCTGATGTGTGAGAGTCTAGTACAGCCATTTTGCAGAGAAATGTTGTGTTTATGTTTCATGCAATATACATAAAAAGTTTCTTTTAGATCAAAACAAGGCCTAACATCTAAGAAATGGGAGGGCGTCACAGAGATTATTTGCAGTAGTATTGGTGAGCTGCTGCTGTGTTACAATATTGAAAACACACATAACTATCCCTGAATATTAGATGTAAACACATTTAGGGCCTTATTTATGAGAAGTGATGCATCTTAGTGTGCCCTCCTTGCGACATGATGGATGCATCATATTTACTGTATGACGCATCATGTCGCAAGGAGTTACAGATACGTCAGTATTTCTGACGTATCTGTAGGCACAAAAGTGATGGGGTGTG
The DNA here is from genome assembly GCA_963921515.1 of Calotriton arnoldi. Lineage (NCBI taxonomy): Eukaryota > Metazoa > Chordata > Amphibia > Caudata > Salamandridae > Calotriton > Calotriton arnoldi. Next base: position 2,782,550 of record CAWUFW010001021.1, on the reverse strand, counting down.
TCTGAAAATAGACGCAACTCCAGCAATGTGTCCTTTCACATGGGGCAAGCCCCATGTGAAAGGGCCTGCATAAGTCTTACGCCTGCTGTGAGGCAGGTGTAAGATATTGATGCAATGGCATCCTAGAAGTGGAGTTCTCGTAGATTTCAATGCGCCACTTCTACGAGGCTTTTTGCGCGGCAACACCCACCCTGCATACATTATACCTGGTGCAGGTATAATGTGGTGCAGGGGTTTACAAAGTGACGCATCGGCCTAGATGCGTCACTTTGTAAATAGGGAGCAACATGGCACATTTTTTACGCTGCCGGTGCATTGTACCAGCGGCATAAAAGTGAAGGCCCTTAGAATTTGAACGAGTGTTCCTTTGCACTGTCAGGGACCTAATGAAATGAAATAGTGTAGCTACTCAGACTAGAGTGTCCTGGCGCGTGACAGAGGGTGGAAAACGTGCATAAAAGACCCATCAGTTATTAAAAAGCCAGGTTTTTAAGTTCTTCCTGAAAGAGAGTAGGTCTGTGGTTAGTCTCAGAGACTCAGGGAGGCTATTCCACAATTTTGTGCCTAGAAAGGGATATGCCTCCAGTGCGGGCACAGCATATTTTGGGCACGATGGCCAGGTTGGCATTGGAAGATCTTAGGGGTCTAGATGTTGTGTAGTGATTAACGTGCTTATTTAGGTAGCCGGTTCCTAAGCCGTGGAAAGCTTTAAAGAAGATGGTCATCGCTTTGAAGTCGATCCATTCTTTTATGCGGAGCCAGTGTAGAGACTTAAGAATAGGGGTCATACTAGATCTGGGTTGAGGTCTCAGGATGGCTCTGGCCGCCGCGTTTTGTACCACTTGTAGGCACTGGATAAGGGATTTGGGAAGACCGAGGTACAAGCTGTTGACATAGTCAAGCTTTGATGTCACCAGAGCCTGCACCACGATCTTTCTGCTCTCAAGCGGTAACAGTGGCAGGAATTTTTTTAGCATCCAGAGTATGCCAAAGCAAGCACCAGTTAGATTTTGGATTTGAAAGCGCATGGAGAGTGTCTTGTCTATGACAATTCCTAAGTTTTTGACTTCCTCCTTTTCCGCGGGCGGGGGCGGCAGATCTTTTGGCCACCAAGAGCTCCAGTCAGGTGTTTCTGGATTACCAAAGAAAACAACTTCAGTTTTGTCAGGATTGCACTTCAGCTGATTGATCTTAAGCCAGTTAAAAACCTTTGTGAGGCAAGACCTAATCATTGCCCCGTCAAAGTCGGTTCCTTTTTCACACGTAAAAATCAGCTGAGTGTCATCAGCATAGGAAACAATTTTGGCGCCCTCTTCCTCTACCAGAAATGCAAGGGGGGATAGATATATATTAAAAAGGGTAGGACTGAGAATGGAGCCCTGAGGAACACCTACATTCATGGCCGGAACTGGGGATGAGACAGGGGGGAGCCAGATGTCCTGAGATCTATTTGCCAAGAAGGATGACATCCATGTTCAGGCGGTCCCCCCCAGGCCGATGTTAGCAAGTCTCTCCCGGAGCCTCTCATGTGGGACCGTATCGAAGGCCGCCAACATATTGAGCAGTATCAGAACAGCCTTGCCTCCCTGGTCCAGCTTACCCTTGAGAAATTCAGTCACTTCCAGCAGAGCGGACTCCGTACTGTAGTTAGCCCTAAAACCGGATTGGGACTCATGAAGGAGCTTCCCATCTTCAATGTGTTTTTGGAGGGCCTTGTTTACATGCTTCTCTAATACTTTGGAGAGGGCTGGAAGAAGGGAGATTGGCCGGTAGTTGGCAGGGTCCGTCGGTTTGGGGTTAGCCTTTTTTATCATAATCCATAATTTCGGCATGTTGTCTGAGGAGAGGGAAGCATTAAAGAGCTGGTTTACCGTGGGGTTTAAGGTGGGAGCTAATAGGTTCAGGATATTCGCTGGACATGGGTTGGTAGGAGAGCCAGACTTAATTCTTTGGAGAAGGGTCAGTGACTCTTCAAGCTGAAACTCAGGGAAAGCTAGTAAAGATGGAGGATCCAAGAGGTGAAATTTGCTATTAGAACTAAGGTAGAAGGTCAGTTCTTCCTCTGAGATGTTAGTGAAGGCTTGTTGGATCACGGAGATCTTTTTGTAGAAGAATTGCGCTATTTGCTTAGACCATTCTTCCGTGCATGGCCCTTCCTTTGTGCCGGATTTCGGGGTGGTATAGGATTTAACTATGCTAAAAATGTCCTTACTCTTATTTTGGGCATTTTCTATCTTGGTTTGAAAGAAGTTTTTCTTGGCTGCCTTCACGAGAATGTAATGAGCTTTTAAGTTGTCTTTATACACCTTCCTGTCTTCAGGTAGATAGGATTTACGCCATTTCCGTTCCATTATTCTACAATTTCTTTTGCTAGATCTGAGTGAATCGTTAAACCATGGAGCTGGTGGGGCCGAACTCTTTGAGGAGCGGGAAACAACCGATACCGCTGCATCAATGTTGGTTCGGAGCCATGAATCTATTGAGAGGGCGTCCGAGTCGGGGCAGCCAGACCGCTCCGGTGAGGAATGACCGAGGGCGTCTGCTAATATCGGGATGGATATTTTATGGAACGTCCTGTAATTAGGGACCCTCTGCCCTGCGTTAGCCCGAGGTGCTGTGGCAGAGTTGGGAATGACGAATTTTGATAGGAGGGGTTCAGACCAGATAATGGGAAGAGGTAGGCTTACTGATATGTCAAAGTTGTGAAAGATTTGGTCTAGGGTATGGCCCTTCTCATGGGTGGCCGAATAAATAGATGGAAACATGTTGCAGGCCTGCAGCGTCTCCAACAAGGAAATTGTTTGAGGGTCTTTTCCATTGTCCATATGTATATTGAAATCTCCCAGAATAAGGCAGTTGTTGTATTTTTAGGACATGGAGGTGGTGGCTGTATTAAGCGTAGTAATAAAATTTCCAATTGCACTGGGAGGTCTGTAAATCAGAAAAACAGCTATGCTATGATGGGGGATAAGGTACAGCGGAAGCCTAAGGACTCTGCGCCCTCGATGTTTTCCATCGGGATGGGAGAGCAGTCTAGTTTTTGATTGTAAATTATGGCAACACCGCCCCCCTTCCCACTCGGTCGGTCCCTCCTAAGGATTTTATAACCCGTAGGGATGGCCAAGGTGATAGTAGGGTTGGAGGCTTCAGACAGCCAGGTCTCAGTGAGAAATAAAAGATCAGGCTGTTCGTCTAAAAGTAGGCCATAAATGTGTGGTTCATGCTTTTGCATAGAGCAACAATTTAAAAGGTTGGCCTTTAAGTCCTCTGTTTTCTTATTGTTTTTACACCTATTGTTGTGTGGGAGGATCTTGGGTGCGAGTTACCTGGACTGGAGGAGAGACAAGTTGCACTTATTGCATCGAAAGTCTACCTCCAAGCTCGGATCAGCCGCTGTGCACTGACATAATGGTAGCCGCCTAAGGCTAAGCAGTTTTTCCCTATTGTAATATAGTGGAAGAAACTCACCGGAGGGGAACTGGGCAGCATTGCCGGCGCCGGACGCCTCCAGGCGCGGACGGGCTTGCCTTTGGTGCGCCTTTGGGGCACCAGCAGCGCGCCCACTGCGCGCGTCCATTTGCATCGGGAATATATAGGCTAATGCCTATGATGCAAACTGGATCTCTAACGTAGCTGAGGAAGCGGAAACTGCGTGGGCGGAAGTGAGGAGCCCGATAGTAGCCCCAGCCCTCCGCACAATCGGCATATCAGCCGCGGCTGACCAGGACTGGAGGAAAAGCGAGATGCGAATCAGAGCAGCTAAGGAGGTGTAGGCAAGCAGAATCAAGTAAAGTGCAAGTGCGCGTAGGTAGGAGAAATTGTTAAAAAGCACAGAGTAATTCAGCCACACATATACAATTTGAAAAGTATTAAAAACCTAGTAGCAGGGCAGGAAACACTAAATCCTACCGCTGTCAGCTGCGCGCGTCCATTTACATTAGGAATATATAGGCTAATGCCTGTGATGTAAACTGGATCGCTAACGCAGCTGAGGAAGCGGAAACTGCGTGGGAAACAGGGGCTCAAATTGGATCATAAATTCAAAGCTGTTCTAAACAGGGGCCCCCAAAATAATATGGCCCAGGGCCCCCAAAATCCTTAAGATGTCCCTGGTGACTGCCAACAACCGCAATAGATATAACACAGAAACTTTAATCACATTTTTAGCACTCAGTGACATTTGCTATGTGTCATTCTCAATTGTTGTCTATATGTTAAATGCCATCTCTTGGGGTATCTGATGATAATATGTGCATGCATCATGTGTGCAGGCATGCAGCGTAGGGTGCTTTGGCAGTTGCCTGACGGTGTTGGCACTGCCAATTTACTGCTGATACCGAAGGTGACTAAGGCATGAGCGCATTGCGCATGGTAAATGTATGCATGTTGCAGTATGTTTGATGATGAACATAAGGTCCTGAAATGTCACCACAGAAAACAAGGATCATGTATTTCTGAAAAATGATCATAGATGATCGTCTTCGTGGTCCTACTTACAAAGGTCATATTATCTGTGTCTCAGGAGATTGATGGTATGTTTACAACTGCAAACGCAGTAAATGAGAACACCTTTTTCGGAGATGGACGATGCTGTGTTTGTTTAGAAAAGCTATAATGCACTGTGTGTCCAGAGCAAAGTATATTCTCTGCAGGGGGGTGATGCCTTTACCGTTCCAACTCCAGTCACATTGTACACAGAGTTAGGACCTTCTTCAATGTAATGACCAACATGGCTTTGCAAACCTCAGTGAGGTGAAGACTCCATGTATTTGCGAGCATCCTGAAGATTTATGTTGTATTTACAGCCACTTCCGTAACGCAAAATGTAGCCTGTTTTTTCTCATTCTGAACATCAGGTAGCACTAGGAAAAGCAAGACAGGTCTACCCGCTGGAGAATCAATGACAGGGATAATGTGTTTCTGCCAGCGACTCAGGAACTATTGAAAATTGCCCTTTAATAGTCTCTGTGAAAAACACATTATCAGATTAGGGGTCTCTGTGGTAACAGCATAGCTAGTGTTAGCGTGAGCGCTGACAACAGAGCAGTCTGCTGGTTCCTTCCATTTTTCTCGGTAGCTGTTCTAAATGCCCATGGGTCAGGCTCTGCTGGTACTTTCCAATCTACCTTTGTATTGTTCCTGTTGTTGTTACTGTTGCTTCTTTTTCATTAAAAACTTATAAAACGTTTTTTAAGGACTACGTAATAAGCGTACAACACTATAATGCGAGCCCAGAAATGATTAGACTCCTGTAGGATAACGTAAAACAAAGAGACTTTCTAACATACGCCTTCTATTTTTAGTCTATTTATAACTGTATTAATATCAATCATATAAAACAACATAAATTAAGAAATCGTCACCTGTTTTTCTATAAATCAAGAAATCTGACAAGACTCTCTTAATTTTATGTCCAAAGTCTACATGTAATAAAAAAAAACTCAGATATTGTTTCACGAAAATATGATTAGACAGAGATGACTCTTCTGAACCTCACTGAATATGCAAGGTGGGGACAGTGAGCAGTGCCAGCTCTTCTGTTATGGCAAAGGAGCATTGCCCCTCCCCCCTGCTGACAGCCAGCAGAGGCAAGGACATACATAAAATGATAATAAAACGTTTTATTATCATTTTATTTTGCGTCCTGCAGGCTGCCTGCCAGGGAGGGGCTGGGACAGCCACAGTGAAGTTGCAGCTGCAGCACCAGGGAGGAGGAGGGAGTGGTGGGCCGTGCTAAATGCGCTTGATGGTTTGGTTGGCCCCAGAGGTCCGGCCAAACCATCATGCACACTTAGCCTTTCTCCACCTTGCTGTGTTGTACAACTGGGCGGAGAAACCAACACAGGCTCTCAGTCTATGTCTAAGCGCCAAACCGAGGCGCTCAGACCAATCCCAGCACAGCCCACATGCTAGGAATAGCATTCCCAGCATGTGAGCAGTGCTGGGATTGGGAGCTGGGAGCCTGCGCAGTGTGCACCAGGTTGCTAACAAGGACGCGAGGTTCAGGAGGAAGGTGGCAGCCGTCGAAGCAGGTAAGTGCAATTTTATTTCTTTTTGAATTGTCGTTTTGTGTGTTCCCCTCCCCCGCCCCACCACTTCACAGTACAAGCAGCCACTCCTGCCTGTGAGCATCCTTTTTAACATTACAGTGTCAAACCCTGCTTAGCAGGTCTGCTGGGATTACATATAACCCTTTGGTGTGCACTTGCAAGGTACAGAAACCGGATGCCAAAACAAATCTTATGTATCCACTGTCTGGTTGCTGATGAACCCTTCTTTGTCCTACTAGATTTCTATCTCTGGGTTTTACATATAACACTGGAGATGCCAAACATTTCTTGTGTATCCACTATCTGGTTGCTGTACAACCCTACATTTGTTCTACCAGGCTCTGTCTCTGGGTTGATTGTGGGTACAGTGGTTGCTACAAACTGGATTTTATTGTTAGTGTTTAGGAGTCATTCTCACTTAGTAGATTGTGTGAGGCATAAATGTGGCACCTCCAGGCACCCACTTCAGAACACTCCTGAGCCAGAGAAAGAACCTGCTGCCTAGGAGAAGAGAGGAGCCTTGAAGGGCTGGACCTGTTCCCTCTTGGCATGGACTACAAGCGTGAGCTGGCTGACATCCTGTGTGGCTACAGGGAGACAATAAGCTACAAGAGGCCTTTCCTGTAACTGCCCAGCTGACCAGAGGCAATTGGACCTGGACTGCACCCTGCTGTTGGCCTCTTCCTGGCACACTGTGAGTCTCTAAGTGCCTCCGCCAAGGTCTTGGGGGGCTACATAAGTGTATTCTTCGGGTGGATAGAGACTTAAAGGACTAAGTCAGAATGTAAAATCTTTGACCAGGACAAACATGGTTGGTGTATCTGACCCACTGTCTATCTCACCCACTATCATACACTACCATTTACACTTAATGCTTCTTGATCCTATTCCTACTCAAAAAATTCATACCTCAAGTTCACCTTATTGGATTTGTGCCATTTTTAGAGTCGATTTGTTTATTACATTTTAATCTATTTTTATAATATAGTTTGACATTTTTATTGTTTGGCATTTTGACTTTACTACTTGTTAGAACTGGGGGTCTCTAGTTGGCAGAGGTAGGTACCTTTGTCCAAATAAGGACCCTTGCTTCTAATCAGGGTAAGGGAGATACACACTTTAGATAACCCCTGCTCACCCCCTTGGTAGCTTGGCACGAGCAGACAGGCTTATCCCAAAGGCAATGTGTAAAGTATTTGTACCAACACTCACAGTAACACAGTGAAAACACCACAAATGGACACTACACCAGTTTTGAAAAATAAAATATCTTTACTAAACTAAAACAAGACCAAAACGACAAAAATCCAACATACAAAACTCAGTAGAATGTCTTTAAAAAGGGTTGTTGCAAAAATAAACTTGTAGATCTCAAATGCGACACTTTCAGTCTCAAAGTACCTGGGATGCGTAACACAAAACAAGCAAAAGGGGCGCAGTGAAGGCAATGCGTCGGTTCTTCCTGCGCTCCGGTGCGACAAAATGGCGCCTTGATGCGTTGCGTTGATCCGGTGCAATGCGATGAAATGGCGTCTTTGTTGCAATGCGACAACGTAGATGCGATGCGTGCACGCCCGACGGCCGTGCGACGAACTCGGTGAACTTCTGAGCCACGACAGGCCCTGCGACACGCTTCTCCGGTGCTGCGACGGCACCCTCTGTGGTGGCGGCACGCTTCTCCGGTGATGCAAAGGAGAACAGCGGCGACACGCTTCTCGATGATGCGACAGCGGCTGCTGCGGCGGCATCACGCTTCTCTCTTGTTGCGTCGCTCTTCCAGCTCCCAACAGCAAGAGAGGCCTCACACACAGTTACAGGCCCTCCTGGCAGACTGGAACTCCCAGCAAGGAAGTTCAGGGTAGATGGGGGTGAAGTCCTTTTGTGCCTGGGACTTCAGAAACAGGAGGCCAGCTCTTCTCAGGCCCTTGGAGACTTTTCTTCAGATGGACACAGCACTCAGCAAAGTCCTTCTTCAAGCAGGGGGACACAGCGCACAGCAAAGTCCTTAAGATTTCTCCTCAGTAGAAACAGCAAACTGCAGGCCAGCCCTAGACACACTTGGACAGTACGTCTCCTCAGTCTCTTCAGCTGATCTTCGTTGGCAGGGATTCCTCTTGATCAGGAAGTAGTAGTCTTGGAAACTTTTATATCCCTGTGTTTCCACAACAGGAGGCCAGCTCTTCTCATGCCCTTGGAGACTTTCTTTTCAGGACACAGCACACAGCAAAGTCCTTTCTTCAAGCGGGGGGGACACAGCACACAGCAAAGTCCTTCTACTTCCTTTGGCAGAAATAGCAACTGCAGGCCAACCCTAGACACACTTGGGCAGTACTTCTCCTTCAGCTTTTCTCCTCAGCAAAGGTTCCTCCTTGATTCCAAAGTAGTCTAAAATTCAGGGGTTTCAGCTCTAGTATTTATACCCCAAAAGTCTTTGTTCTCCATGTGTGAGGGGTCCTGGACCCAGTCCAAACCAGTTCATGGTGCATTCTGCCAGGGCACCTCTCCTTCCTTTGTGAGTGTGGGCCAGGGTCATCAGACACACCGCAGGAGGTGGAGCCAGCATTGTGGAAGGCAGGCACAGCCCTATTCAGACCCAGGTGCTACTCCTCCCACCACTCCAAATGCAGATAGGTCTATTCAGCCTAGTGCTGACTCACCCAGCCTCCTGCAGCCACCCCCAGCCCCTGTCACTCACAAACCAGACAGTCAATTCACAAACAGGCAGAGGCACACAGAAAGGTTGAACAAGAAAATAGCCACTTTCTAAAAGTGCTACTTCCAAACTTAGAATTTAAAAACCATCTTCACTAAAAGATGTGTTATTAAATTCTGAGTTCGGGGGTACCAGATTCCAACTTTCTATCTTGCTGCTATGGGAAGATAGCAGGTAAACATGTTACACAGCATTCCCCATGTTATCCTATGGGCAAGATAGCCTTTCAATAGTGAAAAACGAAATTGGCAGTATTTCACTATCAGGACATGTTACCCACACTAATACATGTCCTACCTTTCACATACACTGCACCCTGCCCAGGGGGTACATTGGGCCTACCATAGGGGTGTCCAATGTGTAAGAAAAGGGAAGGGTTAGGCCTGGCAAGTGTGTACACTGGCCAGGACAACATGGCAGTTCACAAACTGCGCACAGGCACTGCAGTGGCAGGCCTGAGACACCATCTTAGGGCTACTCCTGTGGGTGGCACAATCAGTGCTTCAGGCCCACTAGTAGCATTTGAATCACCAGCCCTGGCACACTTAGTGCACTTTACTAGGGACTTATTGGTAAAGCAAATATACCAATCATGGATAATCAATCACAATAACAATTTACAGAGAGAGCATATGCACTTTAGCACTGATCAGCAGTGGTAAAGGGCCCAGAGTCCTATAGCCAACAACCACAGGTCAGGAAAAATAAAAGAGGAAGAAGCAAAAAGTTTGGGGATAACCCTGCAAAAAGGGCCATTTCCAACACTACTGTTTTGGTACTTCAAACATACTTTACACATTGCCCTAATTTATGTCTGTCTGCTCTGCTCTGCTCTATGCCTACCATGTGGTTGAGCTCAGGTTCATTTAATAACATTAAGGGTTCACACTGACAAGGGTTGTGATTATTCCTTTTGGAGGGTAGTCACCCACCCCAAGCAATAATAATCCAATTTCTTACATTCTAACAGAGATTTTGTGCAGTAAAGGGTTGGTGTTCTCTGGTCAGGAAACATATTTTAAAAGTGCAATTGTTTGTGGCTTCGGTGCCTGTCTTACATAATGGGATCTGTGAAGTTATATGCGATGCCACCAGTGATGTCATCATCTATGTAATTTTGGAATTTTTGATGTAATCTGTGACATGATGTGGGTGATCATGAGTAACGCATTGAGCATTATAGTTTGAACCATAACTGGGAAGTGTCACTGATTTTTTAGGATTACAACCATAATGTCTGTTCAATTGAAGTTTCAAAAGCAAAAAGCACAACTAATGGACGGAATGCTGAACAATGACAACACTCACCCCCACTCACCCCACAGTCAGAGATCTGGGCCTAAATCCATTGTTTCTTTGCTCGCCATTCCACTTTTGACCCAGCCATATGCAAGTGAGTCTTCACCCTGCTCCCCATGTGAACAGCCCACCCCGAACTGCCAGGCCATTTCCATCCAGGACCGGAAACAAGACTCCTAGGGATCGGTTTTGGGGTATCACCCCTCATCAGCCTGGATTGCCTGTATCCAGTGGCATGTGGAGCACAGGACCCACATCTGGGCATACCTGTCCCTCATGGTGACAAATTCAAAAAGAACATTTGAAGTTTCAAGGCCGTTCTGCATAGCAGTTTGTGATCTTAGTAGCCAACCAGAACGCTCCTTAAACAAAATGTTCAGTGGATTTATTTTGTACTATGTTTATACACATTGTGTGTGCTAACCCTTCTTTTGTAGATGTATTTTACAGATGGGTCAATATACATACATGCTCCCCTTGAGGACATATGTATTTGTTTGATAGATGATTATAGACTGTTACCTTCTGAATAACGCCATGCGTGTCTCATATGTTACCCCAGGCTTGCAGAACTGTGCTTTCAGTTCCAGATGGGGCCTGCTTAGAGCTTTATATAATTATAAAAACATACAAATGAAATTAATATCGCGATAATTTTCTGTTAATGTGCCAATCCATTCAAATAAACATAACACTTGTTTTGAGCTAGTTAATCCATCGCTAATTCCAATGCACTTGACTATAGTATATATAATCACTGAATGCAAAAGAACTGTAGCTGTTGCAAAAATACTTTACTAAATACCTGATCGAGAAGTCAAGTTTGAGTATGTCGTTCAACAATGCATCAGTTCCACTGTTTTAGTTACAGTCTATGCTCGCAAAAGGGTTTCTAAATTGTTCAAATCACCTACTCGACATATTAAACATTGAGGACCAGATTCACTAGGAATTTGACTGTGTAAATTGATTGATTCACTAATGGCAATTCAGTCATTCTGTCCACAAAGTTGAATTTGTGTTCATAAAGGGTTTTTATCACACTGCACAAAATCAGGGCCAGTGGAATTACTAGGCAGAGGAGGGCCAAATTATGTGGCAGGGTTGAGCAAATTATGTGGCAAGAAAAGGCAATTATATGACATAATACAACACATTTGTCATAGTATTACTTAATTATTTTGTGACTTTTACATTTTTTAACACTGCCTCAGCATTGGTTGCACCTCTTTTGTTCCAGTTTGGCCAAATATAGCAATAAGCAACAGAAAGGCGACCAGTCAACCTTTGCATAGGGCCTTTCACTGCGTGGCAACACGTGTTACTACGTTTTTAGTAACATGAACCATTTGAGCAAGAAACTAATTTTTTGGTTAAAAATCTACAGATTATGTGGCAAATTCAGCAGATTAACAAATAGTCGAAAAACGGCGCAGCCACACAATTGCATAATTCCAGTGGCCCTGCATATAATGTGAGACTAAATCTGCTCAAGTGAGCAGGGAGTAGGCGTGTCAGGCCAGGGATGCAGTGGAAAATGTGTGCACACCTACAAATCTACCGGTCTGTTGGTATTTGCAAACTCTTTTTAGTCTCATTCCCAAACTGAAAAGGAAGGTGCTTCCTCAGCTCCGGTGTCTTCACCTAAGCTTTCTCCCCAAAAATACTCCTTCCTCCCCATTTCATTGCCTCTGCAGCACTTTGAGGTACAGCCAAATTCTGTGATATTAAGGCACGTGTCCTTTCATTTCTGCTAAATTAATACAACTTCTATTTTCATTACGGTTTCCTACTGCTACTTCTCTGTCTTGTTAAATTTCTAGTTAAAAATATGTACACTTTTTTTTAATGAACTATGAATCTTTTTGCATCAATGCATAAGCCAATACTATTTGTAGTTCCGGACAAAAGAATAATAGAAAAAATAAGCAAAAAGAGTACAGTGAAGGCTTTTAAGGTGGAAAAAACTAATAATGCAGTCCTACCATTTATTCCCTTAAAGTCATTTGACAGAACTAATAGACAGATCAATGTATTGGAACTCGACCAGTGTCATCCTGTTTTGCATTCATGAGCTCCGCAGTTCAGCAAATTAGCAATAAACAAATGCTTGCCCTGCACTGCAGGCGTTTGAGACAGAGCATAATTAGAAATACGGTGCAGTTTCTATTCCTTACAGTAACTTGCCACTGTACAACACTAGTCTTTCCACACAGCAGATGACAGCCTGAAAGGAATTTATCTTTAATGTCGATTTCTTTTCTTTGACATCAGTTCAGAGCTTTAAATGTCACCGAAAGGACATATCACTGGAAACAAATGACAAAGGGTCTTCTTCATCTTACTTCAAAACATGCAGTGCATAAAGTATTAGGAATTTAATATTGAAAAATCACAAGATATTTCACAGCGTGTTTTGCATCTGCCTTGCAATGCTTACATTAAAGCATGTCACGCAATGCTCTGCAGTACTGCATACCGCAGCAGTTATACTTGCCTTCATGTCTATTTTATTGTATTTCTGGATTTAGCGTGACGTTCAGTTGTAATCATTTTCGTTTGATGTAGTTTCTTACACCTACGGAATCAACAAAAGAAATACAAGCATGGTACATTGACCTTGATGTCCATCTATGGCTACAGCTAAATATTTATAAGAAATATTATCCGAGGGTGAGAGCACTCCAAAGTAGTGATTGACCAGGGTGGAGTCAGAAGGTCGGCGGGGGTAGCCAAAAACCAGACTCTGCCCTGGTCCAAATCTACCTGGGAGTGCCCTCCCCCTTGGATAATATAGATGATGTAAATGAGACCCTTAAAACTGAAGGTGTAGTTCACAAAATTGTTTCTTAGATAGTGTGTTTTTATGAGACTACTTAGATGGAAGGTTAAAAGAAGCATACCTGATAACGTTCAGTCCTTTTTTCCCATTGAAATCCATTATAATGAATGTCTGGTTTTGTTGATCGTGCCATACTAAAGTTAGGAATTGTGCTGAGTTCTAAGGTGGTTTTACCCTGGGAAAAATGCTGATCCTTTCCTGGGATCTGATGAAGACTGTGGAGAGAAAACAATTTTCTCTCACAATTTTCAGATAGAGATTATGAAACACATTTTCTGTAAATGTCTATCAATTCACATATAACTTTCTCAGCCATGTGAGAAAAAAGTCTGATATGATAAGTAAAACATATTGTCAACAGCAGCAGCAGCTTGTCAGTTGATTCCCCATTTTTAGGTCGAGCATTCGAGACCTCTTGTATATACTTTAGTATATACTTATATGTGTATATACTTTGTGGGCTCTGGAGATCAGCCCTAGGACTTGTCTGCTTCCGCTTAGGGACTTTTTATTCTGTTCAACTGCCTCTTTTTAACTGTCTTAATAGAAGACAAACCAGTAGAAGTCAGTAAAATACCAGAATTGCTCTCTGCTTGTTCAACTGCCTCTATTTAACTGTCTTGATAGAAAACGACCAGTAGAGGTCAGTAAAATACCAGAATTGCTTTCTGCTGAGGGACTTTCTTTATTTTATTTTACTGGCAACTGCCTCCATTTAACTTTCGTGATAGAAAACGACCAGCAGAGGTCAGTAAAATACCAGAATCACTTTAGCATTCTCTAGATTCCAGTCCATAGAAATTGTCTTCCACGAGCGCCCGTAGACAATAATATTTTTTTCAAATCTTGTATTTTCAGTGATATGACCACCGAAGGCCCTGATTTTATATTAAAAACAGAGCTTTGGACTATACCACTTCCCGCTGAAAGGCAATATTTCTCTCCATGTGTTCCCATACCTGGTGTGTCACGCAGTTTGGTGATTACTTTTCCTCCATGTTAAAGAACAGTAGATGTTTAGGCACTCAGGCTAATGTGCTGCATTGCTAAATACATATAAGGTCCCAAAGGCGAGACCGATTGCATTGCAAATGCTTGTTCTTATTGTAGCTTCACCTCAGACTAGAGTATTAACTTTCTATATTGATGACAAATGTGAGGCAGCCCTACACACCACTTTGCTGGAATCGGACCTGTGGAATTCAAAGCATTTTCAACAGAGGAGACTGCAGTGAATGAACAAGATGAATTTCATTCTTTCATGGAAATTATGGTTAGTGCTCTAGAAACTTAAAATGAGGACACATTTGCTATACATACTTAAATATCTTCTGAAGTGTCGTGTGAGTTAGCAATGATGGAACCCTTTTGGCTCCTGATGGACTCAGAAGAACTGTGACGTAAACATTAGAGCGTGGTGAAGTGAATTCAGGTTTAGGTTACATGCAGACGAAAAAAGACGTGTTCTACTAAGCTCCGTGTATGACACAGTCATTAGTGGTACCCAGGCTGGGGAGGACACTACAACTGGCGAATAGATAGAGATAAGTAACCCAAAGATAAACAGTGCTCTCCCAGAGAGTTTGCTGTGGTCCAGTAAACTGCTTATGTGTGCCACGTGTGCCTCAGTCGAAGTGCAGAATCGACGTTTGGCGTATGTGGAGTCAAAGCGCAACTCCAGCCAGTGTGAAGCATTTGAAGATAACGAAAGCCTTACTGAGAAGTATACACATCGTTGGCCAAAAACCTGCTGGTAAGGCCATAAAGAGAAGTACCTCACTAATACACAACCTAGATATATATATCATATGGAGTAATAACATTAAAGGTGGATACAACCATGTTTTGAAAGAGCAGCAAATAGCGACAGCAAATTGCAAGATAACGCTGTGATCAGAAGCACTGCAAGGCAGAGATCAACCAATCGTCAGACAGTGCAAATAAACGCCTAAAACACAGCGATTCAGATACAAGAAACAGAAATTTGCTTACAAGAACTGAGTAAAGTGAATCATTATACCACAGCGTTGTGGGAAGTGGCCCCAAAGAAATGCCCGGGTTGTGCTTAATGAGCCTTCAATACACAAACCGGCACTCCACTAAAGCTGTTGGGTGGTGGCTCAGGACAACTCCAAAAGGTCTCCAGAAAAGTGAAGGGCTCCATTGGAGACCAAGATGGAGGTCAAGGTCCATGTTGACCTGGAGTCCATTCCATCACAGCACAGGGCCTTAGACATGGTATGAATTAAGCGGGTCCTAGCAGACAGCAACAGTGTCAGAGAGAACTCCACTCTCAATGTCAGCCAATCTCATAAATGGTTACAATGCCAAAGTCTTCCTGAAACCATCACCACCATTCGATACTGCCAAAAAGCAGAGTACTGGTGACAGATGGACTGCTCGGATAGAGAAATTTGATGATTTAATTGATGCACTAGAAGAAACAGATAACAAGACAATTATCTAATACCTTATAAATAGGGCTCCCGGTTTTCCGTATTTACAGATTTTTACATATAAATACAGACGGAAATCGATATTTCCTTTGTCTGTATTTATATTTAGAAACGGCAAAATACGAGTAAATGTTGCCGCGCTGCTGTACTCCAGTGCAGAGTTTCCTTGCCACGCCCCTGTTTCCCGGAAATTCCATCCAATCCCTTCCAATCAGGGTCTTTTAGTGCCCTCGTGTGGACCTATGGGCTCAGGGTCTTTCAGTGACGATCGTCCTCTTCAGCCAATCCTGGTCTGATCCAAGCGTCACTGTGTGGGCGTGCCAACACCTCCGGCCCCTCCCTCATAACTTTTGTCCTTTATTTTGGGGGCTCACCTGCCTATTTTTCCTGTTTGCCTGCACCACGGACCACTGTTTGCCTGCACTACGGACCACCAGGTGCCTTCCTGTTGCCACCATCAGCTTTAGTTCTGCGCCAGCCCGCCGCCATTCCTACTCGCAAGGTAAGTGCGTTACGACTGAATTGTTTGTTGCGGGTAATGAAGTCGAACAGAGGCGTTTGGAAGACTGCTGATTCCTTCCAACAAAAGTCTGGTAATGTCTGCTTGGCGATCGAATTCACATGTGGCCCCGTGCGCACTCACCCCCAGCACCCCGTGCACTCCACCTACTCCTTTCACCGCACTCAGCGTGTTGTACCGCACTCACCCTAACCCGAGTGACCCTAATACTTGTGGGGAGATTAGGGTCGTATATCCCCTTCTCTGTCTCACCCACTCGGAAGCCCTCCGGCACACTTTGTTGGGCCGCCGATCGGAGTAGGGCGGTTCCGGTGTGAATCTGGCACCTGCTTTGTTAGCGGTGGCCATGCTGTCGCCTGACCCGATCCGTACTTTGTGGTTTGCTCCCTGCCTCCCCCTGAGCCCCAGGACTTTCAGTATGCAGTTGGGGGACGGATCACTGCCTTAGCTGCTGATTGCCCCCGGCAGGGTATTCAACATGCACCAGTGAAGTTGGGGGCTCTGTTTGTAGTGCATGGGCCGCACAGTTGGGGGCACCAGACCCTGAGCGGAGCATCTTTTAGGGGCAGGGGTACCAGTGTGTGGGGTACCAGTGTGTGGGGGTCCCTGCCTCAATGGAATCAGTGCAGGGGCACCCAGGGATGATCTAGTTCCTCCCCCACTACACCACGCAGGCCCAGAGTCTCTGGTGCTGGGGGATACCATCATACTACAATTTGTAGCCCCCTTCCTGTCGGCCGCCCTCACTCCTACTGTCTGTTGCATGGCTTGGATGGTGGTGGTGACGGAGCTGCCATTGCTTGGGTGTCTCTTGGGTTTCTTGCTGGTGGTCTGTGCTGCTCCTGTTTGAAGCCCTATTAGGCTGTTAGTGGCCTAAAGCAGGGCATACTGAACCAAAAGTGCGATTGGGTGGTAGCGCTCAGGGGACCTTTTCTTCTGCGCTCCCTTTAATCATGTAGATACCCTTTTTGGCCATGCTCCTTCTAGAGACACTTACCTTTTTATCCTACTTAAAGCGTGGGCGGGAGAGGGTTATGGCTGTCTCACACAAACATAGAGAAGTATACAGTCTATCACCAAATTGCATCGCCTTTCTTAGGCACTGAAGCCCAAGTGCCTGAAGGTGATTCAGTTAATAGAGTGTGCAATATGAAATGGAAAGTGTTACTAGGTATATGAATTACCATCTACGCCTTTTAGCTTAGGACACAAAAAAGCTGTTAACAGTGATAGGCTGCCCGTGTTTATCAGAAGGCCTTGAGTGCCCCATTCAGAACACAGCCATAACAGGAACACAGACACCCTGAACAGTGACATCAGGTGCCGCAATTGGTCAGTGTTACTGGAAAAAGGTGCGCCCTGCTTATGTCGGAAATTATCAACACTGTTTATGTGACAGCAGAATCTGGGAGTGGTGAAACTGCTTTCAGAAAACAGGCATTCCAGTTCACTGCAACAAGCGCCCATGGGGTGTCTGTGATAGTATACATTGCAATAGCGTTTTAAAACTCTGTACTGATTGAAAGAAAACTCTCATCAAACAAAGATATTGACCATCTTGCAGTAACTCCAAGCAGAACAGTTAAGAGGTCATCAAAATGTATTCTTTTCTAGATATACCGATTCCCCCTGGTCTCACGTTTGACTGGGTGCAAGGGGCCGAACTACACACAAGCTTTGAACTCTGGGTGGTGAACACCTGACGGTGGGTATGGGAGACATGGGGGCTAAATGGACTCTTCAGGGCAGGTAGGATTAGAACGTGCTACATGTATTTGAAGAAAAAATACCAAATATTTTAGTTAGTCTCCATTCTGTAGGCAACCTAGGTGGCTGGTGACCATAAGATGTTGTCTCTCAATCATTGCAACAAGTACTTCCCGGGCTAATGTCACTTGGTGTGAGAGCCATGCATGCCACTCCAGCACCAGGGGATCGTATCCTCCGCCCCTAATGTGGGTGGGTGGGGGGCTTGTGGTGTTCCTTTTAATTTGTTATTAGTGTGTGTTGCGTTGCCATTTTTAGTTTGTTGTTCCCTCTGCTCTCCGTGTACAAGCAGATGCACATGTGTTTTTGGGGCGGGTATGACTATATTGGCATTATTTTACAAGGAAAATACTAATTTTGTACTGGGATGAGATCGCGCTGCAATCTTCATGGCTCATGTTTGCTTTTTATCTATGTGTGCCAGTTTATATAACTCGTAGGACTTTGTCTCTACCCCTTCCCTCGTTTGAGCAGCAGCCAATTTTGAAGCTGGCCTTAGGACTTCTGAGCAAAAAGCAGCATGACCAGTAAAAACAGATGGTCTTTGGAACCTGAGGTCAATCTGCTGCCTAGTTCGATTTGCACACCATTGCTTTGCCAATATAAAATGTTAGTTCTATGTCATTGTGTAGAAAAATTAACATTTATCAAAGTAGTGTGTGTGGAGGACAGAGCACTATGCTGCAACTTATACTGGTGTAACATGTGACGTACGGTGTTTGTAGGAGGTAATTCTGCACTATATGTGAGGGGTCTGTGTTCACTTTGTGTGTCTTGCTTTCAGTGTGTTGCACTCTTCTGACTCGCCTGCTGCTGCAAGGTCCTGACGTCACTTCCTGTTTAACACTTATTAAGGTAAGCCTGTTAAGTTTAGGGTTCAATACTTCCTTGAGGTGCCCCGTTTACCTTTGCACTTCTATGTAATTATTAGCACACTGTTTAAAAGAGAGGTTGTCAATTTTGAATCGGTGGGCCCACTCGGCCTTTCATCCTTATCAGGTCGATAAAACACCTAGTTTTAAGTCAGTATGGTGTATGCCTAAGGTGAGGGTAACTGTTCAGAGAAAAAGCACATCATAAAACAACAAAAAAACACCATTTGTCTAACTCTGTCTCCCCACTGGAAAAACTAGAATTTGAAACCTTAAATAAAGCTTTTTTTAACTCAGAGGAAATCCGGAACCATAAGGCAACCCCTGCTGTGAGTCTTTCTGCCCTAAGGGGCCAATTTCGAAAGTTCCCCTGCTGTGAGTCTTTCTGCCCTAAGGGGCCAATTTCGAAAGTTATTCTTTTTCATAGTTTGGCCATGATGTCCTTTTGCATCATTTATTTTTGTGATATGACAGATAGATTACCAATAGCAAAAAAGATTGCAGAGGTCAGATTACATAGCACGTCACCATCGCCTCCATCTCGCTCGCCCACACTCCCCGCATCAGCAGAAGCACGAGCGGAGGATACTTCTTCTCCTATCTCACAGCGAAGACATGGAACAACCTCCCCCTCCAGCTCCAGACTGCCCCATCTATTCTGGAATTTCAAAATGATCTTAAGACCTGGCTATTTAAATGAGTCTCTCGGACCCTGCAAGTGCCTGGACACCCTCTCAGGTGATTCGCTGAGCTCTATAAATCAACTTATTGAGTGAGGGTGTGAATATATCAATGAAGAAACAATTGGTATATGTGAACATATTTTGATAAAGAAGAAACTATTTGCAACTAAAAATGTACAAGCTAAGATCAACGAGAAACATTGATGGATTTAATGCCTTTGGGGTAAAATTCCTACATACCCAATTCCGCAATGTAGATAATGGCTGAGTGTTTTGTCATGGTCACATACAGTATTTTAAACATCAAACCAATGGCTGCTTAATTGTTGAATCCTTACATTTATAGAGATGGGCAGCAAACGCAAGGACATTGACGATTACGTACAGGAGTATGCAGAATTTGAAGCCGTATCCCTTAAAGGGATGAAAATGTTCACCTGCTAGTCATGTCGAACAACTGTTGACATTGAAAACAGGGCAGCGGATAATATCAAAGCCCACCTGAGCAGCAAAACCCACGAGAGACTTTCTTCTCCAGTCGTAAAGAAGGCCCGCATGGAGCAAATGACCATGGAGCAAAGCACAACTCGTGCACGCCAAAATATTGAAGTGGCTGCGGATATCCCGCACAAGTTTGTGAAAGCTCTGTGTGAAGGTGGTGTTCCACTTCACCAGACTGATGGTCCAATTGGAGAGCTGATTAGGCAGCTGTGCCCTGCAGCAAGGACAATGTGCAAATCCAGCCAAATGTATGAAAAATATCTCCCCGAAGTGTTTGAAGCACAGCTTGAAACATACGTCAAGCTGTAGCAAATGTCCCTATCTCTTTAACAATTGACGAAACCACAGAGGTGCATGGTGACCCAGCCATTGGAACATTGGTCACATATTACTGTGATGATGAAGAAAAGGGTCGCCGCTCAGCCTTAGTTAACATCACTGTATCTGATGAGTGTAATTCTGCTAAAATTGCCTTAATTGTATACAGTGTGCTTCAAAAGTTGGGTAAATCATGGCATGATCTTGTTGCAATATGTTCTGATTCTGCATCCTATATGACAAAGGCAGTAACTGATTTGCGCGCTGCTCAGAGGATTAATTCCATCCATATAAAAGATCCATGTCATCTTATACATGCTGCTGTTTCCTATGCTCTGTCTCAGCCTGAAAACCGGGACATGTATGATTTTGTTATAAAGGCTGGAGCAGTATTTAAGTATGCGCGAAACTTAAAACGCATTTATTCGCAAGGAAATGTAGACGGGAGAATGAGATATCCAAGGGCGGTTGTTGTGATCCGATGGTTCAGCTGGTATGAGGGAGCAGTAAGACTTTTGGAAATATGGCACTACTTCCTTGCTTTTGTAAACAATGAAGAAGCCACTGGATCCAAAATTGATCACCTACGCAAACTACTCGGCCCCAACAGTGCAAACCACCAATCTTTCTATGTGAAGTTGCATTTCATTGTTAAAACTCTCACTGGTATCATCAACATTCAGAAGAGGCTCGAGTCAGAAGAAACACATGCCCACCAAATATATTCAGCCATAGATGTTGACATGGCTTTGGCATTGGAGCAAGACTATACGCAAGACCCAATGATCGCCAGTCTATTGCAAATGTTACCACAAAAAAAGCAAATGCCCTAATAAAAGAGATGATTACTTTTAAAGATGCACTGAAAAACAAGTGGGATGCTGTCCTAGCTCGTAACATAACTGGGCAAATGAGTTACAGCTCTTTTTGGAAACGGGTTACAATCCTGGACCCATTCAAGAAAGTTCAGTTTAGTCAGGATTTCAATGATTACAAAGATTTATTCATGTTGGTTGGAGCTTCTGATGATGTAATGAATGTTGTAGAAGAAGAATTCAAGAAATATGTAATGCACCCTATCCCACAAAAAGACATCAGGGCAATGACATACTGGCGTTCTCAGAAGCAAGAATGGCCAACACTGTGTAATCTTTCTTTGAATCTTTTGGCCATTCCAGTATCATCAGCAAATATTGAATGGGTTTTCAGTGGTCTTCATTTGATTAACAAACCAGAAAGAGCCTCAATGTCCTCAAAGTCTCTTGAAATGCACATGTGCTTGTACTACAATGGCAAAGTTTTCAGATGAATGTATTGTGTTGACCAATAACAACCGGTCGCAGGTGTGCATTGTCAATTTAAATAAATGTGGAAAAATACTAGCTGTAGCGTCGTCTTTTGCTTGTGGCAAAAATAAATGTGGATAAATACAGAAAAAATGCCCAAAAAATAAATATGGATAAATACAGACGGAAATGGCAAAAAAATAAATACCATAAAACCGGGAGCCCTACTTATAAATCTTGCTGGTGAAGGTGTAAAAGAAGTCATAAAGAAAATGCCTTGAGCTGACATAATTACAGACCATCAAATCAAAGAAATCTTGAACCCCAAGTTCAATCCAATGCCAAATGTAGATTACAAAAGGTAAATTTTCAGTCAAGTATGGCAAAAAGTTGGTGAAACTATAGATAAGTTTGTTAAGAGACTGGATAAGCTCATCAAACACTGTAAGTTTAATGAATTTAATGATGAGGAAGCTATACGTCTCAGAGTTATTGACGGGTGTCTGTCAGATTCATTAAGATGATGAATGCCGAGAGAAACTCTTTCTCTGGAGGAAGTTCTCATGGCTGTCAGAGCTGAAGAGCGTGCTGATCGACAGGCTGCTGACATGTAGGCAGGAGGCGCCCAGAGTGAGTCAGTCATGAACATTAAAAGTAAGCCAAAGCACAGGGAACAAGGACACAGAGTGATGTCTCCATGGAAAAAGATGTTGTGCTTCAGGTGTGGAATTTTGTTTCCACATGGAGGTAAATGTTCTTCCGTTGGATAGGTTTTCAAAGGCTGTGGGAAGGAGAACTATTCTGTAAAAGTTTGCATGGCAAAGGAAAAAGAAAGTGCGTCACGGCACAAAGACAAAATGGCCGCCCGAACATTCCAAAAGCAATGTTCGACGCACGCCCACAAGGCCAAGCAACAACAGCAGTTGAGTCAAATTGACAGCAAACAAAGTTGATCGTCATCTAAATCAGCGTCAATAAGTTCTTCAGTATCAGTAGCAAGTGAAAGGAGGAAGATGGCTATGCAATGTCAATGTTTACCTCAGAAAAATGTGTGCATGTTGGACTGGCAGCCTGTGAAGAAAAATACAAGTAAAAAAGAAATCGACATGAAAAAGCACCAAAGTTATTCAAACATTGTCCAAAGATTACACTAAAAGTAAGTGGTTGCTCAATACCTTTTATTATCGACAGTGGTGTGTCAATAAACATAATGCCTGAGGAGAAATACAATGAACTATCTACATTGCCACAACTTGCACCATTGAAAACTAAAGTGTATACATGGGCTGCATCGATGCCATTAAAAAGTCAAGGTTAATTTGTAGCAATGATTGAACACAAGAAAACAAAAGTATAAGCACCCATTTATGTACTTCAAGGTATGGAGACAAGTGCCTG
Organism: Calotriton arnoldi; assembly: GCA_963921515.1. Classification (NCBI taxonomy): domain Eukaryota; kingdom Metazoa; phylum Chordata; class Amphibia; order Caudata; family Salamandridae; genus Calotriton; species Calotriton arnoldi. The sequence continues at coordinate 2,759,845 of CAWUFW010001021.1, read as the reverse complement.
TTTACTCAGCTTCAGCACAGCTGCTGATATGGGAGTGATATCAGTGAACTATAATATGAATACTCATCACAAAATAGTAAGTCAGTTCCCTTTGTTGTTTCATGGGTTAGGAAAACGCAAGACAATGAAAGTACAATTACTCATCAATAAGAACGCCCATCCTATTGCTCAAAGATGCATAAGAATTGCATTCCATTTACAGGAAGCTGTTGAAACAGAACAGGAATCATTACTCAAACATGATCTCATTGAACGTTCCACTGGTCCAACGCCATGGGTTTTCCTGTAGTGGTATTACCCAAAAAGGTCAGTAAAGAGCTCTACACATCTGCGTTGATATGCATCAAGTGAACAGGGCAAGTGAAAGAGAACGACATCCAGAGCACACATTGCTGACATGGTAACACAATTGAATGGTACAAAGGTCATCAGTTGGAACTCGAGGAGATTTGCAGGCACATTACAACCTTTTCTACATATTTTGGTCTGTTCTGTTATAAAAGACTATGTTTCGGTATGTCATCAGCTGCAGAGCTTTTTCAAGATGTCAATCGACGTATCATAGAGTCTGTCATGAATGCTTTCAACTATAGTGATGACATGTTGGCTTTCGGAGATATACAGAAGGAGCACGATAAAGCTCTCATGCAAGGGTGTCATTTACTTGTGGATGCAAGTTTAACTTTGAATGCCAAAAAATTTGAGTTCCATAAGACAAAGCCAAAATTCTTTGGCCATATATTTTCCAATGGGGGTATGACACCCGATCCAGCTGAAGTGCAAGCTTTGTCAACTGCAAGATGTTCCCATGTTATGTTCTTTCCTTGGCATGGCCAGCTAGTGTTCTAGATACATACGAGACTTTGCCGCCATGAGGGCTCAGTTGAGAGACTTGACAAAAAAGAAGGTTTCATTACATTGTTCATGTGAAGGCGAGTAAAGTTTCAAGAGAATCCAACAAGCTATAGAGAATGCTACTGAAATGCCATACATGGTCCAAAGCTTCATACAGAGGTTGTTGTTGACGCTAGCCCAGTCAGGTTAGGAGCAATCCTTGCACAGCGGACATCCAAATTCTCGAAGGCATATTGTGGCATATGCAAGCAGAAGTTTGTCCCAAACTGAATGTGCTTATTCACAACCTGAGAAAGAAAGTTTAGCAGTGGTGTGGGCTTGTGAGCATTTCCACGTCTTGTATGGAAAGCCTTTCACGCTTGTGACTGATCATCAAGCCTTATTGACCATCTTTAACAATCTACAATCACAAGAATACAACTATATAATCGTGCACCAGCCAGGGAAACATCAAAACACTGCAGACTACTTCTCACCAGTGCCTCTAAAGTGCCATGGTAACCCTTCCAAGTCAGCTGAAGCTTACATAAATTTCATCGTGAAATCAAGCACACCAGCTGCCATTTCATTGAAGCAATTTGCCACTGCCACAAGTCAAGATAGTGGCATGTTGAAACTAAAAGACATTATTACACATCAGTCTTGGAACCAACACACTCGACCTCTTAACAGTGACAGCAGTGGCGGCTCCTCGAGGGAGTGCTGCGGGGCGATGGGGGAGGGGCAGGGTGGGGGGTAGTGAACTACGGCATACAGCCGAACAGAGTTAAGTAACTAAATAAATAAAATGAATTACATTGCGCGCGCTGCATCGCCATTTGGCGTTGCTGCGCACGCAATGTAATTCGTTTAATTCATTTATTTAGTTACTTAACTCTGTTCGGCCGTAGTTTACTACCCCCACCCTGCCCCTCCCCAGCCCCGCCCCGCCCCACCGCCCCGCAGCACTCCCTCGAGGAGCCGCCACTGAGTGACAGTGAATACCAGAACGTTAAAAATGTCAAAGACGAACTGTCCATTGCTCAGGAAGGTGTTATCCTGAGAGGTTCAAAAATTGTTATTCTGGAGAGTCTGCGACAACAAATAATTGAAGTGGTCATGAAGGACATCGTGGAATCGTTGCCACAAAATGAGCTCTCTGAGACTGAGTCTTGTTGACTCATCTCGATGAGAGAGTTGAAAAAGAAGTGAAGGCCTGTTATCTATGCAACTGCCTTTTGTAGAAAACCACAAAATATACCTTAAACATGTCAGAGTTGCCAAAGCATGCATGGTAAAGAATTGCCGTTGACTTCTTAGGTCCTCTTGCCAATGGACATCACCTGATGGTGAGTGTTGATGAATACTCCCGTTTTCCATTGATAGAAGGTCTCTCATCTCTCACTCAAGAAAGAGTCATTGAGAAATTAGATGGCATCTTCGCAACATGGTGTGTTCCTGCAATCTTAAAAACTGACAATGGCCCACCTTTCAGCAGTCGAGAATTCAGAGACTTTCTCAGTTATCTAAATGTGAAGCATCAGAACAGCACACCTCTTTGACCACAGGCCAAATGCCTTGTCAAGCATTTCATGAGTACTCTTAAGAAAGCTATTCAGTGTGCTGTATTGGAAAAGCTTGACCCTAAAACTGTCTTGAATTCTATTCTTTAAGCTTACCATTCAACCCCTCATTCGACCACAGGTGAAGGCCCTACAACCTTGATGTTCAGGAGAGCCATGACGGGCAAGTTACCTCAATGGACCAAAAGAAGATAAAGTACTGAGGAAGGAACCCATATAAAAGACTTGGACCATAAAAGGAAAATGAAGGCCTATGCAAACAAACGCTGACATGCAAAAGACGTTACGTTCACTAGAGGAGATTGAGTGTTTGTCCGTCAGGCTAGAAAATAGAAATCTGATGCTCTACTTGATGCGGAGCCATTTTATGTTGTAACCAGCAGAGGACACATAGTGACTGTCCAATGTCCTGGGAAGTCTATTATGCAAGAGCCCTCGCATTTCCGACATGTGGCTCATCGCTCGTCAGGCACTGATGTCAATGTAGAGACTGGGTCTGAAAGTACAATTGAAAACCAACTGACTGCTTTTGTTCCTACATCACTAACACAGATCACAGAAACTTCTATTGCCTGTCCCTAGTTTCTGATGACACGATCAGGACGTGTGATCAGAGTGCCACAAAGACTTATCGAACAGCTATGATTTATATATTTGCAAAACATTGTAATTTTCTATTTAACAGAGGGCGAGATGTAGTGTTGTGTGAGTTAGCAATGACGGAGCCCTTTTGGCTCCTGATGGACTTCGTAGAGCTGTGACGTAAGCGTTAGAGTGTAGTGAAGTGAATGCAGGTTTAGAAGGTTGAGTTCATGGTTACCCACAGATGAATAAAGACTTATTATACTAAGCTCCTTGTGTGGTGTAGCCATTAGCGGGTACCCAGGCTGGGGAGGACGCTACATCTTCCATATGAGAAAAAAGGTTTAGCATGCTGAGTTAAAAATGTACTACCAACACCAACAGAAATCTGTCAGTTGACTTTCCAGCGATCTACTGCAGATTAATCTCTTACAGGCACATGCATCAACCATTTTTGCGAGCGCAAACGGTGCGATTCGTAAAAATCGGCCGTTTGCGCCCGCAAAAAGGGCATCTGCGATGCATCAACCTGTCAGCCCTCGCAATTTAAGAAATCGCAAATTATTGAGATTTCTTAAATTGCGATTGCATTTAAGGAATTGCAAATTGCGATTCCTTAAATGCAATGCATGATGGAATCGCAAATTGCGATTTTGCTAATAGGGCGCAAATTACCATCAATTTGTACTTGATGGTAATTTGCAAAAACTCTGAAAAATGCACTAAAGTGCATTTTCCAAAGTTGTAGCTTACACACACACATGTCCTTGGGGCATGTGTGTGCGCAACATGTGTGCATGAATCAATTACAGGGGTGCAACAGGGTGTCCTTTTGACACCCTTGCACCCTTGAAATTGCATGCGTAATTTGCGAGTACCTATTGGCATCAATTTAACTACTAGATCCTTATGATTGAGGGCTGCTGTGAGAAGGTGAGTGAGTGAATGAGTAAGTGAGTAGTGAGTGTTCAAAAGTCGCCCTTTTTGGCCTGTTCCCCCCCATTTTTTGTGCTTAATGGTGGTAGCTGACTCTGACTGTGTCCTGGGCTCTGCAAGTCAGTCCCTGGGCCACTGCTATGCTAAACACAAACACAGTCCAGGGAGGGCCTGGCTTGGCAGTTCGGGCTGGACTGTTCCCATGAGGCACAGGGTCAAGACTGATTTGCATATGGCTGGGTTCAAACTGGAATGGCATGGTGAGCAAAAAAACGATGGATTTAGGCCCAGATCTCTGTACTGGGGTGAATGTATGACATTGTTCTGCATTCTGTCCATCAACTGTTGTTTTTGCATTTGTCACCCCGAGTGGGACGGGTATTCCCAGACGTGGGTCCCGTGCTCTCCATGCCACTGGAATCAAGCTATCCTGGCTGAAGAGGGGTGAAACCCCGAAACCGGTCCTAGGATGCTTGTTTCCAGTCCAGGGAGGGCCTGGCTTGGCAGTTCGGGCTGGACTGTTCCCATGAGGCACAGGGTCAAGACTGATTTGCATATGGCTGGGTTCAAACTGGAATGGCATGGTGAGCAAAAAAATGATGGATTTAGGCCCAGATCTCTGTACTGGGGTGAATGTATGACATTGTTCTGCATTCTGTCCATCAACTGTTGTTTTTGCATTTGTCACCCCGAGTGGGACGGGTATGCCCAGACGTGGGTCCCGTGCTCTCCATGCCACTGGAATCAAGCTATCCTGGCTGAAGAGGGTGAAACCCCGAAACCGGTCCTAGGATGCTTGTTTCCAGTCCAGGGAGGGCCTGGCTTGGCAGTTCGGGCTGGACTGTTCCCATGAGGCACAAGGTCAAGACTGATTTGCATATGGCTGGGTTCAAACTGGAATGGCATGGTGAACAAAAAACGATGGATTTAGGCCCAGATCTCTGTACTGGGGTGAATGTATGACATTGTTCTGCATTCTGTCCATCAACTGTTGTTTTTGCATTTGTCACCCCGAGTGGGACGGGTATGCCCAGACGTGGGTCCCGTGCTCTCCATGCCACTGAAATCAAGCTATCCTGGCTGAAGAGGGGTGAAACCCCGAAACCGGTCCTAGGATGCTTGTTTCCAGTCCAGGGAGGGCCTGGCTTGGCAGTTCGGGCTGGACTGTTCCCATGAGGCACAGGGTCAAGACTGATTTGCATATGGCTGGGTTCAAACTGGAATGGCATGGTGAGCAAAAACGATGGATTTAGGCCCAGATCTCTGTACTGGGGTGAATGTATGACATTGTTCTGCATTCTGTCCATCAACTGTTGTTTTTGCATTTGTCACCCCGAGTGGGACGGGTATGCCCAGACGTGGGTCCCGTGCTCTCCATGCCACTGGAATCACGCTATCCTGGCTGAAGAGGGGTGAAACCCCGAAACCGGTCCTAGGATGCTTGTTTCCAGTCCAGGGAGGGCCTGGCTTGGCAGTTCGGGCTGGACTGTTCCCATGAGGCACAGGGTCAAGACTGATTTGCATATGGCTGGGTTCAAACTGGAATGGCATGGTGAGCAAAAAACGATGGATTTAGGCCCAGATCTCTGTACTGGGGTGAATGTATGACATTGTTCTGCATTCTGTCCATCAACTGTTGTTTTGCATTTGTCACCCCGAGTGGGACGGGTATTCCCAGACGTGGGTCCCGTGCTCTCCATACCACTGGAATCAAGCTATCCTGGCTGAAGAGGGGTGAAACCCCGAAACCGGTCCTAGGATGCTTGTTTCCAGTCCAGGGAGGGCCTGGCTTGGCAGTTCGGGCTGGACTGTTCCCATGAGGCACAGGGTCAAGACTGATTTGCATATGGCTGGGTTCAAACTGGAATGGCATGGTGAGCAAAAAAATGATGGATTTAGGCCCAGATCTCTGTACTGGGGTGAATGTATGACATTGTTCTGCATTCTGTCCATCAACTGTTGTTTTTGCATTTGTCACCCCGAGTGGGACGGGTATGCCCAGACGTGGGTCCCGTGCTCTCCATGCCACTGGAATCAAGCTATCCTGGCTGAAGAGGGGTGAAACCCCGAAACCGGTCCTAGGATGCTTGTTTCCAGTCCAGGGAGGGCCTGGCTTGGCAGTTCGGGCTGGACTGTTCCCATGAGGCACAAGGTCAAGACTGATTTGCATATGGCTGGGTTCAAACTGGAATGGCATAGTGAACAAAAAAACGATGGATTTAGGCCCAGATCTCTGTACTGGGGTGAATGTATGACATTGTTCTGCATTCTGTCCATCAACTGTTGTTTTTGCATTTGTCACCCCGAGTGGGACGGGTATGCCCAGACGTGGGTCCCGTGCTCTCCATGCCACTGAAATCAAGCTATCCTGGCTGAAGAGGGTGAAACCCCGAAACCGGTCCTAGGATGCTTGTTTCCAGTCCAGGGAGGGCCTGGCTTGGCAGTTCGGGCTGGACTGTTCCCATGAGGCACAGGGTCAAGACTGATTTGCATATGGCTGGGTTCAAACTGGAATGGCATGGTGAGCAAAAAACGATGGATTTAGGCCCAGATCTCTGTACTGGGGTGAATGTATGACATTGTTCTGCATTCTGTCCATCAACTGTTGTTTTTGCATTTGTCACCCCGAGTGGGACGGGTATGCCCAGACGTGGGTCCCGTGCTCTCCATGCCACTGGAATCAAGCTATCCTGGCTGAAGAGGGTGAAACCCCGAAACCGGTCCTAGGATGCTTGTTTCCAGTCCAGGGAGGGCCTGGCTTGGCAGTTCGGGCTGGACTGTTCCCATGAGGCACAGGGTCAAGACTGATTTGCATATGGCTGGGTTCAAACTGGAATGGCATGGTGAGCAAAAAACGATGGATTTAGGCCCAGATCTCTGTACTGGGGTGAATGTATGACATTGTTCTGCATTCTGTCCATCAACTGTTGTTTTTGCATTTGTCACCCCGAGTGGGACGGGTATGCCCAGACGTGGGTCCCGTGCTCTCCATGCCACTGGAATCAAGCTATCCTGGCTGAAGAGGGGTGAAACCCGAAACCGGTCCTAGGATGCTTGTTTCCAGTCCAGGGAGGGCCTGGCTTGGCAGTTCGGGCTGGACTGTTCTCATGAGGCACAGGGTCAAGACTGATTTGCATATGGCTGGGTTCAAACTGGAATGGCATGGTGAGCAAAAAACGATGGATTTAGGCCCAGATCTCTGTACTGGGGTGAATGTATGACATTGTTCTGCATTCTGTCCATCAACTGTTGTTTTTGCATTTGTCACCCCGAGTGGGACGGGTATGCCCAGACGTGGGTCCCGTGCTCTCCATGCCACTGGAATCAAGCTATCCTGGCTGAAGAGGGGTGAAACCCCGAAACCGGTCCTAGGATGCTTGTTTCCAGTCCAGGGAGGGCCTGGCTTGGCAGTTCGGGCTGGACTGTTCCCATGAGGCACAGGGTCAAGACTGATTTGCATATGGCTGGGTTCAAACTGGAATGGCATGGTGAGCAAAAAACGATGGATTTAGGCCCAGATCTCTGTACTGGGGTGAATGTATGACATTGTTCTGCATTCTGTCCATCAACTGTTGTTTTTGCATTTGTCACCCCGAGTGGGACGGGTATGCCCAGACGTGGGTCCCGTGCTCTCCATGCCACTGGAATCAAGCTATCCTGGCTGAAGAGGGGTGAAACCCCGAAACCGGTCCTAGGATGCTTGTTTCCAGTCCAGGGAGGGCCTGGCTTGGCAGTTCGGGCTGGACTGTTCCCATGAGGCACAGGGTCAAGACTGATTTGCATATGGCTGGGTTCAAACTGGAATGGCATGGTGAGCAAAAAACGATGGATTTAGGCCCAGATCTCTGTACTGGGGTGAATGTATGACATTGTTCTGCATTCTGTCCATCAACTGTTGTTTTTGCATTTGTCACCCCGAGTGGGACGGGTATGCCCAGACGTGGATCCCGTGCTCTCCATGCCACTGGAATCAAGCTATCCTGGCTGAAGAGGGGTGAAACCCCGAAACCGGTCCTAGGATGCTTGTTTCCAGTCCAGGGAGGGCCTGGCTTGGCAGTTCGGGCTGGACTGTTCCCATGAGGCACAGGGTCAAGACTGATTTGCATATGGCTGGGTTCAAACTGGAATGGCATGGTGAGCAAAAAACGATGGATTTAGGCCCAGATCTCTGTACTGGGGTGAATGTATGACATTGTTCTGCATTCTGTCCATCAACTGTTGTTTTTGCATTTGTCACCCCGAGTGGGACGGGTATGCCCAGACGTGGGTCCCGTGCTCTCCATGCCACTGGAATCAAGCTATCCTGGCTGAAGAGGGGTGAAACCCCGAAACCGGTCCTAGGATGCTTGTTTCCAGTCCAGGGAGGGCCTGGTTGGCAGTTCGGGCTGGACTGTTCCCATGAGGCACAGGGTCAAGACTGATTTGCATATGGCTGGGTTCAAACTGGAATGGCATGGTGAGCAAAAAAACGATGGATTTTGGCCCAGATCTCTGTACTGGGGTGAATGTATGACATTGTTCTGCATTCTGTCCATCAACTGTTGTTTTTGCATTTGTCACCCCGAGTGGGACGGGTATGCCCAGACGTGGGTCCCGTGCTCTCCATGCCACTGGAATCAAGCTATCCTGGCTGAAGAGGGGTGAAACCCCGAAACCGGTCCTAGGATGCTTGTTTCCAGTCCAGGGAGGGCCTGGCTTGGCAGTTCGGGCTGGACTGTTCCCATGAGGCACAGGGTCAAGACTGATTTGCATATGGCTGGGTTCAAACTAGAATGGCATGGTGAGCAAAAAAACGATGGATTTAGGCCCAGATCTCTGTACTGGGGTGAATGTATGACATTGTTCTGCATTCTGTCCATCAACTGTTGTTTTTGCAAACACAAACACATACATTGAGGTGCACTCATAATTGGCATGACCTACTCTATAAGTCCTTAGTAGATAATTGGGCAAAGGAATGAAAACTACCTATAAATCCCAAGTATATAATAGGGCATGGCAGTTTAGTAAGCAGCAGACTTTGTTGTACTTGCATGTGGGCACTGCTGAGAGCCTGAGGTCATTTTAAAAGCGGCCCGGTTTTGCAGCACTACTTTTAAAAGTAAATTCACTACAAACTCGACTTTGGTGGTATGGGAACTTTAAAAGTGATAATCTACCTTATTTTTACATATTAGGTACCTCCAAGATCTCTCCTAGGTGTTCCAGGAGTGGGGGTCCTGTACTTATGAGCAGGGGCTTTATAAAAGAGGTTTTATAAACCCTGGTGAGGAAGAAATTGCACATTTCATTTTCCCCATTGAAGATAGTTGGCCACATAGGCTAACATGGCAATATGTTATGGTCAGATAAATGTTGCTAGGAGATTGTGAAAATATCATTCAAATACTGAACAGAATGTTATTGATAAATCCAGCAACTTGACATTGTTGAATTTATCATAACTTGTACAGAAAAGAAGTAAGAAGACTTTCTTTTCTGTAAGCCAAAATCCAGCCTCTAGCACTCTTCCCTGATTGGTCAGCCCTGAGGGGATTAGCCAGTCTGCCTTGATTAGGTGATAAGTGGCCTGGCTGGGCAGAGGCTATCTGAGGGAGAGAGCTCTGTGTGGCACAGGAATGCCAGAGCAGAGGTTTGGGCCATAAAGCATCAGCTTCAAAGGAAGAACAGATCAAGCAAGCCTGTCAGCCAAGACCACCCCCTCTCCCTGCCAGATGGGAGGCTTAAGGAAGGAATTCACAGATGTGAGTGGGGGTGTTTATGAAAATAAGCCATCTTCTGAGTTTGGTTTAGTTAGCTCTTGCTGCTCTGCTGAAATGTTAGCCATGATGGATTGGGACAGAATAGTGCTTTCTGGGACAAGACTATGGCACACTTTGGAGGACGTTGTCATGCTTTGGGGTGTTGCCCTGCACCTTATTGGACAGGGGTGCTCCCCTGCTTGTCGCCAGAAAACACTGGATAAATATGTGAGCGGTGCAGAGCCTCTCAGTTCTGCTGCCTGAAACTACAAGAAGAAGGAGGACTGTCCTGCTGGAATCCTGATCTGCACACAAGGGCCTGCCTAGTGAAGACTGCGTCTGCTGCACTATCTAGGACTACAGCTCTGAGGACTTTGCCTGACTTCAAGAAGGAGTAAGGAGTGGACTTCCTGCAGCTACAGGTTAACAGAGCTTAACTGCCCCTTCTCCAGCCAGAGTCCCCCTCCTGGAGTGCGTCCAGTGGAGTTTTAAGGGGTTGACCAATTGCATTGTGGGAAGTGAAGTCCAGGCCTGCCAAGGACCATCTAGGAGATTCCAGACCCTCAGATTTGTGTTTTGGACACTTGGAATCCACCAGGAGACCTTCTGGAAAGACCCCCAGACGTTTGGCAAAGTTTGGGAACTTTTGGAAAAAAGCTTCGGAGATGATCGACCTGACTGCAAGAGCCAAGCCGACAGCCTTCAACCGCGACCCGGCCTGGATTCCAGGTTCATCCTGCTGAAGAGCTGCGGAGGTCCGACTTCCAGAGTTTGACCAGGAGCTCCCTGAAAGTCAAGCCGGTAAACCCTCACCGAATCTTGACTGGGCCCTCGGCAGTAAAAGCTCCAGAAATGTTTCTAAGTTCAAAGGTAAAATTTTAGCCGAGGCCTACCATGTGGGGTATCTGAGCCGGGCTCCATCGCAGTTGGCCTCAAACTGTGACTTTGTCCTGGTGAAGCGCGACCAGATGTCCAGAAGTGGCGCTATTGGTTTCTAAGCACTAGAAAAATTCATATCTCCGGTTCCCTACTTTGGATTTTCATGGTTTCAGTGTCATTTTAAAGATATAAATGTTTCCTATTTGTATAAATTGGTGTGGGATTTTTATTGTGTGTTGTGTCTTACTTATTTACTGTATTGGTGTTTTTAAATGCTTTACATACCTGTCTCTTAAATTAAGCCTAATTGCTCGATGTCAGCTACCAAGGGTTGAGCAAGGGACTAATTTATAGAGACCCTATTTAGGACCCCGTACCGTGTTGGTGACCTTGTTGCTGAAATTAGGTGACTACCTACCACTCGCAATAACCCACCTTCCAACAATAAGCGTCTTCCATCTTTGTGGAAGTTGTGCATTAAGGTAATATGCCCATAATGCCTAAGATTAAGAGTAAGAGAGTGTATGAACGAGTGACTGGGTAACATGCCACTGTGGGGCACATGAGAAATTAGCGGTAGTACCACACTGTCGAAATATAGGAAGAAACAGTAAGTAATGTTTCACTCCACCTACCATCACAATCTGCCCCAATTCAACATTTCAAAGTGGTACATAATTCCTTTCAGCATGAAGAACGGGCTGCGCCTGATATTCTGGAAGTACAGATGGAGATTCAAACAGATTTAAAGACATCTTACCACCTCATGTGTCTGTTTATGGCCACAATAACTAACTAGAATCTGTTAAGGTAATTGATTTATAGACTCCTTTCCTACCGGACCTCAATGACAACACCTCCATTTAAAATGTTGAACTCTATCCTCTAAGACAGGGTTCTGCAACTAGTAGTTCAGGAGCTACTGGTAGCTCTCTAGGAACCTGTGAGTAGCTCCCCTATGTGCACTCCAACCTCGTAAATGATAAGTTTTTCTTTGCTTGAATTAGGCATGTTTCCAAAATTGAAAAGGATTATTTAATAGTAAACTACATGTATTTTCAGAACTAGCTGATGTTTGCTTCAATATATATATATATATATATCTATCTATATATATATTCACTGAAAAAACCATAGGTTTCAGGGGCGTTATAGTTAGTTGGACATTTCACTCGTACAAAACCATAGAAATTCCCCGTTATAGTTAGTTCAGCTAACTATAACTCGCGCGCCCGCAATGCACTGCTGATGACGTCACATATTACATCACTCATGACATGGTCAGTGACAGCACTCATGACATCACTGATGACATCTCAAATGACATCACTGATGACATCATCCTTGTGATAGAGTGGCAGACCTCCTCTCACCCTAATATAACCTTTGATACACACGCTCAAAAATACAAAATAACATTTTCAAAACAATGGACATACCAATACCAGTTACAACACACCTATTCATTAATTCCAAGATCTACACACACATCCACTCATTCACCAACAGTCCCTATACAGTCACTCATACATGTACTCACTCATCATATGTACTCATACACCTATACATCCTGTTACACACCACCACTCATCCATAGAGTTACTCACACACATAGTCACACATGCAAACAAAGTATCAAACATCCATTTACTTGCATATACAGTTATACACACACTACCACACTTACTTCTACAGAAACTTACACATACTTACTCTCTTAAACAATCACTTATAGAAACACTTACTTATTTGTACAGAAACTCTTCCAATCTCTCACTCTCACATATACTCACTTATATACACCAATACTCACATATACTAGTTTAAAACATATGTAGTTACTCATAAAGACACTATTGAGACAGTCATTCACTCACTAACACATCCATACACATACTCATCCACCTATACAGTCCTGCACACATGCTGTCTTCAACACAAACAAACAGTGAGTCACTCATTCATGCATCTATGCACTAAGTAATACCCCCCACCGAACCATACAGACACTCAGACACTCATACTGATACTCAAAAAACCAACTAATAACCCATAAACACTCATGTAGCTACTCACCAACCCATGCAGCCACTTATACACAAAGTGAGAGACTGATACAGATATTTTCATATTTAAACATTACTCACTAACCCATGTATTCACTAAGATACACTTAGTCAGTTATACAATCAATTTTACAAAAAAATCATCCATTTAGACACTTATATACCCATTTATTCTTCCATCGACCTTGAGATATACATATATAAAACATATTTAATTTTCAGAAAAACACACATTCACTGGATGATGTCATGAGTGATGTCACTGACCATGTCATGAGTGATGTAATATGTGACGTCATCAGCAGTGCATTGCGGGCGCGCGAGTTATAGTTAGCTGAACTAACTATAACGGGGGAATTTCTATGGTTTTGTACGAGTGAAATGTCCAACTAACTATAACGCCCCTGAAACCTATGGTTTTTTCAGTGAATTTCTAAGGTTTTTAAATGCTAATTTCTAACTATAACGTGCCTGAAACCTATGGTTTATTCAGTGAATTTCTAAGGTTTTTTAAATGCTAATTTCTAACTATAACGGGCCTGAAACCTATGGTTTTTTCAGTGAATATATATATATTTATTATACTATGTATACATGTGAAAATGTCTCGGTCCCCTGTTTGCCTCGGTGGCACGGAAAAAATGGGTGGAACTGACGTCAGCACACCGACGAGGTCCTCTTATGGCTCCGATGACGTCATACGGTGTCGCGAGTGGAGCCGTGCTCGTTGACGTGGGAGAGCTAGGAAAGAATTTCTGTGGAATGCTGGTGCAGGGGATATTCACCTAAGTGTTCAGGCTAGTCTTTTGGGAGCAACTGTTTATGTTGCCACTCCAGAAACCGAAACCAGTGATCCGAGGGCAGAGGCCCTGCAGATGGCACACGAGGTGGGGTGCCCAGTCGTGTGCACCGGCGGGGCAGCGAAGTGACAAGCACCACAACCCACAAAAAAGGTAACGAGGGCACTGAATAACACAGGATCTTCTCTTTGTATCTGGCAGGAACAACGAAGTTAAAATGCCCTAGTACCAAAATGTAGAATTAGTGCTACAACGGTCTTCAAGAGGACCTGCGATGCCGCTTCTGCCTCCCGTACCCTGGAGGCGGCACATGGGTCACGCGGTACGGTCATGCTGCGGTGGGACGCACACTCGTTGACCTCTCATGGCACTGCTCCACACTTCAGGGAAGATGCTTTCCATTAGCTATGTTTTCTGATGACATGTCGCGCCGGCCCCGTCCAACAACAGAACTCCTTTAGATCCAAACAGACTCTTCCACTCTCTCACCGGAAGTGAAACCAGGCCACGCGGACACTTTCACAATACAACAGCCGGGAATGCACTTTTCGGTAAAAAAACCACATTCCTTCCTCCTAATTTATCAAATAAACGACTCACTGAAGAACAGGGGCCAGCTTCGATCGGTAAACAGCCGTTACAACGACTTTTTACTTTGCGATACCATTACAACGCATGCATTACCACGCATGCGTTGTACATCACGAAGTCATTACTACGCATTTTTAGAACGCATGGTCATTTACCACGCATCCCTTTACAACGAATTTTGTTGTAAAGGTATGTATGGTAAATGACCATGCGTTCTAAAAACATGTAGACGATCCATGTCGTTGTAAGGAAACAGAGGCTGTTCTGTTTCCTCACAACGACGTGCACCGCCCTCAGAGATGACGTGAAGCAGGAACCACGAGGAGAGAGGAACCATGAGGAGTGAGAGGTAAGGGGGATTGGGCATGGGGTGGGGGTTTCTTTTCTAGGGTTTAGGGTAGTGCAGTGGTGTTTGGGTGGTGTAGGGGGTCGTGCTGGGGGTAGTGTTTTAGGGTTTAGGGTAGTGCAGTGGTGTTTGGGTAGTGTAGGGGGTCGTGCTGGGGGTAGTGTTTTAGGGTTTAGGGTAGTGCAGTAGTGTAGGGGGTCGTGCTGGTGGTAGTGTTTTAGGGTTTAGGGTAGTGCAGTGGTGTATGGGTAGTGTAGGGGTCGTGCTGGGGTAGTGTTTTAGGGTTTAGGGTAGTGCAGTGGTGTTTGAGTAGTGTAGGGGGTCATGCTGGTGGTAGTGTTTTAGGGTTTAGGGTAGTGCAGTGGTGTTTGTGTAGTGTAGGGGGTCATGCTGGGGGTAGTGTTTTATGGTTTAGGGTAGTGCAGTGGTGTTTGGGTAGTGTAGGGGTCGTGCTGGGGGTAGATTTAGGGTTTAGGGTAGTGCAGTGGTGTTTGGGTAGTGTAGGGAGTCATGCTGGGGTAGTGTTTTAGGGTTTAGGGTAGTGCAGTGGTGTTTGTGTAGTGTAGGGGTTGTGCTGGGGGTAGTGTTTTAGGGTTTATGTTAGTGCAGTGGTGTTTGGGTAGTGTAGGGGTAGTGCTGGGGTAGTGTTTTAGGGTTTAGGGCAGTGCAGTGGTGTTTGTGTAGTGAAGGGGTCATGCTGTGGGTAGTGTTTTAGGGTTTAGGGTAGTGCAGTCGTGTTTGTGTAGTGTAGAGGGTCGTGTTTTAGGGTATAGGGTAGTGCAGTGGTGTTTGTGTAGTGTGGGTGGTCATGCTGGGGGTATATTTAGGGTTTAGTGTAGTGCAGTGGTGTTTGGGTAGTGTAGGGAGTCGTGCTGGTGGTAGTGTTTTAGGGTTTAGGGTAGTGCAGTTATGTTTGGGTAGTGTAGGGTGTCGTGCTAGGGGTAGTGTTTTAGCACTTATTTTTCTTTCTACAGCACTAACCATAATGTCTATGGCAAAATGAACCCCCTCATTTTGTACCTTTTAAATTAAATGTTTTAAGTGTTACCAGTTTATTCCAATCAAGATGGCTTCAGGTGTGCCATACTTTTGTCATAAGTAAGACTGTTAGCGCTCTAGTTGTTCTTTAGAACACTCTGGGAAGCTGCAGTAGAACACAAAGGCATCAACTGACAGGCTGCTCCTGTTGAAATATAACAGGAAGATATTTGAGATCACACTTGAAACATGTCCTAATTTTTCTTTCTACAGCACTAACCATAATTTCTATGACAAAATGAACCCCATCATTTTGTTCCTTTTTAAATTAAATGTTTTAAGTGTTACCATTTTATTCCAATCAAGATGGCTTCAGGTGTGCCTTAATTTTGTCATAAGTAAGACTGTTAGCGCTCTAGTTGTTCTTTAGAACACTCTGGGAAGCTGCAGTAGAACACAAAGGCATCAACTGACAGGCTGCTCCTGTTGAAATATAACAGGAAGATATTTGAGATCACACTTGAAACATGTCCTAATTTTTCTTTCTACAGCACTAACCATAATTTCTATGACAAAATGAACCCCATCATTTTGTTCCTTTTTAAATTAAATGTTTTAAGTGTTACTGGTTTATTCCAATCAATATGGCTTCAGGTGTGCCATACTTTTGTCATAAGTAAGGCTGTTAGCGCTCTAGTTGTTCTTTAGAACACTCTGGGAAGCTGCAGTAGAACACAAAGGAATCAACTGACAGTCTCTGCCCTTGATGGATGTACATGTTTTACTGAGAATGTCAGACTTCATTCTCACATGACTGAGAAAGATAATGTGAATTTACAGAAAATATGCTCTCATTTTAGCTTCTGGAGCACCTTCCAAAACTGTATGGGACAAACATGTGAAAATAGTTTTCTCTCAAACATGATTCATGATATCCCAGCAGAAGGTTTTTCACAGGAAAAATCACCTTAGAACACACCACAATTCCTGAAATTAGTATGGTAGCATCAACAAATGAATTCTAAATTAAATAAAGTCTGTTATCACCCTTTATAGTTCTCCTTTTGGTAACCCTCAAAATCTTCGATTCACTACAATGCATTTCAATGGGGTACTATCATTTATATTGGTCCCAAGATGGCTGCCAGCAATTCCAGGATGAAGTGCTGACAGCCAATCAGATCTCACGATGACATGTGTGGTTAGGCTCCGCCCAGATATATATGTGTTTTCTTTTTCAAATTTCTCAGGAACTACTGAACGGATTTACACCATTTAAGCAAAAGGCACGACCCTGAGCCAAGGGCTACCTTTTTGGCAAATTTGGTGTAATTCCGTCCAGCAGTTCGGGCTGTAGCTGCGACTAAAGGTTGCCACGGAAAATTGCATGGGGAAAACACGTTTTGAGCCCCCCCTTTTTTCTCGGCCCCCGCTTGCCGAATCACCCCAAGACTTTCAAGATAGGAGTGGACCGGAGCGCCCCAACAAGTTGGAAAATTTCGCGAAGATTCGTCAACCGGCGCCAAAGTTATTTCAAATAGAATGGTGCGGATTTCCTATGGAAAATAGGTCCTAACTATAACTATCTACTGGCGACCGCCAGTAGATAATATATATATATATATATATATATATATATATATATATATATATATATATATATATATATATATATATGTGTGTATCTTTTAAACTCTGTTTATTAAGGTTTTTGCAGTACAACACATAATAGCAGAGGCAGTACAGGAAAGCCAAAACATGCTCATGGGATACCGTACAATACTGCACAGGACAAAACTGTGCATGGCGGGGAAGCAAGAGAAAGGCATAATTTGGAAGGCCACTTAAAGTGACGAAGCATTGGTACCAGTGGCAGCTTCTCTGCTATGGTGGAGGAGCGTTGCCCCACTGCTTTTAAGCAGTGTGAAGAAGAGAAACATAAAATGATAATAACTTTAAGTTCTTATCATTTTATACTTCGTGACGTTTCCTGCTGCTTTGCATGCGGGCGGGCGTTCGGGGCTGCTCTGCTCACAGAGCAGGGCAGGGGAAGAGTGGTTTGCCCACTCCTAAGTTCGCAATGACTGTTTGGTCGGCCCTCTCGGGCCGCCCAAACCAGTCATGCGCACTTCCCCGTTCTCCATGCAGGCTGTATTACAGCCTGCATGGAGAACATACCCACCCCTCCAGCCCCTGGTTGAGCGCCGTGTCACAGCACTAAGATCATTCACTACACTGCATTGCAGTGTTGTTCTTGGCTTAGGGGAGGGAGCCTGGTTGCCTGCTTCCTGTAGTCGGAGACAGGAGAGCAGGAGCAGTGACGCAGGATCGCCTCAAGGTAAGTTTACGTTTTTTTTATTACGCCCCCCTTGTGACACAACTTGCGACACCCCCCCTGCAGCCCCCATCATGATCCCCGCACCTGCCCCCCCACCCACGAGCCATGCCGGCTGCCGCTGGTTGGTACTCTCCAGTTGCGAGGAGAGGGGCAAAGGATCTGTAGTGCGGAGTAAGTATGCCCTGAAAGGGGCCCATATGTCCGAGGAGGTGGGGACGAAGGGTGAACCACCTCAGCATATTGCTCTATCATGTCCTGGCATAGGTTGCATCATGTAACCATCTGGACATAGCAAGACTGTCCTTTGCATTCAGACCCTAGCAACACATTGCTTCACTAAGACAAATGAAATAGAGGCATGGTGCTGGCAGGAGGTGGATAATGCAGAAGTGTCACCCAGCAAAGCAATCTGAAGGGACGAAGAAAGTGCAACATCAAGAATCTCAGCCATAGATTGAAATATGTTGCACCAGATGAAGTCAAACTGGGGTAGAGCTATGCCATGTGAATAAAGTCTGCGTTAATAAGACCACAGCTGCAACATTTACTAGTGGCGTCATTACTGAGTTATCAGATTCTAGCTGTTGTATTGGAGCAAGAATATAAAATTTGCCAGCTCGTGTTTATAATTATAAGGAGGGTTTTTAACTTGTGAACAGCAGTATGCTCAAGTCTTATCCGGTAGTTGATAGCTGAGCGATGTCTTCCACCTGCACCTGGCCTCAGGGAGCGCATCCATCCTGGCAGTGGGCTAGCCAGTGTATGTATACGATTGCCCCATCTCAGCCCTCTCAATGTACGCTGTGAGGAGAGTTGTCTCAGATGGGGCGGCAGGGAAGGTGGGGAGAGTCGCACATGCCACAGATTGCAATTTCAGGTAACAAAACGGCGTGAGCGGGGTTGCGGAATGATGGTTGCAGAAGGTATGCTGCGAAATTAATACGTTGTTTACAAACATTTCACCTATTGTAAGTAGGCTTATCTGATAAAGAAGGCTCTTCGTAGCCCTCTCACATGTACAAGGAGCATGAGATTATCCTCAAGAAGGAGCAAGAGCAAACGTGGGAGTTGTTACAGCACACAGATGCGGCCCAACAACGAACATATCCAAGCGATCGTCCATTGCACCCTGACATGTGTAGGTGTAGTCTGTGTCACGACCAAGTATTTAAAATAATTAGCCTGTGCTGCCAAGTAATAGGTGTGGAAATCCAGCAATGCAAGGCCGCCAGACTGCAGCGAGGTATAAGAACCCCCCAGTAGACTTTGGGTTGACAACCTCCCCAAATTAAAAGAGACAAGGCCAGTTTCTGCTGAACAAAAATGTGCAGGGGAGGAGAACAGGGATGTTAGAAAATAAAGAAATTTAGGGAACATCAGCATCTTAATCAACAAAATCTTCCCCAGTAACGATAATGGTAACTGTATCCATTGATCTTTGCAGACAGATAGCTTTTCCAGGGCAGAGTCAAAGTTGCTGCGGATCATACCATCATCATCACGGGAAACCCTGAACCCAAAGTAACGAACACTAGCAGGTCTCCATCCCAGAGGGTACTCGAGCAGAGGAGCCATGCAGCCATCAGTGAGGGAAAATATCTTCGACCAGTTGATTTGTAACCCGGAATATCCGCCAAAACAGACAATTTCTCAGTGGATGGCGGCAAGATTTGTCTCTGAATGCTGTACATACAAAATTATGTCATCAGATTTTAGCAAACAGCTTAGGAATTAACATTGAAAAACACATCCCAGTGTGTGAGTGAAATTCCCGAATGTCAAAAGTCAGAGGATCTATAGTTAAAGTGAATAGTGAGGGGGAGAGGTGGAAACCCTGGTGGCTATTCACATGTACACTAGCCCTGGGGGGGCAGTATATAGAATCTTTATGAGTGACAAAAAGTATTTACCAAGACCGAGCCTGCAGAGGACCTCAAGCATAATCTCAGGAATCAAATGCTTTCTCAGCACCAAGCAAAACGGCGACCAATGGGAGCTGTGGGCAGGAATAGGACACGTTACAACGCAAACATTTACAATGCATGCCTTTACAACGCGGTTTTTACATCGCAACATCCATTACAACGCATGATTTTACAACGCATGCCATCACAACGCATTTTTAGAAACTACATTTACAACGCATTCCATTACAACGCAGACCATTACAACGCATACCATTACAATGCATAATGCTTTTAGGGCAACAGTAGGGTAAGTGTTGGATAGTGTAGGGGTAAAAATTACTATTCCCACTCCAGTGAGTGCAACAGTAGGGTAAGTGTTGGATAGTGTAGGGGTAAAAATTACTATTCCCACTCCAGTGAGTGCAACAGTAGGGTAAGTGTTGGATAGTGTAGGGGTAAAAATTACTATTCCCACTCCAGTGAGTGCAACAGTAGGGTAAGTGTTGGATAGTGTAGGGTTAAAAATTACTATTCCCCATTACTTACCTTATAATGCATTGTAATGGCATGCGTTGTAGGGACATGCATTGTAATGGCATGCGTTGTAGTGACATGCGTTGTAATTGCTGCGTTGTAATGGCATGTGAGGAAAAGGCAGTTGCGTTGTAATGACTGCGTTGTAAATGTAGTGCGTTGTAATGACTGCGTTGTAATGGTTGTTTCCCGTGGATCGACCCTGTGGAGAACAGCCATCAATGTACAAAGATTGAAGGAGGCGGAGCGTTTCAGTATAAAGCCAGATTCATCGGGAAGCACCAGAAATTGCATTTAAGGCTGGAGCTTTTGAAAAGGATCTTGGCAAAGATCTTATTATCTCTGTTCAGTAATGACAATGGTCTGTGCAAAGCAATCTCAGTAGACTATTTGTTAGGTTCAAGAAGAATCGTGATAATGGTCTCCATAGTCGAGTGAGGAAGGAACCCTCTAGAGATTGCCTCATTGTCCATATCTAGCAGTCTTGGAGCGAGGGTGGCACTAAATGTTTTATAAAAGTCTGCTGGAGGAGCATCAGCACCATGGGCTTTGACACAAGGGAGAGCAGTGAAAGCACATGTAATATTATCAAGTATTATTGGGGAATTCAAGATTTCCCTGGTCTCGCTGTCAAGCTAGGCCAGTGCTATCTGGTCCAGAAACACTGAAATATCTGAGTAAGCACTACCGGGCATGTGAACATAAAGACAATCATAGTATGACTGAAACCCACTTGATATTGAAAGGGGATTATCAAAGATACCCCCATCATTGCATCTAGCGGTGGAGACACCCGAATGCCTGCACTCACGACCAGTGATCCAAGCAAGAGTCCTACCTGGCCTATCACCCTCACCGAAAAAGCCCGAACCCAGGCCCCTCAAACCAAATACAGAATTTTCTGCTCCACCTCTTCCCTTTATTCTAGAAGTGTCTTGTGCAACCGTGCCAAGAGAGCCCTATCTTTGGTGGCAGTGTAGTCAGTTTCCAGGTGCCTAAACTGGGATTCAAGCTGTGAGAGATGGGTGTGGATTGACTTGAGGACTCCAACACTTTTGGAAATGCAAATGCCCCAAATGTAGGACTTAAAGACTTCCCAGAGCATGGCGCTATTCCTGAATTCTTATCATTCAACAATCGCAGCCTCAACTTCAGGGAAGACTGCAACCCGTAACTCAGTAACATGAAGGTTCCACGTATAAAACTGTGGTGCGGAGGGGGGTCGAGAGAGGGACAGTTTCACAGGCAAGTGATCTGATAAGGTGTGAGGAAGAATTTCAAGGCAACTCACACTATGCATAAGCGCAGTTGAGAACAACTACATGTCAAAACGAGATGGAGCATCATGTACCGTAGAATGGAAGGTAGGCTTTGCTTCATTAGGAGGAAGTGCCCCCCAAGCACCAGTCAAGTCATGAAGTTACAGTAGGGAAGGTAAGAATGAAGTCACCACCCCAAACAGTAGGCCAATCGTGATACTTCAAACAAAACTGTGTGGCCTCATTGAAGAACCCAAGGCCATCGAAGTTTGGGCTATAAACGCTAACTAACAATAAACGAATCCCAGACAATATGCAGACAATAGCAACTAATCTGCCCACAGAGTCTCTGATTTGATCCGAAAGAGAAAAATTGACAGATTGTTTAATCAAAGTCACCATCTCCCTGGAGTTAGTGGAGTAGGAAGAAAAGTAACGATGCACACCCCAGGAGGAGGCAAACCCTGGAGTACCAAGAGGGGAACAGTGTGTGCCCTGAATCTATTCTATCAATCTATTTTGTGCCAATCCAGGTATGCCAACACAAACCTGGCCTTGCGTGGGCTATTAATACCCTGCACATTCCCTGTCAGGAAATTATGCATTGAGGGACGAGAGACGCGCAAAACCTGCTATAATGGGACATGGACTGTATTCTGCAAAGGTGAATGTGCCATGAATGTCATAGAGCATGTGGTTATATGTGTGAGAGAGACTGCATGAGCGCAGAACATACGCCAAAAACAAACTAGAACAAGAAACAACCTCCCAAACCTCAAATGCTGGCAAATAACCCCTGCATAGCTACTAAACAAGAGGACAGAAAGGAAAATAAAAAAGCCAGGGGGAACGCACAGCTAGGAGAAGCATTAAACCCACGGGCAAGAGGTGTGCTCCATATAGAGGGGGTGCCTGGAGAGCACAGCATAGCCCCAAGCGAATCTGCAGGATAGGTGTTTTTGTAACATTTGATGAACCTAATGACAAGTATAAATCTAACATATGTGAAACTAGCCAGTGGAATCCCATCGGGCATCGTGCTGCACAGGGTGCCAGGCAGATGTTTGCGGCGATGTACTTGTAGCGCATAAAAAGAAGAGCCAGAAACAACACAGCAGCCAAAGAAGATAAGCAACAGTGAGGGAGGGCATGGGCCTACAGGTTGGGTGTGTGAAAGACAACAGGTAAGACAGTTCGAAGAAATGGGCAGTTAGTTATTGTCACTGGGAGTGGACGAGCCATGCTGCTCTCCATCACGGGAAAGTGCAGGGCTGGAGGGATTGGAAAATCTGGTTCTGCCAACAGAAATGTGATGCTTGATGAATTCTAAGGCCAATGAAGTTTGCAGGAACAAATTAGGTTTACCTCTATGTTCAAGATGAAGCCTAGCTGGAAAAAGCATTGAGTACTTAACTACACATGATCTGAGGATCCTTTTTACTTCTTGGATGGAGCGACAAGCTTCCTGTATAGTAGAGATAAAGTCTGGGTTAAAGGACATTTTAGATCCCTCATATTGAAGGTCTTGACTATCCCTATTTAGCCATAAAATCAGATCCTAATCTCTGTAATCTAGTACGCTGGCAATAATGGGCTGCAGATTTTGACCAGGTTTAGGTTTAGGAGTGAGAGCACAGTGCACCTGTTCAACAATGAAGACACCAGAAAAGTGGATGCAGTCAAACAGAGAGCCCAGGAGGGTTTCTACAATGCTCTCCATGTTGGGGCCATTAGCAGATTCGAACACACCCACGATTCTTTAATAGTTAGAGTGTAATCTTCCCTCAAGGTCTTCAATTTTAGAATTAATCATCTTTGAACTCTCACACAGATTCCATTAGACCACAGTCCAATTCCCACTGAGAGTCTTCCATTTCAGAGATTCGAGCTTTGGGCTGGGTGAACCTGGAGTCCTGTTGATCGCGTGCTCCAGAATTTTATCTAAACATGCAGTTAGTGAGTCCATCTTGCCATCGATGGAGCATAAGCTCTCCCAGAATTCCTTAACAATGCTAGTCACATCAGTGTCATCGGAAGTGTAGGAGTCCACTGTCGGAGGGTCATTGTGCACCCTGGATTGCCCAGCGTTTTTTGTCAGCATTGCCCATCGTGAGGAGTGCCTGACCTGGATGACCAGAAGCAACACAGCACCCATGGCTGTCGCAGTAGGTAAGTATAAGGATATAAATGGTTAACAGTCGCCTGGTGTTGCTATAGGGTCATGAAGAGGAGCAAATACGGTGTGACAAGTCATACGAAAGAGCAACTATCGTTCTTATGAACAGAGGACGGGCCAGAGGGTGTCCAGGATGTGATCAGTATAAAGATCCTCGAAGGGCACTACATGTACAGTGTATGAGAGAGCAGCAATGGTAAGGAAGTACCAATCACAGAGGCAGAGAGTCAAAGAGGCCCCAAACACTCCTCTAGCAGCAAAGTCCTTCATCATCCATAGGGGACTTGTAGTGTGTGACCTTACCACATCATGTATGGCAACTGGAGCCACTCAAGTGCAGAAAGTCTGTTGCATAGACCACACCCTGCAAGGAAACACAACGTAGATAGCATTTTCCATAGATAGGGCTGCAGAAGGCGAGGGAGGAGGAAGCAGACCGACAAACCACAGGCTCACCAAGTCCCATAGCATGGGATTAGATGCCGGTCACTCAACTGCAGTGCAAGGCCCGACAGGCTCTGACTACTAGTCCTGAATGCACCGTCCAACCAGGCCAAAGATGGGGGGAGGGGCCACAGGATACTGGGCCAGCAAGCCACACGACAGTGGGGTGCTGCCCTGACAGGGACCATCCCTGCACATCACGAGAGGCAGAACCACAGCCCAGGCCGAATGCTAGGCTGCAACCGTTGTCACAGAACCACCAGGACACCCGGCAACCACAGGCTATGTGGCCGACCAGCTGGCCACACAGCAAGCAGGGGGTGACCCGCCAGGCCTCGCTCTTGCCCAGCACAAAAGGCAGAGTGGAAGCTTGAGCCGAGTGCTGGGTGGCAACCACTGTCAAGCCGGGATTGGGACACCTGGCAACAACCAATGAGATCCTCTGGGTAGAAGAGGACCAGCTGCTTGACTGTGGTGTCGGACTCTAACAGGCCCATACCCCCAATTCGATGAGGAGAGGCAAAGTAGCGACTGGTAGCGGCCCAAACAGGGTGACCGCTGTAGGCAGCACTGAGGACACATCATCGAAAGAGTGCAGGTAAGTTTGCTATGACACTCAGCAGCAGCAGGCCCCAACACGAGGGGACTCTGCGGCTCCAGCAGTCAGGTAAGGAATTGCCAGTGCTCACGCAAAGGGGGTCCCCATCACACCTGCTGGAGAGCACAAACCTTCCAGCAGCCTGGATCCAACTAGGAAGACTGTTAGACAGTGAGAGGAGGGAAGAGTTGCTCGGGGAACCGGAGCACAGCTAACGGGCGACCTTCTTTCTCGCCAGCTCTCTGGCACCCCTTTGCATAAAAATATATTTAAGGCTGACATTTAAATGGTAACTCATACTGTGTTGGAGAGTCTTTCTACTGATGTTCTTTCTTAAGTGTCTGAGGGCATTTCAAACATTTAAAATTTAAATCAATAAATCTTTTTTTTACATTATTGCTGGTGACCTTGCCTGATGCATTGAGGTGGTCACTGCTAGTAATCCTGCATGTAACTGGCACTAATGGAATCTTGTCTGAAGCGGTCACAATTGTAACACAAATAAGTTGTGTCAGTAGCTTGGGGTGATTTTTATAGAACATAAGTAGCTTTTGGCAATCCCAGCTCTAGAACCTTAGGACACAAGGACTCATTTCTTCATGTTTTTACCAGTGATGAAATGCTGGTTTTTATCTGGACAGTTTAAAAAGTGATTTTAGCAAAGTAAACATGAGTTAATGAGGTGCTGGAAAGATTCAGGAGGCCAGCAATGTCAGCATAATCTGGGGAGAAGAGACAAGGATCAGTTGCAGCTGCTAAAAATATTCAGTGGCATGGCGACATGGGGGCGGCGGGGGTGGGGAGCATGTGGGAAAGGGGATTAATAAGAAATAAAAAATTAAAAAACCTTACCTTATGCTGCCGGCCCCCTCGCGCCTTGGTGTTCCTCTGCTCTCCTGCTGCTCCCAGCATTCCATGGGACAGACTCCCCATCCAATCCAGACACTGCTCTCATGCTATGAGTTCTGCTCTGGGATTGGCCTGAGCGGGCTGGTTTGAAGCTGGCTCAGCCACAGGGAGTCTGTGCCGTTTGTCTAACTGACTGTAGAAGACAGCTGGGTTGGCGAAACCTACGTGCGCATGTCTGTTTGGCCAGCATAAGATGGCGGGCCAAACCGACATGCGCACTGACAGTGCCCACCAATCCTCCTTCCTGCCATGGCCCAGCCCCTCCCTACGCACGCATGGCTCAGCCAGTCACTTAAAAATTAAAATGATAATAAAATTGTTTTATTATTTAAAAAAATGTAACTGCTGGCTTTGAGCAGTGGGGCGGCGCTCCTCCGCCATTACGGAGGAGCTGCCACTGACAAGGATATTAAAGACCATAAGGAACAGATGATGGTTATTAGATGAAGAGGTACATGTAAAAAGCATTACAGAGCAAAATATAAGCAAAAATAGGGAAAGTGACTGGTTGTTTTGTTATATATGTTATAGGTTTATGAGAAGCATACTAAATGTGATGGCCATATGCGTGCAATACATTTTTTCACTTAAAAATGTGTGTAATTTAATAGAAAAGTACAAGTGCTTCAGAGCAGGCAGGGGTACTTAGTACAGGTATAGAAACCCTTTATAGTTTTAATGCACACAACAGGAAAATCCGATTCTTATTGACTTACTTAAAGAAAATATAGTATTAACTTAGTATTGCGGTACCATGAAGATGTAGTTTGAAAAAACAGGGATGACTAAAAAATAAAAACTATACTTAATGGAAAGAAAAAGAGCATTGGTAAAAAATTGGGCCACCAGCCCTACAAGAAGTGCATTTTTATTTATGCTGGTGTGCATAAGTGAGTAGAAACAATTCACTCATTCACAGATGCTGATAACATAACAGAACATAAGTGATAGTAAATGCAGAGCACACTTCCACTAAGAACTCGA
Organism: Calotriton arnoldi; assembly: GCA_963921515.1. Classification (NCBI taxonomy): domain Eukaryota; kingdom Metazoa; phylum Chordata; class Amphibia; order Caudata; family Salamandridae; genus Calotriton; species Calotriton arnoldi. Next base: position 2,733,360 of record CAWUFW010001021.1, on the reverse strand, counting down.
CATCATACCCTTAAAACTTTCCTATGCACTGAAGAAGAATTTTTGGGGAAGTCAAACTCCTCCAGAGCAACAAGGCATAATGGTGAAACCAATAATGTCCCTTGGATAAGTCAGGGCAGGGCTCCCACTGAAGTCTTCAGTTTTGGCATGAAAATGTCCAAGCCTGAGAAGGGTGGTTTCTATAGCCGCTAAGGTGTCTCTACCACTGGGTTATCTTAGCTGTTTTGTTCTTGTCCAAACACCAATGTTCCGATGTAGTCACATGTTTAGTTCTCAGAAATCTTAGACGAGGCAATGCAGCATGCCTTAAGGAAAAATGGCTCCATAAAGTTAGATACTTCTTTTTGGTGCTCCTGCAGTGGCTTCACATTTTAATGAAAAAAGAGCCCAGAGGAACAAGCAAGTAATTTTCACTCAACTTGGTTATGTATTTTTCAGGGAGTTTAGGTGTTTTACTACAGTCCTTCAGAGGCCAAACAAATCACTTTCCTTCTGGTGTTGAATAAAATGCATCAAAACAGAAAATCCGCGGGTCTATCTGAGCTCAAAAAAGCTCACGAGCACAGACAGTACAAGCTTATACCTCCCACTCAAAAATGAGGGGAGTCCTTTAAAGAGGACGGAATCCCATCACCCACCAAGGTGGCATGCTTCATCATCTGGGATCTCCTCTTGGTTGCAATACCTAGTGCAACCAAGGGCTACAACCCCCTCACTGTGAGGGAGGAGCTCAGGGATGTTTTGTTTGATCAAAGAGAGGGATCAACTAAAATCCGCAAGAAGTGAAGCAAACAAGGCATTTAGGGTAATGGTTGCAGTGCGTGTAGTGATATGTGAAGTGATCTAAAATTGACTGCCAAGAGAGAAAAAAGGTTTATTAGGTAACTCTTGGTGTCAAGAGTAAAAACAGTGCATGTGCAGTTTAGGAAATAATGACTGCACTAGTCCATAAAACAGGTCTACATGTTTCAGCCATGATGATCAAGTTATGATCGTGGCCTTCCTCAGGACCTAGATATTGATTGCTACTGCAAACTGAAAAAGTGATACAAGTGTCAATACAATTATGTACATGTGGTTGGAATACTGGTGGGGTGTTAGAACCAGGATCCCCTAGTTGGCTGAGGTAGGTACCTTAGGCCAAGTAGGGACCCTCGCTTCCACGCCAGGGAAAGGAAGGACACCTTCTCGGATAGCCCATGCTCACCCCCTTGGTATCTTGGCACGAGCAGCCAGGCTTATCTTCAAGGCTAATGTGTAAAGTATTTGCAACCACGCTCTCAGTGACCCAATGATGACACCACAAAAGGACTCCACACGAGTTTCATAGAAAAGCAAGTATATGTTTATATAAAAAGATATACGATGAGACCACACGATAAAAATCCAACATATGCGTATTTGTAATATTCCTCCTGGCCGGTTATTAGGCCAGCCAGCCCTTGTAGGGTCTGGCGGTATTAATGAGCAATTCTAGGTGATCCAATGCAATCCTATTGCAATGCTATGCAGTTCGTAAAGCAAGAATCAGGCACTTTGCAATGTAAAAATAATGCAGTTCGTTATGCAACAATCCAGCAGTTCGTAATGCCAGAATACTGCAATGCGTAATGCAACAATCAGGCAGTTCGTAACGCAAACTAATGCGATGCGTGATGCAACAATGAGGCAGTTCGTTATGCAAAACTAATGCAATGCGTAATACAACAATCAGGCAGTTCGTTATGCAAACACAATGCAATGCGCAATGTAACAATCAGGTGGTTCGTAATGCAAACTAATGCGATGCGTAATGCAACAATCAGGCAGTTCGTTATGCAAACCCAATGCAATGCGCAATGTAATAATCAGGCAGTTCGTAATGCAAACTAATGCGATGCGTAATGCAACAATCAGGCAGTTCGTTATGCAAACAAAATGCAATGCGCAATGTAACAATCAGGTAGTTCGTAATGCAGAAACAATGCGATGCGCAAGGCACTTCGGCACCGATCACGGTGCCTTAGACGGTCTCTCTGCCTCTCGTACTGACTCGCGGTCAGCTTCCGCCAACATATGCCCCCAACACGGGTATGGTGTAAACCAAAGTACAGCTCCACACTCCGGCCCCGGAACTGCCACTCCTTGGCACGTACAGGCTGCGATGCGAGCTTGAGCAGAGGCTCATTCTGCCAGAATGGGTGAGGCCAAGAGCGTCCCTCTCCGAGCCCGCACCCTGCCCCAGGCAGCGACACACGTTACCTGAGGGGTGCGACCTCGCTCTCCTCTCCTCCTCTCGCGACTTGGGCCTCCGATGCGACTTGGTTGATTCCGGGCCGATGGCGATATCGAAGATCTCAGGCTGCAACAGGGCACACGCACACAGCATCGCTGAGACTCACTTGAGCTTCGGGTGTGCACGGTCACAGGGCAATCCTCACGAAGGTCTCAGGCTGCACGAAGCACACGCACACAGCGTCGCTGAGACTCACTTGGACTCCTGGTGCCCACGATCACAGGGCACTTCTTACGAGGGTCTCAGGCTGCAAAAAGCACACGCACACAGTGTCGCTGAGACACACTTGAACTTCTGGTGTGCACGATCACAGGGCAATCCTCACGAAGGTCTCAGGCTGCACAAAGCACACGCACAGAGCGTCGCTGAGACTCACTTGGACTCCAGGTGCACACAATCACAGGACAATCCTCACGAAGGGCTCAGGCTGCAAAAAGCACACGGACACAGCGTTGCTGAGACTCGCTTGGACTCCAGGGGCCCACGATCACAGGGCAATTCTTACGAAGGGCTCAGGCTGCAAAAAGCACACGCACACAGCATCGCTGAGACACTTCTGCAAACTTTTGTGTTCCTGAGTTTCCACAACAGGGAGCCAGCTCTCCTTGGGCCTAAGTTACTTCAGGACACAGCACAGCAAAGTCCTTTCAAGCAGGGGGACACAGCACACAGCAAAGTCCCTTTAGCCTTTCCTTGGTTAAAGCAGCAAACTGCAGGCCAGCCCCAGAACACACAGCAAGGGTCAGTCCTTTCCTTCAGTCTATTCAGCTGTTTCTTCCTTGGCAGAGGTTCCTCTTGACCACGAAGTAGGTTCAATCCTTTACAGTCTTGAACAGTTCCATTTTCCTAGTCCAGGGGTTTTAGCTCTCATAGTTATACCCCTAAATGTCTTTGAAGTCTTTGTGTTCAGGGGGACGCTGACCCCTGCCCAAACTAGTTCTGGGTGTCTCCCTGCCAGTGACACGTTCTGCCTTTGATAGTAGGGGTCTGGATCCTTAATCACTCAGCAGGAGATGGAGCCATTGTTTTATGGCAGCAACCCAGGCCTCTTCACTTCCAGGGGCTACTCCTCCCCCCTACACTCCAGATGCAGGTCAGCCTGTTGCTGTCTCACCTCCTCCCCTGGGTCAAGACATTCCCCAGAGCCTATCACATTTAAATCCAGACAGTCAATCCACAACCAGGCAGAGACACACAGAAATGTTAGAGCACAAAAACCCAGTCACTTCTAAAAGAGTGGTTTCTAAACACGCAATTCAAAAACCACCTTCACAAAAAGATGTGTTATTAAATTGTGAGTTCAGGCACACTAAACTTCACCTCTCCATCTTAAGCCTTTGGGAAGATAGGCTGGAAACATATTACACAGCCTTCCCCATTCTGTCCTATGGGCAAGATGGCCTTTCAACAGTGAAAAAAAATATGGAGAGTATTTCACTGTTAGGACATGGTACACACCTTAGTACATGTCCTACCTTTCACATACACTGCACCCTGCCCAGGGGGGTACCCTGGATCTACCATAGGGGTGTCGGATGTGCATAGAAAGCGTAAGGCCTAGCAAGTGGGTGCACTTTTCAGGACAACATGGCAGTTTAACAAACTGCGCGCAGGCACTGCAGTGGCAGGCCCGAGTTCTCTCTTTAAGGCTACTTGTGTGGGTGACACAATTAGTGCTGCAGGCCTAGTAGCATTTGCATTACTAGCCCTGGCACACATAGTGCACTTTACTAGGGACTTTACTAGTAAGGCAAACATACCAATCATGGACAACCAATTACCATTACACTTTACACAGGGAGCACTTGCACTTTGACACTGATCAGCAGTGGCAAAGTGCCCAAAGCATCTAAGTTGGCAACACCATGTCAGAAAAAAGGTCTAGGGGGAAAGCAAAAAATTTAAGGAACTTTAGCCAAAAAGGGCCAAGTCCAACACGGGGCATAATAGCGGGCAGGTGTGAATCCTTAATTGGTCCCTGCATCGCAGATCGATCGCGTAATTGTGGAAAAAGAAACTGCAAAAGACCTTAGATTCATGGGAATTGTAGTTTGGGAAATAGGTGTAAAAGCCTCACGCGTAAGGAACTACAATAACCGCTGCTAAGCCTGGGAAATGTAGTTTACCAGGCTCAGAAGTCTCGCTTTTACTTGTTTACCGTATCTAGACAATTGAAATGTAAAAAGGCTTATTTCTTCAATGGAAATCAAAATTATAAAGTAAAAATAAGACTATCAATTTGAAGCAGAGTGAGCAAAACATGTATGCTCGCTCTTGGTAAATAAAAATAGGGGAAGCAGAGAAATGTCTTATGTTCCCTCGACGGGGGATGTTATTTACTAGCCTTATTCATGGTATTACAGAGGCTAATGATGTAGTCTGGAAAACTATTGTAGTTATTACAGTGGCTAATGATGTTATAACATAGTCAGGAAAACTATAGTAGTTTGTCAAAAAACATGATCTTGCACTTAAATGTGGATTGAAGCCTTTCGAAGGAATACGCTGATATAGTGATGTGCAGCCAAAATCAAGGTCTAGGTAAAAGAGCATTCACGTGGATCTATAGCAGGGTCCAAGGAATTTCATCGTTCAGACCTTCACTGTCACTCTTAAGTTTAAAAATCCATTTTTGTTCTTTAAGGAACAGAAATTTGGTAATGTCTGTTACATGAGGAGGAACAAACGGTTGTTCCAAAACTGTCCATTTTCATTCTTCAGCTTTATGTTTCTGGGTCAGAAAGTGACTGGTAAGTCTTGTTGCTTGTTTGTTGCATCGAATGGTGCTTTTATGTTCATTTATCCTGAGTTTCACCTTGCGAGTTGTCATTCCTACATACTGCAGTTGACATGGACAGGTTATTAAATAAATAATTCTGTCACTGTTGCAGTTAGTGTGTCTCATTTGTACCCACGGTCTCCCAGTGCCTATGTCCACTGATGATGTTTGTTCAGTCTGAGGACAGGCCGTACATGAGCCGCAGGGGTAGTGACCTTGGACCGCTGACATGTCCCATAGTGTATTCAGTTTGTTTTGTGGCTTAAATTTGGGTCTTGTGTGGACTAAATTGTCACGGAGATTTGAACTCCTTTTAAAGGAAAATAATGGTAAAGGAATATTCTCTTTTCCCACATTAAGAATCCGCCAGTGCTTCCGCACACTCTTTTGTATCCCATTTGATAGTGTGCTGAAAGTATTGACACACGTGAGTCTCATCATGGGTAGTTTTGGTGCTGGTGGTTCTAACAAAGCTTCCTAATTGTTGTTGGAAGCCCGCTTGTATGAACGATGCATCAGTTTTTTGGGATAATTCCTGTCTGGAGTTGTTGTGACAGTAGTTTGGCGTGATGTTCATATTTCTCCTTCTTAGAGCAATTCCTACGGATCCGAAGGAATTGTCCATAAGGTAAATTGTCGCGGAGCGACTTCGGATGGTAACTATTGAATGCCAACAATGAATTTCTTGCCATTGGTTTTTTGTATAGTTCGCTCTCCAGACCAGCAGTAGATGGAAAAATGCGGAGGTCAAGAAAGGGCAAGCTCTCTTTGCTATGTTCGACAGTAAATTTGAGGAAATTGTTCCTTGAGTTCCGCCAGCTTTGGAATTCTAAGATGGCGGTGATATCCCCACGCCAAATGACAAAGATGTCATCAATGTATCTTTTCCATAGAACAATCTGTTCATGGAAAGGATTGTCATTAGTGAGCACATACTCTTGTTCGAAGAGATGGACATAGAGGTTGGCTAGACTGGGAGCAAAAACGCTGCCTATCGATGTTCCTGATGTCTGGAGGTAAATGGTATCCTCAATTTTGAAAAAATTCTCTTTCATGGCCAGCCTTGCACATTCCATTATAAAATGTACAGGAGTGATAGTGTCCAAATCTCTCTGATCTAGAAGCAACTGTATTGCATCCAGGGTCTCATCCTGGGGAATGCAAGTGTACAGAGACTCAACGTCGAAAGAGACTAAAAAGTCAGTTCCAACGTTGAACTCTGTCTCGGGTAGCACCCTCAGGATGTCTTTGTTATCCTGGAGATATGTGGGCATCTCTTTCACTATAGGTCTCAAAAAGTGATCGACAAAAGTGGATAGAGGCTCCAGCAGTGAACCTATACCAGAAATGATAGGGCGGCTGGGAGGCGGTCTCTGAGTTTTATGTATCTTTGGCAATGCATAAAAATACGGCATGACCGGATGCGATGTAAACAGAAAACTTGCCTCATGGGGGGTAATCCACCCTTCGGTTTTAGCTTTTCCACCAGGTCCATAATTTCGTTTGTAATCCTGGGTGTAGGGTCCATCTTCAGTGGAAGATAAAATCGTATGTCAGTAAGTTGTCTAAGGCACTCAGTCCGGTACGAAGAGGTATCCATGATGACTATAGCGCCGCCTTTGTCTGCTGGCTTGATTGTTATTGAGGCATCATTTGCCAAAGTCTGTAACGCCTTTCTCTCATTGGAGGGCAAATTGTGGAAGTGTCTGTTCTTAGTGGCACAAAGTTTCGAGACATCTTCAGTAACTGCCTTCTCAAAAGTCAGTACCTGATCTGGCAAAAGATGCATAGGAGGGTTGAAGGTAGATCGTGGTTTCAGACCACTATTTTCAGAACAAGTATCAATAATGATGTTATTAGTATCTTTTTCTTTCTCTTTAAAGAAGAAATGGAGCCGTATTTTTCTAAAAAATTGGGCCAGCTCACATTGTGTCTGGAAAGGATCACCAGCGTACGTGGGAACGAAACCCAAACCTTTATTCAACACTGCTTGCTCATCGTTTGTTAGAATGTGAGTGCTCAGATTAACTACTAGGTCGTTGATTCGGTGCTCGTCCCTGCTTGTGGGGGGCCCTTCTTCATGCTGCGCGTGCTCCGTGGTGATGGTGGCGGGCTCCAATGAACTTGTGCCTGCTGTCTTCTTCTCCTTCCTCTGGAGCGGCCGCGGCCAGGTCCTAAAAAAGGCTGGTTATTAAAAATTGGGGTTGTGGTTGATAAGGAAGCATTTGTGGCTGAAAGGGCGGATTGGGAAAACCCCAAGGGGATAAAGGCCACCATTGTGCTTGTTGTGGGCCTTGGGAGCCTCTCCTCCAATATGATCTATTATTCCGTCCTCAACCTCTGTTTGACTGCGCACTTTGATTTGAAGAGTCTGAGTCACTCGAAGAGCCGACTGTGCCAGAAGAGGAATAGTTCGAACCATAGCGTTTACCCTTTCTATTGAATTCTGGTGGTGTAAAGTTGTCACTGGTGTATGGATACACCTTTTCAAGGGAGAATCGTGCTAAATCTTTTTTGAATTTCTCGATCTTCACCATTATTTATTTATTTATTTTATTTATTTGAAAGTTTTGTATAGCGCGAACAAGACCCTAACGGGTATCAGAGCGCTTTACAGGGTTGGTGTAAGTAAACAGAAAACAAAAACAAGTAGAGAGAATGTAGGAGATACTAATACAAAATATTACTAAAACAACCTAGCAGATATATTACAGGTAAATATAAATAGTTCAAGTAAATTTAGCCATGAGATTAGCCTTCACTTCTTTTTTGAAGAATGCAGTAGAAGGATTCTGTCTCGTTTCAGGGGGCAAAGCATTCCAAATCCTGGGAGCCATTCCTGAGAAGGACCGGTTGTATGTTTTTTTCTTGGCAAAGCGTTGTGGTTTCAGTAGGAGATTTCTGGAGCTCCTGGTGAATCTATTACCACAGGATAGTACTAATTTCTGAGCTAGATAACTCGGAGTTTTGTGATGAAGTGCTTTGTGCGTCATGCAAGCGATTTTCAGATGAATTCTAGCCTCGAAAGGTAGCCAGTTGAGGGCTCGAAGGGCAGGGGAGATGTGACTGTTTTTTTTGGAACCAGTGATGAGTCTGGCAGCAGTGTTGATTGCAGCTCTTAAAGGGGCCGTCGTCGCTCTGGGAAGGCCGCTGAGAGTGACACTCCCATATTCCACTCTGGGGATTACTAGAGCTTGCACTGCATGCTTGAAATCATTTGCGGGCAGGAATGGTTTCATTTTTCTCAAGGTGTTCATTTGAAGATTTGCTCCTTTTGAAGCGGCGCTGATGTGTTTCCGAATGTTTAGGTTTCTGTCCAGGGTCACTCCCAGTGATTTCGCTGAGTCGATAATGAGAGGTTGACATTTGAGTGCTGTTAGGTGGTTCATCCAATCGAGGATGGTGGTCGATTGGTTGGGGGGAGCGATTAAGAGGAATTCAGTTTTGAGAGTGTTTAGTTTCAGATGGTTTTCGGCTAACCAGGTCTGCGTTTTTGAAGCGTTGAGTTGAGAGATTTGATATCCTCAAGTGAGTGGATTTTAATGTAGAGTTGAGTGTCATCTGCGTACATGTGATAACGTACATTGGATGAGCTGAGGAGATCGGTGAGTGGTTCCATGAAAAGGTTGAAAAGTGTAGGGGAAAGGCATGATCCCTGTGGTACTCCTAAAGTGACTTGGACGGTCTTGGATAGTGATTGATCGACCTTGAATCTTTGTGATCTATTTTGGAGGAAAGAGGTGAACCAGTTTAGAACAGATCCAGATAGACCCATTCTGTGTTCCAGGAGATCAATCAAAGTGTCGTGTTTGACGGTGTCAAAGGCCGAGGATAAGTCCAGCAAGATTAGTAAACAGGCATCGTTTTGGTCAAGGATTTTTAATGTGTCGATAATGAGAGGTTGACATTTGAGTGCTGTTAGGTGGTTCATCCAATCGAGGATGGTGGTCGATTGGTTGGGGGGAGCGATTAAGAGGAATTCAGTTTTGAGAGTGTTTAGTTTCAGATGGTTTTCGGCTAACCAGGTCTGCGTTTTTGAAGCGTTGAGTTGAGAGATTTGATATCCTCAAGTGAGTGGATTTTAATGTAGAGTTGAGTGTCATCTGCGTACATGTGATAACGTACATTGGATGAGCTGAGGAGATCGGTGAGTGGTTCCATGAAAAGGTTGAAAAGTGTAGGGGAAAGGCATGATCCCTGTGGTACTCCTAAAGTGACTTGGACGGTCTTGGATAGTGATTGATCGACCTTGAATCTTTGTGATCTATTTTGGAGGAAAGAGGTGAACCAGTTTAGAACAGATCCAGATAGACCCATTCTGTGTTCCAGGAGATCAATCAAAGTGTCGTGTTTGACGGTGTCAAAGGCCGAGGATAAGTCCAGCAAGATTAGTAAACAGGCATCGTTTTGGTCAAGGATTTTTAATGTGTCATCTATTATGTGGGTCATGGCTGATTCAGTGCTGTGACCAGCACGGAAGCCGGATTGGTATTGGTTAAGCAGGTTGAATTGGAGTATGTGTGTGCCAAGCTGCATGTGGACACATTTTTCTAAGAGTTTGGCCAATGTGGGGATGTTGGATATTGGGCGATAATTATTCAAGTCCGCTGGGTCCGCTGATGGCTTCTTTAAGATAGGGGATACCTGCCCTGCTTTAAAGGCTTCTGGGATGATTCCTTGAAGGAGAGAGGTGTTTATAATCTTGGTCCAGAGCGGCAATAGCAGTGGAATGAAGTCTTTTATGTGGTTTGTGGGGAGCGGGTCTGTGAAGTGACTGGAGGGATTCAGGGCCGTGAGCGTTTTTAAAATAGATTCTTCACTGTTGGTGTAGAAGGATGATCAAGATGCTTTGTTTTTGAGGTCGAACTTTGCGGGACGAATCAGTGGGGCAGCAGGCGAGGGCACTGAAGTGTCCAAGTGTGGGTTGGTAAGGGATATTAGGTCATTGCGCAGGTCGGTCTTAATGTTTTCTGTCTTTATTGTAAAGAAGGAGGCAAATTCCTCGCAGTTGGGTAGTGTGTCTGGGATAGCTTGCGGGCGGTGGGGTACCTCCTTAGATTGCGACTTGATTAGTTCGAAAAGCTTTTTGGGACGGTTCTTGGATTGGTCTAATTGCTTAGTAAAGAAGTCTGCTTTTGATTGTCTGATCTTTCTGTAGTAGGAGTTTCTCGTGCTCCTTAGTAGCTTGAGGTGATCCGAAGATGGTGTCGCTCTCCATCTACGTTCGATTAGTCTTAGGGAACGCCTGTCTTCGTTTAGCCTGCCGTCATACCAGGGTTTTGAGTCTTTTATGGTTACTCTTTTCAATTGTAAGGGAGCTATATTGTCTAGAACCGTGTTCATGCGATGGAAGTAATGGTTGGTCAGATCTTGTACATCAGATAGGCCTTCAGGGGGAAGCAAGATGTTAGGGCTGTAAGTTGTGATTAGGTCGGAAACATTCTTTAGATTTCTCTTCTGGATTTTTGTTCTCGTGGGTTGGGTAGAGAGTAATTTAACTGATTCGTTGATGTGGAATGTAATGATGTGGTGGTCAGACCAGTTGCAGGGGAGGATCGAAACAAGCTGAGTGGAGTCGGCTTTTGAAATTACTAGATAGAGTGTTGAGCCTTTATCATGTGTGGGGCTGTTACAGATTTGGGTAAGGTTAAGGTCTGAGAGGAAGTCTTTTAGGCTGTTAACTCCTGGGTCGTCGAGGTCATCCCAGTGGAGATTGAAATCACCAAGGAATATTTGGGTAATATGCTGTCCGTCCTTTGTAGCTAGGATGTCCATGAGATGTTCGATGAAGGTAAGGTTATCACCAGGTTGGTGGTAGAATGCGTTTAGAGAGCATATTGATTTGTCATTACTAGTGATGTCTAGACATAGGTATTCACAGGAGGATAGTACCGGGGAGTGGGAGCGGTTCACTGAGAGATTGCTCCGATGTATACAAGCAATACCCCCACCTAGCCTATCCGTTCTGTCAAGTCTCGTTATGTAATGGTTTGGGGGTACTAGTAAGTCTAGGATGGGAGTAGATGATTAGTTTAGCCAAGTTTCAGTCAGAATTAGTAGGTCAGGTTCATTCGAAAGTATGAGGTCAGCTATGTCGGTTGCATGTTTTGAGGCCGATCTACAGTTTAGAAGTATACATTTTAGTCGAGTTTTGATGGGTGTTGTGGTGGGTTCGTGTATTATGGGGACTTGCATTAGGTTGTTTTCCACTATACCTCTAGAAATGTGTCTTGTAAGTCTATGCGTATTGGGATGAATAGATTGGATAAGGGCAAGTTTAGGCACGTTGTCTGAGAGCCCAGAATTAAGGGGGAGAGGCGGTAGCTCATAGGAACAGAGTAGGGAGGTTAAGTCTTTGTCTGATAGATTGTTTTTCTTTCTGATCAGATGGGATGAGGCATTAGGGTAGGGCACTGTTCTCCATCTTGGTGGCACAAGTTTCGGGGAGCTTGTGTGCAGCTGTTGGGTGCGTTTCGAATGGTTGATGTGATGGTAAATTCTGGATTCTAATTTGGCGCGCGTGAATTTTGGTTGTTGTAAAATTAGGTCATGAAGCGTTTGCAGGTCCTCTTTGACTTGTTGTAGAGATAGTAGTATCTCGTCAAGTCTGGGGTCGGGTGTCGGAGGTAACGTATTGGCTGTCTGGACTGTGGTTAGTGGCAGAGTGGATGCGCTGTGTGTGAGGTTTGGGAGTGAATCATATTCTGATTCATAGTAATGTAATCTTTCTGTGTGATTGTCAGAGAGGGGGGAGTAGAGGCGTGATGTGAGGGGGTGCGAATGTGGGTTGTGAGTGGGACAATGGGATTAGTAGAGGGGGGGAAGGGGCAGCTGCGAGTGTGTAGGTGTGTGGGGTGAGAGTGAGATATTGTGACTATTGGTGGTGTTGGGGGCGGGGAGGGAATTGCGGGGATGTGTGTTAACTTGAGGATGTGAGGGGGAGTGGATGAGGGGTATGATTGGGACAGAGTTAGTGTTGGTGAGTGGAGAAGGGGCAGGAGGGAAGGGGGGATGCGAGGAGATAGGGCTGTTGGGTGTGGATTGAACAATAGGAATATTGGGAGTGCTGGCGGACGAGTGGGACTCAGAGAGCTGTGAGTTATCTTGAAGGGTGACAGTTAGTTTGGGGCTTCCAACTTTTTCCTTAATGAGAGGAAAAATATTATCTAGTAAGTTTAGGTTACGGTCTGATGCTTGCATAAGGATTATCGCGTTATGGTAGATGGTGATTGTAGCTTCGGCATTGTAGAATGGGGAGGGTCTGATAGATAACGTGAGGCCATGTGCTGATTTCCTAGTGGAGGCGATTGCTAGTAGAGCGAGAAAGGCTTTCCTCCATTGGGCTCTTCTATTAGTATAAAAAATGATGTTATTAGTTATGTGACCTTTGTTAGAAGAGAAGTAAGAGTCGGAGATTGGTGTTTCGGGGTGAGATTTTAATAGGTTGTGTAGACCAGTGAGCTCCATCGCGGAGTAGAGACTAGTAGGAGGGGGGTTAGAGAAGGTTAGGGGGTACGTGAGGGGTGAGCAAGGAGGTTTAGGTGGGGCTGGGTCGGGGCAAGAACTCTCACCTGAGAGTTAGTTGAGTGGTGAAAATGCGGAAGATTTCTGTAGTGTCTGGGTACCAAACCATTCAGAGTGAGATATTTCAAGATGGCTGCTCCGTTTACTACAGGGAGCTGTTCCAGAGGGGAAGTCCTTTCACACTTTCCATTACTTGTTCCTATTGGGGTGTGGTCCTGTTCCCGTATTTTTTAATGTAATGTGATCGGTAGTCCTTTCTTTGTTTTCAATGTAGTAGTTTTATCTGTAGGGCCTTTGTCTGTTTCTAATTAGTTCCGTGCAGAGGTTAGTCCTTTCTTACTTGTTAACTCTAATGATGCCATTTTGTGTGGCTTGTAGAGTCCAAAATGTAGTGAATGCAGGAGATCAAAAATGGGCTCCCACTGTGAGTAGGTATAAGATAAAATAAATCAAGCCGATCAATGCTTACATTAAAACCGAATCTTTGAATTCTCTCTTCGATTTATTCGACTCCTCTAGATTTCTTTTGTATAGAGTGGCAGTGATGGTTGCTTTGATTTGTCCTTCTAATGTCTGGATTTCAATAAGGATTGTGTCTGCCACACGCTTGGCAGTACTGATGATCGAAATAAGCCAGTTGCGTGTGCATCGCCAGGAGATGAGTGACCAATCCTTTAAAAATGCTTTGTCTTGGAGAAACAATCTCGGTGTATTAGTAACTATTAGGCCAGTTGGAGCACAATTTCCACGGAGATACTCCGTCATTATTGCCTCATGAATCACAGTGCGTGAATGTGATTTCTTAAGGCCTAATAGAGTAGTCCGGTTATCCTCGCTACTGATAGTGGTATTTTGTAACGTATCAATGATGCTGGGAGTGGTTAAGATGGCTTGGAGTACAGCATCATCAAATGTCAGGCCAGTTAGTTCCATCATGATAAATACAGATTGATTGGTAGAGATATAAGCACAATTTCTAGAGTTAGAAGGGCAATAAAAAAGGGGCCCGCAGCCACAGCTGCTCAAGAACAACAAAACAACACTTTTAGAAAGGGGGCCTGAGGGAAGAATTTAGAGACCTGCGCGAATAGATTCCCCACTAACAACAATCTATCAAAACAGAAAATCCGCGGGTCTATCTGAGCTCAATAAAGCTCACGAGCACAGACAGTACAAGCTTATACCTCCCACTCAAAAATGAGGGGAGTCCTTTAAAGAGGACGGAATCCCATCACCCACTGAGGTGGCATGCTTCATCATCTGGAATCTCCTCTTGGTTGCAATACCTAGTGCAACCAAGGGCTACAACCCCCTCACTGTGAGGGAGGAGCTCAGGGATGTTTTGTTTGATCAAAGAGAGGGATCAACTAAAATCCGCAAGAAGTGAAGCAAACAAGGCATTTAGGGTAATGGTTGCAGTGCGTGTAGTGATATGTGAAGTGATCTAAAATTGACTACCAAGAGTGAAAAAAGGTTTATTAGGTAACTCTTGGTGTCAAGAGTAAAAACAGTGCATGTGCAGTTCAGGAAATAATGACTGCACTAGTCCATAAAACAGGTCTACATGTTTCAGCCATGATGATCAAGTTATGATCGTGGCCTTCCTCAGGACCTAGATATTGATTGCTATTGCAAACTGAAAAAGTGATACAAGTGTCAAAATTATGTACATGTGGTTGGAATAGATACAACCTACACAGTCTTGTGGTCTCGATTTGTAGAGATATCACAAGGATATAGATGTCACCTGTAAAGGAAAAAACAAAAACACACTGACATGAATTCATGATACAGTGGAAATAATTGGTATTAAAACTTGTACTGTATATAGTGCTACACGTCTGGGTCGCTGCCCATCGTATGGTACCTATGGGTGTACCTCATACCCTTATAGTGTATGTGAATGCTGTGTATAATAATGAAAAATGTAAATGCTTACCCGTGGTGTAGGGGTGAACACCTCACCTCACCTGGCAACAGTTCAGGACGTGAGGCACCGCTCTGTTTAAAAAGGAAACACTTATTACAGATATAGCTAGCAATCTGTAAAAATTATCATCCATATAATTTAGCATCAATTTGTACAATCAAACGGAATACTTAGTCATTTAGCCAGATCAATAATGGCACCTTGCTGACAGGTAAGATTCTGAAACAGTGTTGTAATCATGATGCGATATCTCATCTCAAAAAGGCAGAGTAAACATGTCTATATAACTGGTAACTGCATATGGCATCAGATTAAAATACCTTAAATGTAGTATAATATGCACAAATGGACATGCGAAGGAGATGACACAACTACCTTCATGTCAGCTTTGTCAAATCTTTATGAGGGCTTAGTCAGATAAAGATATGTTAACATGCTTACATGCCCCATTTCTAAGTGTCTCAATTAGAGTAGATAATCGGGGAGGGCAGGAGACCGCTTTACACACAGAAGAAAAAGACTCAGTGCATCAGATTAAAATACCTTAACTATAGTATAATGTGCAGAAATGGACAAGCGATGACACAGCTACCTTAATGTCTAGCCTGTTAGAATTTTTTTTAAGAAGGCTTAGTCAGATAAAGATATGTTAACATGCTTTCATGCCTCGTTTCTAAGCGTCTCAATTAGAGTAGGTAATCGGGGAGGGCAGGAGACCGCTTTGCACACATAAGAAAAGGACTCCGTTCTCTAAAAAACGGCGTTTGAAATAACATAACGCCTGCCTGCAACAAAATGCTTTCAACCAACTCTTAAAGAGAAAGTGAAAAAAGCGTAAGTGACAGCACCTAAACAGACCGCCGTCCTCACTTACTTCTCCGTCGGTACCCCGGGCCTGACAAGAGCTGTAACCGGAGGTATCCGACCAGGGGGAGAGCGTACGCTTATGTACTGGCGGGGTGTTAGAACCAGGATCCCCTAGTTGGCTGAGGTAAGTACCTTAGGCCAAGTAGGGACCCTCGCTTCCACGTCAGGGAAAGGAAGGACACCTTCTCGGATAGCCCCTGCTCACCCCCTTGGTAGCTTGGCACGAGCAGCCAGGCTTATCTTCAAGGCTAATGTGTAAAGTATTTGCAACCACGCTCTCAGTGACCCAATGATGACACCACAAAAGGACTCCACACGAGTTTCATAGAAAACAAGTATATGTTTATATAAAAAGATATACGATGAGACCACACGATAAAAATCCAACATATGCGTATTTGTAATATTCCTCCTGGCCGGTTATTAGGCCAGCCAGCCCTTGTAGGGTCTGGCGGTATTAATGAGCAATTCCAGGTGATCCAATGCAATCCTATTGCAATGCTATGCAGTTCGTAAAGCAAGAATCAGGCACTTTGCAATGTAAAAATAATGCAGTTCGTTATGCAACAATCCAGCAGTTCGTAATGCCAAAATACTGCAATGCGTAATGCAACAATCAGGCAGTTCGTTATGCAAAACTAATGCAATGCGTAATACAACAATCAGGCAGTTTGTTATGCAAACACAATGCAATGCGCAATGTAACAATCAGGTGGTTCGTAATGCAAACAAATGCGATGCGTAATGCAACAATCAGGCAGTTCGTTATGCAAAGCCAATGCAATGCGCAATGTAACGATCAGGCAGTTCGTAATGCAAACTAATGCGATGCGAAATGCAACAATCAGGCAGTTCGTTATGCAAACACAATGCAATGCGCAATGTAACAATCAGGTAGTTCGTAATGCAGAAACAATGCGATGCGCAAGGCACTTCGGCACCGATCACGGTGCCTTAGACGGTCTCTCTGCCTCTCGTACTGACTCGCGGTCAGCTTCTGCCAACATATGCCCCCAACACGGGTATGGTGTAAACCAAAGTACAGCTCCACACTCTGGCCCCGGTACTGCCACTCCTTGGCACGTACAGGCTGCGATACGAGCTTGAGCAGAGGCTCGTGCTGCAAGAATGGGTGAGGCCGAGAGCGTACCTCTCCGAGCCTGCACCCCGCCCCAGGCGGTGACACACGTTACCTCGGGGGTGCGACCTCGCTCTCCTCTCCTCCTCTCACGACTTGGGCCTCCGATGCAACTTGGTTGATTCCGGGCCGATGGCGATATCGAAGATCTCAGGCTGCAACAGGGCACACGCACACAGCGTCGCTGAGATTCACTTGAGCTTCGGGTGTGCACGGTCACAGGGCAATCCTCACGAAGGTCTCAGGCTGCACGAAGCACACGCACACAGCGTTGCTGAGACTCCCTCGAGCTCTGGGCGCACAAGATCACAGGGCAATCCTCACGAAGGTCTCAGGCTGCACGAAGCACACGCACACAGCGTCGCTGAGACTCACTTGGACTCCTGGTGCCCACGATCATAGGGCACTTCTTACGAGGGTCTCAGGCTGCAAAAAGCACACGCACACAGCGTCGCTGAGACACACTTGAACTTCTGGTGTGCACGATCACAGGGCAATCCTCACGAAGGTCTCAGGCTGCACAAAAGCGCATGCACACAGCGTCGCTGAGACTCACTTGGACTCCAGGTGCACACGATCACAGGACAAACCTCACGAAGGGCTCAGGCTGCAAAAAGCACATGCACACAGCGTCGCTGAGACTCGCTTGGACTCCAGGGGCCCACGATCACAGGGCAATTCTTACGAAGGGCTCAGGCTGCAAAAAGCACACGCACACAGCATCGCTGAGACACTTCTGCAAACTTTTGTGTTCCTGAGTTTCCACAACAGGGAGCCAGCTCTCCTCGGGCCCTTGGGGTTAAGTTACTTCAGGACACAGCACAGCAAAGTCCTTTCAAGCAGGGGGACACAGCACACAGCAAAGTCCCTTTAGCCTCTCCTTGGTTAAAGCAGCAAACTGCAGGCCAGCCCCAGAACACACAGCAGGGGTCAGTCCTTTCCTTCAGTCTTGTTGTGTTCTATTGCTTTTGTCATGTTCCTCGTGACAGCTGCATCCTAGCAACTGCATGCTTCCACTACTGGAATCCTGGCATGTTGGAGTCCAGGAGACGGAGGCTGAGGTTGCTCTGGATGGTCGGCTGTTGGGGGTTGTTACTCTCTTATCTAATAAAGCACTTTAAAGAAGAAAGCGGTGTCCCTTCATCACAAAAATGGCGACGAGAGTGGGATGCACCCTGTGAAGGACACACTCTTTAGAAGAAAAGTGGACCATCTTTATTCTGTGCTGGAACAGCATTGGATTTGCTGGGTACTACATATCTCGAGTACCGAAGACCCCTAACAGCGTGCGTACGGTGCTGAGAGGATCGGAATTCTTTAAGACGAGTACTACATCGTAAGTTTGGCAATAACTGTACTCACTGCCAACGGTTCTCCTTCTGCCGCGGTGCGCACGAGCGTTGAATGCGCCATTTGAACCATCGCAGTGTCACGTCACTCTGCCGGTGAGTCCTTTGTCCTTCTTCATTCCGACATCTCTTCCAGGCGTTCCTTCTCCTGCAGCTGACGCGGTCAGCGCTGCGCGACCTGACGTTGCGTGACGTGCTCCTAAGGTCACGTTATGCGTGCCGCCATCTTGGTGCGATAATGCCAGATAATGCCGGAAATCAGTCTTTCCACGTAAAGAAGAGAGCTCGAGTCGCGCAGGACTACGGAAGACGTCGGTGGTGAGCATACCTCCTGCACAACAAGGATAACTGTTAGGTAACAGTGGACATCCATACAGGTACACTCCTACCTTGAGAAAGTGATAGAGAGGGACCGGAGAAGGGCAAAGTAGAGGGCTCCTGAGAGAAGACCAGTGTGAGTGAGCAGTAGAGGGCTCCTGAGAGAAGACTGGTGAGAGTAAGCAGGGAGAAGATCTGCACACTTACCGAGGCGCTGGCTTACTACACCTTTGTTGTTACTATTTTGTCATTTACACCTTATTTAGTGGGAGGTTTAGTCTAACTTTTGCTTTCCTTTACAACTGGAACTTATTCTAGACAACGATGACCAACCAAGTCATTGCCCCTCCTCCCACATTTTTACAAGATCCAGGTGCCACTTGCATGGACTGGGAGGATTGGAAGGAGTCCTTTTCTACATACCTGGAGGCTATTGGAGGGGAAGTTTATGTTGCCAATAGAAAATTGGCAATTTTGAAACATCATTTGGGCATAGAGGGTAGGAAAGTATTAAAAACCCTCCCTAAACCTCAAACGGCTGTGAGAAATGCTACTGATGACGCCGTTATTGATGAAGATGTATATGAGATAGCCATGGCTATGTTGGAGGAGAACTATGGAAAGAAATTAAGCATAGTTGTGGAGAGACACAAGTTCTTTTCTCGCAATCAGTTACAAGGAGAAAAGATTGAACAGTATGTTGCAGCGTTGAGAAGATTAGCGACTACGTGCAGATTTAAAGATCTTCGTGATGAGATTATTAGAGATCAATTGATAAATGCTACAAATAACAGGAAAGTTCAAGAAAAATTGTTAGATTTAATGGACCCCACCTTAGATACAGCTATCCAAATAGCCAAACGTATTGAGAACACTTCACAGTATGTTAAGGAGTTAACATGTATTGAATCCTCTGTTGAGTTGAATACTTCTAAAGTATGTGAAGTGAGTACAAATAATAAGAAGGGTGGTGGAACAGAAGAAATCAATAGTGAAAAAAAAAACAGTTTACTAATGCTAGAAAGTTATGTTACAGGTGCGGAAGCAACAGACATTCTTCTGATGCTATTCATTGTCCTGCATCTAAAAGTAGGTGTTACAAATGCAAAAGAATTGGTCACTTTTCAAGGGTTTGCAAGGCATCTGACATGTCTCGTTCTAAACCAGTCGTAAATGCTATTAGAGAGGATTTTACAGTCAATTCTAGTGAAAGTGACATTGAAGTATTAGTAATTAACGACTGTGACTCGTACAACCCTCCTAAGTGCAACATTTTTATAGATGATAAGATTGTACCAATGTGGGCGGATTCATGTTCCCCTTTTACCCTGATTGACAAGCAGAATTGGGTAAATTTGGGTTCTAAAACCTACAAATTGCAGATGTGAATCCAGTTGGGTACTGCGGGCAAAAACTACCTGTTCTGGGTTATTTTACATCCAAAATCAAGTTTCAAGATAGGGAAACTATTGCCAAATTATATGTAGTAGAGAAGGGCAAGTCCTTATTAGGATGGAGAGAACAAAGAGCTTTAAACATTATACTCAATCCTAACCATCCTGCTCAAGTACTTTTAACTGAATCACATGAAGGGAACGAATGGGTGTCCAAGTTTCCTAATCTCTTTAAAAAGGAATTAGGTTGTCTGAAAAAGTTCAGACATCGTATAATTCTTAAGGAAGGTACCATTCCAAAAGTACACAAAGTGCGGAATGTACCTTTAGCACTGAGGGGACCGCTCAAAGAAGAATTGAAAAGGTTATGCAAAGAAGGCATCATAGAACCAATTGAAGCATCAGAGTGGTTGAGTCCGATTGTTATCGCACGCAAACCCAATGGCAGTATCCGCATGTGTGTGGACTTAAGAGATTTGAACGAATGCATTTGGGTAGATCGTTATCCCTTGCCTCATATCAATGATATGCTGGCTGGAATTGACAACGGTAGGTTCTTTTCCACTCTAGATTTGTCAAGTGCGTATCATCAAATTTTATTACAACCTGAATCCAAACATTTGACATCCTTCATAACTCCGGAAGGTGCATTTCAGTTTGTTCGTATGCCCTTCGGTTTGGCTTCTGCCTCAGCAGTTTTCCAAAGGGTTATGCAAGGAGTCTTGAAGGACATCCCAAAAGTGTTGGTTTTCCAAGACGATATTTTGGTGTGGGGAAAGGATAAATTTGAGCACGACAAGTTGCTAAGAATTGTGCTTGACAAACTTGAACATGCTGGCCTAACTATTAGTTTACAGAAGTGTAAATTTTGTCAATCAGAAGTGGATTACCTTGGGCACACATTATCTCAAGAAGGTATTAAACCCAAGCTCAAATTAGTGGAGGACTTAGAGAAAGCTCCTATACCACAAGATAAAGATCAATTAAGGTCATTTCTAGGACTCGCCGAGTATTACTCGAGGTTCATTCATAATTTTTCTCACTGTGTGTTCCCTCTGCATGAACTGATGAAGAAGAATGTGACTTTTATATGGTCTGACAATTGTCAGCGTGCTTTCGATGAGGTGAAGGTAGCTGTTGCAAAAGCTACTGCTTTGAAGCCTTTCAATCCCAAGGATAAGTGCATTATCGTTACTGATGCCAGTCGGTACGGATTGGGAGCGGTATTAATGCAAATACATGATGGTAAAGAAAGAGTGGTAGCCTTCGCATCACGCACACTCAAGGGAGCTGAAAGCACGTACTCCACCATAGAAAAGGAAGCGTTAGCGTGTTGGTGGGGTGTGCAACACTTCCGAAATTTTGTGTGGGGAATTAATTTTGAATTACACACAGACCACAAACCCCTAATAGACATTTTTTCCACAGCGGGTGCAGGCAGAGCCACACCACGCATTGCTAAATGGATATACCGTTTACAAGAATTTAATTTCACTCTGAAGTATGTTCCTGGTGTGAGAAACATAAATGCTGATTGTTTGTCACGTCTTCCAGTGGTCAAATTAGACAGTGAGGAACATAATTCAGAGTTTGACGATTGGGTAGTGGCAAATTTAGTTGATGTATGTCAGGCCATTGATGAATCCGATTGGAAGCAAGCCATTTTGGATGATGTTGTGATGAAGAAGGTCATGGAATGTTTACCTATGAATGAAGGATGGAAACTACATGACGACATGTTGCAATATAAGGAAGTGTGGAGCGAATTATCTGTAGTGAAGGGAATTTTGAGGAGAAATGACAAGCTAGTCGTTCCTGTAACCATGAGACCCAGATTAATAGAACTATTACACGAGGGCCATGGTGGTATGACCAGCATGAAGAGAAAAGCTAGAGATGATTTCTGGTGGCCGGGTATGGACAGGCAAATCAAGAGATTTGTAAGAGAATGTGTAGCATGTTCACGCAGTGACAAGGCTCATGTAGTACAGGAAACTCCCATTCATCATGTGAAATGGCCAGGGCATGCATGGGAAAGAGTGGCTATAGATATATGCGGTCCTTTCGAGATTTTAGGTGTTGGTTGTAAGTATGCAATTGTATTAATGGACTACTTCTCAAAATGGCCTGAGGTAACTTTTGTGCGTGAAGTAAAAACCAGCAGTGTAATTGATTTTTGTGAAGAAATTTTTCGTAGAGAAGGATGTCCCGCAGAAATTCTGTCTGATAATGGCCCCCAATTTGTATCTAATGAGTTTGGAGAATTTCTTAGAAAATGGGGCATCAAACAACTTAAGACTCCTGTCTATCATCCAAGAGGAAATGGTTTGATTGAGCGCTTCAACCGTGTCCTAGGTGAGTGCATCCAGATGGCTGTACATAGCAATGTTTATTGGAAGAGTCTTGTAAAAAAAATGCTGTGGAATTACAGAACTACCAAACACACATTCTGTAACGGGGGAAACACCATTTTGTTTACTGAAAGGTAGAGTTCCATGTTCCATAACAGTTCCTGCGTGGATGGGGAGAAGTGGAAAGAAATTAGTCAATGAAAGTGCCATAAGAACAAAAGTGGAAAATTACCAAAGTTCGTACGAGCGGAGACACAATGATAAGTTAATCAAAAAACCGAGGATGTTTGAGTTGGGTATGTATGTAAGAGTACAAATAGGAACCATTCATTGTAAAGGTAGTTCCAAACTGTCTGATCCTAAGAAGATTTTATTTAATCAGGGGTGACCTTCTGAAACTTTCTGATGGGAAGTGGTGGAATGCCAATCGTGTTGCCAAATGTAGTGAAACTGAGGTTCGTGAGTGGTTGAAACCGAAACAGGTTAAATCCAGATCTATTGATAGAGATGAGTTCAATGATATTCCAATCAGAGAAACCAATGTTCCTAACAGAGAGCCTAGTGCTCGTTCTAAAATACCGCCTAAGAAATTTAAAGATTACATTTGTAATTAGTTATAACATTCACCTCAGCTTTATTTTGATTTGTTAAGGGAAGAGGATATGTTGTGTTCTATTGCTTTTGTCATGTTCCTCGTGACAGCTGCATCCTAGCAACTGCATGCTTCCACTACTGGAATCCTGGCATGTTGGAGTCCAGGAGACGGAGGCGGAGGTTGCTCTGGATGGTCGGCTGTTGGGGGTTGTTACTCCTTATCTAATAAAGCACTTCAAAGAAGAAAGCGGTGTCCCTCCTTCACAAAAAGTCTATTCAGCTGTTTCTTCCTTGGCAGAGGTTCCTCTTGACCACGAAGTAGGTTCAATCCTTTACAGTCTTGAACAGTTCCATTTTCCCAGTCCAGGAGTTTCAGCTCTCATAGTTATACCCCTAAATGTCTTTGAAGTCTTTGTGTTCAGGGGGGCGCTGACCCCTGTCCAAACTAATTCTGGGTGTCTCCCTGCCGGTGACACCTTCTGCCTTTGATAGTAGGGGTCTGGATCCTTAATCACTCAGCAGGAGATGGAGCCATTGTTTTATGGCAGCAACCCAGGCCTCTGCACCTCCAGGGGCTACTCCTCCCCCCTACACTCCAGATGCAGGTCAGCCTGTTGCTGTCTCACCTCCTCCCCTGGGTCAAGACATTCCCCAGAGCCTATCACATTTAAATCCAGACAGTCAATCCACAACCAGGCAGAGACACACAGAAATGTTAGAGCACAAAAACCCAGCCACTTCTAAAAGAGTGGTTTCTAAACACGCAATTCAAAAACCACCTTCACAAAAAAGATGTGTTATTAAATTGTGAGTTCAGGCACACTAAACTTCACCTCTCCATCTTAAGCCTTTGGGAAGATAGGCTGGAAACATATTACATAGCCTTCCCCATTCTGTCCTAAGGGCAAGATGGTCTTTCAACAGTGAAAAATGAAATGGAGCGTATTTCACTGTTAGGACATGGTACACACCTTAGTACATGTCCTACCTTTCACATACACTGCACCCTGCCCAGGGGGGTACCCTGGATCTACCATAGGGGTGTCGGATGTGCATAGAAAGCGTAAAGCCTGGCAAGTGGGTGCACTTGTCAGGACAACATGGCAGTTTAACAAACTGCACGCAGGCACTGCAGTGGCAGGCCTGAGTTCTCTCTTTAAGGCTACTTGTGTGGGTGGCACAATTAGTGCTGCAGGCCCACTAGTAGCATTTGCATTACTAGCCCTGGCACACATAGTGCACTTTACTAGGGACTGTACTAGTAAGGCAAACATACCAATCATGGACAACCAATTACCATTACACTTTACACAGGGAGCACTTGCACTTTGACACTGATCAGCAGTGGCAAAGTGCCCAAAGCATCTAAGTTGGCAACACCATGTCAGAAAAAAGGTCTAGGGGGAAAGCAAAAGGTTTAAGGAACTTTAGCCAAAAAGGGCCAAGTCCAACACGGGGCATAATAGCGGGCAGGTGTGAATCCTTAATTGGTCCCTGCGTCGCAGATCGATCACGTAATTGTGGAAAAAGTATTCATGGGAATTGTAGTTTGGGAAATAGGTGTAAAATCCTCACGCGTAAGGAACTACAATAACCGCTGCTAAGCCTGGGAAATGTAGTTTACCAGGCTCAGAAGTCTCGCTTTTACTTGTTTACCGTATCTAGACAATTGAAATGTAAAAAGGCTTATTTCTTCAATGGAAATCAAAATTATAAAGTAAAAATAAGACTATCAATTTGAAGCAGAGTGAGCAAAACGTGTATGCTCACTCTTGGTAAATAAAAATAGGGGAAGCAGAGAAATGTCTTATGTTCCCTCGACGGGGGATGTTATTTACTAGCCTTATTCATGGTATTACAGAGGCTAATGATGTAGTCTGGAAAACTATTGTAGTTATTACAGTGGCTAATGATGTTATAACATAGTCAGGAAAACTATAGTAGTTTGTCAAAAAACATGATCTTGCACTTAAATGTGGATTGAAGCCTTTCGAAGGAATACGCTGATATAGTGATGTGCAGCCAAAATCAAGGTCTAGGTAAAGGAGCATTCATGTCGATCTATAGCAGGGTCCAAGGAATTTCATCGTTCAGACCTTCACTGTCACTCTTAAGTTTAAAAATCCATTTTTGTTCTTTAAGGAACAGAAATTTGGTAATGTCGGTTACATGAGGAGGAACAAACGGTTGTTCCAAAACCATCCATTTTAATTCTTCAGCTTTATGGTTCTGGGTCAGAAAGTGACTGGTAAGTCTCGTTGCTTGTTTGTTGCATCGAATGGTGCTTTTGTGTTCATTTATCCTGAGTTTCACCTTGTGAGTTGTCATTCCTACATACCGCAGTTGACATGGACAGGTTATTAAATAAATAACTCTGTCACTGTTGCAGTTAGTGGGTTTCATTTGTACCCACGGTCTCCCAGTGCCTATGTCCACTGATGATGTTTGTTCAGTCTGGAAAAAATGCTCCTGGTATCTCCCACATCTCCCAGGTTTTCAGGGGAAGCTCTGGTGCTTCAGCTCTTTCTCCAGCCAAGTCATATACAGAGTTCTATACAATCCATTGGCAACTCTGCAGCAGCTTCTGTCTGCACCCATCTTCACCCCTCCCTTTGTGTCATGGCACAATGCAAGAGGACAGCCAACCGACCTAGGTAGAGCACTTTCAGTCCATGGATATAAGTGAAGAGCAGTGTATCCCTCAATCCTTTTCATAGTCAGGCCCAGACAGAATATTCCTTCTCCAGAGCCTTCACCAGGCCCTGATGTATTGTGATGGTCTGATGTTGGGTTGCCATGTTATACTGCATACTGTTTAGTCATTGGTGATAATCTCTGTTCAACCGCTACAGAACTTCCACAGACCAAGCATCCCACTTTTGCAGTAATTCCAGTTTCCATGTCTGAAAACTAACAAAGAAGTGTTTATTCAAAATTTTAGGACCCATACTCCTGTCTTTAGAGTTTT
Organism: Calotriton arnoldi; assembly: GCA_963921515.1. NCBI lineage: Eukaryota > Metazoa > Chordata > Amphibia > Caudata > Salamandridae > Calotriton > Calotriton arnoldi. The sequence goes on along the minus strand of CAWUFW010001021.1, from coordinate 2,707,873 downwards.
CAAACTTAACCCAGAGTTTCCCTTATGAAAATCTGGATCCACTACTTTGGACTCTTATGAAATAGGTTTCCCCCATCTGGGAGAAGAAATGAATGTTGGAGAGGGATCCACTGTTTGAAGGCCTCCTAACCCCTGGTTGGTGTTATATGTGAAGAGAGTCAGCGCTATCCTGTAATGCCATTTGTGCTGCTAACCACTCACAACTACCACATTTCAAAGAAGTGGCGAGCAATTACTCCTCCATGGTCCTCACCTTCCAGATGTAGCATTGCTGTCTCTTAGCAGAAAGAACTTTTCACACCTCATCAGGTATTATTCAATCAATCAGTCAATCAATCAGGGGTTTATAAAGCACAGCTACTCACCCATGAGGGTCTCAAGGCGCTGAGGGGGAAGGGCTGCTGATTCATCAAGGTGCTGGGGTTCAGTCGAAGAGCCAGGTCTTGAGATCCTTCCTGAATTGGATCAGTGACGGAGATTGCCTGAGGTGGAGAGACGGGGTGTTCCAGGTCTTGGCAGCGAGGTAGGAGAAGGATCGTCCTCCCGTTCTGGTCTTGTGGATCCATGGGACAGTGGCCAGGGCCAGTTGGGGGGAGCGAATGTGTCTGGTGGGTACGTGGAACGAGAGGCGGTGGTTCAGATGTGCTGATCCTGCGTCTTGGAGGGCTTTGTAGGCAAGTGTGAGGAGCTTGAAACTGATTCTTTTGTTGACTGGGAGCCAGTGGAGTTCCTGAAGGTGTTCGGTGATGTGATTGTGGCGGGGGAGGTTGAGGACCAGTCTGGCTGCTGCATTTTGAATGTTCTGTAGTTTTCTGAGGAGTTTCTGGGTGATGTCGGCATAGAGTGCATTGTCATAGTCGAGTCTGCTGCTGATGAAAGCGTGGGTGACCGTCCCTAAATGTCTTATGAAGTAGGCAAAGCATGTGAAAGCAAGATGAGGATACTGCGTTGATCTGGCGGTTCATTGTGAGCGAGGAGTCCAGTCTGATGCCGAGGTTTTGTGCATGGTCCATAGGGGGGTGTTCCCAATGCGACGGGCCACCAGGAATTGTCCCAAGCTGAGGGGGTAGATCCCAGGATGAGGACTTTGGTATTGTCCGAGTTGAGTTTGAGGCAACTGTCATTCATCCTGGTGGCAACGGCCTTCATCCCGCTGAGGAAGTTGTTTCTGGCAGTTGTGGGTTCATTGATGAGGGAGAGGATCATCTCTTCATGGTCTTGAATGTGTCATCTGTGGTGAATGGGGTCCAGTTGAGCAGGATCTGTTGGGGTACGCTGTGGTCGGATGCGGTGGTGTCGGGTGTGATGGGAGGGTCTTGGGTGTCGAAGCTTCCATAGATGTGCCTGATCTTGTGGTGGAAGAAGGTGCCAAGTTTGTTGCGGTAGTCTTGGGAGGGTGGGACGTCTGTGGTCCAGCCGTTGGGCATGGCAAACTCCTTGACAATGGCGAAGAGTTCTATGCTGTTGTGTGGGTTGATGCTGCCTTGGAGGGCCTTTTTCTTTGTGGTTTTGAGGAGAAGGTGGTGGTGGTGATGGAGTCTTTGAAACTTGCATGGGTTTCTGGGATTTTGTTGTTTCTCCATCTGTTCTCGAGTGGTCTACTGGTGCACATGGACTCGTGGAGGGTGGAGTGACCCAACGGGCTTTCTTGGTGTGTTGCTTTCTGGGTGACTTCTTGAGGGGTGCTAGCGTGTCGGAGCAGTTGGAGATCCATCAGTGGAGGTTGCGTGCTGACCTTGTTCCGGCTCCGGCGGGGGTGGTGAGGGCGGTTGCGTACAGTGGGTTTTGTGGAGGCGAAATGCACACTGTGGTGGTAGGTCCAGAGGAGTTCAGTGGTGTGGTTGTAGGTGATGTTTTCGCTGGCAGAGAAGACGGGGTCAAACGTGTGTCCTGATGCGTAGGTTGGAGAGGTGACTAGCTGCTTGAGTCCTACGTTGGCAAGGTTCTCCAGGAGGGATGCAGTGTTCTGGTCATTGGGGTTGTCCAGGTGGAATTAAGGTCGCAGAGAAGGATGTAGTCGGTGGATGCGAGAGCCTCGGGTGTGATGAAGTCAACAATGGGTTCGGTGAAGACCGGGCGGGGGCCGGGAGGTCTGTAGATGAGGGTGTCGCAGAGGGTGGTGTTGGGGTTGGTCTGAATCTGGAAGTGGAGGTGTTCCATGATTGTCATTGGGTCGTCCAAGTGGGTGGTCAGGCGGAGGGTGCAGTCCTTGCGGGTGATCTTGTAGCCGTCGGGGATGGCGTGGTGATGTCTGGGCCAGAGCTAGGGTTTGTCCAGGTTTCCATGAGGAAGGCGAGGACGGAAGAGACAGAGTCGAGGAGGTCCCAGATTTCTGTGGCGTGCTTGTGGAGGGAGCGCATGTTGAGGAGGATGTAGCTGAGCCGGTGGGTGTGCTGTTGGTTGGCCGGGCGCAGGAGGAGCTGGAGTGCCGAGGTGGGTGAGAGTGCAGCTGCAGTTGTGGCAGGAGAAAGGTCCTTGGGAGTCCTTCGGTGATGCATGGTGGCAGGCGGCGTGGCGTCTGGTGTTGAGGGTGAAGAGGGTGTTGGCGTCATATCGGTGAAAGGTCCGAGGACCAGAGTCCGTGGTGCTGGGCACAGTCCAGGTGCAGACGGGCTTACATTTGGTAAGCCCGCCATTAAGTAGTGTGCAAGTGGCTGGAAAACACGGGGAGCAGGAAAGTGGCACTGGAGGGGAGCGGGGTCGGGGGGATCGCAGCAACAGGGGCAGAGATCGGCAAAAAAAAGGAAAAAGTGACAGAAAAAAGAAACCAAGAAAAAAAGTCAGAAAAAGCAGAAAACAGAGAGACAGAGGGCAGCCAAGCAACAGAGCAGAGACACTCTACCACTAGACCACCAGGCATGAGGCGCAGGTGGGTGCCTGCGGGTGGAGGAGGGTCTCGAACCACTGACCCGAGGATCATATGGTCAGCCACAGGAGGGAGCTCAGGGGCAGCAGCTACCTGACAGAGCTGCGAAAGGAAGGGAGCAGTCAACTGAAAGAACAATGGATTAATCAATGTTAAGAGGGAAGCCCAGCAGATCTAAATTATTTCTTGATAAAGCTTCCAGGCAGCACACAGTATGTTTTTGTAAATGAGGTTTTCAATATATTTGTCAAAAACCTGCATTCATCATTGACTTAGGCTTTTGATAAACATTAGAAACAATCAAGAATACATTCTCTAGCTGAAATGAATTATGGAAATTAACATTTAACCAGAAACAGGACCATCAATATTTAAGAAAGCTACATTTACTTACACTGTAAAAATATCACTTGGCAGCTACTCACAGTTGGGATGCCTTCTTTAATATTTAGCATTTTTAAGCATTAAGCAACTCGTCTTGGATGCTACAAGGCATGCTTAGGGGTGTCTTAATTAATTTTCCAACTTCTTAGCATAAAGCTTTTTTTAGCTTAGGTAAATTGATTCTTGTCTCAGGTACACAGATTATTTATCTATGCCAGATTATTTATCTATATCGATGCACAGATAAATAATCTGTGAGACTATTCACAAAGGTGAATTTCACTTTTGAGTACATTTACATGTATAAGAATTTTTTACAATTTTGAGCAACTTTACTACTTTTGGCTGTTCACTAAATCCGAGTGTAAATTTACTCAAAAAGTGTAGGTTACATGTCTCTACCCCCTGAGAAAGAGGGTGGAGCCTAACTTACAAGTGTGAGTTACTACTAAAAAAAAACCTAGCACCACACATGGCCAACCCCTGGTAGTGCAGCCCTTTCCCATAGAAAATGAAGGAATTAGGAATTTAAAATACAACCCCATAGGAAATAAAATTAAATGAAATTAAATTATTTAAAATAGATTGAAATATATCTAAATATAATTTAATGTTAAAACTAATTTTTAAACATGCTTTAGAATTTTAATTTAATGATAAAACATTTTAAATTATTGACATTTAAACATTATTGTAACAATAAAATAATATATATAATAATGAATTTACTTTTAATATATTCTATACATCACTTTAATGTATATCAATGTATAACAAAACTATTAAGAATAATCAATTTAATTGTTTTTCTAATATTAACATTTATTAAATATTTAATTCAAAATTACATGAATAATGCTGTAGTATTTTCCATTTAGTTCTATTTTTCAAATAAATATATAAAATTAGTTTACATCAATATTTATCACAAAAATGTTAAAAAAATGTTTTTAAGTTCAATAAAGTATTTTATTTTTCCATACTACTATTTTCCATAATACTTTACCATTTGGAGATCTCTGGCCCAACTGCAGAGCATCTCTATTATTTGTTTTTTGGGGGGGATGTCCATTAGTCTTTGCTTTCCCCCATAGGCACAATCAGTGGGGTGTGTTTGTAACCAATGTTTTAGGCTTTCAAGGCCTTCTGGGTAACAAAACGTCACAAGACTCACACAGGGCACACCATCCTGAACTCCCCTTCCCCTGGGAATCTAGTTTTCAGAAATGTCTGATTTTGGTAAGTTTTCCTGGGTGGCAGGTGAGACAGACCATAAAATCTGCAGCTGCACACATCGTCATTTTTCTCTCAGGTTTAGTGATGTCTCCACGCTGTGTTTTGGAGTGTTTGGTCTCACAGGCACTAGGCTCAGCTGTACAAGTGGGGTACGATTTTTATCCGGAGAAATGTAAAAATGCTGGGTGGTATGAGCTTGATGATTCCTCACAGCATCCAGAACTTTATCTCACAGAAATTTGAGGAAAATTAGTGTTTTATTAGCCAAGGTTTGAGGCCTTCTTGGGAAAAGCAACATTGTAGGATCCACAAGAGTCACAATGCCCTGGATTCCCCTGAGTCTTTAGTTTTCAGAAAGGTCTAGGTTTGGTAGGGTTCCCTGAGCTAGGACTCAAATTCTGCTGCTACCACCATTGTAAAAAAAATGTTGATCTTACTAAGTGACATGTGATGTCTCCAGGTCATGTTTTGGGGTGTGCTGTGTTTTGGCTACTAGGCCCAGCCACACAAGTGGGGTGCCATTTATATCGGTAGATGTGTGAGAACACATATTAGTTGAACATTTGTCATTACCAATTGGATTTCTCTCTATTTTTGGTTTTCAAATGTAAGTCAGTGTTAGTGGTGGCTGGCACGGATCGGGGGTAGTGGGGTGGGCTGGTGTAAGAAAAGAAAAAAAAAACTTACCTAATCGCTGCGTTTCTCCCACGTCGTCTCTCCTCCGCATCAGGGAAGAACAGGAAAACAGGAAGCACACCCAGGGTCCCCTTAGCCAATCACAATGTTGCAATGCAATGCTGGTCTGAACTGGTCTGAGTGCCATGGTTCGGCACTCAGCCAGGGAATATGGGCCTGGGCATGTTCTCCACCCAAGCTCTAATGCAGCCTGGGTGGAGAACATGCAAAGTGCGCATGACGCTTTGGCTGGCCCGAGACGGCCAGCCAAAACATCATGCGCATTTACAGTGTGCCCACCACTCCTCCCCTGCTCTGTGAGAAGAGCAGGCCAGTCCCACCCCACCAAGATGCAGCAGCAGGAACAAATAAAAAGATAATAACATCAAGTTATTATCATTTTATTTTTACTTTCTTTTACTGCTGCTACGCAATGGGGCGACGCTCCTCCGCCTTGGCAGAAGAGCCACCACTGGTCAGTGTGCAAGAAAGAATGTTGAATGTTAAAAATAAATGGTGCAAACCATAAAACTGAGAACAAGCTGCTGCTCTAATATGTCTTTTTCTATGCTTCACATGTGATGAAACTATAGCAAGTACAACATCCTAATAATCATTCATTTTATGTATACTGAAACTGCCCTTAAATAGGTTCTACAAAGAAATTAACATACAGTACGGAGCTCATTTAGGACTACATCATGTAATCCTGTATTCACATAATATACGATTGGTTGTAATTTCTAACATAACACAATTTACATAATTAAACACAGTAAATCACTTTGAAAGCACAATAAGCATAACATTAAAATGATTAATACCCGTTATAAATTCTTGCGAGCTTTAAAACAATTACAACACACTACTGAATGTAGCCTGCGTATACTTTCTTGTACTGTATTTTTCTGCATATTTCATTTGCAAACTGGCCCTCAATGTACTCTTTATTGCTATATCGGATTAAATGCTTGATTTTGGATGTTCAGTTTCCTGAATGTAACCATGTTAGTCGAATTAAATAAAAGAAAAGGTTTGCAGGTCTTTTTGTTACTTCACAACAGTTACTCTTTTTACAAAACACAAAATCACAAGAGAATAAACTACTGAGACAAATTACAAACACGAGGTTGGTGATGAAAAAAGTATCTGTTGTTTGTTTTCCTTTACTGGATGATGGCTGCTGCCATGATGGGGTGGGGAGGAGGAGGGTGAGGAGAGTTTGGGTCCCTGGTATCAAAGGTCGCCACCTGTCCCAGGGAGTAATACCGGCCATTTGTTCACGTTTTACATTCTGCAACCCTTTTATATTCTGCAAAAAGGGAAAGGTCCAATATTATGTCGGGGGCGTAGTGAATGTCTGTTCTGTACAATCCGTTAGTCAGACCCTACAGTGTGAAGATGGATCTTTGCAAATACAGGAAATGGTACTTATGCCGTCATCTCAAGTAATGTGGGACATTTCACATTATGCTTGTGATGCGTAATGCTCAAGAGTTTGCCATTACACCATGCAGGAAGCAAGGCTCTGTTCGGATAAAACTCTTATCGTGAGAACACAGGAACAATGATAGAACGCTTTTCAAAACCACCACCAGCTCTTGCCCATAGTGTTGTTTCTCACCAGGCACCACAAGGTGGGGGGGGGGAGGGGGGAGGTGCGTGTGTGCGTGTGCGTGTGTGTGTGTGTGTGTGTGTGTGTGTGTGTGAGAGAGAGAGAGAGAGAGAGGATGCTTACCTAATTTGTGTTTTCTGTACCTTGGCTGTGGTGATTGCTGCCTAGGTCTGTTTGTGTTTGGGGCATTTTTACATCATATTTTAATTCATTTTTGTTAGTTTCCAGGTTGTTGTGCTTTATCATTGTTCATACAAATTGATTTTTTATATTCTTGCTGCTGCTTTGCTGGTGGTATATGGGAAGTGAATGGGCATAGGCACATTTTGGGCATATATCTGTGAAATCTTAACCCTGCAGTGCTGTGTGTGTTTTCTGGTAAAGAAAGCCGGGATGTGCTAAAGGACAGGCAAGCAATTTCCCTTTGTATTTCATACCGTCTTCCTTGCCAGATATAATTTTGTATACCATTTTAGTATGTGTCTGTTCAGAGGACAGTGTCTCTGTATCCTTCATGTCTTTTTCCTTACCAACTATGTGCTTGTCCACGTTCTTGTGAAAGTAATGAGCTAGATGGTGCTGAAGCAAATGTTCTTATTTTGCAAGTAAAAACACATTTAAATAGAAAATACAAAAGTGTATTAAAAATAATGCATGTATGGCAAATGCACATTTGTAGTATATAATTCTATGTAGGAGTTGCAAGCATAGAAATGAAATAATATAATGTACTGACTTAAGTTAGCCTAACTACTGATGCCACATTAATTGCTGATTTATACATTAGCATTGAAAGGCCTTTTTCACGTTGAACTGTTGTTTTGCACAAGATGTTTTTCTCTCCCACTGCAGATGCTGTAACTTTCCAGAAACCAACTGTTAGTTAGTAAAAGGCATTTATTATATATTAGGCAACTGCTAGTAAGGTTCTCGCTGGGAGGAGAGGAAATGGTAGGAAGCATGACTCATCGGAAGAACTGTCTGAACAACAAGATGTTTACAAAGTATCTTTTCAAGGACTTGTTTCTGTGGTCTATTTTGAAGACATGAGAAACTACGTAGTTTACCTGCTTCCAGGGTTAGCTGAAATCCTATTGGACACCTAGAGCGTAGAATCTATCAGTTGTTTCAATTTGTGTTCTTTTGAATTTAAATTAGCGTGTGTTCCTAGACTAGACTGAGTGCTCTCTCATGACCCTCTAGCTTCTAAGGGCCTGATTTCAATGTCGGACGGACCGGAGTCCGTCTGACATCGGTCAGGAACTGTAACCGAATGACCTCCTGTCGTCGGTTACAGACCTGCAAGTAGGATGCGACCGAACCCTGTTCGGTCGCATGCCTATACCTTTCAATGAGAGCATGCATTCCGAATGGAATGCATGCTCTCATTGAAAGAGCAGGGGCGCACTTCATCCCTGCACCCCGTGGCAGGCACCTAAAGGTGCCTGCCACGGGGTGCAGGGATGAAAAGGGGGGCACAGTAGGTGTCCCCTAGGCCGCTCTTCGGCGGACTCGCACCCATGGGGGCCCTGCTGGGGGCCCCCAAAGACAGTTTCCCACTGCCGTTTTGAGCCGGAAAGACCAGCACATAAAGGCAGTGGGAAACTGCCATCATACTCCCTCAGCCGGAAAGAGCCGGCTGGGGGAGTACTGAAGGGTTTCCGGATGGCGGACGGGCTCTCCGAGCCCGTTGTAAGCCATGCGGAAAACCGAGTCGGATTCCTTTCCGACCGAGCCCATCACAATGGCTCAGTCAGAAAGGAATCCGAATGGCACATTCCGATGCGGGCAGAGGAGCCCTTTCTGCCCCCATCTGAATCGGCCCCTAAATTGTGAGAGCACTCTGAATTCTTTATTGGGATCTGTAGGGTTATCTCTCTTAAGGAGAGGTTTAATTGCCATTTTAATCCTTATATAGATTTGGGATATTCCTTAATAGAACACACTTGTTGTATTATCTCTATATTATTTGTAATCTTTACCAATATAGTATTTTACCTTGTTTTGAAAGATCAACTAATGGATTATTTGAATTTGTAAAAATGATGACTAAAGAAAAATATTTGCTGAATACAATTAATTAAATCATATTAGAACAGTTAATAAAACCCTTTAACTCACATCAACTCTCTAATTTGATTATTGTGGAGTCCCACTTGGACTTCACTGTAATTGGTGTTTGATGTATAAGATTACTCCTTTTAATCTCTCCTTTTCAAAAAATCTAAGGCCCATACGACCAGTGGCGGGGGTAATTCAACGATTACACCCAAAGACAGAGATACAAAGATCCCCGGGCACACAATGGTCAAGTGGGCAGGAGATTGCTTTTGAAAAAAAACAATGTTCCTGATGTGTTAGTAGCTAAATAGAACTTTAAAACTTTAGAAACAATGTTCCTGTTGTGTTAGTACTAAATAGCTAAAGAGAATTGTATAAAAAAAAATCTTCTGTATTCATTTTGAAAATGGCCTTTCTGTCTTTGTTTACTTTAATTGCCACGGATCATTAAGCCAGTCCTTGTTTTAAATTGCTTTCTTCCATATTTTTTCTGTTTAAAGTATGTACTGATAAGGCAAAAAAAAATACAAGCTTTACGCGATTATCATTATTTTTCACTGACCGGGATAATAAAATAATAGTCAGGCCGGTAAAAAACAGCCAGGTGGCAGCCTTAGTTATTTCCTCTCTGTTAATGCACTGAATACTTTAGTCCTAGAAGACAAACAGAACGTGCCCATAGTTTCTGTTAATGACATGTATATTTTGGGTGAAAATGTAGAATCGAATCCACAAATCGAGAGCATGCCTGTTTGAATGTCTGCTTATGAAATGTGTGACTTGCAGGGGAATTTGATATGAATTATTTACAAAAGTAAAGTTGGTCAGAATACTTTATTCATGGGGAATCCTCCAACTCTTACAGCAAAAAATGTCAACAAGCACTGACAATGCAATTAGATCTGTCTTTTGAACAGTGAAAGAGGTTTCTTTGTTCCAGGGCTTCTCTGTTTACACACACACATAGGCAGAGTTAAAAACGTGGAGGAGAAGGCTAACAGAGAAGAGAACAAGAGAGGTTCACAGGAACATGTATAGCAACTAATCCCCCATATAATGCATGACAGGGCGGCCACCAAACCGCTTCACGGATGCCCTTTTAGTGAAAATGCACAATGCTAACTGCACACTGTTAGATAGCTGACCCTGTCATTGTGGCATGCTGAGCAATGAGCATTTTTCTTTGTTTTCCAAAACAAATCCTCAAAGTGGATGGGGGGTTGCTTTAAAACAAAGTTTCGGATGTGTTGGTAGGTTTATCTCAGTGACATGGACAGTGTTATTTTTTTTTTATCTCCCCGAGCAGGAAAAAAGCTGAACTAGAAGACCTGCCCCAAATAAAGAGGCGGCTTCATTTGCCCTTGACCAATCAATCAATCAATCAATCAATCAAGCAAGCATTTGTATAGCGTGCTACTCACCCGGAGGGTCTCAAGGCGCTTGGGGGAGGGGGGTCCGCTACTGTTCGAACAGCCAGGTCTTGAGTTGCTTCCTGAAGGAGAGGTGGTCTTGGGTAAGGCGGAGGTGGATGGGTAGGGAGTTCCACGTCTTGGCAGCCAGGTAGGAGAAGGATCTTCCTCCCGTTGTGGCTCTTCGGATGCGGGAGACGGCGGCGAGGGCGTGGTTGGTCGATCGTAGCTGGCGGGTGGGAGTGTAGAAGGTCAGACGGTTGTTGAGGTATCTGGGGCCTTGGTTGTGGAGAGCTTTGTGTGCGTGGGTGAGGAGTCGGAACGTGATTCTCTTGCTGACGGGGAGCCAGTGCAGGTCTCTCAGGTGTCCGGCGATGTGGCTGTGTCGGGGGATGTCCAGGATGAGTCGAGCTGAGGCGTTCTGGATGCGTTGGAGTCTTTTTGAAGTTTGGCTGTGGTTCCGGCGTAGAGGGAGTTGCCGTAGTCCAGTCGGCTGGTGACGAGGGCCTGGGTGACCGTCTTCCTGGTTTCGGTGGGGATCCACCGGAAGATCTTGCGCAGCATGCGTAGGATGTTGAAGCAAGACGAGGAGACGGCGTTGATTTGTCGGGTCATTGAGAGGGAGGAGTCCAGGATGAAGCCCAGGTTGCGTGCGTGGTCCGTTGGTTTGGGTGCGTTGCCCAGGGCAGGGGGCCACCAGGAGTCGTCCCAGGCAGAGGGTGATGATCCTAGGATGAGGACTTCCGTTTTATCTGAGTTCAGTTTCAGGCGGCTGTTCCTCATCCACTCGGCTACGTCCTTCATCCCTTCATGTAGGTTGGTTCTGGCGGTTGTGGGGTCGTTGGTGAGGGAGAGGATCAGCTGGGTGTCGTCGGCGTAGGAGATGATGTTGAGGTTGTGTTGGCGTGCGATGGCTGCGAGGGGGCTCATGTAGACGTTGAAGAGGGTGGGGCTGAGTGATGATCCTTGTGGTACGCCGCAGATGACTTCGGTGGCCTCGGAACTGAACGGGGGAGGCGGACTCTCTGGGTTCTTCCGGCGAGGAAGGAGATGATCCACTCCAGTGCCTTCTCTTGGATTCCGCCGTTGTTCAGGCGTTGCACTAGGGTGCGGTGGCAGACTGTGTCGAACGCTGCGGAGAGGTCCAGGAGGATGAGGGCCGCTGTTTCCCCGTTGTCGAGCAGGGCTCGGATGTCGTCGGTAGCTGCGATGAGGGCGGTCTCGGTGCTGTGGTTGGCCCGGAAGCCGGACTGCGAGTGGTCGAGGGATCCATTCGTCTCGAGGAAGGCGGCCAGTTGTCTGTTGACGATCTTCTCGATGACTTTGGCAGGAAAAGGAAGGAGCGAGATGGGGCGGTAGTTTTTGAGGTCGGTGGGGTCTGCTGACGGTTTCTTCAGTAGGGCGCTGAGTTCGGCGTGCTTCCAGCTCTCTGGGAAGGTGGCGGTGACGGAGGAGGTGTTGATGATGTCCCGGAGGTGGGGTGCGATGACGGCGTCGGCCTTGTTGAAGACGTGGTGAGGGCAGGGGTCGGTTGGTGATCCGGAGTGGATGGAGTTCATCGTGCGGATAGTGTCTTCGGTGTTGATAGGGGTCCAGGCTCGGAGGGTGGAGGTGGGGGCGTTGGAACGGTCGTAGGGTACGTCGGCTGTGTGCTGAAACTGTAGTGTATGTCTGCGATCTTGCTGTGGAAGAACGAGGCGAGCGAGTTGCAGAGGTCTTGCGAGGGAGTGATGTCGTTGTTTCCGGCGCTGGGGTTCGAGAGTTCTTTGACGATGATGAAGAGTTCCTTGCTGTTGTGGGCGTTGTTGTCCAGTCGTTCCTTGAATGCGGTTTTCTTGGTGGTGTGGATCAGCTGGTGGTGTTTTCGGGTGGCGTGCTTGAGGGTGGTCATGTTGTCTGCAGTCGGGTCTCTGCGCCATGCTTTCTCGAGGGACCAGCACTTCACTGGCTGCTGGTCCTCAGCAAATGTGCTGCTTTGGATGAAATTGTCTGAAGCTCAGCTGGGTCAGAAACTCAGCAGTTCCTCCAACACTAAAGGACATTGGGGAACCATGAGGACGGTGGACAGAGCAACCACATTTTGGCAAATGTCTTAATACTATCTTCCTTTAGATGACACCCTAACCCTAGTGTTCATCTTTTTTAAGCACTCCCTGTTTGACAGGACACATGAATTGAGGTGCAGGAAGCTGGAATGATGTGCCCAGGATATATGCAAGTAGCGCCTGTTTTGAATTGTGGATTACATGCAATGAAAGGAGGGCTGCAGTAGTGTGTACATGATACTAATGCATTTATCCATTAATTACTCAGAGTGATAATAGTAAAAGTTCTGCTGCACTCCTATAAGTACTGCGATTGATATCCTGGATCCACATTACCTGGGCATGCTACCTCGGCGTGCTCTCTGTCTTAGAACACTCGATAATATGTTGTTTAGCTTTTCTCAATAGTCATGGGGAGCAAAGCCTCTTCATAGGCCCCCTGGCTAATAACCCAGATTTACCCACTAAACAATTTTTTCGATTTGTTTCTTTTATTATTATTTAAAATATTGAAAATATTGAAACTTGGTTATATTCAAATAGATTTCTTTATATGTTCTCCATGTTTATAATGCATCCATATGTTGTCAACGTGTCATTGGATAATCATCCTAAGTGCTTTAGTAACGTCTCCAGTGCATTTCGGGCCTATCAGCCGGTCCTTTGTCAAGGGGAATACACTGAAATTAATAATACAACGTAGTCAAATATTCGAAAGCAAACAAATATGAATAATTCTTGGTGATGGACTCAGCCGCGGTCCGTGCAGGTAACAGCGGTGGGGCAGTGGGGCCGGGTAAGGGGGGATTTCGAGGTACGATGCAGAGGGAAAATTAATTATTTATTTAATTTTCCCTCTGCATCGTCCCTCGAAATCCCCCCTTACTCAGTCCCACCGCCCCACCGCTGTTACCTGCACGGACCGCGGCTGGATGGACTACTGTCTGAATCGTGCAAAAAAAAAGTTGCACCACAGTGACAATAATGCTGAAACTGATCAAAAAAGTCCAGATGTATAAGCAACTTGCAAACAAAAGCTCAAGATTTTAGAGACCCACGTGGATAGGCAACTTAAAAAATGAAAAGCCAAATATTGCTAAATAGGGCCACTCCCCTAAAGCAACTCGAAAAGAATCCAAAGTAAAAAACCTTTAAAACACATGCAATTTCGCGCAAGGCTGCCCGTGTATACTGCGGTAAACCAAATAAGTAAATGCTGGACCAAGTGCAAGCAGATAAGGACTCACAGTGACGCCATCAGTGTATGTACACATGGCGGTTTGGTGTCCAGCTGATTGCGGTCAGTGACGTTTAAGAATAAAACAGTGAAATAAAGAACATCAGAATGTCCTTACTGACAATGTGACAGATATGTATGCAACTCTGTAATCAATGTGACTGCAGGCGCAATTTGCGTCCTGACCACAGTGGCGTAGTGCGGGGGCGGGATTCGGTCCGCCCCAGGCGGCAGGAGTTATGGTGGTGGCAGCCTCCCCCCCGCTCTTTCTTGCGGCCGTTGCAGGGGCGGCAAACTCAGGGGCCGCAGGTCTAGCTAGGACACTGCCTGACCAGTGTGTGCCAGACCTCAGGGCTCTTCTTCGAAAAAAATACTGCGTTTATCACATGATAGAAATGGCTAGTTTCCCTGCGTTAATACCAGTGCCGTTTTTAAGAAGGGTCTGATGTATGATGCATTTTTACAGGTTGCAAGCGACCGGTAAAATGCATTTTTCTATGTACAAACCCTGTTTTGTGAGTCGTAACATATTTACGACTCACAAAAAAGGGTTTGCCAATCGCTATTAGGAAGGGCCATGCCAAGGGCGTCCCTTCCTAATAGAAAATCGCAGGGGGATGTACGATTGTTTTGGAACCGCCATGCGGTCTCAAAACAATCGCAGTTTACAACCTACTTCAAGTAGGTGGTAAGCCAGTCGCAAACAGGAAGGGCTCTTGGCGCGCTGGGCAGGTAAAACGGGACACTATGAGTTTGGTTACCTTGGTTATTTATTGTTGTAGGTTAAACAAAATTGTCAAATAACACTGTCCAGGCGACGTCTTCCTCAGGGGGATCGAGACTTCTCCTCCTTGGCGTCTCTCTGGAGTGTAGGTCGTCGGGGCAATCAGGGACGAAGGGAGAAAACAAAAAGATGCACTGCCATTAGTGCTGCGCTCTGTCTTTGGTGGGGGGGGAGGTGCGAGGGAAGAATACACCCGGTCGGTTCTCGGGACTGTGCAGGGGAAGGGGCCGTCACCAAAAGGAACAGGGATTTACGCAGCACGTTTCTCTCCTGTTTCTCCAGCGGAAACTTGCGCTATCCGTTTCCCTCGCCTCCCGGAGGTATTGATTCAGCCCTCCCGGTTCCCCGAAAGCGGGCACGCACCTGTTCTAGCCACGTCCCTCCTGGAACGTGGGTGGGCGCTGCGTGTTGCCGTTGGCCTCCTGGCCGCTCCTCGGCTGCTTCCTCAGTGGCGCTTCGGGCTCCTGCTGCTCTTGCCGGTCTCTCGCTCCGCATCGCTCTCTCCATCTCCTGCACTCGGCCGTCTTCCTCCTTCCGGTCTCTGAACACCTTCTCATAGGCTCCTGGGGTCTTATCCGCTGGCGACGCTCCGTAGTCCCACCTCCAAGGGGCGGGGCCGGCGTCCTCCTCATCCGCGATGTTAAAGGGCCAGCTATGCGGGGTGTATGGAACCTCGCGTTCAGGAAGACACACATCCGAGTCCGGCAGCTGGAAGGAAGAGAAAGGGGTGGTTCCATGAGATAAGCAGGGCCGTCCAGGGTTCGTGGGAACAGGAACCCGACAGGTCTCCATTAGACCCCCTCCCCTTTGAAAAAGGTAGTGAAAACATTTTTTAAGAGCAGGCGGACCACTGCCTACACTTAAACAAGCATTTACAATGCAATAAGTCTCACATTTACAAGAGTTTGAGCTATTGGCATTGTACATGACAATAGCTTAAATTCTCGCAAATGCGAGGCCTATTGCATTGAGAATATTTATTGTTTCCAAGTGCCCCATGCCATGCTTGCAGGTTAATAGAGGCCATGCCCCTTTCTTTAGACGAGCCGCGTCTAAAGAAAGGGGCACGGTCACCATTAAAGTGAAAGCACGGTATGGGGCGCTTTTACCAAAAAAGCATTTGTTTGAAAAACAAATGCTTTTTTGGTAAAAGCACCCCAAACAGTGGCTCGTCCAAAGAAAGGGGTGTGGCCTATAGTAACGTGCAATCGCGGCATGGGGCGCTTGGAAACAACAAAAATAAAAAGTGAATAAAGGGTGGACTGCAACAGCAGGCAAGTGAAAACAATTTAAACTAAATAGTGCTCAGAGGCTGTAATTAAAGCCTACTGAGTAACAGCACACGTAATAGGGCCAGTCCTTATGGGAGGTTACAAGATGAGAGAAGGCGGTACTAAGGAGGGACTACTAAGCCTATTGACCAATGAAGAGCCAAAGTTTACAAAGGACAATGACACAAGCCAATGCAAAATATGGGCGGAGAGTGGACGGAGCTTCAAGTCCATTCCTGAATACAGCATGCCTTGCAGAGCAAAGCATGCCCTGCCCAGGCTCGACCTAAAAATAAAACAGAAACGTTTCACTTTTCTTTTTGAAATGCATCTAGAAAAAAAAGTTGCCTTATTTAAAAGCAAACACAGACATGGTGGTCTGCTGTCCCTAGCAGGCCATCATCACTGTGTTATTGCCCATTCTCAATAGGTCGCAAATTGCAACCTGCTTAATAAATATTGATGAGGCAGGTCAATTGAGACCCCATTGGGAATCGCCAAGCTGTCCGAGACACATTAGTACTTTTCATTCTGAAAAGTCTCTAATTGCGGGTTGCAAAAAATCGCAATTAGAGACTCGCAAAATGAAATGGTCATAATTTACCTGTACTTCAATAGCGCAGCAAAAAAAATGATGAGTTAGCTACATGATTCAATCTAGGTACACAACTGAATTGAAACTGAGTGTCAGCATATGTATTACTAACATTCCCCATTTGCTAAAGTTCGTTAAAAAACACAAACCTCAATGTGAATGTAGAAACCCGTGTAGAGATATAATCCTATATGGTTTGATAACATGAAACTATTGTGCCTGGAAAAGGTTTGTGTTGCTCTTTTGAGCCTACATCAAAAGTAACAAGTCATCTCCAACTTGTCATTCAGTCCAATAGGTTCTAGGGTATTCAATAATTTTATCCCTGCTATTTCGTGCTAAAGCAATCTTTTATTGTTGTTATTTTCCTATGAAACCAGAATCACTCCTAACACCTAGAACTTAAGCTGAGAAATATTGTGTTTGTAATCTTGCCAAAGGGTTGCAACTCTGGATTTCTTGTTGTAGTTACGGATGTTGCTCTTATATTCAGTGATGCGTGTTTTAATTTTCAGTTCTGTTTTACCCAAGTACAACAAGCCACAAGGATATTTCAAGCAGTATATATGTAGTTCATTGTTTCACATGTGGCGATATGTTTGAGGGCGATTTTCTGTCCTTTCTGAGGCTGTAATACAGAATTTCTTAATATGATGTTATTACAATGTTTTCAATTGTTGCATATAATTGTTCAACTTTGTTTAGTGTGTGTTGATTTCTGTTTATAACCACTGAGAATCTCTTACATATTTTTCGATCTTTGGTATGTAAATATTGGTCTTTATTTAAACAGCTCTCCAAAATCTTTTTCTGACTGTAGAAGTTCCCAACATTTAATGATGATTCTCTTGATGTTGAGACTCATTGTTGAAAATTTGAACACAAATGCAAATCTTTGTTTTGCTGGGTCCTTTTTGGTGCTAAGCAACTCTACTCACTCCATGTTTTGGCCTCTCTCTGCTGATTTTAAAAAATGAAGTTCCCTGGATAGCCGCACACTCTAAATCTGCCCTTGTATTGTTTCTCTTTGGTGCCGCTCTGGTGGTATTTTCTTCATGCAAATATACTGAGAGTACGGAAAATACATTTTCAAAGAGTCTGGATAAAAACTGGTATAATGTAATGCATTGTTTCTGTCTTTTGCGTTTTTTAACACACTTGTGATACCTGTTGACTCCTTAATAGTCACTATGACATCCAAAAATGTTATCTGTTGATTATTGTTAGACCTGCATCTTTTGGCGTTGTTTCTCCTGTCTTTTGGTTCTGAGCTCCTGTTTTCGACTGTGTGCTGGACTTTGTTTTTGCTGGTGTTAGGACTCTGGGCACTTTACCAGTGCTGACCAGAGCTAAAGTGTATCTGCTCTATGTCTAAAATGTAATAGCATTTAGTTTCTCCATGATTGGCATATTTGATTTACTGATAATCCCCTAGTGCAGTGCACTGCATGTGCCCAGGCCCTGTAAATCAAATGCTACTAGTGGGCCTGCAGCACTGATTGTGCCACCCACATGAGTAGTCCTTCAAACCTGTCTCAGGCTTGCAACTGCAGAGACTGTGTGTGCAGTTTTAAACTACCATGTTGACCTGGCAACTTCACCTACTTGCCAGGCCCAAACCCTCCCTTTTAGTACATGTAAGACACCCCTAGGGTAGGCCCTAGGCAGCCCCATAGGAAGGGTGAAGTGTATTTAAAAGGTAGGACATGGATTTGTAAGTTTTACATGTCCTGGTAGTGAAAAACTGCTAAAATCATTTTTCACTAGATCAAGGCCTATCTCTCCCATAGGTTAGCTTTGGAACTGCCTTTTAACACTTTACAAGTGTAACTTCAAATTGGGAGCAGATAGAAAATTGCAGTTTGGTGTCTCTGGACTCACAATTTAAAGACACATCTTTCAGTGAAATTGCTTTTCAAATTACAGATCTGAAAATGCCACTTTTAGAAAGTGTGTCTTTTGGTTTCTTGCCCTAAGTGCGCCGGGTATGCCCAGACGTGGGTCCTGGGCTCACTGTGCCACTGGATTCAAGCTAGCCTGGCTGATATGGGGTGATGCCACGAAACCGGTCCTAGGATGCTTGTTACCGGTTCAGGGAGGACCTGGCTTGGCAGTTCGGTCTGGACTATTCCCATGAGGCACAGGGTCAAGACTGATTTGCATATGGCTGGGTCTAAACTGGGATGGCATGATGAGCAAAAGAACGATGGATTAAACCCAGATTTATTGACTGGGGGAAAATGTTTGATTTGCTCTGCATTCCGTCCATCATCTGTGTATCTTTTACTTTTAGAAAGTTGGCATTTTTTTGCTTTAACAATTCTATGCCTCTGCCTATCCCTAGAATACACGTCTGGGTTGGATGAAAGCTAGGCTTTATGAACTCCCTCTAGACAGTCACACGCAAAGGGATCTGAGATGTGACCTGCATATCCTGATGGCCCATCGCCAGGCTGATGGGTCTTCCTGAGCTAAAGTGGTGGGAGGAGTTGACAGTTGCACCTGAATAGGGCTGTGCCTGTCCCCTCACAAAGAGCTGAATACCCTCCTGCAGTGTGTCTGGAGCCAGGAAGGGCAGGGTATTGTGCACTACAAAGACCTTTCTTTGAAGTCTCCCAACTTCAAAGGCTAAAATGAGTATAAGTATTGGACCTCTGACACCATAAACTCAGAACGTTTCGGGTCTGAGGACATTCTGCCAGGAAGAAGAGCTGTTGTGCTGCCAGGAGGGACTGCCACTTTGTTGCTTGCTTTGCTGTGTTGGCCTGCTGCTTCTTGCCTGGGAGTGAAAGGACGGGACTTTACCCTCTTCATCCTGCTTTCTAAAGGTTCTCCAAGGGCTTGACTGAGCTTGCCTCCTGTTGCTTAAACCTCAGAGACATCAAAGACTTCACCTGCATCTTGCAACCAGTACCTGGGCTCCTCTGCTGTGGGTCCTGACCTACCAAGTGATGCCAAACCCAGTCCTGGTCCTTGGAGTTGAATTTCGTTCTGCAAACCAAGAAAATCAACACAGAGCACCAGTTGGAACTGGCGCCTTTCTGCAAAATCGATGCATCGTTGCTGCTTACACTGAAGCCATGGACACTGCTCGCCAGGTGGTCGGCGCCACGACCTCGACTTCAACGCAGCCCTGACCTTGCCACATTAACTCCAAAGAACTTCAGCAGCATCAGTCGTGACACTGTGCCACCGATGTTCGTGGTGCCTCGTCCCGCCTCCGCTGCATTCCCGGCCCGTATGACTCTCGATCGACTCATTGCCTTGGGCCCAGCGGTTCGACTTCGATGCCAATGAATTGATGCTCTGTGCTCTCGACATTGATGCCACATCGCCTTCTGGAACCGAGGTCTCACACCCACAATGAAGCATCACCTCCTCTGTGCAACGCATCGTCCCAGAGCGGCAAAAGCTTCAATGAACCTTCATCACGCCTCACCTGCAACTGCAACGCTTCCCCTCCACTGCATGACGCCTTATCTTGGTTTCCGACACCGTGTCCTTGGTTTCCAATGCCGCATCTTTTGTTTTTGATGCCGCCAAGTTACTGAAGCATGACCAGATTGCTCCAGTGGGAGCTATAGACTTCTAAGCAGTGCATTTTTGCTTTAATCTTTAAAAATTCATATATTGACTTGTGTATGTTGGATGTTTGTCATTTCGGTCTTGTTTTACTCTATTTTTCTAAATTGGTGTGGAGTACTTTTGTGGTGTTTTCACAATGTTACTGTGTGTGTGGGGTGTGTGTGTGTGTGTGCGTGTGTGTGTGTGTACAAATACTTTACATATTGCCTCTTTAGTTTAGCCTAACTGCTCTGTGCCAAGCTGCCAGAGGGTGAGCACAGGTAAACTTTAAGTGACTACTACACTTACTCTGACTAGAGTGTGGGTCCCTACTTGGACAGGGTGCATACCTCTGCCAACTAGAGACCCCATTTCTAACATTTATCTATTTTATGTGTGAATTTTATCATGTGAATTTTTGTGTTTAATCTGAAATATTCTCTAGTTTTCATGTAAAAGAGAATTATTCTGCCAAAATGTTGTTCTTCCCACAATAAATACATAACCACTCTTTTCTGCCTCTTTGTTTCTCCTCCTTTCTGAGAATGTATTAACAAACCCAACCTGCATGTGTTCTTCTTGTGTTTTTGCAGTTTTTATCGGTTCTCCTATGAACACCAGGATCAAATTTCCATAACCTCATCTCCTCTCTGTCTTTGTGGCTTTCTGTTATACATCTACTTGTAATGTTTAATCAATATGTCACACTTTCCGAGTCTAAAGATCCCTAGAGCCATAGTATGCTTTGGTAAAAAGCAGTAGCCACTGATTTTTTTGTATAATTGCTCTTCAGAATTCTACTGGTAAAAATGGCGTATGTAGGAGACATGGGGCCTTGTTTAGAATTTGGTGGAGCGGGAACACCCTTTATATATGCTGGTTTACACCAGCGGAGCTTATGCAATCTCTGCCAGTGTAAACTTCTGACCTGATGTCTCATCCGCCAAGGTCCAACAGGTCACAGTAAGGGTTGCCTAGCTTTGCAGAAGGTGGGGCAAACGTCACTGATTTTTCTTGCCCATGTGTGCTATGCAATGCTTGGTGCTCATGGGCAGGGTAAATACAGAATGGCCTCTCCATGCAGTGAGAAAACTCCCTGTGCAATAGGATTTTTTTTTTTTTTTTAGTTTAGAATGCTTTATTGTAATAATATACAAAGTAAAACATCAGTATAAATTATACATACAAAGGTCAAGCATTAACATTGTCAAAAATGAAATGAAATAAGTGAAAAAGGGAAATAAATAAAACAGCAAATGGGTGAAGACCCTATTAAGAATTATATAATCAAGACCAATTCGAACTTTCTAAAACCTGTACTTAGACAAATGCAATTTAGTATTTTTTTTAAAAAAGAGAAAAATGGGGGGGGTAAGGGAAAGGGGGAAGAAGAAGGGGAAATAGAACAAGGCAGCTAAACAGTACTACTAAAAAAAATAGCGATAGGAAACAATTGAACATAATATCGTGAAAAGAAAAAGGTACATAACAATGAACATACGACGTAGGTCAAACACCCATCATGGAAAGAAATGTGGTAAGTGGTAACCAGAGTAAATCTTTTTTAATCAATAGGGGCATAGAGGTGGCTTGTGCGTGATGTAGTCTGTGATGATGACATAGCAGGTTTCACCAAGCCTGGTACGAGATTTTAGTAGCATCCTTCCAATTGGTGGTAATGATCTGAAAGGTAATAGCTATAAACAAGTCAATAAATTTACCCATGCATTCCTGGGTATCCCATATAGGAGAGGTGCCGCCCAGAAAAACGTGTACAGTATCAAAAGGAACATCAGTGGATAAAATTTTGTTCAATTTCTTCCAAATGATTAACCAAAAACTCTTAACCGGAGGGCATAAAAAGAACATATGAAGTAAATCACTGTTTACATGAGAGCAAGACCAGCATTTTGTTGAATCCAACAAGTTAAATTTATGGAGATCAGTAGGGGTGAGGAAAAGCCTATTATAAAAATAATATAGAGTCTGCGTTGTACTTGCTCAGCGGGAGGAGGTATGAATTTTTGCCCAAATGAAGCCCCAAGTCTGAAACGAAAATTCCTGTGCCAGGTCTTTTTCCCATAGAAGTTCAGTACTGGATTTAGTTCTAGGATCTATGGGGTGAGATAATATCTTGTATATGGCAGATGCCCTGAGCTGAGTAGAAAAATCTAGCCAAAGAGTGAATGTCTGATTGTGTGAGGCTAAGGAAGAGTTCTGGGAATGGAGTTGAATTATAGATGATCTAAGGTGAGAATAGTGAGAAGCATGAGAGAGAGATATGCCATACTTTTCTTGGATCTCCGTGAAATCCATGGGAGACCCCTCAATCATCAAATGTTCAAATGTGATTATGCCTTTATCAATCCATTCTTTCCAAAATAGAGCCCTGTTTTTAAGCTTTAAATGTTTGTTGTACCAAACAGGAGTGTGTATAAAATTATCCGAGTGTGAAAGATGAATTTTAAACAAAGAAGTTACAACTGCAGTAGAATGTGTAGAAATAGGCGATAGAAACAGTTGGGGGTAGAGATGACCGAGAAGCAGTAATAAAAGAGAACGGCGTGCATTGGGATTGTTCTAATGAGCTCCAGGCTGTTAAAGGTGTATGTGAGGAGTCGGATAAAAAGGTCCAAACTTGTTTCAGGGTAAATGTAGAATGATAACATCTAAGATTAGGAAAATTAATTCCTCCTAATTCTTTGGGCTGCTGAAGTCGAATAAGTGAAGTCCTAGTCTTATGATCATTCCATAGGAATTTGATCAAGGAGCGGTTAATGGCATTAAAGAAAGAAAGCGGAAGAGTGATTGGAAGCATGGAGAGATAAAAATTAATAATCGGAAGTAGCATGATTTTAATTGTAGCAAGTCTACCCCACCACGACAAAAACAGTGGGGACCAGCTGTCAATGAGTGCTGAAAGTTTTTTAAGTATGTCTGCAAGGTATATTTTAATGGTTTCTTTGATACTATTAGTATAGAGGATACCTAAACATTTAATACTACTGGAATTCCATTTAAACCCCGTATCTTGAAACATATGAGAAAAGCAATGTTTATTCAATGGCATAACCTCGGATTTATCAATATTAAGTTTGTAACCAGAGACTAGAGAATATTCTTTTAGCAAAGAGAAAAACGCCGGCAAAGAGGTAGTGGGATTGGAAAGGTATAGTAAAATGTCATCCGTGTATGCAGTAAACTTAATATCTATATGTTTACATTGAAATCCCATATATTGTGGAGAATGTCGAAGTTTTTCCAAAAAGGGTTCTAGGGCAGGAATAAATAAAAGTGGGGATAAAGGGCACCCTTGTCTAGTCCCTCTGTCGAGTGGAAAGTATTTAGATTGACATCCGTTCACCCAAATGGAAGTGGAGGGTGCAGAATATAACAACTGGATGTATCTAAGAATGGGGGGACTAAAGCCATGCCATTTCAGTGCTCCGAAAATGAATTCCCAATTAACTCTGTCGAAGGCTTTTTCAGAATCTAACATAATTGCAGCAACTGGTGAATCCACCCTGGAGGCTAGATGAATAATATTAAGGAAAGTCCTGGAATTATCTGTAATGGAACGCCCCTTTACAAATCCTGATTGATATATATTAATAAGATCTGGGGTTACCTGATTAATACGAAGGGCTAATAATTTGGCGAAGATGTTATAGTCCGTATTAATTAAGGAAATGGGTCTGTAATTTTTACAATAAGAGGGGTCTTTGTCTTTTTTAGGGATTAAACACAGCATCGCGCGAGTGAAAGAACCCCATGATTCACCAGAGGCAAGGAAGTGATTTATAAGGGCTGACAACTGAGGGACCAAAAATTGTTTGAAATGAAAGAAGAAACCTACAGTAAAACCATCCGGGCCAGGTGTTTTATCTTTGGGAAGTTGATTAATAGCATTAGAGATTTCTTGTTTAAATATTGGACTATCGAGGGATGTGAGATCAATATGGTTATCAAAGGGTTTGGGAATGGTTTGAAAAAATGAATCAATTTGATCAGCGGAAGGGGTCAACTCGGGGTGTAGAGAGAAGTTTAATAATCAGTGAAACATTCAAGAATCTTATTATCTGTAATGTGTCTGGTTCCTGCACTATCTGTGATGGCAGCAATCTTAGATTTTTGTTTTTTAATTTTAAGGTAATTGGCTAGGGATTTACCGGCCTTATTCCGGCTACCATACATTTTAGTGTTAAATTTAAGGAGATTGTTGCAAGCATTGTCTCAGGATTGTTTATTATAGTGCATTTTAGCTTTAATGAGATTGAGCAAAGTATCAGAACAGTTTGTGGTGAAGTATTCATGTTCTAGGGCTTTGATTTGTTATAGAATAAATGTTGCGTCCATAAGTGCTTTCTTCTTTTTCCGGGAAACAAAGTCTATTATAAATCCTCTAGCTGTGGCTTTGAAAGCATCCCAAACAAAGTGAAATTGTGAAGCAGAGGAGAGGTTATTATTGAAAAATTCCTGCATACACTGTGTAAATTGTTCAACAAATTGAGTATCCAACAGGAGGGTATTGTTAAAACGCCATCGGCGTGAGGTGGGTGCAGAAGTGGGATAATCAATATCTAAAATGACTGGGGCGTGATCAGAAATGAGAATGGAGCCAATCTCCGCATTTGTCATGAATTGAAGAGATGGCTGGGTGAGAAATATATAATCTATTTGGGAATGAGACTTATGAACAGGGGAGAAGAAGGAGAATTCCAAAACATCGGGATGGGAAATTCTCCATGTATCCAACAACCCTCTAGATGTAATAGCCTTGTGGAAAGTCTTTTGCATTTTATTGGGGATGAATTTGGTTTGGGATTTCCGATCTAAAAAGGATCCATAAGTTGATTACAATCACCTCCCACAATCAAGTTATCGGAAACATGAGAAGAAAGGAGAGTAGAGAAATCATTCCAAAATACTATATCAATACCATTAGGGCCATATACATTACAAATAGAGAAATTAGTCTTGTTAACTTTAGCATTCAATAAAAGCCATCTACCGTTATTATCTTTGACCTCGGTTTGCAAAAGAACATTTAGTGACTTATGAAACAGAATAACTACTCCATTCTTGTTATTAGCTGCTGGGGAACAAAAAACATCTCCAACCCATAATTTGCGTAAAGAAGACAAATCTTGCTCTTTAAGGTGCGTTTCTTGCAATAGCGCTATGTGACATTTCAATTTAGCAAGATGAGATAATACACTCTGTTTTTTAACTGGATTGCGGATACCCTTAACATTCCATGAAATAATACGTAGTCCACTCATCGGAAAAGCTTATATAAAAATAAACACAATAGTACATGAAACTTAATAAAAGTAAAATAGGTGGGTAATAAAAGGTGGAATAACATTAAGTGGTAAAAGTCCGGAAAGGAAATGAATCCCGAAAAGAGAAAAACAGATAAAAGCCGGAAAAAAAAAGAAAGACACGAATAGAGGAATAGAAAGGAAGTTAAAGCAGTTAGGCTGACGTACCCAATTAAATATGCAAGGTAAAAAATGGTAAAGGACCGCAAAAACAAGAACAGAGAGACAAAGAAAAGCTGCAATAAAATGGAAGATATATAGGAGAGGAAAAAAGTGGAAGAAAAGGAGGGGATGAAGGGGATAGGAAGGAGAAGCAAAAGGAGAACACAGTCTCCCTTGAAATGTAACAGGAGAGAAGATGACAAAAAGCCAAAAGACTTTATTCATAAAATACACAAACAAAAAGAACATTAGTATAGGAGGGGGGGCGAAAAGGACAGAGGCCACCCCGGAGAAGGACACAGAGAAAGAACAAAATTCCTGACAACAAAATAGAATCATAAAACTGTAATCTAGAAACATAAACATAAGCAACAAAATGGAAGGGAACTTACCGAACAATGGGGGAAACAACGCAACGGAGTGAAACATGCACAACAAAACAGATGGGCAACGCGGAGAAGGGCATCAGCATCAACAAGGTACAGGAGGGGAAACCTGTGGAACGAGAGAGAGAACATATAAGAAAACAATTAAGGTTTGCTCAGTTCCATAGCTTCTCCTTTATGAACATGAATACATTTCGTAAGCTATGCATGATCCTCAAAAGTGAAAGTTCTGTCCTTGTAGGTTACTTTGAAGAAATACGGATGAATAAGGCCATAGCGGGCATTCATGGATCTCAGTGATGGTCTAAGGGCTAGAAACTCTTTTCGACGATTGGCAGTAGGCTTAGAGACATCCTGACTGAAGAAGATTTTTGGGCCGGACCAAAGCATCTGTTTATGTTCAGCTGCGTTGAGGATCGCCATAAGATCAGAATATAATAAGAAATATGCAATGATTCCCCTTGGTTTGTTTGAGGATGATGCATTCTGGGGGCCAATCCTGTGTGCCCTTTGAATATTGAGATCAGTAGATTTCAGAGGACCAACTATCTGAGGAACGTGAATCTTGAGAAAGGAGATCATGTCCGAACCTTCGGAGCCTTCCGGAATTCCATAAACTCGTAGGTTGTTGCACCTATTTCTATTTTCTAAATCTTCCGTAGTTTTCTTCAATTGCGCTACTTCTCGAGAAAGAATGGCCACTTTGGCAACAACATCTTGTGCTTCACTGATCTTTTGTTCGACATCCGAAAGCCTTGAGTCCAAACCAGACCATTTCTCCTCAATTCTTTGGAGTGTTGCAGTGGTTTCCGTCATAAAAGGTCGAATGTTGCACAATTCGTCCATGATGTCCTCCAAAGTCAAAGGAAGAGGTGATTTCGTTGGGAGGACGGATCTTTTTTGACTCTTTTATTGGTATTACCGAGCGACCATTAGTATTAGAACCAGCAACCCCGTGAGGCTTGTTTGAGTGCATGGGATCCATGGTCAAGGCAATGAATATCCAGAAGATCAATAAAAAACCTCTCTCAAGGCACAAGAAGCAAAATCCACATACACTGCTATATAGCTGGAAGTTGCGCTAACAATTCAAATGAGGACCAAACTGAAAATGTTAGCATACGCAGCCTGAGTAACATGTGAGGAGAAAATGAAGGCACATAATGAGGAGAAGAGACATCCGTTGCTAGTTATACATTTTCATGGTAAAATAGCAATAATAATGCTGGAAAAAGCCCAAATGGGCAGAGAAGATCAATCACCGGGACATAGCTGCTGCGCCATCTATTGTGGAAAGTGCGAGAGGCAGGCACTCAAAATGGCGGCCGCAATGCGGGGCATCAGTGAGGCAGAGAAAAAAGAAAAAAAAAGTATAAAAAAGACCGTTTTAAGGTCTAATAGACTTGCCCCAGCGCTCCACAACACTTCCGACGGTGAAATCCATGATTGAATCTCCGCACCGATGGCAAAAGAAATCCCTTCGACTCTGAACGTTCCTCAGTGTCGCGTAGTGTTCTACGGGGTAGCCATCTTAATTCACCACCGCCACGCGCTCCGGAACATTTGGTTTTTGTTCAGAATAAAACAAAGTCCTGTTTTGGAAGTGTGTTTCCTCTAACAAAGATGTTTTTAGGGGGCCTTTAAACATGGCATCTGCTTGACAAACCTGCAGTGCTCTGAAAAGAGCTGCCACAGTGGGAGCTCCCTTTATTGTACAGAGATCCCCACCAGCTCACCAGGAATTTCCAAATAGGACAAATAGGCCTTCACCAACCTGATCGATCAGAGTATCATTCCACAGATCTAAATGAAAGCCTATGTCATTGGCTTCTTGATGAAATATTAGAAGTCTTGTGTGAGAGTGATAAGTGGACTGCTTGCAATCTAAAGCCTTAGAAAAAAACTCAATAAATCCAACATAATTATGAAGCGAGGAGCTATGTTCATTAACCATTAGAGTGACACATGCTAACACTTCCTTAGTTACGTAGAATTAATTAAAGCCATTTTTGAAGAATCAGGGGGAAATGCGTGGGGCCTTTGTAAGAAATATACTCTGTTTTGCACCCAGAAAACAGAAATGCTTGAGTTTCTACTGAAAACTTCTTTGAAGATGCCAAACTGATTGGATGTGGCTGGTCGTATTTTACACATTCAGACTTACTCACATTTTTGAGGTTTGCAGTGGACCAGCAGACCTCTTGCTATTTCTAATAAGGGCTCTTCAAGATTGGCTTGTTGAAGACACAGATGGGTAGCTATAATAGGGATAGGGAAAAAAGGTCTGAGTGGGAGGAGGTTTGCTGAGATGGTCACATCCTGTCTGAATGGATACTCCTGCTTCACTTTGATCTTCTGGAACACACAAAGGACATTTTGTCCTGCACTGGCAAATGTTCTATGAAACAAAAATCAATGTGGGTTTCTAGCAGAATTTTTAAAGTTGACTTCTTTTGGACTTGCCTCCAGGATGCCAATCCTCTCAAAGTAATGTATAGGGCCACCCTACAAGTGGTGCAAATCTTCCACATTATTCCCATCAGATAATTGAATTCAGATTATGAGTTCTGACCGCAAATTTCTCTTTCCTCCTATGCTTCATGCTTCCACTTGTAAGCTCCCCAAGAATCAAGCATTGGTCCAAAGTAGAATTGGTTCAATAGTCCTCTGGACAGAGTCTTAGTCCTTCGTTAATGTTAAGTCCCGGTGAGCAATTCAGAAAGAGGCAGGAGAATCTCGTGCAGTATTCCCCTGGAAGGCATACTAGGATTCATCTAACATAACATGCAAGGAAAGTTAGTCTTTCTTTAGCTTTATTTTTCTGGTTGGTTCCGAAATGCAAGTAACCAAAGAATGTTTATTTTTATAATAAATAACATGCATTTCTTTGATATATGGCCCTAATGCAATCCATAAATGATCACACTGTACTGTCTCACATTTATTAATCCAACATGTCCAAAGACAGTTTTTTTTTTTTTTTGTCCTCATTTGCCTCGATTACCAATCAATGGTATAGCTTACTCCAGGGCCTCCCTTTGATTTGCACCAGCCAGAGAACTATGTTCAACATCGAGGATGGGTCACTCTATACCATGCTTGTTAACCTCCAACCATAGGAAAACTTCTTTTCAGCTAAACTGCTGCGAAGTCACCAAAGGAGTATTCCAGCAATATAGTATAGAGGCCTAATCATTGGACTATATTAACTACAATGTTTCACCCAGTTCTCGTACGGAAGCCAGAAATCATTTCGCTTTCTCTTAATTTTTTTTGGGGATGATGGAGCACGGCGAAGCTATGACGAATAACATAAAAAAATTGATTTTTTATTTGATTATTTTGGCTCGCAGAGAAATCTGTAAAAATTGGGTCAAATATACTCCCCCAACAAAAATAGAATGGTTAATGGCAATAAAGTACACCAATCAGTTGGACAGGTCAATTAAGAGAAAAAGTCCAAAGACAGTTTTGTGGTAAAGAGCTCCCTCTGCCCTCCAAATCCAACCACATTCAACTAATTGAATTCAGTCCAGTACATCGTATTTCAGCACTTTCTATTGACATTCTTCTAAAATACCACATAAAGCCGTCAAGACACAGAATCCTTCTGGAAAAGGAGTTGGGTGTCAGAATCATGATTCCACTGTGGTGATGTCTGGACTTTGATGCCGCTTCGTCTCACCCACATTGCACTCCTGAGAACACAGGGGGAAATGAGAATTGGAAAAGACACAAGTCACTGTGTACCACCTTCTCTTGGACCTGGAATAGATTTGTTCTCATGTATTCAAATTCAGATGAGCAAAAACAAACATTTACTATATAATCTTTTGAACTGAACTATTTCACACTATTTAAAATACTGTGTATGATATACCTTTTAGATTTGGGTAACACTCTGTAGCTACATGTGCTTGTGAATCTAAATGGTTCACCAGCAACATCTAATATGAAGTGCTAGCCTAAAGACTAGCTCTTCTGCAGTGTCTTTGAAGACATGTCTAAGTCCATACAAACACACAACAGTCAGTTCCACTGAAGAAACTCAGCTGATACCATGAAGAGGATAGCCAGAAAAGATTGTAGCACAATTCAGTCTTCAAACTGAGAGAGGCTTAAGCAGACAAAAAACTGCCATTGGGAAGCAAGGCTCTCCTTTAGGTGCTTCAATATATAAGAGTTCATCAATGGCTGAGACATTTTATTTCACGTTTGTTGTTTACAATTGAGACTCTCACTAAGTGAAACCATCTTGGTTTGTGAAAGGTGCACCCAACACTCACCATTTCGGCTTCCATCATAGAAGTATAAAACATTACATCTGCATTCAATATTAGTTACGTGAAATCAATATTAGAAATTGGAATGTTCTGAATAGCTAAATATAAGGAACCATAAATGTAGCTCGCTCCTATGTCCATCTACCTTGATTGGTATCTATGACAAAATCTCACCAACTGTGGCCACAAGTAATGCATTCTCTTTTGATGTTCCTGAAGTAGGGGAAGACAGTGCTATTCAGCCACAAATATTAAGTGCAGTAAACTATGTTAACTCTACCCCACATTTACTGTTTATTCTGTGTCTTCACGTTTAAGTTCCTGGCTTGCAGTTAACGTAAACAGGGTTTTAAGAGGTAGAAGTCCCCACTCTCCCACATGAACAAATATGAACCTCATAAATTTAATAAAGCTGGCTCAGGCGCACAATATTCTACACCTCATAAGTATCAGTCTCAAACTGAGAGAGGCACGAGCAGACAAAAAACTGCCTTTGGGAAGCAAGACTCTCCTATCGGCTCTTCGATATACAAGAGTTGTTGGCTTGATAAATCTAGAGTAACGCAACGCAGCGTTACTCTGCCCCAGGGAGGCATTCCATGGGTAGAGTGTGGTTGCCTGCGTTGGCGCTAGGTAGCACATTGTGCACCAGTGCAGGGAAAAGACAGGAATGCAGCGTATAAAATTAGATACAGCACATTCCTGCCCTTTCCCTATCACGCAGCGCAGCAAGGTGACTTGCTGCACTGTGCTGCGTGATTTTTTAAATATATATGCCCCCTACCTCCTAAAGAGGTATACAACACATAGTTCCTGATAAGTTTGTAGCATACATAGCTTACAGGTGAAATAAGGAGAAAAACAATATGGGGCATATTCTCAAGAACGTGTGATAACCACCGCAAATTTAGCTTAACGCAACTTTGCATATCGCAGTCCATCGCGGGAAATGAACGCCTTGTTAACCAAGTATTCACAACACGGCGGCCCCATGCGATACTCCCCAGATAACGCGCCAACTGACCGCGTTAGAATCAACGCCACGCCGCAAAAATGCGAAACACCAACGCAAAAAAGCTGCGATGAGGCCAATCGCGATACGAAAATCAGCGAAACCCAGCTACAGGCCTGCAATCCACACGCGTCCGGCGGGAACAATCACCATAAAAGCAGAAAAAAACAGACAAACAAATGCCAAACAACAGCGAAGCACAATGGACGTTGCCGGAGCAAGTACGGAGGAGAGCCAGAACCCCACAAGCCCCCGGAGGACCATCCTGGGACTTCGGGGTCAGGGAAGGGCAAGGACAAGAAGAAGAGGAAGACGAAGTTCAGTCCGCAGGAAAACAGGATCCTGATAACGGAGGTGACAGAACACCATCAACAACTGTTCGTCACCTCCACTGTGTCATTGGCAACAAAAAATACATTATGGCAGTCCATCGTGGACAAGGTGAATGCAGTCGGAGTGCTGAAGAGGACAATGGGCGAGGTCAAGAGGCGCTGGAATGATGTGAAGTGCAAAACCAAGCAGAAACTCGCCAACAACCTGAAGGCAGCAATGCAGACTGGAGGTGGGAGCCCAGCGCCACAGGAGGAGCTGGACGACATGGAGGAAATGGTGTCCACAGTCATCAGTGGGGAGATGGTGGCAGGAGTTGGGGGCCCGGACACTGCTCAACAGGACCCGACACAACAGCAACAGGGTGAGTAACCACCAGGGCCTGGGGGGACGGGGGGAGATGGGCACAATGGCACACATGCACAATTAAGTTGAGCACATCTGCGGACACACCATGCCCAGACCACCAACTCCCACCAAGAGACCAACGTATCCCAGTATGCAACATGTCAACACTGTACAAGCACAGAAGTCTGAGGCACACCTCATGAAAGTGATAAGGGGCAGCAAATTCTGAGCTGCAGGGGCGACTCCCCAAAAATGCAGCACACACTCACATACAGAGCACATCTACATTGACAACGATGTGGCACAATCCGCAAAACACCTACAACAGAACACAGGACACTACTGGTGCCGCTTGGGTGCAGACACTGGCCAATCACAATTGGCATTGCAGGGATATGTGCGTTGATAATGTACAAGTACAAACACACATCCGTGATGTTGTCGAAATGTCCACTGTCCCCCATCAAATAGGCAGCTCCTCCCAAACAGCCACAATGTACCCAGTCATGCTGTCTGTATGTAAACATGTACAATGCGACAACATACATGTGGACACTGTTTAAACTGCATCTCCCCTTCACATTGCAGAGGGAGAATCAACACCTCCTGCAGAGCAGTCCGACCCTCTCTTCTCTGGAGACGAAGAGGACGACCACAGCTTCGACTCTGACGCCCTCCAACTGCTCGTGGAGAGCCTCCGCAGCCCACTTTCACGAGCTGGGCAGCCCAGCTGCTACGAGAAGACCCCACCCCCTGCACAGACCACACAGCAGGCAGCACCCACCACCACTGCTGCCTCCCAGGACCCCCACGGAGAACACATGGCCTTCCAACGCCGTGTTTTGGGGTGCCAGGAGAATCTGGCTGAACAGGTGCGGGTGGGCTTCGACCGCATGGCAGTCAAACTAGATGCCATACGTGGGTGTCTAAGTCCCATCAGGGACCACTCACGGTCCCTAACGGACACCCACAGTCCGCTCCATGCTCTCCAACGGACCATGGCTGACATCGCTGGAGCCCTGACTCAGCGAATAGTACAACTGTCCAGTCCGAGTGGCTCTAGCGATGTCACACGGGAGTTGGGAAACATGCGGAGGTTAATGGAGACCATGGAGCGGGCGAATGCGGAACGAGCGGCTGCCACGGCTGCACACCAGCGAGAGGTAGCTGGGTTCCTCAATGACCTCAGGACCCTCCTCATGGCATTGCTGCCACAAGGCCTGGTGCGGATGCATGCTGCTGCCACCACTCCATCCACATCTCCGCGCCCTGAAGTGTCAGTGCCACACAGTGTGGCAGACCTTCCACCTCAGTCCACAGATGTGTCACTGCCACACAGTGCTGGAGACAGAACACCACCACCCACACCTGAGGCACATGAAACAGCAGAGAACGAAGATGTGGATGATACTGCCCTCGTGGTAAGGAGGACGCAGCAGCATGCATCTCATCCATAGGTCCGGCTTCAGCTTGGTACTTCCCTCTGCATCATCACCTTCCACTGTCCCCCCGATGCACTCTGCGACACTCACCTTGGACCTCGACATGGACTGCCATATGATGTTTGATCGCCATTGACACAGCAATCAGACTGCAGACTGTACTCATCCTCTTCTTTTGGACTTGTCATTCCCTGGAGGACCCTGGCTGGACCTCCACGGGACAACATCGTCATGTGGGGTTTGCATGGCTCTGTACTGCTCCAGATGCAACACTCAACTGAATGTGCATTAAACATTCATATACACACAGATGTGTCATGTCTATGGTCTTTTAAGTGTGGAAGTATGGATGAATGTGGGCTCACTGGACTCCTCTTACATCCATGTGGCTCATGTTGTAGAACAGGGGTCACAGGGTGACACATTGCCCAATGCGGTTCGGGTGGCACTGACACAGCAACAGGGGCACACGCATGAGTTACTTCCTTGTCCAGCCCAGTACGGAACCACGCTCAGGGCCCCGGGGTCATATACAGACCCTTACGCAGGACTGGCATACTCCAGGCCAGCCCACTCCGCTTACGCTCACAGGGGGGGACGGCAACGCTACATGTCCCCTGTCTTTCCTGTGGTGATCTGCTGCTCACAGGTCTAGTTGTCAACATGCCACAGCCACTCCCTCATGGCTGGTTTACACCCACACCACACCCATCCAGCACACGCGTCACGGGACATGTGACCCTGCCAATGAAAAGGGACGGGCGCACGTGCTAGACGCCATTTCCACTCTCTATCTGGGTGCGTCCTTGTGGTGTTAATGTAGGCATGAGGGCCACAGGCCCTGCAACATCACATTCCCCAGGACCGGAGGTGACATGATGGCGTCCGCAACACGATACCCAATCATACAGGGACCATGACTTTGGGACACAGACTTGGTGGCACCGGATACATTGCGGCTGGCACAGGCATACTGCCACGGGACGGTGACTTTGGGTGCACTGAGGTAGGGGCACCTTAAGTGCTGAGTGGGTGTGCAGCCTGCGATGATGCCCCGTCCCGGCCGTCCGGACTGCTCAGGATTTGTGTGCCCTGCTGGACCGCAGTGTAGGCCAGAGCCAGCGAGCAGCACGGGCCTACCGCCTCGTGGCGTCGCATCCCGGATCACAGAGTTAGTGGCACCTCAAGGGCTGAGCGGGTATGCAGCCTGCGATTATGCCCGGTGCACTGGTATGTCCTCTGCCATGGCGAAATCAAGACCCAGAATCATATGTGAGACCTGGTGGTCTGCGGAGCGGGGCTGCATGATGTGGAAGGTGCCATGTCCGTGGGCCCCGGGCATGTGGCTTGCAGCGGCATGTGGTGGGCCCTCATTACTACACGCCAAGGGCGGAAGGTGAGCAGTGAGGCCTGGGTGTGCAGGGGCGGGCATGCACCACTGGGCGGCGGGAGGGGCTGGGGTACATCTGCCTGGGTGCGCAGGGGCAGACATGCGATGATGTCTTGTGCAATTGTGTGTACATTCATGTCTCTGGATTCTGTTTCAGAAGACGGATCTGTTTCAGATGTGTGACCTGGTGAACTGCACTACATACAGGCACGTGGTTGGAGACACACCTGTGGCAGCAGGTGGGCAGTGTGGCCTGGGTGCGCATTGTGGGCACTCTCTCTCCCTGTCCATCTCTTCTGTTATCTGTGTCTCACTCCCCCTCTCTGTCCGTCTTTCTCTCGCTCCCCCTCTCTGTCCGTCTTTCTCTTGCTCCCCATCTCTGTCCGTCTTTCTCTCGCTCCCCCTCTCTGTCCATCTTTCTCTCGCTCCCTCTCTTTCTCTCTCTCTCTCCTTCGCTCTCTCTCTGTCCTTTGATGTGCGCAAGACACACCTTCTCATCATGATTTTTGTCTTGCAGGCTGTGACCTACGGATTGTCCCGAGGGGAGCCGCCATGTGTCTTCATTTCTGTTCTGTGTTTCTTTGAATAAATTTTCATTTGTTACATCGAAGGTGGATGTGTGATGCTCATTTTTGTGACGACACATGCATGCCACCAAATGTGATTGTGCGACATCTGGCAGATTATTTGGTACATGTTCCGTATAGTTGATGTGGCATGTCTTTGGCCAGGGGGTGTGGGGGGGCCCGGGGGGAGGGGGTCCTGGGGGTGGTGACAGTGGGTGTTGTGGCCCTGTTGGGGCTCCGAGCTGCATGATCAGTGGCTCCATGGCATCTGTTGCCCTTCAGGTGTGGCTCTGGGCTGGGCTCCATTTTGTGGTGCAGGCTGTGGTCCGACTTTGCACCAGGTCAGAGCAGGTGTTAGTTTCCTGCTGCTAACGGGCCTTATCGCCTGTTTTGTGGTCTTATCGCCGATCTGGCTGGTCGTTGAGAATGTTGCGGAGTGGTGTTTTTGCGGCTTTTTGCATCTCATTAGCGATAGTTGCGGGGGTCATCTGTGGCGATGTTTTTTGCGGATGCTATCGCGGGTAAAATGGTGTTCTGGGCTGTTAACACCAGCTTGTGAATGGTGCGATGAATTTATCACCACTTTGGCTGCGATAAAGTGCCGCTAACTCGGCGATAAGTCCTTGAGAATATGCCCCCATGTCTCTTCATGCCATATGTGCAAAAATGCAAAGATATAATACTCAACTTTTGCGTAACAGATTATGATGTAAAATTAAATGAAGGGGGTTGGTTCAATCATGATAGTACAAAAAGGACAGACAGTAAAGAAAAAATGTTGGATAAGGATATTCCACAGTATCTCCTGCATTTAGGCCAGTAGTCTTCAGACTGCAAGAGGATTTCTCCTCAGGAGAGCCTTCCAACAAATAAACATGCAGTTTGACAGCTTTTTATTGGACTGAGAGAAAGCATAACTGCATATAAAAAACGTCAAAACAATGTTAACCCACACAATGAAGGATATATACATGTTATGACATCATTGCGTGAGATAGCTTATTTTGGGCTTTTGTTGTGTTCCATTATGCTTGTTCAGAGGGATTGTCTCATGTTTTCAGATCTGATTTCATTTACAAGGTTGAGCGAAAGTGGGGGACAGAGTAGCTGCAAGAAGGCAGCTCAGACTAAGGGAAAGTAAACGAATAGAGTGCAACATGGAACAAACGTAAGAAATCATTAGTCCTTTGGAATGCTGGTAGTGGTGAGGAAGAGCCAGTCATATTTTATACCACTTATGTTCAAGAACTACCAGGCCTGTGGGCAGGAATGGTAGAAGAGGCTGAGAGACGGAAGTGAAAGTGACAGGAATGATGGGTAGCAATAAGAAAGGGAGAGTTACACCTGAGAGAAGCATTAGCAGGAGAGTGAGCATTGGTAAGGGAGGTGGACATTTACCTTAGAGGTGAGCAGTAATGGGCACTTGGACTGTGTTTGAGGATGTGACCAATGACAGGAAAGATGAACACTAATGTGAGAATGGCACGCTGATCGAAAAAGAGGACAGTGACAGTAGAGAGGGGCAGTGACGGGTCACATGGAAACATGGAAAAGGTAAGAGCGAGACATTTAGTGATAGAAGAGGTGAAGTAAGCGATGTGGTAGAATATTGAGAAGAGAGACAGCTTGATAGTAGAGCTGAACTTTGACAAGAGAAGCTAGCAGAGGTAGCATTTGCAGTAGAGGCGTGCACTGGCGGCAATTGTGGACTGTGATGGAGGATTTGGGCAATATTGCAAATGTTCGACATTGGTTGTTGAAGCAGGTATTGATAGAGGTGCTCACTGATGGCAAAGGTATACAGTGAAGGACGGGAGGGTTAATGTGAATACTGCCATGAAATTAAGACACTGAGCAGAAAAGGCGGCAGTGGTGGCTGAGAGGTCAAGTAACATGAGAGGTGGACAGTCAGAAGAGGTGGACAGTGAAAGGAGAGGGGGATTCTGATGGATTGGATGGACACTGACAGGAAAGAGGGGCGGTGACTGCAGAGTCTGTCAGCGAATGAGAGGTTGTCATTGACAAGAGAGGTAGATGCTGATGGGAAGAAGCATCAGTAATGGGAGAGAG
This sequence comes from Calotriton arnoldi, assembly GCA_963921515.1. Classification (NCBI taxonomy): domain Eukaryota; kingdom Metazoa; phylum Chordata; class Amphibia; order Caudata; family Salamandridae; genus Calotriton; species Calotriton arnoldi. Next base: position 2,670,818 of record CAWUFW010001021.1, on the reverse strand, counting down.
AGGAGCTGTGAGGAGAGAAAGAGGCAATGACAGGAGATAGGTGGACAGTGACAGAGCTTTCAAATCAAATCAAATCAGGGATATTTGTAAAGCGCTCATATCACCCGAAGGTCTCATGGCGCTCACGGGCATCTCCAACTAAAAACAACTCACAGAGAAAACAGGGGATCAGTTGTCAAAAGACCATGTTTTAAGTTCCCTACGAAAACGCTGATGATCAGCAATAGTGCGAAGATGTAATGGCAATTTGTTCCAAAGAGTGGGAGCTATGAACGAAAAAGATCTTCCTCCATTTCTAGTTGTACGAGTTCTAATGGAGGTAAGAAGGTACTTATTGCTGGATCTGAGGGGCCTGTTTGGCTGATGCCAGTTAAGCTTCTTTTCCAGTAACCAGGGCCACTACCATACATGTTTTTGTGAACTAGACAAAGAATCTTAAAACGCGTTCTCTTTCTGACAGGCAGCCAGTGGAGTTGCTTCAGGCTGGGCACAGATGGAGAGCCTGATGGAAGATTCAGAACCAGCCTAGCTGCCGTATTCTGTAAGACCTGCAGTCTAGATAAGAGATCCTCATTTATTGATGATAGTAAGGCATTACCATAGTCCATGCGATTAATAATCAATCCCTGAACTAATGGTTTCCTGGCTTCCATAGGAATCCATTTAAAAACTTTACGCAGGTTGCGCATGATGCCAAAACAGGAGCCAATTATATGGTTCACCTGATTTTTCATCGATAGTTTACTATCGATTTGGATTCCTAAATTGCGAACCGATTGTTTGGGTGCTGGACTAGGGCCAAGAGTTACAGGCCACCAGTCGTTTGTCCAGTACTTTTGTGCATCCCCGAAGAATACTATCTCCGTTTTATCGCCATTTAGCTGTAGGTGGTTTTCATTCATCCACATATTGATGTGGATCATACAGTCTTTAAAACGAACCATGGTGTCTATGGGATTCTGATCAAGGGTGACCAGAATTTGAGTATCATCGGCATATGACATTACGTCAAAGCCGTATGATCTGATCACCCTGGCCAGGGGTGTCACATAAAGATTAAAGAGTGTAGGGCTAAGGATGGAGCCCTGTGGCACTCCCATCATGACTGGCCTACTACAGGAACTGATATCGCCGACCTGGACAGTAGTGACTCGGTCCGTTAAATAACTCCTGAGCCACCCCAGGGCCTTACCTCTGACACCAATCTCCCCAAGCCGTTGTAATAAGATGCTGTGGGAGATGGTGTCAAAAGCTGCCGACAGGTCTAGTAGGATAAGAATAGAGGATTGTCCTCTATCCAGTGATAGTCTAATGTTATCTATTACCTCTACCAGCCCTATTTCGGTGCTATGGGCGGCCCTGAAACCAGACTGAGAGAAGTCCAGCAGATGGTTACTCTCAAGATGGAAAATAAGCTGTTTATGGACCAAGGATTCAAGTACTTTCCCAAAATATGGGAGCAGTGAAATCGGACGATAGTTGACCATAAGATTGGAATCTGCAGTAGGTTTTTTTAAGATGGGTCTAACTCTGGCGGCTTTCCATATTTTAGGAACTATTTCTTGAGCCAATGAACGATTGAATAGTTCGGTGATACTATCCAGAAGGACGGGAGCAATCGTCAGTAGGAAGCGTGGTGATACAGGATCAGCTGGTGAGCCAGATTTTATTTTTAGCATGGCTTCTGTCACTTCAGCAGGACTAAACTGGGAAAATTCCTCCATAACAGGAGGTGGGCCTGTTTGTAAGACAAGGTCCATTTCCAAGCTTTCGGTTGAAGCTTCATGAGATGGAAAGGAGCTATGTATTGTATTTATTTTGTCATCGAAGAATTTGGAGAGAGAATCAACCCAATCCTGCGAATTTGCAACCTCAATCTTTGATTGAGGGGACGTAAATTCTTTTAGAACCTTATAGAGCTCCTTATTAGAGTTTGCCGCATCATTGATGCGATTTAATAAAAACACTTTCTTTGCCAGTCTAATGCTCTCCATGTAGTTACGATGAATACGTTTGTATTCTCTGTAATCTGACGGATTTTTACTCCTTCTCCAATTACGTTCGGCCACTCTGCAAGAGTGTTTTATTATTTTCAATTGTTCCGTGAACCATGGAGCAGTTCTAGATCTGATTTTCACCTTGGTGAGAGGAGCGATTTTATCTAGAGCCTGAGTTATTTCTTTCTCAAAAGTATTTACCGTCAGGTCAATACTTTCAGCCTGATCTTCTAAACATGGCCTAAAAAGGTTGAAAAAGAGCAGGCCGTGACCTTTCGCCAGGGCCTACGCCATATCAACTCATTCTTGAGCTCAATTTTACCTATATGTGCTGGAATAGAAAACCTTAAAAGGTGATGATCAGACCATAATAATGGGAGGGAGGGTTCAACTGTGACACCTAAGCAGTTTGTGAATAACAAATCAAGGGTGTGTCCCGCAGAATGAGTTGGACCTTTCACCTTTTGGACCAGACCCAAAGTGTTCATTTCAGAAATAAGTTGGTTAGTATCTACATCAGTCAAAATCTCAGCATGATAGTTAAAATCTCCTATCAGAAAAAATTGATCAGTAGCGAGTACATGTGGAGCTATCTGTTCACACAAAATGTGGGTAAAATCTTTCTTCGGGCTAGGAGGTCTATATACAAGAGCTCCTCTCCATGATCCATGGGAAATACCATCAATTCTAAAAATACATAATTCAATCTGCTTGGTGCTCATTGAATCCAAAAAGATGATCTTGGTGCCGGGACCGGTAGCTATGAGTAAGCCGCCTCTTCTCTTTCCCTTTCTGTCAACTCTGGTTATTTCATATTTTGATGGGAAGGCGATTGCCACATCCGGCGAGGCATATTCATGCAGCCAGGATTCTGTTATGAAGCAGATATCCGGCGATTCTGCATCCAAAAGGTCCCATATTTCCACCGTATGTTTAGGTATAGAACGAGCATTAAGGTATATTCCTTTTAAAACCTTGGGAGATTTTGTGTTATGGGTATTATGCGGTGCTTGTAAAATGGTTGAGGATGCATGCGTGGTTAAGCTAGTGTTAGTCTGCTGGCATATATATTCAGTGTCTTCCAGGATTATTGGTTTCGCCATGCAATCATAATTAATATTTTTTAGCTCTTGGCTCGAATATTGTTTTAGGTTCATTTTATACGCTTACCCAGAGTGTAGCCCACAGAGCGAAAAAAAAACGGTGCATACGGTCCTGTCGACTGTCTGCGGATTCGCGCAGACGGGCTTGCCTTTGGCACGCCGCTGCGCGCGTCGCGCTAGTATTCGCCTTAAATATCCCTACAAGAATGGATCAGCTAGAGCGCTGTCACTGCTTCCGGTCTGGAACACCGGAAGTGCTGAGAAGCACCAACCTCCGTCCCTCCGCTCAATCGGCACAAGCCGTGGCGGACCAGGGATCGAGGCAGCAGTCTGAAGTGAAATAAGTAAGCAACACACAGCCTAATCACGGCGCAATTTAAAAACAAAGGCACAACAAAGATGGAAACTTAGGTTTCAAAATTAAAAACAATAGCCCTGCGGCTGTAATTACTTGCTAGAAGCCCGCTTTAAACAATAATGGGAGAATTGTACACATGCAGAAGAGGGGCCAGTTATGGGAGAGGTGGACTGTAACAGCAGATCTGGAAAGTAATAGGAGAGATGCACACTGCAGTGAGTTGTAGTGTCCAAATCTAATACACTGAAAGGTGGGGTGGATACGACTCATGGTGGCGGATATGAGGTGGCCATGCGGTGGATATGACTCGTGATGGGGCTGTGATTGGAGATGGACCCATGAATGGTATAGATGCAAGAGCACAATAAGAAGAGAAGTCATAGAAGTCATATTTTGGGCAGGGAAGACTACTATATTTTGGGCACTTGTGATTTTTGTCCCCGTTAACAGGGTGTACATTGTTGCTGCCCTCACATGTATACAAATTCATTGAGTGACCTGAGACATAGAAACAGTGATACATTACAGTGTAGTGCAAATTCATCCATTTTGGACATGGAATGACTGAGGAAAATGTCACAGCTGGATAAATAGTATGAAGGGCACCTCAAAGGAAAATGAAGTTGGTATTTTGGAGTTCTCAAACATCATGAGAGGGAATTGTATGGATATTCAGATAAAGAGTTAACCAGATGAAAAATGTATTCTATTTTGTATTTCATCCATAGTATCTCGCCTGAAATATTATGTCCTATATTCTGCATATCCAATTTAAACATGATTCAATCAGGGCAGTCCTAAGTGTACACAATAGTATAAACTTGAAGGAGGAACATCACACAGTGAGGTGCAGGGATGCAAAATTATTATTTATTTTTGTTACCCTGCTAAATAGTTATAAAGAAAGCTAGTACTTCTGTTGACTGATTCAGTATTTTCTCTCCATCTTATGCTTGGTTTTCTCAGTCTTGCCTATGAATTGCATGTGAAAAACTCAACCTATCAAAAGGGCTGCCACATTTGTGTTTTGGGTTACTCTGCCTTAAACTGTATAGTGAAGCATCTATCACCTATAGTCATATCCCATTGACTGAGATCAGATGCATTGATCTGACATATTCATCGTTCATAGTCCCTTAAATATACTTCCCTGAACAGTCTTCACATGCTTTAAATATTTGCGTTGTTTGTCCAACAGTGTTCGTTGTAGCACACCATCTAATTTGGCAGGGTATGCCCAGACGTGGGACTTTTGCTCACTTTGCCACTGGATTTAAGCTAGCCTGGCTGATGAAGGGTGTTACCCAGAAACCGGTCCCAGGATGCTTGTTTCCGGTTCAGGAAAGACCTGGCTTGGCAGTTCGGGCTGGACTGTTCCAATGAGGCACAGGGTCAAGACTGATTTGCATATAGCTGGGTCTGAACTGAGGTGGCGAAGTGAGCTAAAGAATGATGATGGATTCAACCCAGATCTGTGACTGGGGGTGAGTGTCTGAAAAGTTTCAGCACTCCGTCCATCATCTCCTTGTGTTTGTGATAAAGGAACTTCAGGGCACGCTGGAACCTAAGCTAGACACTGTCACAGTTGACGTTAACCTACTGCGTGCAGATGTCCAAACTCTCACTGAAAAAATAACAACAGCCAAAACGAACATTAATGGTTTGCTTTCCAGAATGAAATGACTGGAAGACCAAGTTGAAATGCTCACAAAACAGAATGCTGTTACCACGGCCCGCCTGGAGGACCAGGAGGGAGAAGTCCGACGCAACAACATTCGTGTCGTGGGGGTCCTTGAGAGAGCAGAGGGGTCAAGTACTAATCTTTACTTGGAGGACCTTATCCTAAAGACACTCAGCCCTAAGGGACTGTCCAAATACTTTTCGATTGAGAGGGTGCTTAGAGCGCTGGGGCCCCCTCTGCGTCTGGGTCCCCCGCGCACAATCATAGCCAGATTTTTCAACTACAGGGATTGAGATGCGATTCTCCAGGTGGCTCGCACCCATGGCAACCTCCATTTTGAAAACTCAACTATCCGTTTCTTTCCTGACTTCACCCTCTAGGTGCAGTAACAGTGACAAAGCTTTGAATATGTTAATAAATTGCTTTGAGATAACGAAATCAAGTACATGATGCTGTATGCATCCAAGATCCGAGTAGTGGCAGAAGGCAAGCCGCAGCATTTCACTTCACCACATGACGTATGGGACTGGATAGAAGGTTGGAGAGTGGCTGGTCAAAAGGAGGCAGAGAGCGCAAGTCCCCATCTATTGAAAAGAGACCCTGAGGTGCCACAATCTGACCATTCTGGAGGTCCGCGACCCCGAGACACCAGCAAAAACCCATGAGTGACTATCTGCATTGTCCACTGTAACTGGTAAAAAGGTGGCGGGCAATGGGGGAGGGAGTGGGCACAAGCACCTGACAGTGAACAATGTCATTGAGGTATATAAACCCAGGCTGGGTAGGCCGTCGTCCTAGATTTCGATATAGGGCCCAGGACACTTAGATGTTTTTAATGGTAATTATGTCCAGGATCAAGAGGGATGCCATAGTGAATATACCGATCCTGAACCTGTTCACGTTTGCGGGAGCAGCGCACCCTCGCTGTTGGATGCACATGTTAGGGAAACAGGCACTCTGTAAGTTGGGGCTGTGGGCGGTACTAAACTCACGACGAAAAGACGCAGGGAGTGGGGAGTTTAGGGGTTTGAAATGTTTTGCTTTATTACTTATTTTACAGACTCTGCACACAGGAGGGGGTCAAGGCAGAAGTCCCGCACAAGTCAAAGTACCTTATCTAGGCTATATTCCCTGTTTTTAGATTGGTGCAAGGGGCATGGGACATGACCTCCATATGTCCCAAGAAAATGATATACAAATCACTTTAAATGAATAAACAATGTTTTGCCCAGCACTCAAAAAGAATAAACTGTATGTAGGGTTTATTAATAAACCATGATCACAAAGCAGGCGAAAAGTTGTCCGTCAAGATCTTCCCAATCATAAAAGAAGGCACTAGTAGATTTTGATTGTAGATATAAAGTTTCTTTTATTCTTTATTGTAACACAGATTGATAAAATTCATGATCGCTGACGCGTTTCGTCCTCATGCGGACTTCTTCAGGGCTTGCTGTTGTAAAGAATTTAGTATGAGATAAGTATTAAGCTAATGTACAGCACAGTCATAATCCGAAATTCTTAAAAAGGGCCTTTGAATGCAGTAATGTGGGAAATGTGTCTCCCGCGCTTCAGTGTGGCAGTCTGGTTCCGAAAGCAAAGATCCTTGCTTTCGGAACCAGACTGCCACACTGAAGTGCGGGAGACACATTACTGCGTTCAAAGGCCCTTTTTAAGAATTTCGGATTATGACTGTGCTGTACATTAGCTTAATACTTATCTCATGCTAAATTACCCCGCAATTTTGAGCTGATTGAAAAAAAAATGTATAACCAATTCTTCCTCTCAAGAAATTCTTTACAACAGCAAGCCCTGAAGAAGTCCGCATGAGGACGAAACGTGTCGGCGATCATGAATTTTATCAATCTGTGTTACAATAAAGAATAAAAGAAACTTTATATCTACAATCAAAATCTACTAGTGCCTTCTTTTATGATTGGGGAGATCTTGACGGACAACTTTTCACCTGCTTTGTGATCATGGTTTATTAATAAACCCTACATACAGTTTATTCTTTTTGAGTGCTGGGCAAAACATTGTTTATTTATTTTACAGACTCATCTGCATCGACAAACAACCAAAAGAGGGTTAGGGAGAGGGATGCTACAATACATGCTAGGTGAGTGGTTGGATCAGGGTACCTCTACCCTTGGAGGACACAACACCACTCGCACCACACTTGCATACCAATGGCAGGACATACAAAGTGAGACCTGAATGCCTGGAAATGGAATGTCAATGGTCTATGCAACAAAGTAAAGCACACAGTAATACCTCAATATTTGCAGTGACACACTTCTGACCTAATACTCTTGCAGGAAACGCACCTACGGGGCAACCACTATGAAGCCCTTGACCACTTCGGCTACAAATTACTAGCACATGCAGGCTACACTACAGACTCAAGCGGCACAGGTATACTCATCAGAAAGACTCTGCTGTTTGCCCTCTTACACACTTGGCATGATCCTCAGGGAGGCTATGTGGCCTTGACTGGGACTTGGGAGAGCATTATGTTAAACATTTGCTCTTTCTATGTGCCGCTGAGGCTCCACTCCATGACACCACTGAGAGTGGGTGCCTTACTCCTAGAAATGTCTAAAGGTACCCTTATATTGAGTGGAGGTATGAATGCTATCATGGCGCCGGGGATAGACAAGAGAAGCGATGCCTCCATGCCGGTTAAGGTGGTATCGCTGCTGGCCTTCATGTCAGCATTGGGCCTGACGGACTTGTGGAGGGAGCACAACCCACAATAACAGCAATACACATATTTCTAAGACACACATGGCACCTTCTCCTGGCTTGATTACATTTTTACACACCATGCCCAAGTGGGAGCTTTCACAGCACCCACACATTATGACGAGGGATCTCTGACCATTCCCCAGTGGGGGTTCTGCTGAGTGGGCGGCGCATGATGCTGCTTCGATCCCAAGGCTGGACCCATGGTTTCCCCGAGACCGGGAAATTAAGGAGAAACCACTACCGATCTCTATTTTCAGGAGAATCAGGCGGCAGTAACCTCTGCCTGTGTGCTATAGGAGGTGTTCGAGACGGATCTTCGAGGACAGACCCAGACTTTGATAGGTGGGAAAAAGAAAGAGACCAAGATTGAATGTGAGGCAATAGGAAAAAGACATAGCAGCCATAGAGAGAAGGGTCTTTGTGGAGGGAGGAGCCGACCTGCGTTGCCATCTGCACCTGTGCCAGGAAGATTTAAGGGCCCTGGCCGAAAACACAGTGCATAGCCATTCACTGGCATCACAGCGCCAGCTGCATGACTTGGGAGACAAGGCCACCAAACTCCTGGTCTGTCTACAAAAAAGAGACCAAGACTGATCCTGGTTGTTGGGCATCTTAGACTGAAAGGGTGACTTACAAAAGAACAATGCAGCCATATCCGACGCCTTGGCAACCTATAATGAGAAATTATATACTCCCATGAATCTCAAGAGTGACGCTGACTGTAAAGAGTTCCTGAAAGACCTTTATTTTTCCGACATCTTAGGGCAACGCAAGGGAGGCCCTAGAGGCAGATTTGACAGATTAGGAGTTGACAGTAGCAATCTACGATCTGCTGTCCGGTAAGGCTGTGAGTTCCAATGGACTGCCTATAGAATTATTCAAGTGGTTGGCGGATAAGGTAGCACAACCCTGCTTGAGATGTTTTGGGAGCCACTGGACGATGGCTGCCGGTCAGAAGACCAATGTACAGCCACAATCATATTCATACATAAAAAATGAAATCCCCGATGCACTGGTCTCCTACAGGCCTATATTCCTACTAAATGTTGAAGCGAAGGTGTTGGCAAAGGCCCTGGCAACTTGACTCAGCAAAGTCATGATGGTCATTGTGCATTCAGATCAGTTTGGCTTCATGCCACATAGAAGCACCCGCCTTAACCTGAGACGTCTGTACGGAGTGCTCCATAAGACTGGCCGGCCCTGTGCAGAGCAGGCAGTGCTTATGGCCCTGGACACCAAAATGGCATTTGATAGTATAGAATGGCTCTATATCTTCGCCACACTGACCAGACTGGGATTTGGGCCGAAATTGTCCGGGTGGGTCAGACTCCTCTACCAGGCCCCTTTGTCCCGGCTACGTGTCAACAGGACAATGTCCCGTGCCTTCGCCCTGAGGAAAGGAACTCGACAGGGGTGCCCCCTTTCACCCATTATTTTTACACTGGTGCTCAAGCCGCTCATGGCCTGGATTAGACAAGACTCACTGATATGGGGAATCAGAGCAGATGAAGGTTGGAAGGAGCATGTCTCCCTCTATGCCGATGATATCGTCCTCTATGTAACACAACCATATTTCTCAGTGGCCAGAATCCTGACATTTATTGATCTCTTCAGTAGTTATTGCGGATATCAGATAAAATGGTCTAAGTTCACAATCTTTCCCTTGTTGGGACCTATGCCATGGCTCTCTGCTGAGTGCACGGCACCAGTGGTGACAGAGGGTTTCAAATACCTGGGGATATATGTCACCCACAACCCCCACGCATTTATGAACAGAAAAATACACCCCCAAATTGATAGATGCCATGAAGACGTGGAGCATTGGTGCACGCTACCACTGTCCCTAATGGGCAGAGTTGCCCTTTACAAAATGATGACCCTTCCACGTCTCCTATATGTGCTTCAAAATATGCCATTTCCGGTTCCCTCTGAACGTTTTAGTAAAATAGACAAGGAGCATTGTTTACTTCTATAGAACGTAGGTATGCCACACATAGCACTGGGTAAACTACAAAGAGGTGTATACGATGGGGGGCTTACCAGCTCAGATGTCAAGAAATATTACTGGGCCTCCCAACTATTGGTAATCAATGAATGGGTATTCTCTGACAGGCACAAGCCGGCGTTTTGTGTCGAGAGGCGATCCTGTAGTCTATGAAAAAGTACAAGGGGCTGTCACCACACAGTGGGACAGTTGTCGCGATCTGGAGGAAGGCCCAGGGCTACTTGGGCTGGAGGGACAAACCCACAGCTCTGACTCCTTTACGGCATAGTGACCTGCTCCGGGAAGATGGCACTCTAGGAGGTATCTTCAAGTGGGCCTTAATTGGCATAGAACATCTGGGAGATGTATGGCGGGAACATTCCTTCATAAAATTCTAGGTACTCTGTCAAGAATATGAGATGGTGGAGACTGAACATTACAGATATCTACAACTGGGGCATGCGCTGTGAAAACATATCCTTGAGGGCAAGCAATTGCCAGAGGCATTGTCTCTGGCAGATCGCCTACTCACTGAACCAATAACCGACAAGGGTACCGCCACGATTTACAGAAAGCCGGTTATTAATTCCGCCGACCTGTTGGGAGCCCTATGGAATGCCTGGAAGGTGGACCTGGGCGACATTGACGATGACGACACTCTTACATAAAATAGACATGGCCGGCACACCACAGTGCCTCAGAGGCTGTAACCAGGAGGGCAAGTTGTTTTATATACTCTGGGCTTGTCAGTGATGCAGGTGTTCTGGCGCAAGGTAACTGAGGTGATGTCCCGGGTTGTCTCACAAAAGGTGCCCTTGGATGCAAAATGGCTGTTATTAACAATTGAAGTGGAGGACAACTGGCCCAGATATCATAAAATTTGAATAACGGATTGTGGCTGGAGTGGCAAAGCGTAACATAGCAAGGACCTGGTGTGCCAGTACCCCCAAGTATTATAGAATGGGAGTCTGACCTGGACTGGTGTCAAAGGCCAGATGAGGTGCGTTATCCGAGCCCTGGCTGCCCCACAAAATGGGAGAAGGAGTGGGGACCCTGGCTAGAATTTAGGGGCACTGATCTATGACATACCCGGGGAGGGAGCAGGGTGGAGAGTTCTGTGCCTGAATAGTATTGTAAGTACTGAAAATCCTATGTCGATATCAGGCCGTACAAGCGCCATTTGTGATTTCACTATTGATCGACCTCTCAACTGTAACATTACTCTGTTGGGAGTTGTGTTCCTCTTCTGCATGTATTGTTTGATGAGAAATGTTCAAATAAAAAGGGGCATATTCACAAGGACTTATCGCCGCGTTAGCGGCACTTTTCTGCCGCTAATGCGGCGATCATTTTATCGCCCTATTACCAAGCTGTCGCTAACAGCCGTTAGCGATAGTTTTTAGGCGAAAACGTCTGTTATAAAGATCGCTACTTCTGTTAGCAATAATTATATGCAGGAGAGGCGTTCCCGTGCAAAACCGGCCGCAAACACCACTACTCCATATTCACAAGGGGATCCTTGAACTTCTGAAGACCAAAAAAACTGGCTCTAACTGCACTTAGAGCCAGTTACTTAAGACCAGAAAATAGCTGGTCTTAAAAATGGGGATAATACTTGGGGCCATATCTCAGCAGGTTTTGGTGCTGGACAGCGCTGCAAGCAATGTTGCAGCACTGCCCTGCGACAAAACTACAGTGCAGGAATGCGCACCATCAATAAGATAGTGCGCATTCCTGGGCCCCAGTCATGAAAAGTGTTGCAGCGCTGCGACAAGACAGCGTTGAAACACTTCTCACTACGCCCTTCTTGCGACAGCAAGGATGCGCTGTATTCACTGGACAGCGCTCCATGACGCAAGTAATGACAGTTACGTCAGGAATCCTGACGTATCTGTCTGCGCTAAAGTCACGCATTGCTGCAGTCGTGTCACAACCATGACGCAACTCCAGCAATGCATGGTGCCAGCCTATCCCTGTGGCATTGCGTCACCCTCACGCCTGCCATCAGGCAGGCGGAAGGTACTGACGCAGTGCCGTTCATGAGGGGTGCCCGAATTAATGCGCTGTTGGAGATCCATCGGTGGTGGTTGCGCGCTGCGGTGCCATCGTTTGGAAGCATTGGTGGAGTGTTGGTGCGGAGTTGACGAGACGTTCTTCGGTGGGCTTGATCCAGCTGCGAGGGGGTGCAATGATGGCCGTGGCATCCGGTGGGCAAGGTGAAGATGTGATGTTACTAATGATGGTCGGTCCAGGAGAGTCCGGTGTTGTGGCTGTAGTTGAAGTTCCCGCTGGCGTAGGTGACGTGCTCGACCGTGTGTCCTGCTATGTGGCTTGTTGAGGTGACTTGCTGCTTGCGTCTGATGTAGGGGACCTTCCCCAGGAGGGGGTGGTGTCCTGGTCACAGGGGTTGTCCAGGTGGCACTTCAGTTCACCGAGTAGGATGTCGTCGGTGGATGGGAGACCCTGGGGTGCAATGAGGTCTACAATGGTATTGGAGAATGGGGGGCCATGGCTCGGGGGGCCTGCACATGATGGTGCCGCAGAGGATGTGCTTGGGCTTGGTCCGGATCTGGGAGTTGAGGTGGTCCAAGGTCACCCTTGGGTCATAGAGTGCGTGGTCAGTCGGAGTGTGCTTCTGTAGGTGATGGCACTGCCTCCTCCTTGATGGTCGGGGTGCTCCTTGCGGGTGATACTGCAGCCGTCAGTGATGGTGATGGTGATGTCCGGTCCGGAGCAGAGGTTGGTCCTGGCAGGTGAGGTGGCATCCAGGGTTTATGGCGAGGAGGGTGCTGGTGTCGTAGCGGTGAAGTGTCCAAGAGGAAGGCTCCTTTGTGCTGAGCGCGGTCCAGGGGCAGACGGACGCAAATGGCGTAGCCTATGGGTTGCCTTTGGCACGGGAGACGACCCTTACAACGCAGACAGTACATCGTTAACAACGCAACTCCGACAACGCAGGTGCCTTTACATCGCATTTGATTACAACGCATTGTGAGGTCAGTAATGGGGTAATTTAAAGTTTTTCGGGTGTGTATGGGCTTCGGTTGTAAAATATGAAAATTGGGGTGTGTTTTGGGGTAAGATATGGAATTTGGAGTGTGTTTTGGGGTAAAATATGGAAATTGGGGTGTGCATTTGGGTCAAATTTGATTTTTGGGTGTGCTATGGGGGCTCAAAAAGGAATTCCAGGGTTCACTGTTGGGTTTGGGGTGCAAAGCTTAGTTTTGGGTTGCACTCACTGAAGTGGGAATAGTGATATTAATGTCTCCGCTATGCAACACCTACTCTACTGTTGCAATGTGCCTAGTATTAGTATACATTGGAATGGAATGCGATGTTATGGCATGCGTCGCAACCACGTATGTGCCTAGGGCACACGAGTGGTACGCCCGCTGTGCATGGGCGCACAGCGGCCGCCATTGAGAAGTGCTGGGGGGGGGCTGGACAGCTGTGAGGTGGTAAACGCTGGAAAGAACACCGGATGGGGCGTGGACGCGGGGATGTGTGTGTGAGCGGGTGTTGTAACTATTTGAATAAGGGAAGTCTTACCTCGAAGCCGGGTCCTGTGTCTTCGTTGCTCCTGCTCTCCTGCGTCTGCTTCCAGGAACAGGAAGTAGGCAGGCAGGCTCCCTCCCCTAAGCCAATCACAACGCTGCGATGCGGCGGTGGGATTGGTAATTGGCAAAGGGACAAGGCATGCAGCCAGGGGCTGGAGGGGTGGGCATGTTCTCCATGCAGGCTGTAATGCAGCCTGCATTACGAACAGGGAAGTGCACATGACTGCTTTGGGCGGCCTGAGTGGGCCGACCAAACAGTCAATGCGCACTTGAGTGGGCATGCCAATCCGCCCATGCCTTGCCCCGTGCTTGGAGCAGTCCTACCCACCATCCCACCCGCAAAGGTAACATAGCACGGTTACATCAGTAAGTTATCATCATGTGATGATTGTTCCTCTTCTGCACTGCTTGAAAGCAGTGGGGCGACGCTGTTCCGCCATAGCGGATGAGCCGCCACTGGGGGTGCGTCATCTACGTGTGCTAGGCCTGGGCGACTCGACCCCTAGGCGTCCTGCGCTACGCGTCCCACCTATTCCTTACCTGGACATTGACACCGTGACGCAATCCGCTGCACTCTCTCCAAATATGTGACTCAGCCAGCAGGGGTCTCAGCCAGGTGGGATTTCACAAGCCTGGGTACAGCAGTCACCGCCAAATCCGCTGGTGAACCTCCTGATGCAGTTAATGCAGCAGGGCCCCCTTAGGCGTGAAGTTGCAGCGCTCCCGCCACACAAGTTCGGCGCAGCTCTGGGGCTTCACCCTCCACAGCGTCCGGCCAGCCCAACATCATCCGGCCTGTGATGCAGAGAGGCGGCACCAACCGTTGGTAATCCCCTCTCTGCACCCCAGTGTAGTGGTGGATCGTAGTATGCGATGCAGACCTCCCTACGTTGGGGCGCAGGAACGCCTCTACTAATAACAGCTCCAAGGTGCGCAAGGCGGTCTTCTCACACAGTTCGGCAACGTGTCTCCATGCGACCTGCCAGACTTCACCACCAGGTACGGGCGATCGTTGTGCCTCAATGTCTACCGCCACGGCTCATCGACTCCACAGCTCCTCCGCATCCCACTCCAGGCTCCAGACGCAGGTCAAGCGAGGCATCCAGGCTCCAGACGCAGGTCCAGCGAGGCATCCAGGCTCCAGACGCAGGTCCAGCGAGGCATCCTGGCTCTCATCCTGGTCATCCTGGATGTTGGGTGGCTTGCAGGGGTTGTTGATGTGTGCTACACTTGGCCCAGGCTGCTCCATTCTGCATTTTTTTGGGTTTTTATGCCTATTTTCTCTTGGATGTTGACTGATAGGCTATTTTTTGCATTAGAGGCAAAAACAACTCACATTGGGCTGACTAACGTGAGTTTTTTTGCCGCTAATGGGCCTATCGGTAGTTTTCGCCCACTAACGCCGGATTTCCTATCGCCTTTGCGCTGATGTTAGCAGCAGTTTTAAACGCCGTTCCCTGATACTATCACCATGTAGCGACGGCTTGGTAATAGGCCGCTAACATGGCGATAGTTTTCAGGGTTAGGCGGCGATAAAAAAAATGCCGCTAACTGGACTTTGCGATAGGTATCGCCGGTCCTTGTGAATATGCCCCAAAGAGTTTTAAAAAAAAGAGTAATCAGACCATAAAGAATGTAGTTGCATTGCTTCTGCCTTTCCTTGGGAAGACTGTAGAAGTGCAGCTAACAAAGCCTAAACAAAGGTATCTTCCTTCTCCTCGCACGCTGTGCCCTTCCTTCGCTGCTGCTGAACACGAGCAGCTTTGTTAAAGCAATGCCGTCTCTTTTTCAGGTAATCTACTACCTAACCTAAAATGTGCACACGTTAGGGTTTACATAAGATTACTTTAGTTGTATGTCCCGTAGAGCAGTCCCTTTATTAAAAACAAATCCTATTGAAAACCGAAAACATAAACTAGTCCTAGAGCTTTTGACACCGCTTAAAAAAAATGTTTCTCAAGTTGTACCTGAGACTTCTGCCAACAATATGGACCAAAAAAAATCATTTCGCGTTATCAAGGAGTCAGATACATATGAAGGGTATTACGTGTGTAAAGTATCCAAGATTTATTTATTCATTGATTGACTGGGGACATATTCCCACTCTCAAGTGTTCCTTCTTAATGCAGGGTGGAGGAAGGGAGGAGAAGCAACAGGCGAGAGATAACGAGAGCGCGGTTGGTGGGAAACAACACAGAAGGTAGCAATGAGGAGGAGAAGCAAAGGGCGAGAGAGAGCGACTGCGGGTGGGGGAAGCAACACAGAGGGTGGCAGTGAGGAGAAGAAACGGATGAGAGAGCGACATGGAGCGGTGGGCTGAAAGCACACAGACAAGCAACATATCTGTCTGCTTCTTTCTAGGTAAATTAAAAGTGAAAGCTAATTCACTCTTTCTTGATTTCAAAGAAGGCTATGGCTTTTTAGTTAGTACATTTGCAAATGTATAGGGGAATATGTATCTATGAAATACAACCATATACTGACAGCAAGAAATGACCACATTGCATCACCTGTAACATCTTTTGAGAAGACAAATCTACATTCAGATATAAAGTTTCATTAAGACATTACATCTACATATATATTTCAAATAAATCAATACCTCCGAGTGTTGCACTAGAAGGAAAATCACAAATCAGTGTGACACTAATATTATAAAAGGGCAATAGAGTCTGATAGAAAGCAAGATTGCATCAAACAATCTGTCTGGATTTTATATACAGCACGGGGCGTGAGGCTTCCAGCCACACACTCTAAAAGGTGTAGGGTGCTGACCACTGGCAAGAACTTCAGCACTCCACACAAGGTTAGTACACGCTTTACGTTTGTGTATATACTGATATTGCACTATTACTCATACGAGGTGCACCAATTTAGCACGGTGCAAAGAGACCAGTCCATAAAATATGCCTGTGCTCCGAATCTTTGACGTTTTCGTGGTTCACATTTTTTTCGTTGTATCACTTTGTATTTGTGGTTTGAATTTCGGACTGCTTTGCATGTTGGAATCCGGATGGAAAAGCCCACACCTTCCCAAAATTAAACATTTTAATATTTGTCTATAAATCGCACCAGCATCAGTGGCTTTGATTTGTCATAGCTATCGCTGTGCACTTTATAAAGATACAGTCTGCCGACACCCACATACGTCCACATTAACACATGGAAACACAGAGTAAGAGCCATCTGGTCAAATCCTTGGTCCTCCATAAGGAGTCCTGCAGAAAAACCCATACCAATACCTTGTCCGCATGACTGACATTTACCTTTTTTATAAAGACGGATATATAAACACCCATAGCTCGTTCCTATTTAATCAGAGTGATTTGATGTGTTTTAGCAGACACCAGTTGCTGCAGGCGAGGCAGTGATTTACAGACAGAAACAGCTTCATTAGGCAACGTTTATTTTAGAAGATAGTGATCTTTCATTTAATTATGAACTGCTAGATTCTGTTGAGGAAATCAAATTGATGCCTGGGAGAGGGAGGAAGCAAAATTATACAAAGGAAAGATGACATTGATATTGTTATGTATTGCGTTTTTCCTCGATCATTGATTTTTTAAAAATAAGCTTAATCGTAATAGTAACAGTAGTAATTTAGCTTTACAGGATCCACAATTGGCATTAGCAATTACTGCATTCAACATCATTGATTTGGCTACATAAAGCACCCGTGCTTTTTAATAAAATTCTGTGAAGTTGCTCTTTTTTTGCCATCTCTTGTTCTTAGTCTCAGTTTATGGACAGTTTTATTTGTATGTTGGCAGACCTATTATTTCCAATTTATATCCTATACTCAGAGTGGGTTTTGAGTCAGCCCCATAGCTACTACTGGGTTGCTTTATTGTCTGTCACAAGTAGGGCCGGTCCTAAATCGGAGTGATCAGGACAGCTCCATGGTGGAAAGAAAAATTGGTATTTGTTGTGAGGGCGGGGGTCTTTAAGGTGTGACTGTAGGAGGCGTGAGGAAGATGGGAGGAGGGCAGGGGGTTGATAGGGTGCCAACAATTATGCTAAGGTACATTAAGGGCTGATTACAAAGTCTTTACCAGGACCCGATTGAGACCAAGTGGGAGGAATGAGCTGCTGTTTGCATAACATTAAGTCAGGCAGCAACCTGCTGCGCTCCTCACAATATTGGCAACCCCGGCCTGGGCCAAGTTCGAGCATACCTAAGGACAGCCCTGGTCACAGGTCTGGTTTTGATTCAATTACTTTCCTAGATATTTTTGAGTTTGTCCCATCCAGGAGCATTCAGTCTTGCAGCATTCTGATTAGATGAGTTATAATCTTCCAATGCTGACTTGATGGGTCTCATTTTTTGGTGTCGCCTACATATAGCTTTTAGCTGCCTGTTGTCAAACACCTGTTTTGGACAATACAAATGCCTACAGTGAGTTTGAGTTAGCCCATTGCTTACCATTAGCTTTCCAGTAACTCTTATTTCTTTGCTTCTTATTAAAGAGCTTTTTTTCCTCTTCTTTTTTTTCCTTCCCCTGGAGCATAGCTTCTTTACCATCCTTTTCTTTAAATGGCTTGTGTCCTACCACTGCTCACATTCAGAAAACTATGTTTTCCTTCTGATTTTAGCATATCATGAGAGTGCATGTGTTTTCTTGTTCTATCCCTCAGATTAACCTCACCATGCTGTGTTGTTGCTCGATTACAGTAGCCAGTATGCACAGCTCCTGCAACTTGTAACTTAGGTGAGCGTGGACTCACCAGATGCACATGCCATAACTTACTAGCAACTAGTGGTGGCTCCCCCATTAGAGCAGAGGAGCATCGCCCCACTGCTGTGAGCCAGGCAGCAAAAGCAAAGTCAATCAAAAAAAATAAAATGGTAATAAAACTATTTTATTAACATTTTATTTTTCAGCCTGCAGTCTGCCAGCTGAGTTGAGTCTATGCAGGGCGGGGCTTCCTCGGCAGCAGCTGCAGCAGGGAGGAGGAGTAATGGTCACTGTAAGTGTGCATGTCAGTTTGGCCGGATGTCTTACGATGGCCAGCCCAACATGCGCACTTAGATCTCTCCAACTCGAGCTGTGTTGCACAATCAGGTGGAGAACAGAACAGCCTACCAGGCTCCTGACGAAGCGCAAAACCAACCTGCTCCAACCAATCCCGTTGCTTCTCTCAACCCGCTCCTACCAATCCCGGCGCTTCTCTCATGCTGGGTAATAGTATTACCAGCATGAAAGCAGCACCTGGATTGGCGTAAAGGCGCTCACAAGAGTCTGGGAGCCTAGGCATTAGCCCATGGACTGGCAGGACAAGACTGGAGCAGAGCACTGAGGCGAGGCAGTGGCCGGCGGGTAAGTACCCTTTTTCATTTTTTTCCATTCTCCCCCCGCTGACCCACTACTTACCTTAGACAGCAGCCGCCACTGCTAGCAACCCTTTCTGTGGGCTTACTGCAGTTCAACTTTTTGAACAGGGGGATGAAAGATTTATTCAGCTTTCCATCCTTCCGAGCATGATGCATTGTGCACCATTTGGTTGTGTAGTAAAAACATCTGTCATATACAACACAAGTCTGGCCTGTCTCCAGCCTTTGGCTCACTACAGCAAACAGTTTTGCACGTAAATTATTATTTTTATGTTTGGGCTGATCCTGTAGTGCATATGCTCTCAAACCTCTCAGTTAACATTCTTACAGGCACCTGCCCCCTTAATTAAGCTTTCCATGTACTATAAAGTATTGGTGGTGGCATCAAAAAGTTCTCGTCTCATTGATAAGTGGAATATTCTATTTTTACCTTCAATATAACCTTGGGGATCTCTTCAGTCATTTTCACAGAACTGCCACTGTAGCAAATTTGAATCTCTCCACCTATATCCAGTGACCTCGCTAGTGAGCAAATATGAGAAGCCAAAGCTGACCCAACTGACACCAGGGAGAGACACTAGTAGCGCTCGAACCAGTAGAGCTGGTTTACCCGCTGCACTGGAATGAAAAACAGGTCTTTGGGCCATAAGGAGCAGCACAGACCGCATACTCGCTTCTTGTGTGAAAGAGGCTGCTTTATTGAAGACAGGTGCACATCACATTAATTTCACCCTAGGCCTTCACTGCACAAACCTAGACCTCACTATACAGTACTTCACCTAATTCGCCCTACCCCCCACACCTAAATTTTCCGCCTCCTTTAACATCCTTATCTTGAAACTGTAACTCCTACCCTGGCATTGAACTGTCAACATTTAAAATGATAAACATTTTTACCTACATCTATTGTCATCTAATTATCCAAGTATCCTAACTCTTAACTTATCATTTCCTTCTTCCAGGTTTAACTTGATTATGACCCCCATTGTACTGCTTCCCCTATGTTCACAACCAACATCTTAATGTATAACCATGCAACTGAACTGCCCACCGCCACGCAGAAAAGAGACCTACCCTTCCTCTTCCCCTTTTTAGACCCCCTCTTTAGGAACCTCACCTATCTCCAGTCCTTGACAGAACCTTATCTAGTGCCTCTTTTATCAGAATCAAATACAATTGTAAACTGTACTTTGATAGATGCACTCCTTCCCTCTGAAGACCTATTTTGCCTTGAACCTCAGCTCCAGGATTTCTACCCTGCTAAACCTCTCTTCCCGACAAAAGACCCTCGTATCGCTGTTAATCTTACGCTGGGCCTTGTGAATGGCGGCCGGCTTGGATGCCCCTCTCCAATGCTGCAGCGGAATAAATTCCGTCCCTATGGCTAATGTCCCGAACCACGGCCTCCTAATCTCCGGCATGTCCCTCTTCATCTCTTTCAACAGTGCAAGCCTTTACATGCCACTAAATAATTTTCACCTAAATGGAATACCAGAATGTCCAGACATCTGTGCTTCCTCAGTAGCTGATTCAAGCACTCTAAAAGTTCTCACCATCTCATACCACCTTTTCCATGCCATTTCACAGTAAAAAGCTGCTTATCCAGCCCAAGGTTACTGCCTCAACCTTTCTGGAATTCATGCCGTTCAGCCCATTTAATAAATGAATGTCCCACGATCCAAATTGACAAATCAATTGGTTCAGGCCCAGCTACTGCACCTGTAAAGAACACAAGTGTGATATACGGAATTGATCTCATCACAAACCCCCTTCCTGTTCCCCGCACACATATTGCCGGAAGCAACCTGACGACCATCGCCCCAATGCCATAATCCTTTCCCTGCCACAGCCCCTCTGGGTAGCTTTGGTGGCCACACCAATCCTAAAAGAGAGTGTCCTGAGGTTTTTGGGATTTTCCCCCATGCTTTCCAATGCTCTTCCCATGACCCACAAAAGCTGATGTGCATTCACCTGAGACCCATCCTTGTGGAGAAAGACTTCCTCCCTGGCTGCCCTGCTAACCTACCTCCACTTCGCTCCACACTGTACTGGACACATCTCCTGGTCTGGGAAAACTGGAAGTCTCACTCTCGTCCCTTGTGCCTTCTGGTCTATTTTAGACTGACAAATGCACAATTCCAGCCCGCACTTCTGGCCTTCGACATCCCTCCCGTCCAACCCGAGATACCTTTCCTACCCAGCAGTTCTGAAACCAGAAAAGCCCTGAAGAACATCCAGGACATGAGAGTCGAAAAAATGACCCATTTTCCTTTTTTTGCATATCTGCAGATGCACCACTAACAGCTTGCCGAGCAACCACCGGGTTAAAGTCCTCCCCATGCGAGGCCGACGACCCCATTCCCTGGACCACCCATTCAACATTCTCCTTCCTAGTTCCCTGGCCAAAGGTGTGTAGCTCCCATAACAGCTTGTCCATGAAGGCAATGCCCACCAGTTTTCCCGATATTGTGACTTTCGAAATCGCTTTTCCTATCAGCGTGAGGATGTACTGTACTACATCCTCCTCCCTGCCCCCACTGTTCTGACCTACACTTAGCTCCCCCGCTTAAAACTCTTTCCAGGGCAGAGCATATGCTTTCCTGGAGGACACGGCCAGTGACCCTACCACCAACTGCAACATCCTCTCTCTCCTTTGCTCCACATGTTGTCTGGTATTATCGTCCTGTCTTTGTCTGCCTCCATGGCCTGCCCATGGAACCTCTCCCACTGTGAACGATACAAAGCGTTGCAATATCATTGTCCGCCCCAGCACGTGCTTTGCTCTGAAGGCAACATCATGCTTCAAAGAACACATCATGAATACTCGCAGCAGCTTAAGTATCTGCTCATCCCTTGCTGATTGTCTGTTTACCATGTGTATGACTGACATTTTATCCATTCTGAATAAGACCTTCCTGTGCACAACTTCTTGACCCCATAACGTCACTGCCACAGCTAATGAGACAAATTCTAGAAAAGGAATGCTCTTAGACCCCTGCTTCCATGCTGCCCGGCTATTTTTCTGATCACCACCTGCCCTGCCAGTAAAGCCCAAACCCAATCCCCCCAGATGCATCCAAGTATATCTGCACGTCCCACTCCCATTCCTGTGGACTAACCCTTGGAATCCCATTGAAATCGTCCAGGAACCTGCACCACATGCGCAGGTCCTCCCTCGTACCCGCATATAAACGCATGTGATGATGAGGCAAAGACAGCTCTGCAAAAGCCAACACAAGAAGATGATGGACGGAGCACTGAAACTTTTCAGACACTCACCCCCAGTCCAGACCTGGGTTGAATCCATCATCGTTCTTTAGCTCAATTTGCCACTCCAGTTCAGACCCAGCCATATGCAAATCAGTCTTCACCCTGTTCCTCATGGGAATAGTCCAGCCCAAACTGCCAAACCAGGTCTTCCCTGGACCGGCAATAAGTATCATGGGCCCGGTTTTGGGGTAACACCCTTCATCAGCCAGGCTAGCTTCAATCCAGTGGCAAAGTGAGCAAGGTACCCATGTTTGGGCATACCCTGCCAACTTAGACATGCCCAGGCACCTACAGAAAATCCTACCCGTCCTGACGAATCTACACGCAAACTCCAAATGTCCCAGCAAGACTTACAGATCTTTGTTTGTCATCTTGGGCTTGTCCAGCATCGCACCAAATAACAGTTGCATTTGCACCTTCTTGTCCACCCGGAGGCATGCTTCCATAGATATAGAATCCAGTTCAGTACCCAGGAACGAAAGCACAGTTGCTGGCCCCATAGCCCATGAGTTCTTGAAAACTTGTCAACTGGTGCTGACAGTCTACAGAACCGGGCAGCCCCACCTAAAAGAACTCATCCAGATAGTGCATTGCCGTCCTATTCCCTATGTGCGATGTAAAAACCCAAGGTAAGGAGCTGAACTGCTCAAACAGTGCACAAGATATTGCACAGCCCATGGTTAACTCTCCTTGGCCATGAACCATTGGCCCTCAAACTATATGCCTAACAAATGGAAATCCTCCAGATGAACTGGCAACAGCCAGAAGGCTGACTTAATGTCACACTTCGCCATGAGTGCACCCCTTCCGATCTGTTCTACTAATGCCAATCACATCTACTGAGAAATATGACACCGAGGTCTCCTCATCTGGGATAAAGTCATTGACCAGGTTCCCCTCCAGCATGGATAAGTGCTGTATGAGTTGGAATTGTCCTTGTTCTTTTTTCAGTACCACCCCGATCGGGGATACAATCAAAGTGGGCACAGGCCATTGGCCAAACTGTACCGCCATTCTGACCTTATGCACTTCTTTTGCTAATTTCTCCCTCACCACTTGTTTATGTGTTGCTATAGATTTCAAATTGTCCACCCGTCTTGTGACTCTGGGACCCCTGTACCCTAAACTAAACCCTTCCCTGAAACCGTTGCTCAACAACTTTGCGTCCTGTCTGTTATGATATCCCATCAACCACTTAATTGGTGTATGATCCTTTGCCCATATTGCCATGTATCCCCTGTCCTCCCCTGTTTCCCACCGCTGGGATGCCCTGCTGTCCAGTGTACCCCCTGTTGTACTGGTTCCACTGCCATGGCTGAGTACCCTGTGTGGTTGCTCCCTCCTAGTAGCACTGGACCAGAACACATCAAACAGTTGTGCGTGAACTTGCAGTACTCCCCAGTACATGAGCCTTTATTAAATTCCCAGCACATCCTCATTTTTCCCCCCTGTGTCCTGGCCGTGGTCCCCATCCCCCATGGGAGGGGCAGGGCAGAAAGGGTCAATACCTCAATGGTAACACGCTCGCTGTGTAGGTCATAATGTCGAACTTCACTGACCCCATCGTTTGCTGATATAGGTCAGTATCAATTTCCCCCCAGTTTGACTCTGTGTTCCAAGCCATCCTTGCCCTAAATTCCACATCATAATGTGCCCACGCCTACCCCCCACACGTGATGTGTGCCCCGCAAATGATGTCCATGTATTTAAAGAGAGAATCACGCCACTCTGGATATTTCTCACAATATACACTTGCAAAAATGAGAAAGGCCGCCATCGTAGGCACCCTAGGCCTTCTAGACACTTCAACTTCCTCCTCTTTCGACTCCTACTAAGCCTGCAATTCTCTGTGGAGGAGCTTTGGCATCTTCATAATCATCCCCTTCCATATTTTTTCCTTCCTTGCTAGCATTAAATGCATACCCAGTGACTTGGTCCCCCCCATATATGGCAATCTCTAGATCTTTATTTCTTTACTTTCTTTCGCCTCTGTGTCCTCTCCCCTGCCTTCTCCTGTTGTCTGTCCCCTCTGCTTTACCCTGCGGCATCTCCTGCCCTCCCCTTTGCTGTTGCCTCCGCCGATATTGGCTTCTTGGCCTTCCCTCAGTACCTTACCATCCCCTACTGTGGCATCATCAACCTGCGCCTCCGTGCTTATCCCTGCATCCTTTACGTATCATCCTTTTCATAAATGTACATCCCAACCTTCTTTGTCGCCCCTCGTAGTAACCCCCGCAGACACAATGTCCTGTTGCTGTTGTGTGTTCCCCTTTTTCTCCAGCACCCTTACCTGGCGTCAAGGTTCGGTTTCTCCATGGATCCAGCCGCCCAACCAGTTTGTGAAGGGGCTTCACCATCTGAGTCCATAGACGTGTCCCCGGTCTGTCGCTCCTGTAAGGAACTATGAACAAGTGCATTATATAAGCCCCCCTGAACACCCCTCGCCTACCACCTGTCTTCACCTTCTTGGCCGTCATCCACAATTTCCCCCTCCTCTGTGCTTGCTTCATTATAATCCAGTTGTTCCTGCTTCTCATCTTACTCTTCTGGCCTTATGGGCCCTTTGGCCTGCCTGTCAAGCCTGCCATCAATCCTATGCTGCTCTCTGGTATCCATCTCTGAGGGAGGACAGGGTGCCATGGTGCACCTTCCTGTCTCAACCACAAACTTCCGTCGTATGATGCCATTACCTGCCGTCCAAGAGGCTGCATTGACCCGTCCTGGCTGATGCACTATGAAGGCCACTCCAGACCTTTGTGTGGCAGTGTTGTCGCTGTCCTACGTCGCTATCCGGCTGCCCACTCTTTACCCTCCCGTCTCTTCTCCTCTGGGTTTGTGAGCCGCATAAGTCTCTCTCGAGTCTGCATGTCCGCCTTGGTGCTCTCCCTGAAAGACAATGCAAGTCTGGTGTGCTGTCATTAGGGTCCCTCACCCTGATCTCAAACCCAACCACGTGCCCTGTGCCAACTAACCTCCCTACCCTGCTCCCAGTCCTGCTAACACCACCCATCACCGTACTCCACCTGCTCCCACCTACTCTCTCCACCTGAGTGGCTGCCCCTCCTCGCTGAAGGACAGTTGGACAGTGCCAGCCATAAGTCTTCACTGGAGGCTTCACCCCATCCTCCTTGCCCCCCAACATCCTGTCCTCCCCTTCCCCCTCTTCCAGTCCCTCCTCGTCATTCCACTCCAGGGCTGCCACAATGAAGGCCGAGACCGAGCCCTTCACATATTGCTAGGCCCCTCCCCTGGCATTAGTGTCCCACGCTCTCCCTGTTTCTTACTGCCCTTAGCTGTGCCCTGCCCCCACCCCTCCTCTTCTCTTATAGACCCTGCAATGCTCTGGGTGCCATCTCGAGCCATCCATCTGCAGCTAGGGACACTGGGGGCTCTCTCACCACACTGCTATAAGCCCCCCTCTTTATCCTCACCATGACCCCGCCCCCTTCAGCTCCCCAAAAATATTAGCGTCAGGCCTAACCAATTCAATCCCCCCAGTGTGGTGCCCTGAGGCAATCAGCTCATCCCATTCAGGCTCCTCACCCTCCTCCCTGGTGCTGGCAAAAAGCTTTTCCTCCCCTCTCTCTTCACCGCCGTCCACCTCAGACCGAGATGCCTTCCTCTGCTGTCAGGGACGGATTGGTAATGCGGGCACTCGGGCATTGGCCGAAGGGCCGGTGTCTCAGTGCCCTCTGTGGGCCGTTTTTTCCCCCTTTCCCAGTCCACAGAGAGCACTGGCAGGGAGAGGAAAGCAGCCTCGCTGTGCGGCCCTTCAGCGATGATCAGCTGTGGCCTCTCCTTGACCCCCTGCCCTGCCAAGCAATCACGCTGATGGTGGGCTGGGGAGGGGTGATTGTGTGCCAGAATCGACCTCCCTGGGGGCCAGGTGTTGCTCAGGCCATTGAGCCATTTTCACCTCGGCCCCCCTGGGGCCCACGCAGCCCTGAAACAGTGTTTTCATTAACACCTCGCCCACAGCCCTTCTCATTCAAGGCATAGTGGGCGAGGAAGAATGGGTCTCGCTGTGGGGGCCAGGTAATGTTGGGAACTGGCACCATCTTCACCTTAACCTCCCCCCACCCCCATGGATGGCCCACCAGCTGTGTTTTTTGCTGTATCCCCTCTCCTGCCAGGCCATTTCCCCGAGGCAGTGAAGGGCTGGGGAGGGCTGAGTAATTTACAAATAGCTGGGGCCTGGCTGTTTTTCAGGTGCTCCTGCGCTGGAGGGCTGGGGAATAGTTTTTTAGGAGAAAGGGTCCTCGCTGTTTTTCAGGTGCTCCTGCGCTGGAGGGCTGGGGAATAGTTTTTTAGGAGAAAGGGGCCTCGCTGTTTTTCAGGTGCTCCTGCGCTGGAGGGCTGGGGAATAATTTTTTAGGACGAAGGGGCCTCACTGTTTTTCAAGTGCTCCTGTGCTGGAGGACTGGGGAATCATTTTTTAGGAGAAAGGGGCCTCGCTGCTTTTCAGGTGCTCCTGCGCTGGAGGCCTGGGAAATAATTTTTTAAGAGAAAGGGGCCTTGATGTTTTTCAGTTGTTCAGCTTGTAGGACATTGTCACCTTGGCCCTGTGTCCTTCCCAAGAACAATATCCTCCCACTTACATTCCTTGTGTGTTTCATGAAAGGGCACGCCCGCGAATGTGGGCCACGCCCTGTGAATGTGGGCCACGCCCCACGAATGTGGGCCATGCCCCGTGAATGTGGGCCATGCCCCGCGAATGTGGGCCATGCCCCGCGAATGTGGGCCATGCCCCGCGAATGTGGGCCACTTTTTTCGTCAGTGCCCGGGCCAAATTGTGATCCCAATCCGACCCTGTCTGCTGTCCCGGCTGGCCTTGACCTGCCCCCTTCCAAGCCCATAAAAAGAAGCTCTGGCCGCAATGCTGGGCTTTTTCCAGTGCGTAAGCCACGCACTGTTCTCATGGCCGCTCTTCTGCTCAGGAGCGGCACTCCCTCACCGGTAAACCGAGAACTGCTGCCGCCACACTGCCTACTGAATGCCTCGCCAGGCGCGCCATGACCCGCACACCCAGGGTAAATAAATCCATGCGGACTGCCTCAGATAGCAGGCGCATTGCCTCTTGGACTCTCAAATCTTTCTTACTACCTATCGCTACCTTCACTACACTTGCCTATAAAAATTGTTCTAACTGCGCACTGACGCCACCGGGTGACCTACTAATTGGTCAGTGGCCATATAAAATGGCTGATTATATGATGGGCTTAAAGCCCAACACAGCCCATCCCAAAAAGAGCCCAAAATGAGGCCAATGTAGTCCGGGCTGCACCAAGTCCCAAACTCCGAAGGGGAGAGGGGCGGGCTTGGGGGGGGGAGGGTTTACACCTCCCTGCGGTCGGCAGCCCCCCAAAGCACACTGAGGAAAAGCTGCACTTTGAGTTGTAGTCACTTGCAGTAATTGCGGCAGCACCTATAACAAAGCATGTGCACCTATAACCAACCAGTGTGGGCATCAATAGAAAGAAGTGGTTTTTGTACACTCCAAAAACGTTCCCAGTTTACATTGTGCAGTGGTTTCCTGCACCACTTTTTCCACGTGCGTTCATATTTTGTTCATGCTTGCAACATCTTTTCCATGTACCTTAGGGCATAACAGTATAAAAAAAAACATTTACAGGTGAAATTAGTGTATTGAAATGTCTGACTGGATGCTGGCCCAAGAAATAGCTCAGTCAATGTTCACTGCTGAGTCCCGCGTTGCAAAGGCTTTGGTGCGAAGTTTGGCACAGGCCAATGTAAGTGTCTATCATTTTGAGGTAGGTAAAAGGATCAGCATACAAATAGACAACCTCGCAGCACTAAAAAACTTCAACGTTGGCAGCAAGTGGCACATGAAAACTAGAAGGATGGTGGGTGGTATATACATCAATAAAGACATCTTTTGTTTTATGTTCTGATAAGGCTTTTATGTACTGATAAGTTATTTTTTGATCATTTTCACATCGTGCATCTTAAGCACTTCTTAAATTCATATTTTTTAAATGTCAGGAGGTGTTCTAGGCAAAGCGTTACTAAAAGAGAAATTGCTTATGACGAAGCATAGTGCATCACTGTATAGAAATGTGTGTTTTCTCGTCATATTTATCTTTAAAATAAAACTTTATCTATTTGTTGTTTACTGTGATATTGTTCAGCCTCTCATTCTGAGTGGCTCATTACTGCTCCACTTCCATATCTGCAGCTGTGATAAGAGAAGTCATAGAGTTGTTTGAGTGCGGAGGAAGAGGATACTTGTGCTGCATTGTTTATTAACTTTTTAAAGGAAAATTGGTTCTGGAAATGGCTCGGAAATACAACGCTGAATGTTGACCTAATGTCTTACAATAAACCCAAGAATGCCATCTGGACTAAATCATGTATAAAAGTGTCTTGTCAGGCACCTAAGACCAGCAATACCTTGTTCCTTGTTGACTGTCAAAGCTTGTGTTTTTTTAGGTCTTGCCTAAAGACAGATCTAGCTGTCTGTTATTGAAGATCTATTTATGGACAATACCAATACTTACAGTGGGCTTTGGGTCAGTCTTCTGCTTAACTTGGTTTGCTTTCCTGTAACTCTCAATTGCAAGCTTCTTATCCAATGACTTTACTTCTTCTTCCTGTGTGCATAGCTTCTTTACCATCCTTTTCATTGGATGACTTGTATCCTTCCACTGCTCACATTTGGGTAACTACTTTTTTTTCTTTTGTTTTTAGCACTGATTGGAAGTGCATGTGTTTTCATGCTGTCTTCATTGTGTGCTGCTTACCCCCTCAAATCACTTTGCTGACTTGCTCTCAGTTGCTCAACCCTGCCCCAGCTCATCCATTGCTTCCTCCACTCCACCTAGTTTGGCTGTATTTACTATTTTTACACAATATATCCCCATCCATAAGTTTCTCATTTGCTCTGTCATTCACCCACTGTCAGTTTTCCTGGACCCCTCCCTCTGCTCCCCCATTTCTATCTCACCTTCCCCATTGTGTTGATTTTTTTGAGGACTCAGGACTTCTGCAATTTGGAACAGTAAATTAAAAAAACAAAAAGGCAGCAATGTCATGTGATATGTGCGTGCACGCGTGGTGATGCATGCACATGTACATGTCATCACTCTGGTCTACTGTGGTATTATGATGCCCGCCTGCACGTGTGATGACACATGCAGGGGTACATGATTTTTTGCCAGTGAAACAGTTACAAGCATTGGCAAAGCCAATAGATCTGGCATTGCCCACCACCCTTTTAGCAATTCTTGTTTGTTTTGTCTTGGTTTTTGCAAAACTTTATTGTTCGTGAAGCTGCCAGGCCTTCATTAAACCTAAAAAAAAAAAAAGGCTAAAGGCAAAAGTGTTTTCTGATCTCAAAAAATTACACATTACCCAAGTATACCAGGCACTGAAGGGAACTACATTGTGTGTGGATGTGCTCCTTCTGAAAGGGCAGCATGCAGTAACTCATGGTAAAGTCAGTCAATGACTGAAGTGGGCTAACATTGCCCCTTAATGCATGCTGGAGTGGTTGGAAGAAAAATGTGAATGATACAATCACCCACTAATGGATGAAGTCTGGTTGAAAACCCCTATAAGTAACTATGTTATGCATACTTTTATTAAAATCAAACGGTCTTTGCTAATACAGTCCTAAAAAAGACATTGGTCTGGCATTGGCTGCTAGCACAAAAAAATCCACAAGTTAGAAAAATAGAGCAAAATTTAACAAATAAAACAAGACCAAAATGGCACAAATTCAATCAGTAGAACCAGAGTTATGAATTTGTAAAGGATAAACTGTAAAATAGCGCCTAAAAGCGTAAAGCGCCGATCGTGGCTATCTGGTTGCGTTGGACCGGATCAAAATCAAAAGTTTAGGCCAACCGCAATGGACCGTGGGTCAGATACAATCCCAGATTAGTCCTGCTGAAGCTTTATCTTCTCAAGTTTTGTGCCAAGGGTCCCGTTCATGTTGGAGGAGGTCAAGGGGAGCAAGGAGAGCGCCACGGGCGATAGTAGGTGTGGCGCGAAGAGCAGGCCGGGCGTCATGGACGGGCAGGCCGGAGCTTCGCATTGGCTATCATACACTTGCGATTGATGCTTGCTGTGTGAAGAGATGGGCTGGCAGGGGCTCATGCTGATTTTTGGTGCGAGCGGCGAGTCTCCGGTGCGAACAAGCCCGTACGCAGTTGCAAAGAACCCAAAAGCTTGATTTCAAGAGCCCGAGAGCTACACTAAGGGTCTAGGACCTGAGAGGCCCCCTTTGGGAGTAAGGAACTTGCTGAGGCTGGGTTGAGGAGTTGATTGGGGAGCTTTTTATGTCACTGAGGCTCAGATCGGAAGGAAGGCCAGCAGACTTTCCCTTTGAGTCACTCTGGGGTCGTGGGCTCAAGATGAAGTCGCAGGCCCAGATCACAACAGGGCAGCAGTTCCATTAGAGCAGAAGTCCAGCAGAGTAGCGGCACAGCAGTCCTTCTTCCTGGCAGGGTATCAACAGGTCCAGAAGTGTACTTTACAGTTGGTGTCTGAGGTCCTTCTTTTATACATATTTGTGCATTTGAAATGGGGAGAAGCTTGTAGAGGCATGCCTTTGAAGTGCACAAATGCCCTGCCTTCCTGGTCTTGGCTCCAGACTAACTACAAGGGGAATGCAGCCCTTTGTGTGGAGACAGGACACAGCCTATCCAAGTGGATGTGGGGCTGGGAACAGCTCCTCCCACCCAACCTGACTGTGATGGCCCATCCAGTCTTACCTAAGCTCCCCATTGTTTGTGGGTGTCTAGGAGGAATACACAAAGCTCAACTGCCAACTGCAACCAGTCACGTGACCCAGAGACAGGCTGCAGGCACCAAATGGCTAAGGCAAGAAAATGCCTTCTTTCTAAAAGTTGCGTATTTGGGGATTGGACCCTTTTGAAACAGCTGGGTTGGGCCTCCTTTAAATATATATAAATTCAAATACCCTATCTATAATCATTCAAAAATTCTCTTTAAATTCAAAGTCAAGTAAATGAATTGTCTAAACCTGTGAATTATTTACCAGTTATTTCATGATCTTCTGTGCAATTTCTTATACGCTTACATATGTCCATTAGACCACATTCAGACAATCAACAAACACATTATTGCACTATACAACACTGTACATGACTTTAACATTACTAATACCATGATAACATAAAGTTCAAAGCATGCTTTTATGACCAGTCTGATAATATACAAAATGCAGAGATTGCAATTGCTATTTTTTTTTTTTTTTTTTTGTCCTCATCTTACCAATAGACTTCTGCAGACTAAAAAGCCGTCATATCTTCTAACTCGGGAGCCCACGGCTAACTGCACCAGCCCAGGTCAACCTGACCGGCCCCAATTTGTAAGGGCTTGGTTAATCATAGGACCCAGTATGTGGGGAAAAAAAAAAAGGGAAAGAAGAGGAGGAAAACAACAATGTTATGCTATCAGATGCTTTCAAATAGGAGGAATTAGCCTCAGTTCTCTACCCCATTTTAATAGAGGCTGCCAGATGTTAAATGGGATTTCCCCATTCCCTTCTTGCTCTAGTCTCGCCATGGTGAACGAGGCTTTTAGCCAGTCTTCCCTATTTGGGGGAGTGGGATCTTTCCATTTTATGCAAAGCTCTCTTCGTGCTAGAAGAATCAAATATAGCAACAGCCCCTTATCTGACTGTGATGGAAAAGAGTCAGATACATTATTACCCCCAAAAAACACCAGCTGAAGATTAGCCTCAATACAAGTCCCAAAAATAGCTGATAAATAGTCTCCCACCTCCTTCCAGTAAGATCTTAATTCCGAGCACTCAAAGAAGACATGTATATCATCCGCTAGAGGCGATCTACACCTAGGGCATTTCGGGGGGGGGGGGGTAAAGGGGCAAACTTAGCTATTTTAGCCGGGGTGTAATACAACCTATTTGTTACAAAGAAATGATTCTTCTTTAAGCTAGCTGATTTTATGGTCTTGTACATCATTTTTAATGAGAGCTCAAGGGCAGCTTCAGCATCGGACTCAAGAGGGGTATGTTTCCAAACCGATGATTGAGGTGGGATACCCAAGTCCTCTGCTCGGAGAAGACTCGAATACCACATAGATATTTCTCTCTTTTTTAATTGAACATTTTGTAATGCACTCTCTAATTCCCATTCCCCCCTAGATTCACTTCTCTCTGCCTCATACCATGATCTAAGTTGTATATACTTAAATTTTGAGAAGGCAGGACCTATCTTTGTTCTTAGTACTTCCCAAGGGAGAATCCCGTCTTCGCCCTTTAAATCGAGCCATACAACCACACCTGCTTGCTTAATTGTAGTTGCTAAACTATCTTGGAGACAGGGTGGGGTACCAGGGGAATCCCAGATAGGGGCAAAATCAGAAAAATAACCCAGCCCCCATCGGCGTCTAACTTTATACCAGGTTTCCAAGGCTGATTTTAAGACCTTAAGGCGTACCCGTTTAAAGTACTTTGGAGCACCAAACTTATATAGAAAACCACCTCCGCCACTCCCTCCTTCAACCAAAACCATCTCCCCTAAAAGTCTGCCCCAAGATTTCTCATCCGGGTTCAGAAGCAGCATCCTGATACCTTTGAACTGAAAGGCAATTAAATAACAACTAATATCTGGGAGGGCCAACCCTCCTTTGTTTAACCTCCTCCTCAACTTCTTCCATGACATTCTGGCCCCTTTATTACCCCAGCTGAAACTCCCAATTCTCCCCTGAATTTTACCAATGTTCTTATTAGGAAAAGTCAAAGGAATGGCATTAAACAGATAGGTTACCTTAGGAAGAACAATCTTCTTCACCAAGTTGACCCTCCCGTAGATCGTCAAAGGGAGGTTCCCCCACCTAGCGAAAAGTTGGTCAATTTCCTTTGTAACTTTTTCCAGATTAAGTACTGGGATTTTAGCTATATCATTAACAATTTTAATACCCAAATATTTGAATTCCTTGATAATGGGACCTCCCAAGTAGTCGATATTCCAGCACATTACTTCTGTTTTGGAAGAGTTGGCTAGATACCCAGATATTGAGCCAAATTCTACAGAGAGGGCTTCAAGTCGTGGAATAGACACCTCAGGGTCGCTAGTGTAAATGATAATATCATCTACATATAGTGCAACCTTACACTGGTATGTTTGTGATCTAAATGGATGTATTAGATCATCCAATCTAATAGCTTGCGCCAAGGGCTCTATATATATATTGAATAACAAGGGTGAAAGAGGACACCCTTGGCTGGTCCCCCTCTCAATGTTAAAACTTCTGGTCAGCATACCATTCAACAAAATCTTTGCTGACGCTCCTTGATAGCATTTCTTCAATATTTGAACAAAGAAGGGGCCAAAACCCATTCTCTCTAATACCTCCCAAAGGTAATTCCAGCATACTCTGTCAAAAGCCTTGGCCGCGTCCAAGGCTACTACTGCCAAAGGATCAGATCTTACCACGGCCAGGTCGATATTCCCGATTAATAATTGAGTTTGTTCCTGGATATACCTCCCAGCTATAAAACCCTTCTGGTCAATGTTGACCAGGCTTGAAATTAACTTGGCAAGCCTCCCTGCCAAAATACCCATAAAAACTTGTAATCGGCATTCAACAGGGAGATCCGGCGGTAAGAATCAGCTACTTGTGGGTCCTTCCCTGGCTTCAATATCAAAACAATAGTGGCTTCCTTCCAGGAGCTCGGGATCTCACCCCCTAATCTGTAAACTGAGTTAAATAAAGTTTCCATTACCGGTACCACTTCATCCAGAAGAAGTTTAAACACTTCATTTGGAAGGGCATCTAACCCAGAAGCTTTATTTTTCTTTGATTTCTGAATTATGTCCCTAATCTCTTCTACAGAGATCGGTGCATCTAGTAGGGTCCGGCTATCTTCATTTAACGTTGGCAAATGTTTACTCGCTAGCCAGGATTGTACTTTGTCTTTGGTAGGGACCAGACTTTCCTTATATAGACCCGAAAAAAGATTTAGAAGACAGTTTTGTATTTCTTCTACATTACTAGATCTATCTCCATTTTTATTAATTATTAGTTTGTTAATATTATTCCTCGATCTATCGATCTATCGACCCTGGCCTTCCATGCCAACAAGGCCCGGCCTTTTCCCCATAACCAAAATTCTGCATATTTCGAGTATGCCATTGTGCCCTACACTTCTGATCTAATAAATTTCTGACTTCCTGTCTAACCCCATCCAAGGCCATCTGAATTTGTGCCACTCTATCTCCACCCATCTGACCCAAACCGTTCCTTTCTGCTTCTAATTCTAAAATCTTCTTCTCTTTGACAGACAACTCCTGTGCTCTAGCCCTGTTTTTTGAGGAAATCAGACCGTGTAGCCACCCTCTCAGACTTGCTTTAAACGCATCCCATACGTATTCCATGGGTGCTGAGCCAATATTCAAGATAAAATATTCTTTTGACAATGTTTTAATAGATTGAATTATTTCAGAATCAGACAACATCGCTCTGCTCAGTGTCCATCTAGTTTGTAAAGTGCTCCCTATTTTAAAGTATGTAAATAATACTGGAGCATGATCTGAAAGATGACTAGGTAATACCTTTATCTCGGGCAGATTGCCAGCTACATCTCTGCTAGCCAGGATATAATCGATTCTGGAGGCATGATGATACTTTTTGCTATAAAAGTGTATCCTTGCAGATCGCCTTTCTTAGCTCTCCATAAGTCAACCAGGACTAAATCATGCAGCAAATTTTTCAAAGCCCGCCGTGTTTTTGGTGCTCCTATTACTTGGCCCAGATTAGACCTATCTTTAACAGGGTCAAGCAAAACATTAAAATCACCCCCTATCAATAGGGGAGGGGATGCTAATATCAATCTATCTTGCATTTTATAGATAAAGGAAGGGTCATCTACATTAGGATCATAATATGAGGAGCAAGTTAACTCTAACCCCCCGAAATCCATCTGGGCCAGTATCCAACGCCCTGTTTGGTTCGTCTGAACATTTTTGATCATACAGGGAGTCCCTCTCTTGATTACTATTGCTACCCCTTTACTAGCAATTAATTGCTGTGAGGAACAGAAACTATCTAACCATGATATTTTAGAAAAAATTGAATGAAATTCTATATGGGTCAAGTGTGTCTCTTGTAGCAAAAAGACCTGGGCTGGTGAAAGTTCTAATTATTTAAGTATCATCCTTTGTCTGCGGGGGCATCTTAAGCTTAAGTTTATTGTTTCTATTAAGATTCCCTGCCATCAGCTAAGCTGTCCCCTCTCCCCCACCTTACGACTTTCTCCAAAAACAAAAAAGATGAGGATTACTATTTTTTTATATTTTCTCCCAACTGCTCCCCACCCTGTGACCCTCTCCTCCCACCCATCCTCCCCCCCGTGCCCCACTACTCCCTGAGGAACCCTCCCTTCCAATAGGCAAAGCCTATTCGGTCATCTCTCCCTCGGGTAACATTTAACAATAGCTTAATAAGAACACACTGGGACCAAATACTGAAAACACACTTAGCCTCTTGGCCATTCGGGCTCTATTTCCCTCCTAAACTCCCCTCCTGATCTTTTTGATTTTAATTATTAGGGCATCCACTTCATCAGTTGTTCGAATCATGTGCATATGATTATTCCACATCACACGTAATGTGGCTGGGAATCTCAATTGAGCCTTAGCACCAAGAACATTCAATTCATCTAACCTCTTCCCGAGTTCCCATTGCCTCGTTGCCGTAATATGAGAAATATCAGACCTGATGGAAAAGGCGAAAGGGTTAGAGTCCGACAACATAGAAGTAATCAAACCTTCTTTAAGGGCAGTAGTAAGAATCAGTCCTTTCACAGTATAGGACAAAAAGTTTACCAAAACTTTCCGAGGCTTTTGTCTCCCTAAATTCCTCCTAAAGGGGTCCCGATGTACTCTTTGGATCTCGTGAGCTAAATCGATATCGGGAGAATTCCTTAGTATTGTCCCTTTTAGTAGGGAGACTACAAACCCCTTTATATCTGTCCCCTCAAGGCCTTCCGGAATATTCAAGAGCTTCAGATTATTTTTCCTTGAATGATTTTCCAGCCTCTCTAGATCGTCTTTTAAATTCTTATTTTGAGCCGCTAACTTCATCAATTCATCTGAGTTTGTTTGAATTGCCTCTTTTATTTTAGGGATCTCAGCCTCAATTGCATCAGTCCTTATAGTAACTTCCTCCAATTTCTGTGCTAAGATCTCACACGACAATTTTATAGCAGACTGATTCGCCTCTGAAACAGCAAACCTGTTAGCTAGCTCAGCTTGATTGGTCTCAGATATTTTAAACCTATTGATCATCTCTTCTTTCATAATCGTTAATATCTCAACCAGTGAATGATTTGGAGGGGGCAATGTCTCATCTTCCCCCGTTATATGGGGAGAAATGTTATTACTAGCCCGAAGTTGAAAGTCCTGATCTGGCTCCTGCTCTTGTGCTGCAGCCGGCTCATTCCCCTGGTCCCGACCTTCTTGTACATCTAAGATAGAATATCTGTTAGAGATGCTCACCAATGGATGTATTTCATTCTCCACTCCAGTCGTAGCTCCAGAAGATATAGAGAATCGCATAGTGTCATTATCCTTCTCCTTAGGGGCAGTTACCGAAACCACCATCCTTTTATCTTGATGCGGTGATGCAGACAATACTACAGCCTGGGTTTTAGAGTTATTCCGATTTTTTAGCTTAACTTTAAGCTTTGAAGGGGTCGTTTTTTGGACCCCAATATCCATATTGCTTACCCTACCCACACTACAATCCTGGAGCTGTATTTCCTCTCTTACTGGGCTGCCCTGAGTGGAAACCACAGGACTCCCACTATTAGACATGGCCACTGATTTTCTATTGTCAGATATATTAAATGTGGAGGTAGACAAAGAAATAACCCAGTAGTAGGTTTTCAAAGATGGAGTAATTTTCGGTTTTTGTGGAAGTCTCTTACTACCTCCTCTGCCCTTGTTAACCCCTCTCCCCTTACTGGCAAGCCCACTATTCGATGTAGCCCCTATCTGTTTAGACTGTTTTTTTATTAATTTTGTTTCAGAAATTGGGGGGGAGATCCGGGAAGAAAAAATGGGCTGTGTGATGGTCGTATTTGCGGATAAATGAGCCGCTCTAGCTCGCAAGGTATATCTGGACAGCTTTGGGGGAGAGGAGCCCTTATTGAGTTCACCTGTCTCCATACGGCAAAGAGGTGCCCCCTCCTCCTTAACTGAAGACCAAGAGATCAAAAAAGCTCTGCCCTGACAAAATGAGGAACTTACAGACCCAAGTTTCACAAAAGACTTTTCTGTTCTTATGTTCCCAACAGAACGCTGTATTTTCTCTTGAGTACTATCACCATGAAAAAGTCCACAGTATAGTCTCAAGCTCACCTTACCTTCAGGAAGGCAGGGAGGGAGAAAGCTGATACAACTAACTATAGCCGAGGACTGTTTAACAAACACTCGCCGCTCAGTCCACCATTCCTTCTCAGCTTCTTCCGCCTCCACCACACCGAGCCCTCTGCCCACAGAGACCGCGTACACTCTGAAGCAGGTGCTGGCTCTGCCCCCAGTAAACCGGAGCAACAGAGAGGCTGCGTCTCGCCGCCTCCTTCCACACGCCGCCTCTCTCCACTTCCAACGCTGCGCCTTCAACCCGTCACAGCAGGGGACCGCGTCCTCAGACCCGCGGACACCGCTGGAACCAGGGAACAGACTCGGCCGCATAAGAGCCACACAGGAGGGTAAGTAGAGGGAAATTCTGCCTCAATCACTCGATCACATCAACATAGATCAGCATAGGTCCCGACGGAAAGGAAGACCCAAGGGAGCGTGACCGCGACCGTTAGCTTACGGCCGCCATGTTCCTCTGACTCGGCTTTTCCATTTTGCCAGAAGAGGGTTGGGCGCAGACGCAATTGCTATTATTATATATGCAGTGACCCTCTTGCTATTAGTGTCCCTTGGGGGTTTTAGAACAGTTCTGTTACAGTAGACTTTTGAGTTCTTAGGTCTTTTTGTGGAGGTCTACTGTGTGACTTTTGTCCAAGGAAGTCACTCCTCAAGTGTTCAATAGATGATTTCGAACCTTTTATTTTTTTGAGTTCTCCTCAGGACCCTGACTGGTTAAATTCTGTGAAACAATAAATACATACATTATAGTACACTTGTTTCTATGCATCTGTTATTTTTTTTTAAGCTTCCAGCACTTCGCTTTGCCCTATTCATTCTTTTTTAGATTAGAACTCAAATAGTCTGCTTTGCAAGGATTCCTCCTCAATATTAAATCGGTTTCCTTCAGTTCTCCTTCAAAGTTCATATCCTACAAGAAGGATTTAAATGTTAGTAAAGCAACTTTTACTGGGCTCACGTTTTTCTGCAATTGGCTTTTATCGCAAAAGATCAAAATGGCCTTATTGATATTTACAGGCTCTTACAGTATGTTTCAGTATGTTTCCTTAGGGAAAAGCTATTACTTTGAAAGATTAGAGTGTTAATTGGACTTGTCCTGTTTAAGCATTGTTTCGGAGTTGGGGCTACTTTTTAAACCATTAATTCAAAATGCAAGTGAGGCCTCATGCTTCTATTCCAGCCTCTGTTATATGATACAATATTGCAGGCTTGCATCATTGTAGCTAGAGGAGACTCTCTTTTTAGTATGAATTCTAATGGAAGTGCGGGACACGTGCGAATTAACAACTAACGTTTATTTAATGGTTTAAAAAGTAGCCCCAAGTCAGAAAAACTGTCTGGCTGATAAATGACACTTTAATAAGCTGGCAACAAGATATTTTGTACTTGTAATTTAACAATGCTTCAACAGGACAAGTCCAATCAACGCTCTAATCTTTCAAAGTAAAAGTTTTTCCCTACGTAAATATACTGACTGTAAGAGACTGTAAATATCAATAGGGTAATTTTGATCTTTTGCAATAAAAGCCAAAAACAGAAAAACGTGAGCTCAGTAAAAGTTGCTTCACTAACATTTAAATCCTTCTTGCAGTTTATGAACTTTAAAGGAGGACAGAAGGAAACCAATTTAATATGGAAGAGGAATCCTTGCAAATCAAAATGAATGAATTCTAACCTAAAGAGAATGAGGTAATATAGCAAAGCAAAGTGAAGGAAGCTTAATAAAAACAACAGATGCATCGAAAGAAGTGTACTATAATTTACGTATTTATTGTTCCACAGAATTTAACCAGTCAGAGTCCTGAGAAGAACCCAAAAGAAATATGAGGTTCGAATCGCGTCGACTGAAAACTTGGGGAGTGTCTTCCTTGGACGAAAGCCATACCATGGACCTTTCAAAAAAGTCTTAAGAACTCAAAAGTCTAGTGTAACAGAACTGTTCTATAACCCCCAATGGGCACTAATAGCAAGAGGGTCACTACATATATAGTAATAGCAATTGCAACCTCTGCATTTTGTATATTATCAGACTGGTCATAAGAACATGTTTTGAATTTTATGTTATCATGGTATAAGCAATATTAAAGTCATGTACAGTGTTGTATAGAGAAATAATGTGTTTGTTGATTGTCTAAATGTGGTCTAACGGACATATTTAAGTGTATAAGAAATTGCACAGAAGATCATGAAATAACTAGTAATAAATGCACAGGTCAAGACAATTCATTTACTTGACCTTGAATTTAAAGAGAGCTTTTGAACAATTACAGCTAGAGTAATTGGTTTTAGATATAAACTTTCTAAAAGTGGCATTTGCAGAATTGCAATTTAAAATCAGAATTCACCATAAGTTAGGATTTGTTACTCCAGAGGCACAAAAACGAACTTGTGATCTATTCCCATGTGGAAATTACACTTATAAAATGTAATGAGGCAATTCCAGTGTTATCCTATGGGAGAGATAGGCCTTGCAGTAGTGAAAAACACATTTTAGAGGTTTTTACTACCAAGACATGCAAAACTTAAATGTACGTGTCCTACCTTTTAAATACAATGACCCTGTTCTCTAGGCTGTCCAGGGCCTACCATAGGGGTGACTTATATGCTTTAAAAAGGAAGGTTTGGGCCTGGCAAAAGGTTTACCTTAGTAAAGTAGCGCTTAAGCCACAAGAGACTTTACTCACTCCCACACATTAATTCGACCACTAGGAGAGAAGTCTGTGTATTGAAATTCTCAATATTATCAACAACCAGGGCCTGACTCAATGGACAGATATCCTTAACTTTCAGACACTAGAGGAGTCTATAATATTTTCTAACGACTCCCCCAACGATGCGGTCTAATACCGCTAATTCGAGTGTCTATCTGTCCAATTTATAACACAATGTCACTACACTGCAGCCAAAGAATTCCCACCGAAATTAATTAGAGAAGGTTAGAAAAATGTGAGAGTGGAGAGAAAGCACCTCACGGTAGCGCCACCAAGGGGGGCTTGCTAGTTGGTACTCGCTAGCACACCCACTTATCATCATTGGTTGCTTTCTCACCATAAAAAGAAAATGTGTTCCAACGTAAATTTTCTCGAAAGTGAAGGAAGAAAACAGTGAAAGAAAGTTACAATATGCACTGTAGGTGCTAATGTCACACTAGTGCCCTACTGGTCCCCGTGAGAAAAGAAATGAAATGCAATTCCCAACATTAAAAATGAGATCCTACTCACTGGCCAAATTTGACTTTATTCAGTGCTGTGAGCGTCCTCAATTAAAAAATGGTTCAACTTAGACCATTCTTATGTCCAAAGCTTCGTTGCTACCACTTTGCGCAACTTCATCAGGGCTAAGGGGATGACCAGTCTTCACTTCACTTAGAATTACCACTTGGTCTGCAGGTATATGACAATAAAAAGACAAAACACGTGCCAGGAGTAAATAACCCCCATTCTCCACTACACAACATACTTGTAATAATAATAATACAAGACCTTTGATTACCGAGTAGTTGCCAGTGTCCCTCGTACCTGCAACCACCTCGTTGTGCGTTACGCGCCAATTGGTCGCTTATCCGCAGGGTAACCATACGCAATTATGGCACCTGTAGATAAGCGCAAACAGTAAAGTGCTCATTATACATCACATCATCACTTCACACACTCAGACAGAGACTTTTTGTGTGGAAAGTGTCTAAATCTGTTGCTGTATCTGCCAATGCCACAGCTTTCAATACTCTCCCCGCAAATATATACGTAAATTTCACAATTATTCATTCCACGCCCTTTTTCCCATTATTAATCAAAACTGGTCCTCCACACACCCTGCTGTTGTATTGGGGTTCAATATCAATCACCCGCCACGTAATGGCAACAAAGATATACCATAGCGCGTCTTTTGCAAGCCTTGTTTTATAGGAAAAAGTAACTCGCACGTCAGCCAATGTCTCAGACGCGAGTCAAAGAGGGTCCATTTACAAATCCTATCTTTATCCTAAAATACAGTCCCATGTGCCATCCATACGTTCCCCTGCCTTACCACTACCGGGAACTATCGGCGTCTCCAGGCTCCGTCCTCACTCACACGGGCCCCGCGGGCATTTAAGATTCAACCCGGGCGTCCTTCGAAATGTCATCACGCGACGCGCAGCGTCACGTGACCACGCCTCCCGGTCCTTCCTGAATTACACGGGCGCCATGATGGAGAGGTGAATAAACCACTATTTGCAATGAATCTCCCCACGATCCTTAGCGCGAATTGGCCCGAACATAATCCCAAATTGTACATTCCTATATAACCAGGCAGGGGTTAGTTTACTGTTACTACATTAACCCACATGGACACGGAGTCCTACGTTATTACCAATGACTGGCACCTATCCATGCTATTACACTCAAATGTGGTAGTTCGCACGTTATAGCCACTAGACATTCATAACAGGAGAGAAAAGGGTGTAAACTATTTTGCCACACACAAACGCCCAAATGGGACAGGGGAGCCAGTATTAAAAGCATAGGCGCGCCATCATAATTCATAGAGCCCCTCTCCCAGAACATACCAAAAGACATGGCTGTAGACTGGCCTCAATGTCTACTAATTTTATTCCATTCTATGGAATCATTCAGACCACACCGGTCCACTTGTTCAGAAAAAATCCATTTAGCCTCTTTTCTTGCTAAGATGGTATCAGCATTATGCGTATTGAAATTCTCAACCCAAGCTCCTGCCATTAAACACATTATTTCCCATAGATGGGAAGTTTTGGAA
Organism: Calotriton arnoldi; assembly: GCA_963921515.1. Taxonomy (NCBI): domain Eukaryota; kingdom Metazoa; phylum Chordata; class Amphibia; order Caudata; family Salamandridae; genus Calotriton; species Calotriton arnoldi. Next base: position 2,628,644 of record CAWUFW010001021.1, on the reverse strand, counting down.
CAAGAGCCTCATTTCAGCACACTATTCACTACCAAACCCATGTTCGCACATTCACGTTCTAAGAATCTAAGGGAAATGCTGAAGTCATCATCTATGCAAGATAAACACACACACACACCGGAATGAAGTAGTGCTGAAACTGTAGTTATTGTGGTAATGTTATACCAGCTAACACATTCACACATCCATAGACAGGTAAAAAAAATCACCTTAAAACACTCGTCAGATTGCAACTCTGAGTCAGTGATCTACGCAATAAAATGCCCTTGTGGATTGACGTACGTGGGACGCACCTCACGCAAGATTAGAGTTAGGATCACAGAACACAAGAGTATGATCCAGACAAAGAATAGGAATTCATGTCTAGCAGCACACTGGTTGGATTCACAACACTCCATACCTCAACTTCGCTTTACAGTTTTGGAAAAGGTACCTCTAGCAGCAGATAGAGATACGCAAAAATGCCTTGCATGCAGAGAAACGTTTTGGATTAAATTTCTTGACTCTTTAGTCCCAAAAGGTCTCAACGACAAACTTGAAATATGTTTTCTTTAATGTTTCTCGGCTTGTCTTCCTGTATGCATTTAGATTTTAGCCTATGGAATTATATGGCTCAATGTGTGAAGGTATTTCAGCTTTTGTACCAAATAATATTTGGCGGTTATTAATGTACTTGTGTAAGATCTGGCGGTTTCTTTGTACATCCATTGTATGCAAACATACAACTACAAGCTAGCATGTCACTGGGCACCATTGTATCCACATCGCATTGATTTTATATTTTTGGTACGTGATTTTTTCAACTTTCTATATAATTATTTTTCCTGATTTTTTTATTTTTCTCTTTTGGGGTTGCTTTGAATTGTTTGGGCAAATACGAGTTTCGTCGACCTCGAGGTACTGAATGATCACTGGTATCAGTGGTGATTTTGTAAATAACAGGGGCATTTCAATAAAGTTTGTTGATAAGTCTTCTGACTGCAGATGCGGTAGTCTTTTCACTCTTTCTCTTTGACACGCATGCGTCACCATTCAATTAACTTGGAGGATCGAGGAGGCAAAGTTTAGGAGATTAGCACAGGCGCACGTACAGGATCACTCGGAGTTTTGCCGGTAAGCGTAATAACAGCATTCAAGTCATGTTCATAGGTATTGGTTTATTTACTGAGTCTGAGGTTCACTGATACTGAGTTTTGCTCGTTGTTGATTCTATATGCAGAATTGCGGGATCGTCTCCCGACTTTATCTACGGTGGTTGACGCTGTAAGCAGTGGATTTCCAAGTAAGCATTACTTGCATGTACTAGGGGACTACTTGAATAGTGGAAGACCGACAGGGACTCGCACTTATTGACGCTTGGTATTCTTGATGTTTCCTTTTTTGGTTTAGCCTTATTGGTTCGATTAAATGAGTCTGGCAGCTGAGGTACGCTTTAATTATTGAGCACACATTCAAAACACTTGGTGAAGGGTCACTGAGAGGCATGCACAACCCAAAAGTATCCACGAGTGGGGCTCGTACATTTTCATGATTTGCTGGATGATGGTATCGCACCATCAGGTTTAAGTGCACTATAAAGGGTGACTTTCACATGTTTGCAGACAATAGGATTTTCATGCTAATCCTGTATGCCTTTTTATACCATTTTCTGATTGATTTACACAATGTATACTGTTGTATTGACTGTAGTCTTTTGTATCTGTTCCGGCAGGTGGCTGTAAAAAGCTTAATTCCCAACAACTGTTCCCCTGACGAAGGGTTTTTTAAACCCGAAATGCATTGGGCAGCATAAGAAGCACATGAATTAAGCTGTTTGTTTAAACTGCGAATTGCATGTACATAAGTTAGAAGAATGTGAAGTAACATTGAATTATACAAACATATTAAAAAAAAGTCATTCTGATGACATTGAAACATATGTGATTAAACATTTTTGTGAAGGAAAATATAAGTTTTGTTTAAAACATTTGATAAAGTACATAAAGTTGTTAGAACCCCTGGGGTCCAGACGTAGTGCGCTTTGTGACATGTGTGCAGGTCTCTGCACACTAAGCTTTGCAAAAGGTTTACCTTGCTAGGTTGAAATGGCAGTCTAAACTGCGCACACAGGCTCTGCAATGGCAGGCCTGAGACATGTTTACAGGGCTACTTAAGTGGGTGGCACAATCAGTGCTGCAGGCCCATTGGTAGCATTTAATTTACAGGCTCTGGGAACACGTAGTGCCACTTTACTATGGACTTGTAAGTAAATTAAATATGCCAATCTGGTATAAGCCAGTGTTACCATTTTTAAGGGAAAGAGTACAAGCACATTAGTACTGGTTAGCAGTGGTAAGGTGCACAGAGTCCTAAGGTCTACAAAAACAAATTCAGCAGAAAAAGGAGGAGTGAAGGCTAAATGTTTGGGGATGACCCTGCAGAAAGGGCCAAGTTCAACACAACCCCCCTCCAGCCAAAAGCCAGGGTAGACTAATCAATACCTTGATGGGCTTTCATACCAAGGTGAAAGAACATGAATAACTTCCCTGTTATGCAGGGGCACTTGTCCGTTCTGCACCTCCCTGAACTCAGTTGATTCCCTCTGTCTATACTCTCCTGAACAACTGAACTGACCCATGGGGTTCCCTTCTCCTCATCTGTAAACCCCATCTGTACAGCTCCTAACCTTAACTTGCTACCATGGTCACAAATGTATCCCAGTAGGCAGACAGTGCCACCATGGCCAACAAAGTGATGTGGCCCATTCCACCCCTTGGACCAGATTTCTGTCCCCAACCCAAGGAAAACTCTGCCAATTAAGACATTAGCCAACAGAGACCACTGACAGGTGTCAGTGTCAAGAGCCAGGACCAGGCCATCCAGTGATCTCTGACTTCTGAGGTTTCTCAGAGTGGGGGACAATAACCCTGAGTGTTTTATACCCTACTTCCACTCTACCTCCCACCAGTTCATGGGTGGTAGCCTGAGACTGGACACTCAACCCAGGGTCTGTACCCTGATGCTGAACATGTGCCTTGTGAGACAGGACTTCGAGGGGTGAACCACCACCCCCTAAAGGGTGACACATGGGGGCCTGGCCAAGATGGCAGATGGCTGAGATGTGCTTTCGTGTCTCTCTGCTCCTCGCCCCCGGGGCCGGCCGTCTAATGCAGCACAATACAGGGACCAAGTCCCCTGAGAGGTTGGGTAGGACAGTCTAAGTGGAGGAGGAGTCCGAGGGCCATGCAAAACGCCTCGGTGCGGCTTCCCTGCCCGGTTTGCGGAGCCGAGGGGCGGCCTGAGCTTCGGGGCCTGGGCGGTTGGACGACTGCGAGAAAGCGCCGGCCCACGGGCCACTGCTTCCGGTGATGGAGCACGGGCGGCGCCCGTCCCAGCAAGCGGCTGAGCCAGCAGATTGCTGGGGCTTCAACGGAGGTGGGAGCACGGCGACTTGAGGAGGCTAGAGGAGGCGTGACCGACCGAAGCAATAGCCTGCCCCTGGGACACGCAGGTGAGGAGTCGAGGGGGAGAGCCCGCAGCTGGTGAGGCTCGAGACGAGGCCCCGCGCCTTGGCCAGTCCTGAAGAGCTCCTGCAACCAGGCCTTAAATGATGCTGTGGGAGGAGGAACCCCCAGGGAGGCACACAGGCAGCAACAGTCGTGGGGGGCCCCCCAGTTCCTTTGGTGTCACGCCCTGCTCGCCACAGGAGGAGCAGATGGCCCACCTGAAAGTTCACTGGCCAGCCTGGGGGGGGGGGCGGTCTGTGGTGAGGCCCTCTACACCACCAAGCAGTTTACACGGTGCCGGATCCCACACACAGGAGCACGGCAAAGACACGAAAGTGAGCACTCAGGCCTAGAAAGGTCTATTACCTGTTGCACGCTTGACCCCGGGCCCCCGAGACTGCACAAGTTGCCTGCAAGTAACCACGAGCCCCTTCGAGAGGCGGCCATGGAGCACCCAATGAGCATTGACCACGCTAGGGCAACCTGAGTGGCGAGGGTGTGCCGGGACCTGGGGCGGCAGCAGACCTGGGCTACATATACTACGTAGCTTACCCTAGAGGTGTGGATTGCCCGGCCGGGGGAGGCCAGGAGTACAGTCACAAGAAGACAACCCAGACAACGAGGCAGCCGCCTGGAGCCACGGTAGTCCCTGTGCCATCTCTGTAGCCAAACTCCTGGCATTTCCTCTGCCCCCAACATGGCAACTGCAAGTGGAAAAAAGATCGCAACTTCAAAGTCATGTTACTAAAGCCCACAGGAGGACCGGGGGGGAGAATACGCCTTAGAAGGCGCCTGAGGCGCTCTCCGACTCTGCGGCCTCTGACAAGCCGATCACTAGCCCCTACCAAGAGTCGCTGTTCGCTTCCCTGCGTGAGGACATTCACTCTTTCAGGAAGGAGGTCACACAAGAGTTAAAGGACACACAGTGTGATCTAGATGGGCTGGGCGAGAGAGTCTCCACGCTGGAAGATCATGAAACTAGCAGGGAGGAAGAAACTGAACAACTCCAACAGGACATTCTATGTCTTAGAGATCAGAACCTGGACCTCCAACCCCACACAGAAGATCTGGAGAACAGATCACGCCGGAACAACAGCGGAATTTGGGTGGTTCCATCCGGAACCAAGGGATCGGACATCACCTCTTACGTGCAGGACTTATTTCGATCCATCCTGGAAGCCGGTCCCGAGATAACCATCCAACTCGACAGAACACACAGAGTGGGACCCAAACGCTTACCTAAAGCCCTGCCAGCGGACATTCGCATAAGTGTGTCCACGACTGCCCCTTGAAGGAGTGTATCCTCCAGAAAGCCAGAGACAAACACCCCCTGCAGTATCAAGGCTGTCACCTGGTCCTATACCAGGACCTTGCAGCAACAACTCTCCAGAAACTGAAATACTTTCGCCCCATCACTACACACCTTCGTGCAGCAGGAGTGCGCTATTCCTGGGGGCACCCCTTCCGTATAATCTTCTGTCATGAAGGGAAATTACATCAAATCTGATCCCAGGAAGAAGCGCGTTGTATACTGGACTTCAAGGGAGACCCTCCTGAATCTATGCGAAACAGCAGAGAAGAAACAGACGGAACAAACAGCCAAGTGCGGAGGGGCTCCTGCTCTTTCCCGGTTGGTCTTCGACCTGATCCTGATACAATAGCCAGAGAGAAGCAGGCAGTCATAGACACAATATCCGGAGACTCCTCAAGACCTGTGTCAGCTTGACAAGGGGGGCCTCTCCTTTGGGTCTCCTATTCCTACTCCTTTGCTCATATCTCTCTCTCCTTTCTACCCCCACCTTGACACAACGCCGGGGCGGTGGATGGCCGGGCCCAGGTGGGGAGGGGCGGCTGCACCCATGACCCCACTAGTGACTAAATGGACATACCAGAAATGGACTCTAATTTCCTTTACATCAGTTAAAAAAAATTGTTGTTATTTTTTGTTATGACTTTGGTTTGTTTTGAATTTCTTTTGTTGAACGGACCTGGGAACTATCGTCATGAGCCCTTGACCTCTACACTCCCTACTACATTACGCTCTACCTGCTCCGCACGTATGATCTTCTGCCCTCTCACAGGTAGCCACTGCATAGCACTCTACATCCGTGCCCAATGTCAAATCGACTGAGAATTCTCACACTAAATGTCAAAGGCCTCAATCATCCCCTGAAAAAGAGCTCTATCCTGTCTTATCTCGAACACTCAGGGGCCCATGTTTGCCAACTACAAGAGACCCACCTTCTCCCCTGGGATGAGCACAGGCTCCGCTCCAAACACTTCCCACGCCAATATTTCTCTTCCCTCCTGAACAAAACAGCGGGGGTGGCCATTTTAGTCTCTGGACACTTCAAAGGCAAGGTAATATCCAAAGAGGCCGATTTACGGGGGAGGCTCTTAGCGTACTTACTACATACAGGCAGCGAAATAATCACAATAGCCTCTATATACTCACCTAACGAAGGGCAGGAAGCATTCTTGAAACAAGCAGTGACAGATCATGGGGTCCTCTGGCCGCCTTGTCTTAATGGGCGGCGACCTAAACCTTGTCTTCGAAAACGACATGGACAGATCTGCACAAAGACAGAGACAGATGGGCGCACTTTCCACGGAGGGTTTGGCCTGGCTCAACAATAGAGGCCTCACTGATATCTGGAGGAACACACATACGCAGGCACGAGACTACACATATTATCCATTTGCGCGGAAAACATATGCCAGGCTAGACTATTTTGTAGGCACCCATGATGTGGTCTCTTGGGTGCAAGACGTCACTATTGAACCCCGATCTCTGTCAGATCATGCGGCTGTAGTGGTAAACATAGACATTCCAAGACATGGCCATAGCCCCAAAACATGGCGCCTGTTAGACAGTCTCTTACAACGTCCTGGTAATGTGGAGCAAATCACCAGAACGATCAAAGTCTATCTGGCCATCAACGACACCCTGGAATCTGCCGTTTCCATTATTTGAGACACACTGAAGGCTGTGGTAAGGGGGGAACTGATCGCCATATCGTCGGCCGAAAATAAAGAGAGCAGGGATAAAAGGGTAAACCTCTCCCAACAAATTGCGGAACTCGAGCACATTCACAAACGGACCAGAACCCCCGGGTGTAGAGGCAGTTGGAGGCCGCCAGAACCCAAATAGCCGGTATCGATACAGATAGGGCAGAATATGCCTCACTCCGCTTAAAACATAAAGTTTATGTTGGGGGCGATAGGGCAGGCCGTCTCCTCGCCAACAGGCTGAGGATCCAGCGGCAAGAGCAGGGGGTGCAGGTGGTTTTAGACTCTGAGGGCAAGGCGCAGACTGAAGATCCCCAAATAGCAAAAGCGTTTAGAGACTACTATCAAAAGCTATACGCAGCACAGAGCCTCCAGCGAGAGGGAATCCCGTCATACCTCCAGGAAGCACATACATCCACCCTCACTTTGGAACAAAGGGAAGATTTTGACCGTCCAATCAAAATTGAGGAGGTCATTGCATGTATAGCCCGACTAAAGCTTTCCAAGTCCCCGGGGCCCGACGGCTTTCCAGCCATCTTTTAGAAAACGTTCTGCCTGATTCTAGCACCCCTCCTTACCCTACTCTTTAACGCCCTTGGGACCTCGGCGACCCTCCCTCCTTTGATGAAAATGGCCTCCATCGCAGTGATCCCAAACCGGGGAAAGATAAAGCCCAATGCTCCTCGTAAAGACTGATTTCCCTTTTAAATGTTGATTTTAAAATATTCACAGGTATCTTAGCGGCTCGTCTCAACCGCTTACTGCCGGGTCTTATTGACCCAGATCAGGCCGGGTTTGTCCCACAACATCAATGCAGTGACAATACACGCAGGGTCCTCCACCTCATAGACAAGGCCCAGAGACAATGGCCAAGAACGTATGCTCTTATCGGTCGACGCTGAGAAAGCGTTCGACAGAGTTCACTGGCTCTATCTTGAGACCACCTTGGAGCATTTCAGCATGGGAGACAGATTTAGGAGGTGGATCACTAGCACCTATGACGGCCCTACCGCAGTCATTCGGATAAATGGCCATTCTTCCACTCCATTCACAATTAATAGGGGCACCAGACAAGGTTGCCCGCTCTCACCCTTACTCTTTGCCCTATACATGGAACCCATTGCCCACAGAGTCCGACCCCACCCTTAAAATGAAGATATTAAGTTTGGCAGTGACTTTCATATAATCAGCCTGTATGCTGATGATGTTCTGGCAACGCTGGAGGACCCGGCCTCATTCTCTCCATCCTTCCTCGACGAACTTGCAGCATTTGGCCAAGTTGCAGGTTTTAAAATGAATATCAACCAGTCACAAGCCCTAAACCTAACAATGTCACAACAGTCACTTACTACACTTCAACAAACCTTCCCTCACCAGTGGGCACTTCTAATATCAGGTACCTGGGACTCCAGATTGCCCCCACGACATCTGAGATTATCAATTACCACACACTTACCCAGCAGATATGCTCCGACCTGCGCCACTGGCGGCAACACACTCTCTCCTGGCTTGGGAGGATAGCTGCAGTGAAAATGGCAATCTTACCCAGGATCCTTTATCTCTTCCAAGTATTACCATTTGACCCACCCCCGGGCTCCATTCCATCACTCCAGGATGATTTAAATAATTTTGTTTGGGCGGATAAACGTCCCAGACTTCGCAGAGATCTAGCCTACAGGTCTCCTTCAGAGGGTGGTTTGGGGGTTCCGGGCCTTGTTCGTTACTACCAGGCTGCACAGCTAAGAATCTTTGTCAAATGGTCACGTGTGGAGTCGGAAAAACACTGGCTTTTTATGGAAAAAGCGCTTGCAGGTCAGCCCCTGTGGAAGATTCCCTTTCTTCTATCACCAAGCCAGCTCTAGCGGCCTGGGACAAGGTGGAGACTCGTAGGCATCTCACCTCATTTCCCTCTCCCTTAACACCTATTGTAAGGAACCCCAACTTTACTCCGGCCCTATCGGACCCTGGGTTCCACCACTGGACCCAAGCAGGATGTAGATGGATAGGGCACCTGTTTGACACAGAAGGTCACATCCCGTTCGACTCCCTCCGCCGAGAACACAAATTTCCCAAAGGAGAGAGGTGGCATTACACCCAGATTCGCCATTGGGTGATGCAACCCACAGTCCGCCCAGGGGCACAACGTCACCTCAACCCATACGAACGCTGGCTACTTTCTAGCATGACAAACACACGCCTCATTACCCATCTGTATAGGTTACTGGCCCCTGAACGCCCAACCGTGAAATCCCCGGGCCAACAGTGGTGGGAGTCAGAGATAGGGAGGGAGCTGTCTAGGAAGGAATGGGACGAAATCTACTACTGCGCCCGGCACACAGCTCATAACATATCCGGCATGGAAACAGCCACTAAAATCACAACGTACTGGTATCTCACCCCTAGTAGATTACATAAACGTACACCATCTAAATCACCTGACTGCTGGCACCAATGCCGTTCCTTAGGTACGTTACTACACATACTATGGGAATGTCCGAAATGAGCTACATACTGGGATCAGGTCTTTAAAGACATAGACATGCACCTAGACACAGAGATCCCTAGATTCCCGACATATATCCTCCTTGGCCTTCCTAACGCACTCGCCTTCCCACTAAAGTCCCGCAGAGGCAGACAGATAGGTCTAGCTCTACTGGCAGCCCCTCAGAACATATTAATGCACTGGTCTTTAAAGACATAGACATGCACCTAGGCACAGAGATCCCTAGATTCCCGACATATATCCTCCTTGGCCTTCCTAACGCACTCACCTTCCCACTAAAGTCCCGCAAAGGCAGACAGATAGGTCTAGCGCTACTGGCAGCCCCTCAGAACATATTAATGCACTGGGGCACGCAAAATATTCCTACACACCAGAACTGGTTACATAGGCTCTGGTATATAATGGGGATGGAGCGAATCACCTTCACACTGACAAACCAAAGCTCATCATTCCCCAAACTCTGGAAGCCCTTCTTAACCCTCCTGATGACAGAATTTCATGAACTTTCCTGCCCTAGGTACTTACGCCTACTCCGCTTGTCAGAGTCCGCCACAGCACCAACACATAACCATTAACTTTGGTCAGGAGCTGGAGGTTTCGGCTCTTTCTTCTCACTTCTTTGTATGTGCAACCAGGTCCGGGTTGGTTGGTTAGTGGGTGGGGGGAGTTGAGGGATCAGTATATTGTCGCAATTACTTTAGCCGGTGGTTTCTGCCACCTGTCATATATGTCTGTTGTATACTGGAAATACAATAAAGAAATTTAAACCATAAACGGTGACACACTCTGTGTCATGCAGCAGTCTGCCCGGAGCAGGTCTCCAGGCCTCTGTCTCTGTGACAGCGCAGGGTGTCCCCCAGGTCAGAAGTGGCCCCACTAGTGTGAGCCTAAGGTGTGCTCTCTTCTCAGAGCTGACAATCCGAGATCCACTGTTCCTCCCACTGCAGACTGTTTCCTCTTCCTGCCTCTCCATATGGGCCTATGTACCCTCTGCTATGGAGTGGTACCCCCTGAAAAGGGAACTGACAGGGTGACTTGTACATTTGCCCCACCCAGCTCCTTTGACACTGTGGAGCTCCCACCAGTGGATTGTGTCTGGGTACAGACCAGTCCCCCTCTGCCTGTGCCCCAACTGGGAGCAATTATAGCACTGGAGTTGGAAATCGGCCACCCTGGGCCTCCACTCACCATAACCTCCGCTCCTACACTTAGAAGGGACATGGAAACCCTTTCCTCCCACCCTGAGCCACCCTTCTTAGCATTACTCCCCAATGCTTTCCCAAGCACTCTGGTACTCACCCAGAGGTCTGTCTCATTTGTAGGATCGCTGGGGTTAGTGAGCTTGCAATCAACCAGGTGTTGGCGTTGCTCAGGAAAACAATGACTGAACACGTGCTCTCTTGAACTTAAGTGTTCAGCTCAATACCCTTCACCCCACCATGCAGTGGCTCACACAAGTAACCCACAAAATCCCCCAGGACTGGTGAGACAGTTTCTGACTCTCCTTTAACATCAACCTGTACTCTTGTAGGGTGAATCCAAATCTATTGACAAGGGTGTATGACATGTTGGGATATCTCATCTTGTTCTCCTTCTCTAGGGCAACTAGGGCATCCCTCCTATCACTAGGTATATGTCTTCAAAGGCCAGCTCCCCAATCCTCCTCATGGATCCTGTTCATCTCTATAGCTACTTCATATGCCTCAAACCACCTGTCTATGTCATCCTCCACCTCGAAGTCAGGCACATAGTCCATGAGTATGTAGATCCTTCCCTCACTAATGGAGGCTGTAGTTTTGCTGCCACCATTCCTGTTGAACTCTAACAGCTTTGTGACTTTCACCTCCAGCTTTTAAGACTCAGTTCATGAGCCACCAAAATATTTCTCTCTTCCAAAGCCCTTTCAGCCTCAGTTCTCCTCTCCTCTGCTAAAGCTCTTTCAGCCTCAGCTTTTCTCTCCACTGCAGCCAGTTGGGCCAGCTGCAGCCTCAGGTCTCTCCTAGCCTATCTGTCCTTCAACTCCTCAGGAGACAGGGTGTGGGAGGATGCACTGCTTCCTGCATCTGATCCAGCAGGGGACTCCATCTCTGTGTGCTCTCCTCTTTAGCCATTGGCAAGTCATTTTCCTCTTCCTTCTCATCCTTCTCGGGGCCGTCACTCTCTTGGTGCCCTGCTTATGGGGCCAGGAGTAATAAGGGCTCCCCTTTCTTTTGCCCTAGAGCTGCAAAGTAGTCCTCCTCAGTGTCTTCCTCAGAATCATCACCCTCTTGGTCCTCTGTTGAAGCCCTTAACCAGCGTGCTTCCTCATGAGCATACAGGGCTGTCTGAAGGTCCCGTTTAGTGGACCTCTTCCCCACTGTCAGTCCCTCTCCTTGCAGAACTTCTTCAGATGCCTTACAGTGTAGTATGCTAGGCAGTTGAGATCCAGGAACATTTTGGCAAGATGTCACTGGTGAAACAACAAAAAGAGTTCCAAATCTATGAAGGTGAAGCCGGAGTCAATTTTGAAAAAATTACCAAATGAGAGAAAAAGGAGAAGTTACAAAAACTCGTAATGATCTCAGATACGGGATCGTGGTGTACACAAGATCACTGCAGTGCCATACAATAGCCTCACTGCAGATCACCAATGTTAGAAATTGGGTTACTGGTTGACTGGGGTGTGAGCTCTGGTCAAGCAGCAACCACAATCCTTGTTACGGTAAGGCACAAACAAATCCCAAAATAACCAGTGCTCAACCCCCTGGTAGCTTGGCACAGAGCAGTTAGGCTTAACTTAGAGGCAATGTGTAAAGTATTTGTGCAACATTTCAAGCAGTAAAACAGAGAAAACACCTCACAAAATGGTCCCACACCAAGTTAGAAAATAAAGCAAAATCTAATAAATGAAACAAGACCAAAATGACAAAAATACAATCAGTAGAACCAGTTATTATTTTTTTAAAGAATAAACTGTAAAATAGCACCTAAAAGCATAAAGCGTCAACCGCAGCTATCTGGTTGCGCTGGACCAGGTCAAATTTAAAAAGTTCAGGCCGACCACAATGGAGTGCAGGTCGGATACGGTCCCAGATTAGTTCAGCTGAAGTTTTACCTTATCAAGCTTTGTGCCAAAAGGCCTGTTGGAGTTGGAGAGTGTTGCATGGAGCAAGGAAAGTGCCGTGGGTGGTGATAGGCGTGGCACGAAGAGCATGCCGGGCGTCACAGACGGACTGGCTAGAGTTTCGCGTTGGCTGGCCTCCATGGGTGATCGATGCTTGCTGTATGAAGAGATGGGTTGGCGGCAGCTCGCGCTGATGTTCGGTGTGAGCCAAGTGGTTCCGGTGCAGACAGGTCTGATCACTGTCACGAAGAGCCTGTGAGCCACACCAAGGGTCCAGAACCTGAGAGACACCACTTTGTGGTCAGGAACTTGCTGCAGCTTGGTCAGGGGCTGGTTAGGGAACCTTTTATGTCCCTGAGGCTCAGATCAGGAGGCCAGCAGACTAGCCCTTTGAATCACTCTGCGGTCTTGATTCAAGAGGAAGTTTTAGGTCCAGTTCTTCATCTTCCCCAGCCAAGAGGGCAGCAGGACAGCATAATAGGGCAGCAGTTCCTTTAGAGCAGCAGTTGAGCAGGGTGGCTTTCTTCATAGAAGCACAGCACTTCTTCATCCTGGCAGAGTATCCACAGGTCCAGAAGTATACTGAAGAGTTGGTGTATGAGGTCCTTCTAATATACATAGTTATGCCTTTGAAGTGGAGAGAAGCTTCTAGAGGCATACCTTTAAAGTGCCCAGATGCCCTGGCTTCCAGGCCCTGGCTCCAGACTAACTAAGGGGGTATGCAGCCCTTTTTTGTGTAGACAGGACACAGCCTATTCAAGTGTAACTGAGGCTGGGCCCAGCTCCTCCCACCCGTTTTGGCAGTGATGGCCCATCCAGTCTCAACTAAGCTCCCCATTGTGTGTGGCTGTCTAGGAGAAATACACAAAGCCTAACTGCCAAATGCACCCAGTCACATGACCTAGAGACTGGCTGCAGGCACCAAATGGCAAAGGCAAGATAATGCCAACTTTCAAAAAGTGTCATTTTGAGAATTGCAATTTAAAATTTGACTTCACCATAAGTTAGGATTTTAAATTATGATTCCAGAGACACCAAAGATGAACTGGTTATCTCTTCCCATTTAGAAATAACACTTATAAAAATGTAATATAGCAACTCTAATGTTATCCTATGGGAGAGATGGGCCTTGCAGTAGTGAAAAACGAATTTGAGAGTTTTTCACTTTAAGGACATGTCTTACACGTTAAATACAATATACCCTGCCCTCTGGGCTGTCCAGGGCCTACCCTAGAGGTGTATTAAAAGGAAGATTTGAGACTGGCAAAAGGTTTACTTTGCCAAGTTGAAATGGCAGTTCAAACTGCACACACAGTCTCTGCAGTGGTAGGCATTGGACATGTTTAAAGGGCTACTTAAGTGGATGCCACAATCAGGCCCATGGCATCCTTTAATTTACAGGCCCTTGGCAAATTAAATATGCCAAGTTGGTATAAGCCAATGTTACCATGTTTAAGGGAGAGAGCACAAGCATTTTAGCCCTGGCTAGCAGTAGTAAAGTGCACAGAGTCCTAAGGCCAACAAAAACTAATTCAGCCAAAAAAGGACAAGTGAAGGCAACATGTTTTGGGATGACCCAGCAGATAAGACCAAGTCTAACAATCTATCTTAACAGTAAAACCCCCAAATTGTTGTTGCTTTGGAAAGCCTAGTAGCCCCTTTGGCGAGTACAGGGTTACATGCTAACAACTCAGCTGTGCTAACTTCTGAATGGGACTACTAAAGTTGGTACTCCAAGGTATTATTGTCACATTGAACTTGACTTGATGCCTAAGTCAAATTTAATTTAACTTTTAAGTAAATGGTAACTTTAGAAAGTTACCACACTGTTGCCTAAGGTTTTCAGGGACTGGTTACAGTTCCTGGCCACGAGATAGCCTTTTGCCTTCCTGAGGAGATGTGTGAATGACTCCCAGGAAGAAACAGAAAGAGCCTGACATTGGAAGAGTTGTTACCTCTACCTGGCATGAAAATCAAACTGGGTGTTAGTCCAAAAGGTGCGCTTCAAAGGGGAAGCCGCCTTTGACAGGCAGATAGTAGACATACACAATAGGGGCTGCTCTTTTATTCTGGTAGACACGTTGGCCCTCAGGTAGCCGTACCTCTATTGTGGGCTACTAAACTCCACACACTGACAGAGGGGTTCTGCCATTTTGGTAGTGGCACAATATTGTATTCTGGGATAGCTAGATGCCACACTTTGCATAAAGTCATCATCAGACTGGAGAGGACCTGGTAGCCCATTGGCTAGTAGTAACCGCATCCCCAGCAAGTTCTTGGAATAAAAGTGGCACCCAGCCCTGGGATCATGACTGCACTGGAGAGAGGGTCGAAGAAGGACTGCCCTGCTAATCCCTCAACCAGGCAAAGAAAGGCTGCACCATTGACTGGACTGCACATGTTGATTCTTGGACTAGCAAAGAGAGGACTGTAACTGTGGTGCCCTGCCCAAGGAAAAGTAATCCCCGAGTCCCAGACAGAAGACTTGACTCCAAGAGTCAGTTGGCTGACTTCCTGCTACAGGTCCAGGGCCACAAAACCTAAAGAAGCCTCCCTTGATAAGTTGGTAGCCACAATCACTTGACCACCACTGGCCGCTATAGCGCAGGCTGGGAAACTGAGTCATGATTTGCAAAAGTTACCCCAAGTCCGCTGGACCCAGGAGAGTCATTGAAGTGCAATTTGGTCACCCAAGACAGACACTAACTCAGTTAAAGGGAACCAGTGGTTTTGATGTATGGGGAGACCAGCAGACCAGTGGCAACTGGCTTTTGACTGGACTTGGAGGGACATCCCACCTTGCTCATGGACCAACGGGTGGACTTAGGAAGATCTCCAGCAACCAGATTAACTTCCACAGCATACATCAGCATCTTCAGCAGCCTGTATCTCTTGCATCAGGACCACTCCATTGATGTCTATGGTGGTTTGCCCATAGAGATTGGAGACTGCTTTGACTGCACTTTCACACCTTATTGGCTCCTGTGTCTTATTCCCTGCAGGAGTTTGTCACCCAAAGTGGGCTGGACTAACCAAACACAACTTTGCTAAATTTTTCAAAGGCTTTTAAAGTAACACCTAACAGCAGTAGTTGTCAATGCATGTTTGTGATTTGAATGAAAAGCAGTGATTTATTATTTGATTCATAATTTATATCTCTGGAACCCTATGATGCATTTTGTTCATTTTAGTGTCGAAAAATATGAGCATTTTGATAAATTGGTGTTGGATTTTCTTCAAGTTATGCTTCTTTTTTTTTCAACTGATAGGGTACTGCTAAAAATGTTACACTTGAGCCTTGTACAAAGCCTGATGGCTCAAAACCACACCTGCCCATGGTTGAGATAGGGACTTGCAAATGAACCTCACTGGATCCAAGATGGGTTTGTGAGTTTATTACAAAGTGAGTTTGCACAACCACACCATATAATAAACCACTTTCCTCACAATGGGGCATATTCTCAAGGACCTATCGCCGATTTACCGGCACTTTAGCGCCGCAAAAGTGGTGATAGATTTTTCGCCCTATTCACAAGCTGGTGCAAACTGCTGATATCGCCAGTTCTCCAGCGATAGCTTCCGCAAAAAACACCGCAACGGATGAGAGCGACAACTAACGCTAATGATATGCAGAGTAGGCGTTCCCGTGCAAAAACACACGAAAACACCACTTCGCGATATTCTCAACGACCAGCCAGATCTGCGATGCGATCCAAAAACAGGCGATAAGGCGCGTTAGCAGCAGGGATTTAACACCTGCCTTTTACTGGTGTTAAGCAGGACGACAACCTGCAGTATGAAAGGGAGCCCAGCCCAGAGCCACATCTGAGGATCAACACATGTCATGGAGCTACTGATCATGCAGCTCGGAAACCCAAGAGGGCCATAACACCCACCGCCACCACCCCCAGGCCCCCCCCCAGATCAACCCCCCCGGACTACCACAGAGGCAGCGCAGAACAAGACAGCGGACCTTCCGAAAACGCACCAGCCTCACAGACTTAACTACAGGCTCAAAAGGACAACCATCCTCCGCATCCTGACACACATTGCCCACAGGCTGACGGTACCAACACAGAGGACAACCAACATCCCTCCACAGACAAAGCTGCTGGCTGTGCTGCACCTGTTGGCCTCTGGTACTTTCCAACCAACAACTGCCAGAGTCGGAGGAGTCTCACAGCCAGCCCTATCAAAGTTCCTCACACCTGTCTTGGATGCCATCATCAGCATGGTACCCCAGCACCTTCACTTCCCCCACACTGCACAGGAACAGCTGGAGACCAAGCAAGGCTTCTACGCCATAGCTGGCTTCCCACACGTGTTGGGGGCAATTGACTGCACACATGTCCTACTTGTGCCCCCTGCCGACACTGCACACAATTACCGCAACAGAAAGCACACGCATTCCATCAATGTGCAGGCAATAGTGGACCACCGGGGACTCTTCACCAACGTCGTCGCCAACTACCCAAGCAGTGTGCATGATTCCTACATCTTCCGACAGTCCATCATCAACCAGCGCTTCCAGGATGGCACCTATGGAAATGCACTGCTTGTTGGCAAGTACCAAATGAACACACCACACACCTCAACTCCACAATCATGCAACTCACAACTGTGGGAATGCACACGTTACAAAACACAAACAACATGCCAAACAACATGCCCACCTACCAGACACAACAACACAAGTAACTGTGGTAACCGTGGCCAGCCATGTAGACAAACCATCCACGTCATGGCACCTCTGCCACACAATTGCAGAATGTGGGGAGAGGTGGGAACCAAGTATGTGTGAAGGAGGCAAGTGACCCATGAATAAGAATATACACAATGCCAGGTGTGGCGGTGATGTGCTGGACAGACTTCAGTATGCAGAGCACAGACATGTCCATGTGGACATATACTGCTGGTGTTTGTAGTGCTGTGGACAGTGGACGCAACCATGTCACCTCAGGCAGTGGGGAAGACCTTGGACATGTAGCTATGTCGACCCCCCCTGTAAGTGTAAGCGGAGTGGGCTGGGCCGGCGTACGCCAGTCCAACGTAGGATGGGGAATAAATAGCCCGGGGCTCTGGGCGTGGTTCACTTCCGGGATGGCCACCAAAGTAAATACTGCATGTGTCTCTGCGTCCGCCATATCCTGACCATAGGCCTACACACACAGGGCCGACCACCTTCAACGGCCAATATCACAGTGTCGTTGTCAGGCTTGTGGACATGCGCAGACAGTCATGACAATGGTGTGTCTTAGGAGTGCAAGTGATGCAACCGCGCAGTGCACACAAGTAAATAGGCTCGGGGGGAGTGAGGAGCAGCTGTGAGGCAACGTAATACACATGGATGACGCTCATATGACACAAGCAATACATGTCAAACATGAATCCCAAAGTCGCACACATCACACACCACTAAACCAATAAGCCCGCCAATACAGAATGCAGAACCACCTATTGACACATGTCTCTCTCCCCTGTCACAGGTGATCAAGGATATGCACTCTGCCCGTGGATGATGACACCCCTCCGAGACACGAACACCCAAGCCCAGAGGCAGTACAATGCGGCCCACAAACGCACCAGGGGCATAGTGGAGCGCTCATTTGGCGAGTTAAAGTCACGTTTCAGGTGCCTGGACATCACAGTTGGAAGACTCCTGTACAGCCCGGAAATAGTGTGCAAGATGATCATTGCATGTTGTGTGTTGCACAACATATGTGTACGCACCAATGCCCCATGGATCCAAGTGCCAGATGCACCGGACGATGATGAGGAAGATGAGGCAGGTGGACCACACCCCAGTGCAGCTGCAGCAGGATTAGCCCGAAGGAACACAATCATTAACAATTTCTTCACATGAGCACGTCACATTGTGACTGTCCGTAGCAATCATGGGACAGGACAAAATGACCACAGGCACAGCATGTGCAAATACATTCATTCCAACACACATTTCCTGTGTGCATGTCACTCCTCTGCATAAGCACATCACTCTGACAAGTGTAAGTGCAACATTTAGTGCTAACAATCTCACAAATGGCAATTAGATGGTGGGTGTGTCACCTCTGTACAGAGAGGCTGTTTAGGGTGTCACGTATTCAAAATGCCATTTCAGGGTGTCAAAGATAGTACGTAATCCCACTCAGCAGCGTTTCACAAGTGTCCAAATTCATGACATAAAGGCTGTCATTTGTGACCAAGAAAAGACAACAGGGCGTCTTTTGGGGTCAAATATGTACCACCATGATGCAGAGAGTTGCACCCTGTGACTCAAGTCCCACAACATTAGCAACATGGACGTGAGGGGGAATCACTGCCCCTACATTCATCCATCCTTTATATTTGATTGAACATAGACATGACACATCTGTGTGAATTAGAATATTTTATTCACATTCGGTGGAGTGTTGAAGCTGGAGCAGTACAGGGCCATGCAAACCCCACTTTACATTGTTGCCCCGTGGAGGGCCAGCCAGAGTCCTTTAGGGATTGACAAGTTCATCGGTAGAGGAAGAGTCCAGTCTGCAGTCTGATTGCTGTGTCATTGGTAACCAAACAGAATATGGCAGTCCATGTCGAGGTCCAAGGTGAGTGTCACAGAGTGTATCGGGGGACAGTGGAAGGTGATGATGCAGAGGGCAGAACCAAGCAGAAACGGGCCATATGGCGGAGATTAATGCTACCGCTTCCTTCTTACCACTAAGGCAGATTCATCTGCATCTCCGTCCTCTGATGTCTCGTGTGCCTCACATGTGGGTGGTCGGGTTTTGTCTGCAGCACTGTGTGGCACTGACACATCAGGGGCCGGAGGTGGATTGTCTGCCGCACTGTCAGGCACTGACACTTCAGGGGGCGGATGTGTGGATGGAGTATTAGCAGCAGCATTCATCCACGCCAGGCCTTGTGGCAGCAATGCCATGACGAGGGTCTGCAGGGCAAGGAAGAACCCAGCTACATCTCGCTGGTGTGCAGCCGTGGCAGCCATTCTTTCCGCCTGCATCCGCTCCATGTTCTCCATGATGCTCCGCATGTGTCCCACCTCCCGGCTGACATCGCTGGAGTCACTCTGACTAGACAGTTGTTCTTGTCTCAGAGTCAGGACTCCAGCGATGTCAGCCATGGATCATTGGAGAGCATGGAGCGGACTGTGGGTGTCCGTTAGGGACTGTAAGTGGTCCGTGATGGGACTTAGACACCCACGTATGGCATCTAGTTTGGCTGCAATGAGGTCGAACCCCACCCGCACCTGATCAGCCATCTCCTCCTGGCACCCTAACACATGGCGTTGGAAGGCCATGTGTTGTTCGTGGGGGTCCTGGGAGACAGCTGTGGTGGTGGGTGCTTCCTGCTGTGTGTTCTGTGCAGGGGGTGAGGTCTCCTTGATGCAGCTGGGCTGCCCTGCTCCTCGAGGTGAGGTGCCGCAGCTGTCCATGGGCTCTTGGAGGGCATCGGTGTCGATGTTGGGGAGGTCCTCTTCATCATCAGTGCTGAGTTGTTGGGTCTGCTCTGCAGGAGGTGTTGATTCTCCCTCTGCAATGCGAAGGGGAGATGCAGTTTAACATTGTGTTCACATGTATGTTGACGCATTGTACTAGTTTACATACTGACTGCATGACAATGTACATTGTGACTGTTTGGGAGGAGCTGCCTTATTGATGCGGGACAGTGGACATTTTGACATCATGGATGTGTGTCTGTACTTGTACATTATCATCTCACATTTCCCTGCTATGCCAAATGTGATTGGCCAGTTTCTACACACAAGCGGCACCAGTTGTGTCCTCTGTTCTGTTGTGAACGTGTTGCAGTTTGTACCACATAGTTGTCAATGTTGATGTGCTCTGAATGTTATGTGTATGTGCTGCATTTTGGGAGAGTCGCCCCTGCAGCTCTGATTTTGCTGCCCCTTATCCATTTCAGGAGGTGTGCCTTTTACTTCTGTGCTTATACAGTGCTGAGATGCTGCATACTTGGGTAAATCGGTCTCTTGGTCGGAGTTGTGACTCTTGGGCATGGTTTGTCCGCAGATGTGCTATACTTAATTGTGCATGTGTGCCATTGTGCCCATCCCCCCAGTCCCTGGTTGTTACTCACTCTGTTGCTGTTGTGTCAGGTCATGTTGAGCAGTGTCCGTTCCCCCAACTCCTGCCACCGTCTCCACACTGATGACTGTGGACACCATTTCCTCCATCTCATCCAGCTCCTCCTGTGGCGCTGGACTCCCACCTCCAGTCTGCCTTGCTGCCTTCTGGTTGTTGCCGAGTTTCTGCTTGGTTTTGCGCTTCACATCATTCCAGCGCCTCTTGAGCTCTTCCATTCTCCTCCTCAGCACTCTGACTGCAGTCACCTTGTCCAGGATGGACGGCCATATTCCATTTTTAGTTGCCAATGACACAGTGGAGGTGACGAACAGTTGTTGATGGTGTTCTATTACCTCCATTATCAGGATCCTGTTTTCCTGTGGACTGAACCGCGTCTTCCTCTTCTTCTTCTCCTTGACCTTTGCTGACCCCGAGGTCCCAGGCTGGTCCTCCGTGGGGCTTGTGGGGTTCTGGTTGTCCTCTGTACTCGCTCCGGCTACCTCCATGGTGCTTCGCAGTTGTTTGTGTTTTGTTTGTGTTTTTTGTTGCCGCTTTTATAGTGGTTTTTCCCGCCTAACTTGTGGGACTTGCAGGCCCGGCGCTGCTTATCGCTGGATTTTTTATCGCAGTTGGGCCCATCGCATGTTTTTTCACGTTAGGCTTTAGATTTTTATCGCCGTCCCGGGAATTTTATCGCGGACATTTGACGCGTTATTGGGATACTATCGCATGTTACCGCCATGTTGAGAATGAGACATTAACACAGAGTTAATTTCCCGCGATGGACGGCGATATGAAAAATTGCGTTAACTGATTTTGGCGATGATTATCGCACGTTCTTGAGAATATCCCCCAATGTGTTTTATTGCTCTCTCCCCTGTTCTCGTGCCATCTTGAATTCTCTTTTCACTTCCCTCCCCTTTCCCTGATTCACAATGCTCCCTGTTCCCTTTCACGTTTAAATGCTCCCCATTCCCCATTCCCCTTCACTTTTAAATATATTGTTTGTGTCCCCTGTGCTCATTCCCCTCACCCACTGTCCAGTGCTGTCCGGGTCCCACTTCCTGTTTAATATATTTTCTACAAGGAACCAAAAACTGCAAAATCCTACCACGCCCTTTGCTTCCTTTTTTTGCATCTCACACATACTTTGGTTTACTTTTTTATTTTTTTATTTTAATTTACTCTTCTAAAATGCTATTAGTTATGTTGTAATGAAAGATTATAAATGCCTGACTTGCGCCATTACACATGCATGCTGTAGTGATGCAAGTCAGCCTTTTTTAGGTTTCGCCTGCACAGCGCTTGCGCTGGGCTTGTGAAATCTGTTGTAGTAAATGCATCTTAAATGGGACTTACATCCCGCCTTCACTTCTTATTGGTCCTTGTGCTTGTCACTTTACTTTTCCACATTTCCATTGGTTGTAGACATTCTATTTCATGTTCTTCCGTGTGTGCTTCACTTATCAGTTTCCCATCGGCAAAGTACTGAGTTCATCCACTTTGGTGGAACTTCTTTTAAGCGTCTCAAGCAACGATCCGTAAACAAAAAAAAACAAGAGCTACACCCTTGCTTTAAAGTTACAGTGCTGCCCGAGTGCCATGGGCTCAGCACGCTGTGCTGGTCTCAGGGGAGACCTGTGAATCCAGTTCTGGTACAGCACTCACCAGTCCCCCGGGGCAACGCGCACTCACCAGTTCCCCTGTGGCCAAAGCAGAACTAATTTTTAGTGCTCCTGTGCAGAGGCCGGCTTGCAGAGAAACTGCTGCAGCCATATCAATGCCGGAGCATGCAGGAAGAGTGAGATTCGCCCCTCGCAGCTGTGTGATAGTAATATATATTTATATACAGGAATCAGCAGAATCGCTAGTCCATGCCCGCCAACAGTCAGTATGTCAGTGACGCGCTAGTTGCACTGATGCATCATTGATGCTCTGCATGGGCTTTTCTCCTTCAACGAGATCGAGAGTGGTGAGTGCAGCCATTCATTGCATCCCCAGGCAGACCCCGCCAGCTCTTTCCCAGCATTGCACCGGCCCTGCTCCCGCCTCAACAGCCTCGGAGTTCCCTGTCCCCGCCTGCCACAGCCTGTTCTCGACCTCCCCATCTCTGTGCAAACTAGATTCAGAGCTGCCTGCCTCATTATATTGTTTGGCACTGTCAGTGACATGGTGTGCACTGGGCAAAGGCAGCTGAAAGAGTCTGCCTGTGAGTTCGGGTTAGCTTCCTAGCTGCGAAACATCCCAGGGTGCAAATTTGTGTAAGCCTTTCTATATGGAATATGGGTACCTGACCACTTACTTGGTGTACAAATGTGCATGCCGGTCTGACTCCTGCGCCTAGTCTCTAGGCCTTGTTTGTTTCACTTATGTGCAAGCATATCCGACACCTGGTGTTTGCTTCACAATTTGTCCACTTCTGATATGCACAACTTGAATGCGTGCTGTTTTTCTGGTGTTTATAGCGCACATCTGTGTGCAAAATGGTGCTGTTTGTTTTGAACATGTGGCTGATACATGCCTTTCCTGCCAGTGGTCTGCATGCTGTGTATACTGTTTGTGCCCTGGAGGTCAGTCTGACACCTGCTCTGCATGCTAGTTTGACATTAGTCCGTGGTCAGAAGTACCTTGAGGTGTCTGTAACATGTGGGCATGCTTTTCTGCGTAATTTTCTGACTACCCTGTTTGTTTCATACATGTGCTTGTGAGTACCTGCAGGCTGAACATTTTTAGCTGTTTGTTTCTTACAAGTGTGTGTGTGTGTTGTGTGTGTGCGCTTTCGATGTTTTTCAAGCTCTGCGATTTTCCATGTGTGCATCCATTGTAACTCTTTCCCCAAGTTCTGATAGAATGTGTCATACTTGGGCTTGTTTCTGACATATTCCACCTGTCTGGAGTTACTGCACCATGGGTGTAACACACGTGCGTGCCAGTTTGACATTAGATTTCACTGTTTACATTAATATTGTCTCTTGCACCAAACCTCCTTCAACCCACAGCCACACACACTGATGCATCAAGTGAGAGGCATTCAGCTCAGGAATGCATGCCTGCTGCAATTCACCCCAAGAACTTCTTAACATAATAGTTTGAATCCCAAAGAAGTGCCGAGTTCTGCCTCATTCCACAATCAATCAATCAATCTATCGGGGGTTTGTAAAGCACAACTACTCACCCGCAAGGGTCTCGAGGCACTGGGGGGGGGGTGCGGCTCCGTTGAGTGCTGGGATCATCCGAAGAGCCAGGTCTTGAGGTCCTTTCTGAATTGGGGCAGTGTGGGGGTTTGCCAGAGGTGGATGGGGAGGTCTTTCCAGGCCTTGGCTGTGAGGTAGGAGAAGGATTTTCCTCCCGTTCTGGTCTTGTAGATACCCGGAATGGTGGCCAGAGAGAGGTCAGCTGATCGGAGGTGTCTTTTGGGTGCGTGGAAGGAGAGTGGTCGTTTAGGTATGCTGGTCCGATGTTGTGGAGGGCCTTATAGGCGTGAGTGAGGAGCTTGAAGGCTATTCTTCTTTCAAAGGGGAGCCAGTGGAGATCGCGGACAGTGTTGGGTGATGTGGTGGTGGCGAGGGATGTTTAGGATCAGTCTGCTGCAGTGTTGTGGATGGTCTGGAGCTTGCAAAGTAGTTTCTTGTTGATTCCGGCGTAGTCCAGTCTACTGCTGATGAGGGCGTGCGTGACCGTTTTTCTGGATTCGGGTGGGATCGGAGTATGCGGAGGGTGTTGAAGCAAGCGGAGGATGCATCATTGATCTGGCGGTTCATCGTGAGCGATGACTCTAGTATGATGCCGAGGTTTCGTGCGTGGTCCGTCATTGTGGGGGGGGGTGTTCCAAGGATGGGGGCCATCAGGTGTCTTCCCAGGCGGATGGGATGGAGCCAAGGTTGAGGATTTCTGTTTTCTCTGAGTTGAGTTTCCGGCAGCTCTTCTTCATCCAGGTGGCGACGGCTTTCATCCCTTCTGGGATATTGTGCCTGGTGATGTTGGGTTTTTTGGTGAGGGAGAGGATGAGCTGGGTGTCGTCGGTGTAAGAGACGATGTTGAGCCCGTGCTTTCTAACGATGGTTGCGAGGGGGGCCATGTACATGTTGAAGAGGGTGGGGCTGGAGGATCCCTGGGGCACTCCACATCTGGTCTCTGTTGGTGTTGAGAGGAACGGCGGGAGTCTGACTCGCTGAGTTCTGCCTGTGAGAAATTAGCATATCTAGTCAAGGGGCTTTCCGCGGATGCCGGCATTGTGTAGTCTGGTGGCTAGTGTGCGGCGGGAGACAGTGTCGAAGGCCGCTGAGAGGTCCAGGAGGATGAGGGCTGCCATTTGGCCCTGGTAGAGGAGGGAGCGGATGTCATCGTTGGCGCGATTGGGAGATGTCTAGGACGTTGTTGGCTTCGATGAAGTTTGCTAGCTGGGTGTTGACTGCCTTTTCGATGACTTTGGCTGCGAATGGAAGCAGGTAGATGAGCCTGAAGTTCTTGAGATCCGTTGGGCCTGCAGAGGATTTCTTCAGGAGGGGGTTGACTTCAGCGTGTTTCCAGTCATTGGGGAATGTGGCACTTTTTAGGGAGCAGTTGATCCCCCGGCGCAGATCGAGTGCGATTGCCGTGGCGGCTGTGTGGAAGATGTGGGGTGGGCAGGGGTCTGAGGGTGCTCCAGAATGGATGCTCTTCATGGTCTTTAAGGTGTCTTCTGTCATGATCGGGGTCCAGGTGAGCAGGGTCTGTTGGGTGGCATCGCTGGGGGTGGGAGCTGGAGTGGTGCAGAGGTCTTGGTTGTCGAAGTTGTCATAGATCGTCTTAATCTTGAAGTGAAAAAAGGTGCTGAGTCGGTTGTAGTAGTCTTGGGAGGGTGGGACATCTGTTGTTTTGCTGCCAGGGTTGGCGAATTCCTTGATGATGGAGAAGAGTTCCTTGGAGCTGTGGGCGTTTGTGAGGATTCTGTCTTGGAGGAAGTTCTTTTTTGTGGATTTGATGAGGTGGTAATGTGCTGCGGTGGCTGATCTGTAGGCGGTGCGTGTTTCTGGGAATTTGTTGTTCCTCCATTTCTTTTTGAATCATCGGCAGGAGCGTTTGGATTCTTGGAGTGCAGGGTTGAACAGCTTGCTTTCTTGGTATGTCGCCCTGTGGCTTTCTTGAGGAGGGCGAGGGCGTCAACACAGTTTGTGATGTAGCGGTGGAGGTTGCGTACCAGAGTATTGGCGTCTGGCATTGTTGGTGGTGAGGTGCTGGTGAGGGCGGAGGTGAGCTGGTCTTCTGTGACTTTGTTCCAACTTCCAACTTCTATGGGGGCGGCAGTCGGCGTGCTTATGTACGTTGGGTTTTCTGAAGGAGAAGTGGATGCAGTGGTGGACTGTCCAGAGAAGTTCCGTGGTGTGGCTGTAGGAGACGCTGTTTCCTTCCTACCAGTGCTTTGCACCGCCCCTGTCATCCTCTGTCATCTTGCTGCCTCTTCCTGAAGCCCACCTCGTTGCAAAGCTCCAGGGCAACAGAATATGCAAAATATTTTAAACTGTGCACTTTGATTGATACACTTTCCATTCCATGAATCAAACAAGCCTTTTTTCCTGAACCAGACTGCAAGACCCAGTGTGTAGTAATTGTATAGCTATTCAATCCCTGGTTCTTTTCTTTGTCTCTCTTTCCTTCACTGCACTGCTCAGATGCCATGTGTGGTAGAACATACAAGCCGTGCCTTTCCAGGGGCCATGTGAAGCATATTAGGACACAGCACTGCTTTGCCTCATTCTGTAACTTTGCACAACACTTATATATCTTTCACCTACTTTCAGACACAGCTCACCCTGCACACTCACTCACCATTTACTCTGCACAGTCACCCTGACATTGCGCTGGTAGTCAGATACTGCTCATCCACCACTCACACAGTGCTGAGTGTGCACTCACACACATTGACATAACTCTCACCCAGCACTCTCATTCCTCTCACCCTCCATCCACACCTCTCACCCTGAACTCAAACCGCTCATTCTGCACTTATACTATTGACATACCGCTCACCCTATACTTGCACACCTCTTACCTTGTACTGGGCAACATCTCTCATCCTTAACATTCACACAATTCTCATTCTGCACTGAACACACATCAATCTCCATGCATTGAGGCACTTTAATCCTGCACTCAGACACTTAGCAACCTTCTTTCATGTACCACTCACCCTGCACATAGACACACACCATTCTCCCTGCACTCATACACTGCTCCCACACCTCTTAACTCATTATTAATTCCATACGTGGAACCTAATGCATTTACCAATGCTTGTTAATGTTGCATATGCATGCATGCATAATGATGCACATGTGCACGTGCATCACAACACAAGCTTACTCTTGGTCAGCAATCTTGGAATGGGTTTTTAAAAAAAAAATAATCCATTACAAAATTGTTGGCTATGTGCTTGCATCATTTTCCACGCAGGTGCATGTGAATGACAATAACCAAGATTTCTCAAAGCCAATAGCTGGCTTTTTGGCTTCAGGAACTACTGGATTTTAAGATGCTCTCCATCCCCTCCTAACATCATAACCTTGTGTAGATGAACTTGCTCAAAATAAATGATTTTGTGCATATGACCAAATACTACATACACTGCTGCATAATGATGCATATAGTTGACAGACTTTGTGGACCGCAAGGTAGAAAATATTTTCATTTTTAATGTAACATTTAAGGATTTTGTTCACTTTTGAGAATCGAACCCTTGCAGCTTTTATTCACCCGTTTTGAGATGACATAGTAGTACAATCAAAGCGACAAATACCTAGGATCTCTAGGCATTCTTTAACCACAATCTAAAAAGGCATAAGAAGTTGAAACGACTTGCTTTGAAATGTGCACATTCAACTAAAATCTTCAAGGGGAAAATCTTTACACAGAAATGACATAGTGACATAATTGGGCATGACACGAATGTCGGCTCAAGTCGACGCAGTAATGCTGAGGAGGCATGCAGAAACCTAACTAAGGCAAAGAAACACCCGGTGAGATCCAGAGGCAAAATGCTGCATCAGTGCAATGTTATAGTTTTAAAATGCTTGTGCAACATTACATTGCGTGCTTTTTACACGGTTATATTTAAATATTCCCTGCCAATGCATTCTTTAGGTGTGCATTTTTGGTGGGTAAAATATAGCTGTCTTTATTACTGGCCACTCAGAAATGAGCGAACTACAGTTTGTCTGCTCTGTGCACAGCCACAACCTATAAATTGGAGTGTTTCCTTTTCGACAAACCTTATATCCTATTCTTACTTCCCTCTATAACACAGATTGACGTCAGAGTAATCCCATACTTCATATTTGTCATTACTGGCATGAGCTGAGCTCAGACTTAGTGGTCATTTAGGGTTTGGTGGCAGGAATTCCGCCATAAATTAGAAAAAATCCACCAAATCATTTTGAGAATGCCATCAATCTGCAGCAAGGACTGTAAAGCAGAGGTGAAATAAGAATGGAGTCACATGGGCCTGCTTTCCTTGCCCCTTCATTCCTGGAAGATTCTGGGCAACAGGACTGAGTCATCAATATGTAACTTTATTTATGATTTGCAGTTCTTCCAGGCTTTCAAATAGTTGGGGAACAGCTTTCCAAGTTTAGCTATGTGGGATCTTCAACTTGTGAGATAAGTAGGCAGAGTACCGGTAGTAAGTCTTTATTAATGGCTGATCTGAAATTCAGTAGACGATCTGTGTCTGTGGGTGTGAGAAAGGGAATTATTAATTTGGGAGGGGTTGCTCCTCCTACTCAATAGAACAGTATCTTGGTAGGTTACAACACAGCTCACTCGGAAAACTATGCCTATCTACTGGCAAAAGCAGCAGGTATTTCCACAGAAAAAATGTGTGTTCGTTTCAAGTAACAAATAACATTATAAATCAAACAAAAACATAATAAAATTCCCAAATCAATGTAGAAAAACTATGACAAATGGAATATACAAAGTGACACAACAATGGTTACAATTGGATTAAGGGAACATGGAATATGAATATTTGAAGAAAATGTCATAAAATACCATTAGAAGCAAATGAGGTGTAAAATTCACTATTAGTCTTGTGTTCATTAACAAAAACTGCCATCAAATGCCACTCATGTGCCAAAAACAGAAATGAGAAAACCAGCAAACTGGTTGGCCTGACAGTTGCAGAGAAGTAAAGGGCAAAGTCGGTTACCTTCCACTCTGGTACACTGTAGTGCTTTGTAACTTTCTGGTGGTTTTCTAAGAGATTCAGTAACAGCTTAAAGGGGTAGGCAAACCTTTCTGCTCCCCTTCCGACTACAGCCCAATGTATTAAAGATGCAGTGAAATTCAATCCTGTTTCTCCCACAGTTCCCAAAATTCCATGAAAGTATCCTAAGGTCCATAACTCTCTACAGTCAAGGATATGGTGAAGTCCATTAAGACGACTGACACTTGAATAGAACTTCATTTCAGTCATCAAATATCTAGTTGCACCACTGAATCAGATTTTTGATAAATAATGAAAATGACATTCAAATCATGTTTTAAGTATGTTCCCAACCTAAGTAGTAAAATAACTCTTTAAAGTACTTGCAGGACATCCATTGGAAAATGTCACTTTACCCATAGAGTGGAAAATAAAAATTACTGTAAGTGTTAAAAGCAAAATGACAATTATGAACATTACCTGCGCCATCTTGTCTGGTGAAATTCTATGTGCACATAAGTTACAGTCATTTTAATCTATCACAGCCATTTTGTACTCTGTTGGTCACCTTTGTTTCACCCTGCCCTTACTAGCATCCCTCTGACCGACCTGGTACTGTGCTGGGGGCTATAAACTCTATTGCCACAACAAACCTCAGCGCCACTTGCTGCCACAAACTCGTTTTTCCTCTCATCCCTGTTTTCAGACAAGCTTTTGGACGCTCTACCCCTCACTACTCCTAGTTACACAAACAGGTTCCAAACACCAAAGACTCTTGCAACATGATTTATTGCACTGCAAACAGCAAGACTTGTTATTACCAACAATGGGACCTGTTTTTATCAACAGAACGGACTCTTAGATCTGACCGGTCTCACATGTTTTAGACCCTGAAGCAAGGTCCAGCTGCAGGATAAGATTGTCTGTTTGACCTGGGTGGGAAGAGAATTACTGTTGGGCTTGTGTGACAACCTGCCCGGGCGGGGACCCCAAGCTTTTGTAACCATGTTGATCAAACAAATGCATTGTGTCAAACCTGTATAAAAGGAAGAGCCAAGGGAGTTGTCAGCAGAACACCTCCCTGAGACATCCCGGTGTCTCAGTTGACGCGATCTCCTCATGAGAAATAAACCATTTTCTTCTCTTCCAGTTTCCAGCGCCTTGCCTCATTATTTTGATAGCGAACCCAAAGTGAATTAGAGGTGGAACCCTGCACCGGGCAGCATTGAGGGTCTTAGAAGACTCGCTGCCTTTCACAAATTGGCGCCCAAGCGTAGGGGCCCATCAGTGACGCACGGGTCCGGTAGAGAGGTCCTAACGACGGAGTGAACAACTAAACAATTGGGGTATACCTGCCTGAGAAGACCCTTGTCTGGCTGCCGATCGACTGAACTTCACCAGTTCTGAACGGACCTCTCTCGAGTGACCCGCGGTCCTGACTGGGACCTTAGAGGAACGCCGCATTGATTGTTGGAGTGAGAGGACAACCAGGCGCTGGAAGGGGAAGACTAAGAACTGTCCATACGGTCCGGGTAAGGTCGTGAAAAAAACCGACTTAAATTGATTGATTGATTGATTGAATAGTTTGATTGAAATACTAGTATTCCTTTTTTTGATATTGAGTTATTTGCGACATTTCCCTGCTTGCAAACAACAAAGAATAGGAATATTCTCTCTCTTTGCAGGCAGCGAAGGACAGGTAGTGCAGACTTTTTGTCTAAATTGATTGATTGAGATATTCATTTTGACCGATAAATACGTCATGCCTGTTTTCTCTAGATTGTTTGATTGTAATTGTTTTGGACCAGACCGTTTGTTAGAGGTCAGTCAGCCGGCACCGCCGGAAGGCACCCCTAACAAGGACATGTACGTAAA
Source organism: Calotriton arnoldi (assembly GCA_963921515.1). Lineage (NCBI taxonomy): Eukaryota > Metazoa > Chordata > Amphibia > Caudata > Salamandridae > Calotriton > Calotriton arnoldi. The sequence continues at coordinate 2,598,403 of CAWUFW010001021.1, read as the reverse complement.
GTATGGATTAGCCACCGTAGCTTATAGCAAACTATGGCATAAATACACTAGGAAGGACCGGGTAAATCAGTGGCCACTGACGGGATCTTTCGATCCCGCTAAAATAGAAACGTTAGAATTAGCTCTCCACAAAAAGAAAACTAGACCAGCCATGTTTGACAGTTTTGGCTTATGGCGAAAAGAGGCAGCTCAAAGAAAGAAAAGGGACGAAGCTAGACAAAATAAAGAAACGCGAAAATCAGCTTACCAAGCCTGTAAAAGATTAGAAGAAAAACTAAAAGAAAAGGAAATCGATAAAAAGGAACAGGAATCAAAAATATCAGATCAATGCCCTGTTAGAACGCCCTCGACTCTTTACCCCAAGTTAGCAGCAAAACAAAGGATAGATGATGATTTATTGTTAGGTCCCCCAATCATATACATGCCACCCCCTTACGCCCCTACTCATCCCATAGTACAACGCCAGGACCACCAAAGTATAGCCGGAGATGGCACGATCGCCTCAGTCTCCACCGCCTCTGCTCCCACCGAGTCACCCACACCAAATGCCTCATCAAAGGATACAGTAGTAGAGGTAAGATCAAAAGAAACAGGAGCGCCCAGGGTCCCGCGATTAAGTAAAAATGAGCGAGCAGGCATTGATAAAGTAGTTAAATCCCTCATAGATAGGAAGGAGACAGAAGAGCATGTAACTGACATATGCAACTCCTATGTTGAAAACCGCAAACGATACTTTATTGTACGTCTCTGTTACCACACTCTTACTGCATATGAAGAGAAGTACCAAGATGTAGGGCCCGAGCGACTAGTGGCTCTCTATAGGAAGGTAGACACCGGAGATGAAGGCGACAACAATGTTACAGAACTCTTTTCATCCACACTGGAGGTATTCCGTCACCTCGTGGAACAAGGACGGATAGATAAGGACAGGACATCTAAGATAGCAGGACCCCCGGTGGAAAAACCAGATAGCATGATGCCGATAAAAGAAGCTGCCCCTTATTGGGTACCTCCTAGAGGACAAGGGACTCATGACGATATGAACCATCAAGACGCTAGAGGAAGGGTGGTCTACAATTGGGTGTATCAACCATGGGACAGACAGGACATTTTGACGTTCCGTAAATCTTTACTGGATTTGCGAAAGAACCCCACCGCCTTTTACACCGAGCTAGGTACCGCTCTGGGATCAACAATAATGACACTTGCCGACATAGACTTGTTCTTCGGGTTATGTTTGCCAGCAGATGTGTGGAAACAGATTAGGAAAATAGACCATACCGAACTGCTTGGTCATACCTGGGAACAACTTAACACACTAGATAAACAGCGGAACGCTGGTCAAAAACCGGTTAAAGCAATATTGGACCTCCCTGACAAAATAGTGCAGAAAGTGAAAACGCTGATCCCAGAGAAAAAGATAGACTGGTCCATAGTAACCGCGTGCCGCCAGAAACCACAAGAGGATGTCTCAGAGTATTTCTCCAGATTTGAAACGGTGTTCTCTGATTACAGTGGACAAGACATGTCCACCGCAACCGGACACCACTTATTTGTGCAGAACTATGTAAAAGGACTACTGCCAGATGTATCCCAGAAATTACAAGCCAGCGAAAGTAGTTGGGCAGCATCTAAACCGGCGGCCATTCTCCAAATGGCCCAGTACTATGAGCATCAGAAAAACGAAAATGACAGGGCTACAGAAAGGAAAAAGAAGGACTTGAAGGAAAGGGTAATGGTAGCACAACTCCAGGGGGCGAATACAGGAAGGGAGCAATATAGGGGAGGATACCAGCAGAATACCCCTAGAGTACAGCCACCTAGTAACAATTCATCGACATCATATGTAGGACGCCAAGACCTAGGACAGGATCAATGTGCATTTTGCAAAGAATATGGACACTGGAAAACCCAATGCCCGGCTTTGTTAGGAGCTGGTAGGGGCAGAGGGGCGAGGGAAATAGCAAGTGGACAGAGAGGAAGAGGACGTGGGAGAGGGTACACGAGTGAAGCAAGCGAGGGAAGGCCAGGAAGAATGAACACATTTGACCATCCCAAACAGAATCAGTACCAACAGACAGATTATGACAATACGTACGACTTTGCATAGGACAGCCAGGGGCAAGGGAGGGATCCAGTTGAGCTCTATGTTGATCAGCAAGGCCCTTATGTTACCACTGAGGTCCTGGGCACAAAGTCGCCATTTCTGGTAGACACAGGAGCAACACATAGTGCACTATCCAAACGACTGATTCCAAAGGCACCCTTGTCAGGCTCACATGTGACCTCAATAGGATTTGACGGTACGCCCTCAACCAACCCTTTGTCCCGACCGATCTTAGCGACTGACACGACAGTTAACATATACACCGACAGCCAATATGCCTTCGGGGTGGTTCACCATTTTGGGATCTTATGGAAAGAAAGAGGGTTCCTGACTTCACACGGTACACCCATCCTGCATGGAGATTTAGTCTCCGCCTTGACGCAAGCAGTCCTCCTCCCCAAGAAGTTAGCAGTGATAAAATGCCAAGCACATAGGAAAGTGACTGATCTCATTGGACAGGGAAATGCACTAGCAGACGTTACTGCCCGAGCCACGGCAGGAGACAGAACAACGCAGATTACTTGCATAAATTGACAAACGAGCTAACAATTATCCACCAACAGGTGCAGCAAGCTTTGCCTGATGTATCCAGGGGCCCGGGACATGAAATAAAGCCAGGCGACCATGTTTGATCTGCAACTTCCAAAGAACGAAGAATCTGGAGCCTAGGTGGACGGGCCCCTGGCAAGTCCTGATCACCACCCGAACTGCCCTCTGAGTGAAAGGAAAATGGAACTGGCTGCATGCCCATCGCTGCAAACGAGTCCCTCCAACCTTGGCAACCTGTGAAGGGGTGGAGGTGCAAGAGGAAGTACTCGCGAGAGACCGACCAGCTCTGAGTTGCTACCCACAAGAAGACACCCTCGAACTATCAGAATTTCCCGACCCCACGGTGCCATCCAGGAAAGGGTACAACCTAAGATCGACGAAAGGAGGGAGCTCCAACGACCAGGCCACTAACTGAGTCAAGGTCTCAGATCGGTAGCACAGTCAAACAACGCTACCAGGAAAGCGCCAGACAAAAGTCTGTGGTCCTAACAGTTGTTGAGCTCCTCGAAGATGATGGAAGAAACTGAACACCTGCAAAACCACAAGACACCAAGACTGCTAACCTGCACAGCACAAAGACAATTGCACTTGTAGCTGCATTTCTCACCTGTCTCCTGCTAATGGTCGCACTCTGGATCATTGAAGAGAATGCACCTGCATACAGAACATTGTCACCCACCATGCAACCAACCACCAAGAAAGAACACTACCTGGTATCACTACCGCCACATCTCCAAGAACGATGCAAAGAATTCTGGAATAATTCTTTCGTGCAGATGTTGCACCAGCACAATCTTGCCACCAATGCTACCAACTGTTGGGTCTGTGGGCTGTTACCACATGCCACTGAACATTCCATCCCTTTCATCCCTTCGCCCTTTTCTATTCACGGATCTTGCCTTGCCTGGATGATGCTCCCACAAGAAAGTTACAAAGACAATGCCACTTCCGACGGAACAATCGCCCAGTTCTACAACGAGTTCTGGCGAAACAAAACAGGAAGGACAGCCGCCCCTTCTGCCCTCACAGCTTCAATGCGACATTCCAGATTAATGTCCCCTCCAAAGAACGAGTGGAAATGCAAGTGTTCAATAATCCTAACAGAGCCACATTTTCCTACCTGAAGAAAAGAACTGCTGCAACACTGACTGTGGCCCTATCTGTGGTGAACGTCTCTGGCCTTGTATGCATTGAAGGCCGTGGGACTGAGAATGTGGGTCACAGCACCTGTAGCATTGTGGGGACTTTGAACACTGCCAACCCCCAGCGCTTGTTGCATCACCCAATATGTACTTTGTTTGTGGAACCAAAGCCTACACCCGGCTCCCAGGAAACTGGGGGGGCACGTGCTACATCGCTTTTGTTTTGCCACAAACCTACACAGCCCCTGCAGAGCATCATCGAGAAAAGCGTTCTAAAGACATTGATCAAGCAGACTCTGCCTCATCACAGTTCCTCGACGCAGCCTGATAATTCACCTTCTGTCTATGAAGCAATCGAACATCTCCATAGACTATCTTCAGAAATTCATCAAGGATCAGAGACTTGGACAATTGGAAGTTGGCTTTGGGGCATCTTGAAGGAGTGGGGTTGGAAAATATCAATGATTCTCTTGGTCCCAGTATTGACAATATGTGGTTGTTGTTTGGGTATACACTGTATACCACCTCTGTGTTATGTTTGCATAACTACCTTGCACCCTAAGACTATGGCCACTCAGCTAACAAAAATGAGAGTAATGTATGATCAAGAGATACAGGACATTATGGAGATCGAAATAGACTGACAAGCTGGCTAGTTATGTTCAAAGGGGCCACTGTTAAAAGCAAAATGACAATTATGAACATTACCTGCGCCATCTTGTCTGGTGAAATTCTATGTGCACATAAGTTACAGTCATTTTAATCTATCACAGCCATTTTGTACTCTGTTGGTCACCTTTGTTTCACCCTGCCCTTACTAGCATCCCTCTGACCGACCTGGTACTGTGCTGGGGGCTATAAACTCTATTGCCACAACAAACCTCAGCGCCACTTGCTGCCACAAACTCGTTTTTCCTCTCATCCCTGTTTTCAGACAAGCTTTTGGACGCTCTACCCCTCACTACACCTAGTTACACAAACAGGTTCCAAACACCAAAGACTCTTGCAACATGATTTATTGCACTGCAAACAGCAAGACTTGTTATTACCAACAATGGGACCTGTTTTTATCAACAGAACGGACTCTTAGATCTGACCGGTCTCACATGTTTTAGACCCTGAAGCAAGGTCCAGCTGCAAGATAAGATTGTCTGTTTGACCTGGGTGGGAGGAGAATTACTGTTGGGCTTGTGTGACAACCTGCCCGGGCGGGGACCCCAAGCTTTTGTAACCATGTTGATCAAACAAATGCATTGTGTCAAACCTGTATAAAAGGAAGAGCCAAGGGAGTTGTCAGCAGAACACCTCCCTGAGACATCCCGGTGTCTCAGTTGACGCGATCTCCTCATGAGAAATAAACCATTTTCTTCTCTTCCAGTTTCCAGCGCCTTGCCTCATTATTTTGATAGCGAACCCAAAGTGAATTAGAGGTGGAACCCTGCACCGGGCAGCATTGAGGGTCTTAGAAGACTCGCTGCCTTTCACATAAGGACATACAGTTGTAAATATTTAGCTTGGCTACCTTTATACATTAAGGGCTCAGCCCTGTGGTTTAAAAACATATTTATTGGTGACTTATCAATGTATAAATGTAGGTTTTTTAAATGGCAGATTACTTGTTATTGAGTTTAAGGCTGCAGTAAGACAGGCTACAGTAGTGACCCTAGAGCCATACTTTTCCAGTCATAAATGTGGGTGAAATAAATGTACATAGGAACCCATATATGGAATGTAACTTCCAAACCATCAGTAGGTTTATTGTTTCAACTTACTTTGGCCTCACATAAAAGTTAAATATGGCTTTAGGTATAGCTAATGTATCTCATGCTATAGTGAGAAAGGACATGCACTGTGAAACTGATTGGTAATATCATGGTGCACAAAGTGAAAACACCAGTAAACCAATCCAACAAAAGTTGAGAAAATATAGAGAGAATGGGTGACATTTCTACAATAGGTGCTTGAGAGATATAGATGCTGACTTCTGTACAATGTTCTTCTTATGAGTAATGGCATTCATCTGGCAGTATTGAGCCACAAACTAAGGCATTAGTAAAGCAAAACATTCTGTCATACAGTGAGGAAGTCAGGATAGAGAGAGCGTTACATATTGTCTCTGTCCTTAACTATATGCCAATCTCCACTAGTTCTGGGATGGAGCCCTATTTAACATGGGTTGACGACCTGGAAAACAGATTTTATCTAACAAGGCCCAGATTAAATACAATCCATTTCTTAGTCGCTTTTCCCATTTCAGGATCCGTGTGTTCATCCCTACCACGTTGTCCATGGGATGATTTTTCCATCCAATCTACAGTGCACTTTATGCTTTTTTGCACTTTGTATCACACTTTGAGAGCCCGTTTTTAATGTCCAATTTTAAAGCACTTTACATTTTACCAAGAAGGAATGGACTTTTTAAAATGTGTATCTTCCCCGAAAATTTGCTTTGCTGTTCTTAACTATATTTCTGCTGCTATTAAACTAAGAAAGAGATATGCCTTATAAAAACTTAAAAATATTGTCTGTATGGAAGATAAATGTTCCTCCTCTGTTCAGGACTGGCATCTTTTAATATTTCTTAATATCCATGTATCTTTAAAACATGTTGCTTACTTGTAAAAGGATTTTATTTTGTGCTTATATGGTCAATATGTTTGAATGAATAAAGCTTATTGAAACGAAACAAGTAGATGGTATAATAAATAACAACTATACACGGAGATGTGTGAATGAGCAACATGTGTATATCTTTGCACTCATTGTTCATTGTTACATATCTCCAGGTAATTTTGAAAATTCCACATCAGTCATGACATTTATTGTTGCTACTGAATTAACTACAAATGGGAACTGGTAACTATTCAATTAAATGTCAAGTACCTGTTCTTTGGTAACATCATTGTTGGAAGGTAGTTTATTAGTAGGTGTAGGTAGGTACGTACCACTAGTAATAACACCACAATCACAAATAAGATCAGGTCAAGTTCTCAATAAATTAATCTTTGCTCACCCCTTGGTAACTTGGCTGAGAGCAGACAGGCTTAATTTAGGAGACAGGTGTGTAAAGCATTTAAAAACAACAATACATTAAATAAGTAAAAGACAACACACAATACAAACCCAACACTAATTTATAAAAATAGGAAGTATTTTTATGCTTCAAATTACACCAAAATGACAAAAATCAAATGTAGGGAACAGGAGATATGCATTTTTAAAGAATATATACTTTCTAGTGCCTAAAAGCCAAAAGCGCCAACATGGGACATCTGGTTGCGCTTGACCGGGACAAAGTTAAAGTTTCAGGCCGACTGCAATGGATCACGGGTTGGATACAGTGAGCAGTAGGGCCCGGTCGAGTTTTACCTTCTGACTTCGTCACTTGCTTGGAGCTTTTTCTCTCAACGTCGAGCGAGGCTCCTTGTCAGGCCGGCTTGCGAATAGACGACGGGGGCTTGGTTCAGTGCAAGGCCACGTGAAATCCTGGAGGTTTTGGAGCTCCAGAGCTTTCAGCAAGACAAACCTGAATTTCAGGCTGGATTGGGGTATGACTTCGGTGGCTTGACTCTCGATGACGCGTCAGTCAACTTAAGGAGCTTCTTCACAAACATTCTCCCAAAAAGTGATTGTCAGAAGATAAAAACTTGAACGAGCCCCACCGCTCATTGTATCCGACCCGTGCTCCATTGCAGTCGGCCTGAAACTTTGACTTTGTCCCTGACAAACACCACCAGATGTCCCAAGTTGGGGCTTTGGCTTTTAGGCACTAGAAATTATATATTCTTTAAAGATTCATATCTCCAGTTCCCTACATTGGATTTTTTTCATTTTGGTGTCATTTTAATCATACAAATATTTCCTATTTTTACAAATTGGTATTAGCTTTTTATTGTGTGTTGTGTCTTACTTATTTAATTAGACCCGGCCTTCCTCTTAATGGGCAACCCAGCATTAGGCAGACAGCACTAGGCCGTACGCACTAATTTAAATCTCTGCTGTCCGTCGGCACTCCAGACAACCGGCACCTAGGTACCGCCCATTCATAGAGATTGTCTCTCACATCTTGTTTCACTTCCACTCTTCTCTGTGGATCGGATGACCTTTAACAAGATTCCCTGGTTAGTGTGCGCTACTTTTACTCTTAGTAACTATTAACATATTCACATTATAATCTTTCAATTAAAGCTCTGGGACGTATGATATCTGTTATCCCTATCATATAAAGTGAATTTCTTTTTGTTAAAAATAATGCGATCTAATTATACGATGCCCTCTCTCTCTCAATGCTATTATGTAATGATGGAACTATGTTTATTACACTAAGAGGCCACTTTTGACCCCAATGGTGAATACGATGAACTGGATACTGAGTGGTTGCACAATTTGTCGATTAGCCAATTGGCCTAATTTTATTATTACTGTGCTGGGATGTTTACTGTTGATAAAATTGTTGAATGTTATGATTTTCCCTTCTCTCTTTTATATTTTTTTCCTCCCCTTTCCGTTGTCCCCTATTATTACTTATTTGCACAAAAAATAACCCCTAACCTCTCCCAATGACGTTACCTTTTTCACGTTTCGTTTGTACATGTTTCTTTGGTCACCTTTAACATTCATCTCACCAAATATGATATGTGCACTGTAATTGTCAGCCTTGAAAAAGCCCTCGGTCTGCTGGCCACCGGGCGAAACACGTGTCGTGCACATTATGCACTGAAAAGGACTTTGGGAATTATTATCCAGGATACTATTACCGATCATCAGGCACAGACCTCCTCCCCGGTCCAATTACTTATTTAATGTATTGGTGTTTTTAAATGTTTTACAAACTTGTCTCCTAAGTTAATCCTGTCTGCTCACAGTCAAGCTACCAAGGGTTGAGCAAGGATTCATTTATTGAGAACTTGACTGGACCTCATTTGTGATTGTGGTGTTATTATTAGTGGTAGGCACCTAGGTGCACCTACTAATAAACCACCTTCCAACATTTGGTGCGCAGAGGTAGGATCCAGTTCTTGTGTTTGACCACACTATACAGTATTGAAGTGAAGATCTTAAAAAATCCAGTAAATTGACTTAGAACAAAAACTGATTTTTGGAATTTTTCAATTTGAACTAAACTGCTTTTAATTCATTTTCAACGTTTCTAAAATGTTCTATCTCTGATTGGCAAAGTTCTTTTTGTGACTCAGAACCATGGAGCTTGAGCTGGTTAACCTGACTAACCTCTCAGTAGTTGAGCTTAGGATATAGTGTAGGGCCAAGGGACTACCAGCTGCTAATAGATTTAGAAAAGCAGAGATGATTAGGTTCCTTTAGACCTGGTAAGAGTCAGCTCCGGGGAATGAAGGGGAGAGAGGGGGACCTCTCCAAAAACCTCCAGGAGGAGGATGACAACTTGTCCATTACTCACAAAACCTGTTGGAGAAGGAGCACTGTCTAGATTATGTGATTCATCAAGAAAACATTATAGTTGAGATCACCTTATTCTCAATACGAATAGATCCATTAAAGTGACTTTATCAAATAAAGAAACTCAAATAAAGCATCAAACTGTCTTATATGTTATTTACATTCTTTCTTTTAATAGTCGTTTCATTTTTAAGACAGACAAACACACAGCCAACGCGTTTCATCCCAACACATGGGGACTTCTTCAGGGCAAATATTACTTTGCCCTATCAGACACTAGTCTTGATATTATTGGATAGAAAATCCTAAGGTTCAATGTTGTGTTTCTATCAAAGTTGTATTGACAAGACTGACAGTCCAAAAATGAGACTTCAAGTTTGCCCCCAAACTGTGTGTATCTTGTGGGTTGAGGTAAAGGTCGCAAACACAGAAACTAAAGAGTTCACACCTTAAATGCAGTAATCTCTGACACTGTGTTCAAATCGGACAGCCAAAGTCCCGGCATGTTCAATAATGACACAACTTGTCTATTACTTCTAGCACCAGGTCCAGACATTCAGCTCATGGGGGGAGGGGAGGCTCTCCCACAGAAAACCCAGAGATGTCCCTCAGAGAAAAGGAGTTGGAAGCTCAACTAGCTTACATAGCTGTAGAGTAGGAGAAAATGGACATAGCTAAGAAGAAGTGGGCAAGGCAGTACAAAAAGAATGGTGGCAGTGAAGACAAAGAAGATGGTGAAATGTCTAGGAGTGTGGGTTTGATCCCAGACTACCCAAGGGGGTTGTCCCTAAGTACCAGGTGGGTGACGACATAGCCAAATGGCTGGCAGCATTTGGGAGGGCCCTTAGAATGAGGAGGGTTAGCTCTCAATACTGGGGTTCAGTCCTGTGGGAGTTGATCCCAGTAGCTGAGAGGGATAGGTTCCTGACCCTAGAAGGGGAGGCCGCAGAATCTTACTCCCACATGAAGAAGTCTGATCAGGAAATTTGGCCTCACCCCAGAGCAATACAGGATGAAGTTCAGGGACACCCAGAAAGTCAGCATCCAATGCTGGGAGAACTTTTTGGACATCTCAGAAAAGACACTAGAGGGCTGGTTGAGGGTAACAAGTAAGTACGTATGAGGGACTGTACAATTTGTTCATGAAGGAACACATATTGGCTAGTTGCCTCTTAGATAAGTTACACCAGCATCTAGTAGTCTCAAAGCTTTCTAGCTCTAGAGAGCTTGCTCTTAAAGCTGACAAATGGGTGCTTACAAGACTACCCAAGAAGTCCTAGGGAGTGACTACAGCAAGGGGATGTTAAGCCCATAAAAGCCAAAGGAGGGAGGTGGTAAGCCCACCACAGAGATTCCCTCAGTACCCCAGAACAAGGAGGAGAGTAGATCCCACCCCAACTCTGATAAGCAGAGTGCTTGGACAGCAAGGTGTGCTTTGACTGTCAGCAGTCAGGTCACTTCAGAGGTGACCCAGCCTGTTCCAAGAAGGATAGCACTGGACTGACCCGTATAGCCTTGGAAGAGGACTCCTCTGCTGAGGAGGCCCTCATAGCATTTTTCTGGGAGATAGGTCCAGATGGTACGCTGGTGATCCCTGAGGGTGGAAGTAGGCACTTCCACCCCATTCAGGTGAATGGGACCCCTACCACTGGCCTGAGAGACTCCTGGCCAGTCACACCATTGTGGGTCACAGGTTGGTGTCCCCAGATCAGTATGTGCCAGGAGAGACAAGAAGAGTAAGGATAGCCCCAGTTGAGGTCACAACCAAACCTGTAGCCACAGTGCCCCTGGAGAGGGAGGGTACCTTTAACTGGTGTAAGGTGGTAGTAAGTTCTGGCCTCCCCTTAGATTGTATCCTAGGCAATGACCTCCCAGAGGTTGGTCTGATCTCAGATGAGGTGGTCGTCCATGGCACCCCCCAACCCAAGGTTCCTGGGGAGCCAGTCCCTAAAGTTTGGAGACTAGAGTCCTTAAAGAAAGGGAAAAGGAAGAGGAAAGTGAAGCCACTCTCAAAGAGAGGTCCAGTGAGACAAGGGTCTTCTGTCCCAGTATAGGAGATACCCAAAGTTGGCGCTGGTTAGGCTTCACCTGACCACAAGGAAGTCCTGAGAAGTGAGGCAGCTGTCAAATAGCAGGGTGCTGCCCCTGCACTGACAGAAGGAAGAGTGGAAGAAGGGTGTACGCCACAGAATATGGTAGCCCCCACTCTAAACAGAAAGAGACGTTCCAGGAACCCATAGTTGCCCCTAAAGCAGCTCAGCCACCTGTCAGTGGAGAGCTGAGGGTGTGGTTCTGGAATCTCAAAGCTTTCAGTAGCCTCTGCTGGGTGCTGGCCTTCAAGTCAGCACTGTACTTGGCATGGGAGGCAGGCACATAGCCAAAAGTAAGTTAGGCCCCCTGACCCTGTTGGTCATGGTGGGGTTGCTCAAGTGTTGGGAAACCTATGTGGGTGAGCTAGGTGTTGTCCTGGGAAAGTTAGGAGTTGAGAAGGTGGGCACCTGACTACCTAAACTAAAAGGAGAGGAAGCTGTGATGAAGTTTCAGTTTAAAATGGGTCCTGTTACTATGGAGATGGGTCAACTTCCCAGAGGCAGTGACCTTAGCAGGAGGATGCAAGGCAGAGTAGGCCCTGCAATTGTACAGCCTGGTTTCTTTACTTTGTTTCTCACCTGACAGACCAGGGAAACTCTCCCAGGGTTTGGCTGAGTCTCCTAGGCTTGTGCCTGGGGGCGGGCGTTGTGTGAGTAACTGTTTTTTTTAAGTGTGCCCCCCACTTTTTGCCCCCATTTTGACTACTAGATACTTGTTTTCTGACTCTGATTGTGCCCTGGGCTCTGCTAACCAAGCCCAGGGCCAGTGCTCTGATTAAAAGGTATATGGTAATTAGGTGTAATTACAATTGGTACTGACACCTGTAAGTCCCTAGTATATGGTAGGGCATGTAGGTTTAGAGGCCCAGCAGATTTAATGCACTTAAGTGTGCACTGCCATGTTGCTTGCTGTCATTTTAAAAGTCAGCCCTGCTTTGCAGGCTGCTCTTAAATTAAAATAATATGCAAATTTGACTTTGGAATCAAAGGTATTTCCAAAGTCTTAAACTACCTTACTTTTACATATAAGTCACCTGAAGGTCTCCACTAGGTACCACAGGGGTAGGGCGCATTGTAGCTATAAACAGGCACATTACACAAGATGTTTTATATGCCCCGGCGAGGGAAAAACTGCCATTTTCGTTTTTCCCCATTGTAGGACATTAGTTCCATAGGCTAACATAGGAAGGCTTAATTTATCTTTAACAACGTCTAACTATTGACGGGAGTGAGCTAAAATTATACTTCAAAGCATGAAAATGATAGTTGCAATTAATCCAGCAACTTGCCAAGGTTAGACTTATTACTATTGCAGAAAATAAGTTATAAAACTTGCTTTTCTGATGTGTCTGAATTGAGCCCTGTAGTAGCCTCTTCTGATTGGCCAGCCTTTGACAGGCTGAGCCAAGTACTCTTGATTAGGTGTGAAGTGGCCTGGGCTGAGACAAAGGAGACATCTGGTGGAAGGAGATCTGCTGCTGCAGAGCAAAAGGCAGGAAGGGGCTGGGTAGCCAAACTGGTCTTCAAAGGGAGAATGACAGTGAGGACAGGAACCAGGCCCACCCAACTTCCTGCACCCCCAGCCAGAGGGGAGCCCTGTAATTGAATTAGTAGAGGGGCTGGAAGGAGAGTTTTTGGGAAGGTTAGCCACACCTGTAGGTCGGGTTGGCCAGGCCAGAAGCTTCAGGAAAGAGTTTCTCCATTTTGAGCTTTATAGAACAGTGCTTTTCTGGGAAAAGAATTTGCCACACTTCAGGGGTTGAGGTCATCTTTGAGTGTGGCACCCTGCACCCCATTGGTCAGGGGTACCCCCCTGCTTGCCTGCCCAGAATCCTGGCTAAATATGGGACAGCTGTCAAGCAACTTTGATCCTGGCCTGGAAATATCAAGAGAAGAAGGACTGCCCTGCTGAACCGCTGGTCTGCACCAAGAGAGGACTGCACTCTGAAAGACTGCACCTGCTGCACACTCTGGCCTTCACAAAAGAGGATTTTTCCTTGCTTGAAAGGATTATTGAGTGGACTCCCTGAAAGCAACATATACAAAAGAGCTTCAAGAAGTCACCTGCATCAACTCCGTCAAGAAGAGCCCAGCTGACCAGCGTCCGGTGGATGTTTAAGGATTTGATCTGCTGCATTGTGGGAACTGTAGTCCCAAACCTCCAAGAGGCAAATCAGAGCTTCCGGACCCTGGGTTGGTGTTGTGGACCTTCAAAGACACAAAAGAAACATCTAAAGAAGCAGGATTGCCATGCTGGACCCTTGAACTGAACAAGAGAGGACTGCACTCATGAGGACTGCACCTGCTGCACTCACAAAGCTTCACAACAGAAGGACTTTGCCTGTCTTATAGGATAAAGAGTTGACTCCCTGATCAGCAACAGGTAGCAAAGTGTTGGAAGGGCTACCTGCAACATCAACAAGCTGACAAGCTTCTCCTGGATTTTACTTGGATTGACCAGGTGCATTTTGGGAGTTGTAGTCCCAGACCCCAAGAGGTAAAGAAGAGCTTCTGAACCCTTGGCTGGTGCTGTGGACCACTTTTCTGCATCAAGAAACACTTCTGGAAGTAAGTGTGAAAGTGTTGCATTGCGGGTGGCCTGAACTCTTGACTTTGTTCCGGTCTAGCGCGACCTTTTCTAACCCCCCTTGAGCACTATTTGCTTCTAAGCGCTAGTTTACTTCTATTCTTTTAAAATCCATATCTCCTGTTCCCTACATTGGATTTTTGTCATTTTAAACATAAAAATATTTCCTATTTTTATAAATTGATGTTGGATTTTTATTTTGTGTTGTGCCTTACTTATTTAATGTGTTGGTGTTTTTAAATGCTTTACACACAAGGCTCCTCTCAGGTCACAGACAGCAGGTCCAGTTGTCTTCAGTTCTTCCACAGGTCCAGAAGTGATCTTGGGCTCATTTTACTCCTGGTGGGGAGCTCTAGTCACTGGAGCATTTTCAACAGGCTTCCTTACTTCAAAAAGGGCACACCTTAGAGGGAATTGGTTTCACTGGGTCGCTACACCAGTCTTCTCCTCTGCTTTGCCCACCCCAGACCCCATGGCCTCCTGGCCATCGTGCAGGAGCACCAGTGGGTGCAGTAGACTCTGAGTCACCCCACAACTGGTCCTCAACCGGTCCTCAGGGGGCATTAGGGACACTGGCTTCAGACAGAGTCCTTAGTCCATCAGGCGCATCAGGGGGCTTGTCCTTCCAGCTGTCCAGGATTCTGGTGCTGTCGCCATCAAAGTCCAGTGTCTTGCTCTCTGTTTCTCCTTGTGCATGGGGTTAATAAGTGTGGGTGGAAAGTTCTAGAAACCATGCACTCCTGGTCAATCTTAGGCTGCCACATCAACCCTCCACCCCTGCTCCACCCACCCTGCAAAGCATTCTGTGGCAATCAAATATGGCAGAATCCTTCTTCCCCAGGCCAGAGTTCTTGTGCCCTCCAGGCCAGAGCTCTTGTGCTTTTATAATGAACAGACCCTCCCTAGTGTTCACTCCAAACCAGTTCTGGGGCAGCCCCCATCCCTCCGCCCAAGTTAGGAGCCAGGTTTGCAAGAGGCACAATGGAAAATGGCAGTCCTGGTGTCAGTTTCATCTGCTTGTGATAGGGGTGGCTTCTTTGAAGTGTGCCTAGTCCTGTCAAGGAAAGGCCAGCACCTGCCCACACCCAAGCCCTTTGTCCTCTGTCTGGGAGAAATAGACATCTCACTGGAGGGGAGCAATCTAGCTGCCAAGTGACAGTTAAAGGCTTAAAAGCTTTAGGGACAAAACTGGTAACTTTTTCAAATGTGCCTTTTGCTCAATAGTGATACGAAAATTGATTTCAACATTAAATTGGATTTTAAATTAGGATTAAAATAAATCCTTGAACAATGGCAACAGAACCTATAGTACACTCCCTGGGGCAGATTTATATAGTCAGTTGGAACACCAGAGGCATGCTTGACAACATTAAATGCGGTGCGGTCCTTAGACAGGCTAAACACATCGGTGCCGATGTCCTTTTGCTGCAAGAGACCCATATGCTGGGCTCTAAAGCCCCATGCCTGGCCCGGTAAGGCTTCTTCCACACTTTTCATGCAGGGTTTGCCAGGGGTTCCAGAGGCGTTGCCATTCTATCCATCGAAGAGTACCCTTCACATTGATAAAGAAATAGTCTGATATACATGGTCGATATATCTTTGTACATGGGTTGGTGGCCGGGGAGGATGTAGTGTTTGGTAGTGTTTATGCCCCCCCCCTTGGTCAAAACTTTGTTGATTACCTAGTGGGGATTTGGGGTGACTTACCTGAAGTCTCTCGATAACTGGTGGAGATTGGAATGATGTCATGTCCCCAACCATAGATAGATGGCGGCAGGCGGGGGTGGCCACAGGGTCTCCCGATACTAAACTACAGACTCTGGTAAACATGCTGGGTTGGGTAGATACTTGGCGGGTTCATAACCCCACTGGGGCTAGCTATACCTACTTCTCCCATACCCATACCTCATATTCAAGACTAGATTATAAATGTATCCCAGGTATGTTTGTCCACAAGGCCCCTGCGGCAGCAATCCTACCCCGGGGATTGTCAGGCCATTCACCTGTCTCTATTCAGCTTTTAATAGGTCCAGATCGGCCTCCTTTCAGGTGGCGGCTCTCGACATTGAATTTATAGAACCCAGCATATCGCTCTCAACTCCACTGTTCACTTTCAGAATATTTCTCCCATAACGAAGGGAGGGTGACCTCGGTATGTACGCTCTGGGAGGCCATAAAGCCCACGCTGCACGGAGTTGATATCAGTTTTTGTTCGGCCGCATGTAAACTCCGCAGACAGTCACTAATTCAGTTAGAAGCACAAATTATGACAACAGAGCGGCAGACCCGGGGTGTGGACGGTGCTGTGGCGCACCGATGGCTGTGCCTATTTTAGCAACAATGTCATAGTATGTTGATGGACGAGGTGCGGGTGGAATGGCTTGCTACACAAAGTAGAATCTATCTCCTATATAAACTTAGTCAACAGGCACAAACGCATGCCCCGCTCCCAGGGATCCAGGACTCTGGTGGGGCAGTAGCGACAGACCCAAAGGCACTCACGGATAGCTTCGCGGACTACTACCAGTCCCTTAATACGGCACAGGAAACCCTTGATGTCTCTGTTATAGATCAGTTCTTCATAGATCTTCCTCCGAGGGCTCTCTCTGATGAGGCTCGAGACTCACTCGAAGCACTGGTAACTATTAGAGGAACTCACCACTGCTATAGCAGACTTACACTCCGGAAAAGCACCAGGACCAGACGGCTTTCCATGTGATTTTTATAAAGCCTACGCGACCTTACTAGGCCCGTGGGTGGCCACACAAACACATACGCATATGGCAGCACTGGGCAGATTATAGAGGAATTGTCATGACACCTCCATCACCGCCCGCATCCCCAGTGTTAGAGGTTCTGCCCCACAACTAAAACTGGTGTCTACACATTGCCATTATATGTCAGAAGTGACCAGACTAGTCAACTTGCTGTTTGAAACCTGGTCATGTAATAGAGATAATACTTCCATGCTCCGCAACGCAGCAGTTTTCTCGTTATGTTTAATTTTGTTTTGCTTTCTTTATTGTAGTTGGTGTTCTTTTTCACATAGATTGCATGATGTAGCTCATGATAGTCAATATTATTTCACATTATGTACATTTACATCATTGGAAGAGGTTATCATGTGGACAAAGAAAATATCAATAAAGTTTATTCTTTAAAAAAACTAAGGGGCATATTATCAAGAACGGCGTTAAAAATTATCGCCGGTTTAGCGGCAGAAAACTGCCGCTAAAGCGGCGATAATGGGCTTGATAATATGCCCTTGAGAATTCCAATAGAAGTCCATGTTCTGGTGTGAACATGGGCTTCTATTGGAATTCTCCAGGGCATATTATCAAGCCCATTATCGCCGCTTTAGCAGCAGTTTTCTGCCGCTAAACCGGCGATACTTTTAACGCCGTTCTTGATAATATGCCCCTTAGTCCTTGAAATATTTCTATAGCTGTTACCAATCTGACTTTAGCATTTAATAAATGTAACAATGCAGCCCAATGATTCCCTATGGAAGCAGCTAGCCTTGCTACAGTGAAAATCGTTTTTGGAGATATTTCACTTCAAGGATATGTTGAACATTAATTTTTAAATGTACTACCTATACATATCATGCACCCTGTCTTTATGGGCAATTACTCCTACTTAAATGTGACTTAGTAGTATTTCAAAGGGAGGTTTAGGCCTGTTAAAAGGGTTATTATGGCAAGTCGAATTTGCAGTTGAAAACGGCCACAGGCATGTTACTTGTGTTCAGCTACCAGGCTGTGCACCACTAAAATCTCTCATGTGCAGCTCCCATACTTGTGAACATATGTTCATGTGTAACCAGCTCAGTGCCCATTACCGTAGCTGCGTCACAGCAGCCTGATATTAAAAGGTAGACACTGCGCAGTCCAATTAAAATGCAATTTCTGTAATTGAGACTCAGGTAGTAAGTCTCTCCCACAGTAAAAGTCCAAAAACCGTACGAACAATAGCAAAAATCCTGGTGTACAAAAAGGGCAGAACCCCTTTGCAAGAATCATCTAACTTCACTGTTCATCAATGAGATCATAGATCAGGGTTCGCTTGACCAAAATGTTAGCTGGTTGTTGTAGTTATTGAGGTGGTTAACATCATCTGCGAGTTTTCTTCAAAGCAATATATTGGATCTCATTGGAGGAACTTAGCAGTATTGGTCTGTACGCAGGTAAATATTCACGGAGTAAAATTCAGTTGTCAGTTTTACCAAAAGTCCCAACTTGGTTATCCCCAAAAATATTTGTTTGTGATCTCTCCTCATTATTGGGACATTTTTCTAATGTTAATGTTTAAATAGCCTCCTCTTGTTCTACAACAGAATATAAATAATCTACTGAAATTCATTGATGCAGTAGACATTGTGCTTCTCAGAATTCCCCCATAACCAGTTACCACACGAGAGAATCTTCCAAGAATATAAGCTGAGTTTACATATTTGCAGTACATCTTGTTTAATCTCGCTCAGGACCAACTTCCAATCATAAAAAAATTCTAAAGGACCATTAACTGGCCACCGCACCAGCAAACGTGATACAAGGTCATTTGTCTTATGTTATATGTTGTCAATAGAGGGCTCCCTTCTCCATAATAGCAAATATGCTCCTCTGTAACATTACCTTAAAGGTCGAACATATAGCACTAATCGTCTATGTCCCTCCAAGTGTATGATTACCAAAACCTTAATCTGTTAAAGACTTTCAGTGATAAAGACCAATATTTAGCCACCATACACTTTAATATCGCCTTAAGAAACACTTTTTTTTATTTTTTAAATGAAACAGTAATCCTAATTTCCTATTAGACAGTTTTCCATATGTTATCCCAATTGGGCCATTAGTTATGCTTACAGTAATGCCCTTTTTCATATGCCCTCATTTACATCGTTCACAAATAAATTGGTGTAGAAATTCGACACCTGGAATTGTTGATACTGTGGAGAAAATCATCATGTTCTACACAAAATTACATATTAGATTTGATCCACACTGTACTGTGCTGAACAATATTCACATGTGTCTAAAACATGGATGCATGTGAAATGACAGGGTGTGAAAATACCACACACAGTGATCCTGCCTATGAGCAAAAACAAGGCAGTTGTGTTTTTGAGCATATGCATCATAAGAATTTAACCAAGGTGGAAAAGGCAAACTCAGCCTCGGTGAGATGATTACAACTCTGAAGAAAACCCCACAGCCTATTCCAGGGTGGTACTGTCTGAGACAACACAGCAGCGCCATTTTGTAGTTCTTGCAGTTCAGCCGTAGTAGCAGACATCTTCTGCTGAGATCCTACCCATGCAGCTGACAAGGATCCTGACTCTTGAGCCATGACATGATTGAAATCCGCTCCAAGGTGCGTGCCATCTTGTGGTAGCAAATCAATGACAAGGTGATTGCGTTGTCCTTGTACCCCTGTGAGGGTGGGGACTCCAAATAATTGTTTAATATCCTTAAGATGAGGGTAATGGATCTGATGCTGTGTGATCGGTGTTAGATCTTGGCCACTGGTGTCTCCTCACAGTGCTTCACCTTGCACGTTAGGAGGAGCCTGAACCATAATAGCAGCAGAAAACGGTCCGTTGTGGGATTGGGATCACCAAAGAGAAGGTGGGCTAGACATTCCCTATAACCTGACTGTATATTGTACCACATGATTTGGTGCTTAACGCAAGGGACATGACAAATACCTGATGTGTCAAAGAGTGTAAGACACATTTACCCATGTCCAACTCCTTCCTACATACACAGGTTCTTTTGTATCACCTGGCCAAATCGGAACATGGGGAAATGTTGTCATAGGAAAGATTAGCCAGTAACTTTAATGCAAAAAAATGTTTTCAAAACTGACTTTCCTTTCCTTTTCTCACAACATAGCCAACAATGTGGCTATATGTCAAACAGGTTGCATGATCCACACAGGCTAGACCACTTGCAAAAGGTTCACGTGGAGAGGATGTGGCTATATAATGGATTGCAAGGGGAGGGTGTACAGGAGAACAGTTATGACCAGATGGGACCTTGTGGAATGTTGTGGGCAAGATTCTAGAAGGACTATAATATAATGTGCAGAAATAGTGCACATGCATCTGGCAATACCATGAATGCAGAACCAGAGTCTGTGAAGTGAGGAGAGACCATGGAAGTCCCTTTACTAGCATTCTCACAACATGGAACCACATACCTATCTGAGTTCATGGACCATGCTCCACCAGCTACTGATACAATCACTCTAATACAGTAGAACAGGAAATACTTCATGGAACTGGGACTGTCTGCTGTCCCTCTTTTGCACATAACACAGGTCTGCAGGAGTGGACCTTGTACCATATTCAACCACCCCTGACCAGATCAACATTGCTTTAAACACCAATACAGTTAGGTCCTAGGGAATAGAACTGACTGTTTGACTGGCTCCTAGTCAGAAGTGCATAGCCCTGTCTGTCTGTTGGTGAAATTCTAACTTGTTGTTCCTACAAGTAGACGAGAAAAAAATGCCAAAGCTGGTCTGGTGGAGCAGAGAGCACATGAAAACCTTATCCAGGAAACCACCATTTAGATGTTTATGAACTTGACCCAGTAGATTGCACATGCATTACGTTACATGCCATGCTGTATTGCCAACCATCAAAGCACTAGGCATAATTCTCATGTCCCCTGAATAGAAGAGTCAATGATAGTGAATGGTGAAATGATCATTGCATAACACACACACCCCTCTTTCCCACACTGATATACATTCATGCTCTGCTTTACTCTTGTATATAATACAATAGGATGTATACACCTCCTAAAATTGTGCATCTACAGTAAAGCGAGTACAGCGAGGCAAGGAGTAGATTATGTGCACTCTTCGATCATGGGACTCTCCTAGTATGGGCCAGTTAGAGAATATTGGGGCAAACCTATTTGGGTGATCGTGTTGTTAAGCACTGTCAGCGAAGGCCACTCCCCAACTTGCTAGGTTGGCAATCCAGATGTCTTTACCTTTCTGTTGGGTCACTCAAGATTTTGCATGCCTTTCTGTGCACAATGCACCAGTCTACCGAAAACATATTTCACAGTAATTTATCCTCAATGGTGCCATGCCTCTGCTGTAATGTGACATTGGATGAGTATTTGTGGATTTGTGGTCTCTTACATTTTTGGAACATGCAGCTTCATGTTGAATTGTTCCTTATTTTATTTATTTATTTTTATTTATAAAGTTTTATATAGCGCGAACATGACCCACGAGGGTATCAGAGCGCTTTACAATATAACATAATTGAACATTAGATGGTTGAAGTGGTGTACATACATTCGGAGCTCGCCATAATACAAAGGAGGTAGGTAATAGTAAATAGATAGCTTAGGTGACTAGTAGTCAACAAAGAATGATCCACGAGGGAATCGGAGCAATTCACGTTACACAGTTTTTCAGCTTTAGGAGGTTGAGGTAGTAAAGGTACAATTGGTATTTGCAATTCAACACAAAAAGTAGATAATAATATATATGGATAGCATAGGTGCCTAGTAATCGGTGGTGAGTGATCCATGAGGGAATCGGAGCGCATCACATTACACAGATGCAACCTTAGCAGGATGAGGAAGTGTACATACATTTGGTATTCGCAGTTCAATATAAAAGAGGTAGATGGTAATAAATGGATAGCATGGTCACTAGAAGTCAGCATAAGGTGTGATGCCTTAGGATGTGAATTTGTTCATTAGGAGCATTCTCACTTCTTTTTTGAAGGAGGTAAAGGAAGAGATTCCACGTACAGCTGGAGGTAGGGATTCCAAATCTTCGGTGCGATCCCTGAGAAAGCTCTGCGCCCGGTACTCGTTTTATGGAAGGACTGTGGTTTCAGTAGTAGTGAGCTCGCACTTCGCAATTGTCTGCATCCTCCCGATCGTTCTAGCTTTAGTGCTAAGTAACTGGGGGTATTGCTGTGCAGAGCTTTATGGGTCATGCAAGCGATCTTTAGGTGTATTCTTGCCTCGTAGGGTAAAAGTAGGTAAAAGTGCAGGTTTCTTGTGCCAACTTGTGGTGCGAAGAGCCAGATGCAGTGTGTCTTCAGATGACTGCCCTTTACTGCAGTTAGGCGCTCTTTGTATAGCTATAATGAGTTTGTCCCCTAATCAGACATAGGTCTGAGGAGAAAACACATTATACAAAACAACAATCACATATTGCAAAATTATTTTAATAGAAAGAGTAGTGATTACTTCTAGCTATTTCCAAAATTCATTCCATGGATCCTATTTTATCTCTTCTTAAGATACAATTCAAAGTGCAGGCAGAACATATCCTATTTCTCTCATCTTCTATAATGGGTACCCACTAACTGCGCAAATAATTTCAGTCCAGTCTTCTTGTTCAATTTCAAAGCAATACTGCAATTTCAATACTCCAAAGGGCAAAGCGAAGGTGCTCATTGGCCTACATGGTAGGTTTATTGTTTTTCCAAACAGTCCTGTGGCAAGTTCAATTGATCCTCAGTGTAGTGTCCACTGCCCTGCTGGATTTATCTATCGCACCTGAATCTACTCAGTCCATCAACCCCAGCAGGCTGAATACTACTTTAGCCTCCACCCCAGACTCTGATGAGCTCCATCATGCTCCACTCCCCACTACAGATCCAACTGCCTCTGAAGTGATCCCTTTAATCGCCCGTCTACAACTCAAAATAAACACTATGCTGGAGGAAATCTCATCACTACGTAAGGATGCAAAGATTAGCTACATCCTGCCCCAACCTCACGCACCTATGACGAACACCGATCCTGTGACAAACATTCACTCTGACTACCCATCCCTCACCCGTAGGCAAACTATCCACTACATTCATGACCACCTCCAACCTAGATGCACCATGACTGGAATGTCGCAGTGAAAAGCCGAAATGCTGAACAACACTTGAGACAAGGCCCCTAGTCAACCCGGCCACCGCATGATCCCGGTCATCCTCGGCACGAATAGGACCCTGATCACCACTCGCCCCCCAGGCCACCTGCCCAACTAACTACCATCCAGCCCAGTCAGTCTGGCCTGAGATCATTACCTACGCTTTGCTGCATGCTACTAAACTGTCAGCAGTCAAGCATGCCACTGAAATAGCTGAAACTATCCTATGACACAATATTGACATCCGCTTTCTAACTGAAACCTGGCTGAACGGCCACTCATCCCCTTTCATCGATCTCCTCACCCCACCCCGCTTCTCAATTGTTCGTTGTGACCACAAGGATCCCAGGGGTAGTGGATTAGCCATCATACACAAAATCGATCTTTGCTTAACCACCTTCAGCACTACCAAATACCCTACCTTCGAATACTTAGGAGTTCAGCTCTCCTCTAAAGACCTAATATCGCAAACTCCCTAAAATACAGCACAGACATTATACTAGGAGACCTAAACCTGCACCTGAACAATGCAGATGAGCCAATAGTACAAGCCCAAGCCACCCTCTTGGAAGCAAATGATCTCACCCAACACTGCAACAAATAAACCCAGAATAAGGGCTCTACCCTTGACGCAATCATCTCCAAACAGAACACATTATCCCTCCACTCTATCCTTCCCTCCGACTGGACAGACCACCACCTACTCCTTTTCGATCTCAATACCTTCCAACCTAAGGCCACCCCCAAGCTATCCGTCCTAAGCACTGGGCGAGGAAGACACATCGGTCCCCCAGACAGAGTTAGAAGCATTAGTCAGTTTCCAAATTCTGCCTACACGTGACCTCACCTTTGCCGATGACCTCACCACCTACTACAACACAAAAATGGCTGAACTCCACGGCACAATCGATGCTATGAAACTCAAGGAATCAAGGAGTATCCCTTCCAGATCATGGTTTAATAAAGACCTGAACAAAGAGAGGCGACAACTGCAATCAGATGAAAAGAACTTGAGACAACAACCCTCGCTAACCCATCTCTTGATCGACCAAGCTGAACGCCTAAAATACAAAAAACACATCTTCAGAGAAAAATCCTCCTTCTTCCGAGCCCAACTCAACCAGTCTAGGAACAGACCTAAAGACTTTTTAAAATTCATCAAACAGCAAACCTCCTCGTTCCCTCAACACTCAATTAATGACTCTACTAAATGCTGGGAAGAGTTCGCAGCATTCTTCCCGGAAAAAATATCCAACATCGAACTCTCTCTTGTCCCACCCACCTCCCCACCCAACACCAAGGCTGTCCCCCCTGGCAAGGCCTTACCTCCAACTAATGGCTGTCTCCCCAAACTCCCCCTCTCAGTAATCCAGAATGCCAACCTCAACCCCTTGCAATTGAACAACGATGCAACTTGGACTGAATTTAACTATATCCCTGAAGAAGTCCTCAAATTACTCGCTAGCATGAAGCGGCATCACATATCTCCAACCCCCTCCCTGCTGTGCTTGTCAAAAATGTCAGTCACATCATCTCTCCTACATGGACCAAAATCATTAACTCCTCCTTATCGAGGGGCTCCATGCGGGATTTCCTCAAACTCGACCAAGTCATCCTTCTCATCAAAAAAACAGATGCCGACCAAAATGACCTTTACAACTACAGACCTATAATTAACCTCCCTCTCCTTGCCAAAACCCTCTAAAAATGTGTGCTTGCACAACTCAACAACCACATTGAAAAATAAAACCTGCATGCCACCTTCCAATCTGGGCTCAGGAAAGGCTGCAGGACAGAGACTGCAATACTGAACATCACAGACGACCTACACAGATCGCTGGATGAAGGCCAACCCTGCATCCTAGTACTCCTGGACCCCTCGGCTGCCTTTAATACTGTCAACAATGACATCCTCCTAAACACCCTCTCACAAAGTGCAGGCATCAATGGAAGTGTCCTTCAGTGGTTTGCTTCTTTCCTGAACCAACGCTCACAGCTAATCAAACTTAACAACTTCTCCTCAAAAGCAACCCAAGTCTCACAAGGAGTGCCTCAAGGGTCAATCCTGTCCCCCGCCCTATTTAACCTCTATATGGAATCCCTTGCAATGATCCTGAAACAAGCCAGAAGTGCCTATCATCTCTATGCCGATAAAAAACAACTCTACATTAAAATATCATCAGTTAAAGACATCCAGCACATACACAGTACTCTCTCCACGTTCAGTCCTGGCTGACTAACAGCCATCTTAAGCTCAACTCCAGCAAAGCCAAACTCCTGTTCATCCAACTGAAAGAAAAGTCCTTTTCAGCAGATATTTGGCTCAAAAACCTCACTGCATTAAACTGCAAACTATCCATCTCCAACTCTGTCAAATCCCTGGGAATTACACTTGACAAAAGCCTGAACATGAAAGTGCATAAAATATTCGAGTACTATTGTAAAAAGAACTGAGGTAGATCTACAGGTTATCCACCAACACAAGGTGCTTGAATGATGACATCCTTTGGCTGAGCATCTATTGAGCCTGTGGTCAAATTGCGCTCGCACATTTTTGCATTGAAACAAATCAGTATAACATAAAGAAAATCCCTGTGTCCAAAGTTTAACTCATGGTTGTATGATGCAACCATGAATTCCCCAACCCTGCATGCCTAAACAACGCAGTCTGAATAACAACTGTGTCTTAACCACGCATTCCTTTACCACAAATTTTTGTGGTAAAGGCATGTATGGTGAAGGGGCGTGAGTGGCTAAGGCCGCCACCCCCTCCCCACCGCCCTAAGGTACAAACTCCCACCCTGCCCCTCCTCCCGCCCTGTGGTGCAAATACCCCTATCCCCTCCCAACCCCCACGCTGTGCCCTCCCCCTGCCCTGATGCCTAAAACCCTGTCCCTTAACCTTGTCCCTTAACCTGACCCTGCCCAGCCCTAACCCTGCCCTAAAAACTGCCCACCCTCCCCTATGCCCTAAAAACAACCCTGACTACCCATTCCCCTCCCCGGCCCTGAGGCCTAATACCCGAACCCCTAATTAAAAACACGACCCTAACACTCTCCAGCCCTAAAAACTACTCCGACCCCCCAACCCTGAAAGCTTGCCCCACCCCCCCTGCCCTGAAAACTAGACCCACCCACACAGCCCTGAAAACTAGCCCCAAACCCCCAGCCCTGAAAACTACCTCCAACCCCCCGGGCCTGAAGACTAGCCCCGAACCCCCATCCCAGAAAATTACCCCTGACCCACCCGCAGCCCAGAAAACTACCCCCGACCCAACCCCAGACTACAAAACTACCCCCGACCCACCCCCAGCCCAGAAAACTACCCTGACCCCAGCCTACAAAACTACCCCGACATACCGCAACCCACAAAACTACCCCGACCACCCCCAGCTCACAACTACCCCAACCCACAAAACAATCCCAACCCACCCCCAGCCCACAAAACAATCCCAATCCACCCCAGCCCACAAAACTATCCCCGAGCCCACAAAACTACCCCGACCCACCCCCCCCTGTCCCACTAACCTCACCACGGATCTTTCCCTGCTTCCATCCATTGCAACCCGCAACCCACAAAAG
Organism: Calotriton arnoldi; assembly: GCA_963921515.1. NCBI lineage: Eukaryota > Metazoa > Chordata > Amphibia > Caudata > Salamandridae > Calotriton > Calotriton arnoldi. The sequence continues at coordinate 2,572,024 of CAWUFW010001021.1, read as the reverse complement.
ATTCCCGACCCACTCCCCAGCCCACAAAACATCCCTGACCCATCCCCAGCCCACATAAGTACCCCGACCTACCCCCCAGCCCCACTTACCTCACCTCTTCCTGATTCTGCCCCTCTGTTCCGCAGCTAGACCGCGCATATGCCTTAACCACACACATGCGTGGTTAAGGCTTATGCGTGGTTAAGGCATGCGTGGTAGGGCATGCGGAGTCAGAACACTCGTGGTTTAGACCATGGAGTTCCAACTGTTTCCCTTAATTCATTGATTTGTAGCGCATATACGGCCTGATTCAAAAAAGTAAACTTAAACTTTTGTGTACGTTTACGATTCTTTGCTATTCACAAAGGTATTTTACGAGTAGTATCTTTACGACTGCGTATTGTCTGCACTTAAAAGGATAGAACAGGCCTATCTTTTTTTAAATTGCATTTTAATCTAGGCATTTTTAAACTTTTTTCCAGTCTTGTTGTCTAAAACCTGGAGGATACAAAACAAAGTCCTCCCCCACAAGATGGGTTGAGTTCACGTGATACCGCAAAATCGTTTTGGGTGAGTACTCGATGATGAAGCATGCCACATAGAAATATGTGGGTGAGGGTTCGCTAAAAACACAGGAGCTCTGTCCTCTGTGTAGCAAGGATTAAATAGCTAAGGTTACCTCCTTGTGTTTTTTTTATGCTAGTAAGTAAGGGACTGAGGTAACTTTTCCCTTGTCCCTATTTACCTTTAGTGGTGTGGATATTGATCAGTTTGCAGCTGTGGGAACTATTTTGATAGCACCTTTCTCCATATAGCCTTTTGAGTAAGGACTTGATCTTTAGGAACAAGCAAAATTTGCATTGTTCTATATATTCATCACCACAGTGCAGGAACACACCATCCCCACTAAACATTTCTTCCCAACACAAAGTATGGCAGAAAATCTAGACCTCACTTTCTCTTTCAAATATTTTAGATCTAATGCAGCACAGAGACCTGTTCATCAACAATGATACCAGAATATTTCTGAAAAATGCTTCATTTTGGAAAGAATGGCCCATGATAACATGACGATGCACACACGAATGGTTAGGTCTTGTTATAAAAACTGCTAAAAGCCTGTCTGAAGCCACATTGATACAAGTGTCCAAAAGTAACCTAAAAACTACAGTAATAGCTACCCTATTTAAGAAAAAGCTTGAAGAATTTAACAAAGATCTGGGTAAATATAAGGAGTTTGACAGAATCCAAGATTCAAAAATTACAAAAGGATGTTAAAAAAATGTTCTTATGAAAAAGTATGTCCTTACTCTGTCCCAGACTACAGCAGAACAAATACAAATACCCCACGAAGTATGGACGACAATTCCTCAACAGGTAGTTGGTCATCTGACGCAGAGGGGTTGAGCAGCAGTGAGGACCAAAGAAAGGAACAAGTCACGCAGAACTAGAAATATATGTAGGAGCAACACCTACACCCAATTTCCTCCAACACATCATGAACCCCCCGGGCCCCAATTTCCGCCAACCCCATTCATGGGATGGCTCAATCCTTGCTTACCTTACTTTAACCAGCTCTATTATATGCCCCCAAACAGATTTCCTTTTTAGGAATTGGGCAAGAGGAAAAAGGAAACCAGAACAAAAAATCTACTGGGAAGACCAATTAGCACAAATGAGCAAAAGACTATGTCCCTTTCTATCTCGGCGTGGATGGCACTGTGCTAATCCTATGCTTAAAGACTTTACATTTGAGGTGAGCAGATCTAAAGTGTCGCTGGTGTTGAGAGTGCTCTAAATAGGAGCTGCTTTCCACCTAAACTTGAGAACTACCCAGAGTTCTCTGCTTCTTTTTTTGCATAATTTATTCGTCACTCTATGCCTGAAAGGGTATTCTTTTGACTTATACTGGGTGCTCCCTTGTGTCTGGACAAAGCTATACCTCTCTGAAGAGCTCTAATTAGAGCGAAACGCTGTGTCAGGGGTTGCTTTTACTCATTTCAGGTTGGTTTGGATGGTATTTAACCAATTCAAAGCTGTAATATTGTGCCTAGAGTGGTAAATGGCTTTTGTCATTTTACAGCTCGGCATGAACAGTACTCCTATGCTTAAAGACTTTGTCCCTTTCTATCTCGGCGTGGATGGCACTGTGCTAATCCTATGCTTAAAGACTTTGATAGAAAAGCAGACATTTGAGGTGAGCAGATCTAGAGTGTTGCTGGTGTTGAGAGTGCTCTATACAGGAGCTGCTTTCCACCTAAACTTGAGAACTACCCAGAGTTCTCTGCTTTTTTTTTGCATATATATATTGTGATATCTCTTAGTTTTATTCTCTATGGTTATTGTTCTTACTATCCACTGTTCTTGTATGCTCCAGATACATCATTGATTAGAATGGTTATATGTCATAGAGTTGTTGCTAAGTGAATGCTGAGATGTGAAGTCAGTTGGTGCTGCCTGCTCAGCTGGTGGATGGGATCTTTTGATGTGAATAAACTTCAACTGCAACTTCCAGAAGTTTGCTGTCTTTTATCCTGAATGCTACATTGGCGTAGTCGGCAGCTTCAGAGAATCCCAACACAAGGAAAGAAAGCTTTCTCTCCCAAATGCAAATTCACTGGTAAAGGTGAGAGATCTTTCATTGACTTTTGAACGTTCATTGAGTCATAGACTTTTTCAAGACTCCCTACTGGGCATTCCCATAGAGGAAAGTAATCTTTAAGTCAAGAACGGAATTTCTAACAGGCACGCATACTTTGGCAAGCGGGATTTTCAATACTGGGACTCTGCACTCTAATTCCTTTCAAATTTAAACTTGGATTGGGAGCCTCGCCACATATACCCTCTGAAATTGATTTAATTGAGTGGGAAAAATATCGATGTGGGCTCATCCTTATGTTTTTATTAAGGTGTTTATATTCTACGTGTGCTGACCCAACTGCTGAAATTCGTAACTACCAAACTGCCTTTCTGGTAACCAACGCGAGTTAAAGTTTGAATGAAAACATTCCTGGCATGTTTGTCTTACCTTACACGAGGATCGAATTTTCTGCTCTTTGCTGCCAAGTTCTACCATCTAACCTGTGTTCGGAGTGTTCCGCTCTAATGCGCGGTCTCTGACGCACCCCGTCATCTGTTACGCGCCATCACGCAACGTCTAGATACATAGCGGCCATCTTTGCGGCTCTTGTTGTTGCTTAGCAACCAACATTTCTTTGTTTGCATATGCGAATTGCTTATCTTTTCGGCGATTCGCACGCTATTCAGCTGCACATTATTCAATCAGAGCACTATACGATTACCTTGTGCCACGAACACTCATCTTGTTTGCCTATGCGGATTGCCTATCTCCTCTGCGATTCGCACGCTATTCAGCAACACATTATTTAATTGGAGCCCCACATCCATCTTCGTTGTTCATTCAAGGTATTGCCTGATGCTTCATTACTGGTTGGTATTCTGACAATCATTTTCGGCAATTTATCAGCGTGTCATTCCGGTGACACGCAAAACACACAAGATGATGGACGGAATGCTGCACATTGGCAAACATTCACCCCCAGTCACAGATCTGGGTTTAATCCATCGTTATTTTGCTTCACCACGCCACCCCAGTTCAGACATAGCCATATGCAAATCAGTCTTGACCCTGTGCCTCATGGGAACAGTCCAGACCGAACTGCCAAGCCATGTCTTCCCTGGACCGGAATCAAGCATCCTAGGACCGGTTTCAGGCTATCAGCCTTCATCAGCCAGGATAGCTTGACTCCAGTGGCGTAGTGAGCACCACATCCATCTTCGTTGTTCATTCAAGGTATTGCCTGATGCTTCATTACTGGTTGGTATTCTGACAATCATTTTCGGCAATTTATCAGCGTGTCATTCCGGTGACACGCACACCTATTTTTATTTTTACTGTGATATTATCATTATTTGTCAAAAATGTTTCAGAAATAGTATGTTAACATACTTTAACTTAATTTCTTTGTTATATTGCATCTCATAAGTAATATTCATCACATGTTTGGCGCTATGCAAAATGTAACTGCAGCTCCTTTGTTTCTTGCTTCTTCTGGTGATCCTCCCATTAGGTGGAAAAAATGGAAGAAAGTTTTTGAGAGATATGCCAGAGTTTGTGGGGCTTCTTTAAGTGCAGAAAGAAAAACATCCCTTCTCCTTCATTGCCTTGGCTCTGAAGGACAAGATGTTTACGATCACCTACCAGAATTATCTGCTTCGGAAGCTGATGGATTGAATGAGTATGAGATATCTATTTACAAATTGGACAAGCATTATCTTCCTAAGATAAGCACAATATTAGAACGATATCATTTTGCCAATGGTCACAAAGGGATGGTGAAACTGTAGAAAGTTATGTGACTGACCTGAGAAAGCTTGCTTCGTCATGCAAGTTTGAAAACCTAGCTGATGAACACATTCGAGATCAATTTATGTTAGGCTGCAACATGGATAAGGTGAGGGAGGAATTATGGATGCGTGATGAACCTACTCTTGAGGAGGTTCTCAATGTTGCTAAAAGGATTGAACATTCTTTAAAGTGTGTGGCTGTTATCAAAAAAGAGGAAGTAAAGGATGATAAAGTTCAATCGGTCAAGGACAAAGGTTTTAAATCTCAAGTAAAAGAAAAGGGAAAATATAATATAGAGAGCGGTAGAAGTAATGATAATATGGTGCTTTTGAAATGTTATAGGTGTGATAGACCTGGTCATTTAGCCAATGATAGGAAATGTCCTGCATTGAATCATATATGTTCTAAATGTAAAAAGAAAGGGCATTTTTCATCTGTATGTAGAACTGAGCCTGCACTCAGAGTGAAAAAAGTCGAGGTTTATGAAGAGAATAATTCTGATTCTAGTCCTGACGATTTTGAATGTGGACAAATTGTTGTCCAAATTCAAAGTTCAACAAATAAAAAAAACTGTCCCTTTGATGAAATTCTTGTTGAAGGTGAACCTACGAGAGTCCTGTTTGATTTGAGTGCAAAAATAACTATTATTTCGAATGCATTTTATAATTCTAAACTTAAAAACAAAATCAATCTTCTCAAACCTGACATCATTCCCTTGGCTTATGGTGGTGAACCAATTAAGTTACATGGATACTTCTTGGGGACGATTGAGTACAAAAACAGGTTGGTTGCGGGAAAGATTTATGTGTCTAAAAAGGGAGACAGTATTATCAGTTGGTTGCATCAAGGTGATTTGGGAGTATATCTTGATCCCAATTCAGATTCTCCTATTCTTATTAGGGATAACTTGTCTGTTGTCCAGAAGTCTGGAAATGATGAATTTGTTCAGGCTCTCACTAAAGAATTTCCTGAAGTGTTTAAACAAGGCTTGGGATGTCTAAAAGGTTACCAACATAAGATTAAGTTGAAAGACAATTCAATTCCTGTTTGCTGTAAGGTCAGAAGTGTTCCATTATCTGTTAGGGATGATATGGAGAAGGAGATTGATAAACTTAAAAAGAATGGTATAATAGAAGAAGTAGAACGCACGAATGGTTAGCTCCGGTGGTCGCCGCGCGCAAACCCAACGGAGATTTACGTTTATGCATAGACTTGCGCCAACTGAACAAGAATGTCATAGTGGATAGATACCCCCTTCCAAACATAAATGAACTACTTGTTTTGTTGGGAGGAGCAAAAGTGTTTAGTACAATTGACTTAACATCAGCCTATCATCAGATAGAACTGGAACAATCATGCAGAGACTTAACAGCATTTATCACGCCTTTTGGTACCTTTAGGTTCATAAGGATGCCTTTTGGTCTTGTGTCAGCCTCTTCAGTGTTCCAGCGTGTCATGGAAGGTGTTTTAAAAGATTTGCCTGGGGTCTGCATCTATCAAGATGATATACTTATATTTGCTAATGATTTGTGTGAAGATGATACTCGATTGAAATCTGTTCTCTGTCGCTTATGTGAGTGTAACCTTACCATAAAAATGGAAAAATGTAAATTTCTATCAGATTCTATAAATTACTTAGGTCACAACATAACTGGGAGTGGAGTTAAACCGAAAGAAGAACTGGTGGATACAATTCAAAATATGAGGTCCCCATCCAACAAAGAAGAATTGATGAATTTCTAGGCATGGTTGAATACTATGCGAAATTTGGAAGAAATCTTGCTGAGGTGACAACAAATATGAGATCTTTATTGCGAAAAGGTGTGTGTTATAATTGGTCAACTGAATGTGAAAAAGAGTTTTCATGTATCAAAGTAAGTTTAAAGAATGCTCCTTCTCTGCAGAGTTTCGACACGAGGCTCAAGCCAATACTTACCACGGATGCTAGTGAGAAGGGCTTGGGTGCAGTACTGCAACAGTAGAGTTCATCGGGTATGAAGACCATCATGTTCTTGTCTCGAGGTTTAAGAGACCCGGAGACACGTTATTCTGTGGTGGAAAGAGAATCCCTTGCTGTTTTCTGGGCGATAAAAAATTAAAGAAATTTTTGTGGGGTGTAGACTTTGAAGTTAGAACAGACCACAAACCTCTAGTTGAGATTTTTGATAAAAAGGGTCTGGACTTGATTTCGGGTCGCATTACTAAGTGGATCATGGGATTACAAGAGTATTCATTTTCTCTTAAATACATCCCAGGTGTAGAGAACAAGATTGCAGATGTTCTTTCACGCCTTGTCTCCTTCTTTTTTTGCATATAGATATATATATACAGAGAGAGAGAGAGTGAAGCTTTTTGTCAATAGATGAAGTTACCTCCTTGTGGTTTTTATTCTTGTAAGTAAGGGACTGAGGTAACTCTCTCCTTGTCCCTGTATCCCTTTAGTGGTATGTTGCAACTATTTTAGAGCTAAATCTGGGATCCCTGCATACAAACGATTACAAGAAACAATTTTTGAATTAATACATGAAGTAATAACCTGTTTATGTCGATTTTTTGGGAAGAAACACTATGCCTTTTTCTAAATCCTTAATTGGTCAAAACAGGAGGAAGTGCCTGGATAATTGAGAGTCCAGTTTGTTCAGGAGAGGGTCCTGGAAAGTTCCACTAGCTGTAGATCTCTTTCGCTTCTTTCTGGACATGAACTCACTAATAGAAGCTTGGTCTTAGTATTCAATTTCAGGACATTTTGAGATATCCATTTCTGTATAGCTAGCAGGTGTATAGGTAGAAGCGTTGCCAGGTCTGTAGTGCCTTGCTCAAACTGGATTATTACTTGTGTATTGTTTGCATAGGAAAGCATGATACAGCTGTATGCCCTAAGCAGGTCTGATAGGGGTTAAATGAAAACATTAAAAAGGATAGGTAGCATGGTCAAGCCCTGTGGCACCCCATATGCAATGATTTCTTCCTGTAAACCATGGGTGTGGTTGGTAGGGTCAGGGCAACTACCTGAGTTCGGACTTTCAAAATGAACTCAAACTATGATAACACCTCCCTGTGATCCTGCAGTCTTCAATGATGGCCAAACAAGCTTTATGGTCCACTGTGTTAAAGGCTGCAGAGCGATCTGAAAACAGTACTGCTGCTGGGTCTCACTTATCAGTGATTGTACATATTTCCTCCATGGCAAGAGCAAGGGCAGACTCTGTGCCTCAGCCTGTTCTGAATCCAAATTACCCTGGTTTAAAAGATTGCTAAGATCCAGATAAGGATTCTCAGCTAATTTGCTGAGATATGGCAACAAAATATGCCAATAGTTGACACCATCACTGCTAGCCAGATTGGGCTTTTTAAGCAGTGATTTTACGATTCCCTTTTTGCATTGATCTGTGAACAAACCTGTTTCCAGAGGCACCATAGTTCTATATCTATATTTATTTGTTAAGACTGAATGGCAGGTATGAATTAAACTGCGAGGACACAGATCCACTTGGGAGCCTGATTTAGGTTTCAATAGCACGGCCTTTACTTCAGAGAGTTCTGAGATGGCAAACAAGAACCACTGTGCAGAAGTAATGAACTCATTTAAATAAGGTTTAGGTTCCTTGAGTTCTAGAACAGTGGCCCTATGGCTTTCATGAATATTCTGAATGTTAGAAACAAAGTATTTCGCTATCTCCTCACTAAATTCAGGACCAGCGTGACTTAGAGGGGATAAGCAATAGACAACGGAAGAGAACTAAAGAAACCTTTGGATGGTTTTGATGGGGCTTCAATAATTGCAGTGATATAGTATTATTTTGCTAAAGAGATTTGTTGTTTATAGATTTTCACTTGGTTTTGTATGATTTAAGATCACTTTGTACATTGAAGGCCCTCTATTTATGTTCAAATCGGTGGACTAGTAGCTGTTGCTTTTGCAGAGCTTCAGTATAACATGCATTCGGTGATTTAGTCTTGCCTATTTGTACGTGATTAGGTAGCAGAAACTGATCAATGGTAGTAAGAGTGCCTCATTAACTGTAGAACATTTATTGAAACCATTCAGTACTAGAATTAGCTCTAATCTAATGGAATAATTGATAGCACATTGGAGATTTTCCTTCAAAGGCTAGACATTTTTATAGTTTTACAACCTGAACATTCTTGGGGTTGTTTTGGAAAACTTTAAATCTAATCAAATTGTGATCAAATAAGGGTAATCTTCGTATTTTAGTTATTTAGATAGGCAATGTATCAGTCCAAATATGCTCTAAAACATGTTTAGTGGACTAATGCATAATGAGAAAGTAAGACATATACATATAGCACTTAAAATTGGAGCTTTAGTTGCCGATATTTGTAATCACAAAGATATCCCCCCTTACAATTGGTATTTTTGTAGTGGAATGTAAATACCTTTGCAAGACTATACACTGCTTTGCGTCACTTTACATGACTGTGCCTTGGAGCAAACCTGTAGTAAATGTTCCTGATGATTCTGTTGAGCATGCTTGGTTGTTAAATGAGACAAGCATTTGCAATGCAATCGGTCTCGCCTTTGGGACCTTATATGTATTGAGCATGCTTGGCTGTTCAATGAGAAAAAGAAGCTATTTGGCATGAGGTTCGACTGCCCCACTCACTTTGCCAGGCGAGGGCCTAAAAGGTGGGGGCTCAGGGCAATTGTCCACTTTGCCCATGCCTTAAAACGCCCCTTTCCTGCCCGTATTCCCTTTTGGCCTGGGTTCCTATGAGGATACAATGTATATTTCGCGTCCTGATGGCAGGTGACAGGGTGGTCATCAGTCAGTGGTCAGCAGAGGTCAGCAGGGAAAGTTATCAGAATCCAGCCAATTGCTTCCACTAAAATATATCTTTTGAACTTACTGGCATCGGGACCTTTGACTGTGTGCTGTATACTTCAGCAACATTATTCAGATTTACCGTTAACATAGTAGAGGACAGTGCTCCACTATTTGTGCCTTATGCTGGGTGTGGTTGTCGAACTCTCATCGTTCTCTTTTTATTTCTAAATCCCAGTGCTTGCTTCAAATAGTAAGGTGCGCAGTATGTTCATTGTGGCAGCATTTTTCTTGTGTGCATATGCATTTTTGAAAATTTTCCACGGTTACACGAATTTGTGTTCAGAGCGGATGTTGTCAGGATGCAAGATGGCTACATTTGATAAAATGTGTACAATATATGTAAAAATGTGTTTTCGAAGCTGCCTTTAAACTTGGCTCATGTTCTTGTACAAATATTTCACAAAAGAAGAAGTTTCGAAGATACATATTGAATTTAAAGGCAGTGCTACATAGGCTGATAATATCCATTCAATTTTTTTTTTTCGTATATGAAATATAATGTTTCTATCTCTGAAGGCTGGATGCCAAGCATTTCAAATAATCCCCGTCTCCTGACCCAGCAGCTCTCTAACCTGCTGATAAAACTGTAGACACAGGTATTTAATTGGTGGCTGATTAAAATAGATGAGAATGCAGAACTGAGTAAATTGATTATGTTGGAACTAATATCTGACTAAGACAAGAATTAGCCATGTACAAATATATCAGAGGATTTCAAGGGCAAAGTAATCAAGTGAGTACTGTAGGGGAAACGAGAAAGAGCATGGCAGCAAGAGGCAGACATTTTGATCTATTATTGCAGTATTGTCTGGAGATGTGTTTTCCGTGCAGATGCAAGAGGAAAAAACTCCCAATCACCAGTCTGTCAAATGTTCAAATTCTTGTGCAGTGGTATGTGAAAAGTGAACTTTATATCATTTTTAACTTCTGTGTGTCTAAAAACGGCTCAGATGCGTTGCAAACTAATTACCACGTGTACAGTAGACTTGCTTAGAAGGGCACAGAATAAAAATAACTTTGGCATTATCTGGCAGTGGGAGGTCACATCTGCGCAGACGTAAATTCTCTATAATGCCTGCTGAGCCTCCTAATACTGTAGTGACAGACTACTAATTTTAGGTGATGGTATTATTAATCTAACCTATTCAATACATGAAATATAGTGAATGAAAAAACATTTCTGCATTTTTACAGGTTACAAAATGGAGATGGTAAAATTAGAAAGTGATGATATAAAAAAGATTAATAACAAGCATAACAGGTCTGTGAAGAAGTGTGCAAAGAGGTGGTGTGCTGATTAGACATTACTGTAAAGTTACTGTTTGGCAGAGTCTTATTAAAAGGACACAAGAACCCTAACCAACTGTCAGGAATGGGGTTATTCATTTGGGAAGGGATGACCCCACTGACTCAATAAACCCATTTTGGCTAGTTCAAAATACAGTCCTGAGACAATCTCTTCTCAACTACTGCTAGCTATAGCACAAGTAGCAGGCAATCCCCAGAGAACAGTGTTACATTCAAGCAGTATCAACAATTTCAAAGTAAGGAACACAACATAATAAAATTCCCAAATTTAGAAAAATGGAGAAACGTTTAATGAATAAAATGACACCAAAATCATTAAAATAGGTTACGGACATTGTAAATGTGATTTTTTTTAAAACATTTGAAAGCAAAACGTGCCTGAAAATAGTAAACCACCATTTACAAACAGAATTTCATGATGGACCAGGACCTAGGTGCAATTTCAGGCTGACCACAGAGGAGTGGAGGTCGGATAAACCAGCAGGTCGCTGGGTCAAAAATTGTATCTTCAGACTTAGGGCATGATTCAAAGTTTGGCAGGTAGAGTGCAGTCCATCAGGGAGGCAAAGGAGATTACCTCAGCCACCCTGATGGACTACTGCCTGTCAAATTTAGAGATGACCATCGACCCAGTGGTCATCTCTGTACATTAAAGGGAACCACGGTTGTAGCCCTTAAGTTCTTACAGCCCTTCCACAAACGGTTAACTTTTTTTATTTTCAGAAGCAAACTCCGACAGCAGGAGTTTTGTTTTTGAAAAACAGAAAACTAATGACTCCCATAGCCTGGAAGTTTTATATCTTTTTTCCTATCCCTTACTGCCAGATTTTTCATGGCTGTGATGACAGGAAAAAAAAGACATTACACCATCCACCTAAATAGAGCGGACTATGTAATGCCCTTCCTCAAGAGCCCCTACTCCGTTGGGCTGTCAGATGAAATATTCCTTCGATGGAGCCAACGGGGGAGGGGGTTCCATCAATAAAATACTTAAGGTCTGCCCATCTCTAAATGTTGGGGGTCTTGGAAGGCAGGGTACAGCATTGCATTTGTGGTGGAGTCTGGCAGGCTCCTAGAAATGAATAGGTGAACATTTCCTTGGCATTACCAATCGAAAGAGGTGTTGCTATTGCTGCAATTTGTTCTGCCAACTGTCAGTTAACACTAATTTGATTTTCATGGGCACTGAGGCAGGCTATCATCTACTGAGCCACAGTCATTGACTCTACCCACCTAATATGTGTATTCCAGCCCTGGAGGTGTGATGAGAGGCACAACTGGTTTTGAACCAGTTCCAGCTCAGGCAACCTAAAGTACATTTTTACAATGTTTATTTTCCACTCAAGTTATCAAAAATCAAATTTTGCCATTAAATTTGATTTTAAAAATTAAGTAGGAAAGAACTTTTAGCATTTTTCTAGCATTTCCTCAACCGGTGACAAAATATAAAGATTTTAATACCATCTAGGCATCATCCTGAAAAAACAAAGCAAGGCCCACACAGTGAAATAGCTTTTGGGTTTATGTCACTGTGAGAGCACACTAACCCCAATATGAAGTTTACCCTAAATATTTATATATAGTGTATGCCTTGTCCTGTTGGTTAACACAGCACACTGCCACAGTGACTTATGAATAAATAGAAATATGTTCTTCCTACATGGAAAAGGCATTTTTAAGGCCATTTCGAACTGCAGTACATTGGAACTCCAGCCCAGACTGAGCATAGTGATTTTCCTGGCAGGCATAATTGTGTTCTACATGTGGGTGGTGTAAATACACACTGCATTCCACATATGACATTTAACTTCCACACCATAGGTGCATTTTCCTCACCATCTACAATGGTCTTACAAGGCAGTTAAATAGATTAATTGGGTGAAATTAATTTGAAAACTACCATTTTAGGGCCACAGCACATGCATTGCAACACTTATTAGCAGTTTCACAGGTTACAGAGAACTAATACTAACAAAAATAGGATACTGAAAAAGCTGAACAATCTGGGACGAGCATGCAGAAAGGCAAATTTCTACAACACAAACACAAGGAGATGATGGATGGAGCATTGAAACTTTGCAGACACTCACCCCCAGTCACTATTAAATCTGGGTTAAACCCATCATCGTTCTTTAACTCACTTTGCCACCCCAGTTCAGACCCATCCATATGCAAATCAGTCTTGACCCTGTTCCTCATGGGAACAGTCCAGCCGTAACTCCCAAGAAAGGTCTGCCCTGGAATGAAAACAAGCATCCTGGGACCGGTTTCAGTGTAACACCCCTCATAATCCAAGCTAGCTTGAATCCAGTGGCAAATTGAGCAAGGGACCCACGTCTGGGCATACCCTGCCAACTTAGGGCGAACAAAGCAAACACAAGGAGATGGACGGAACGCTGAAGCTTTTCAGACACTCACCCCCAGTCACTATTAGATGTGGGTTAAATCCATCATTGTTCGTTAACTTACTTGTCCACACCAGTTCGGACCCAGCCATATGCAAATCAGTCTTGATACTGTTCCACATGGGAACAGTCCAGCCCAAACTGCCAAGCCAGGTCTTCCCTGGACCGGAAACAAGCATCCTGGGACCGATTTCGGGGTAACACCCCTCATCAGCCAGGCTAGCTTGAATCCAGTGGCAAAGTGAGCAAGAGACTCACGCCTGGGCATACCCTGCCAACTTAGAGTGAACAAAGCAAACACAAGGAGATGATGGACCGAGTGCTAAAACTTTTCAGACACTCGCCCCCAGTCACTTTTAGATCTGGGTTAAATCCAACATCGTTCTTTAGCTCACTTCGCCACCCCAGTTCAGACCCAGCCATATGCAAATCAGTCTTGACCCGAATACTCATAGGAACAGCCCAGCCTGAACTGCCAGGCCAGGTCTTCCCTGGATCGGAAACAAGCATCCTGTGACCGGTTTTGGGATAACACCTATCATCAGCCAGGCTAGCTTGAATCCAGTGGTAAAGTGAACAAGGGACCCACGCCTGGTCAATATGTTAATAGCCTATCAGGTGCCCCACATACATGAGTGCCAATTCTTCGAGACATGTGTATGTAGGTGAAGAGTGATACTTGATGAACATAGTGAATTTGTACTTACCACATTTCTTGGAATTCTGTTCTCACAGTAACTTGTCTAATACCTGCAGAAATTCATTGACAAGACATTCAATACAGTGATTGCAGAGCTATTAACACTTTGCAACTTACCCATTTTTGGGTGATAGCGTTTCAAGGGGCTAGGTGTGAGTACCTGCTATGTTTTCCAGAGACACTCCTCATTCTGTGAAAAATGAAGCCTTACAGAATTAATTTTAGAGAACTTCATTGAACCTGCAGGCAATAAGATGAAAATCCTACCCTATCACCTTCGCTGCCAACTGGTTCCATTTCATGACACTCACCTTCATCCAGTTTTTGCCTTCTTACCTTTTGGTCGGCTTAGCTTTGGATCGTGGGCTTAGCATCGGATCGTGGGACATGTGGTCCCTATTTTACCACTTTAAGTGTGGGGCCATTAGCCTCAGCATGCAGAGTGGTGCTAGTTTGAGAACAAGACTAGCTAAATGTGGGTCTGTTAGCTTCCATGGACCTTCCGTTCATTGTTCATAGATGGATACATAGAGTACAACTATGAGATTTTGGATGATGAATTAGTTATGCAGTAACTATGCTATAATATTGATATAATTATCATGGTTATGAGTCTATTTTGTAGTTCTTCAGAGGGTAATAGTTACAACTCAACACTGATATAAAATGGGAAAAACAGCGGTCTCAAGCACTCAATAAAATTCAATTTCTCATTAATATTATTATAATGTAGGCGATCCTGCTGTAATTAATTCCTGCTTTTTACTGTATCCTCAACATATACAAGTTGTTGTCTGATTTTCAGAACTCTTATTTGCTATCCTTTTTCTGTTGTGTGAAGCGCTTTCTTTGTTGCTGTCGAACAAAGAAGGAAGCAAACAAGCACACACTGATCCGTGTAATTAAAAGTCTAACTCGTCTTGAGTAAATCAATTGTTTTGTAAAAAAATTCAATCCAATCCACTATTGTTTTAGTATTCCTTTTTTACTTCACAATGACAGTCACAGGTATAGAAATCCAAAACACTGCAGCCGACACGTGTTTCGTCCCCCCAGACTTTTTCAAGGCTGCAAAAGCATATTACATAGGCATTATACATGCTGTTGCGATAGTGAGAGGATATCCAAATGGGTATCTATCAAAAACCCTCACCATGTGATAAAGCCAGCAGCATACTAGTGGATTTTGTGAAGGGCAAAGGAGGTCTAGAAGCTCCAAATTTACAAAGTGTAAGCTTTGTGAGAGAAAATCCAATGTAGACCAAAAAGTGCTAAAAACAGAAAAAAAGAAAATACCCTTGTGAGAATGATGGCATCATATTTTACATACGTATGAAAAGAAGGTCATCCGTATTACTACACGGATCACCAACCACCACCAGAAAGAGATGAAGAACGAGTGACTTATGTTTTTACCTGAATTTGTGGTCGTTTGGGTATTATGTTGCTGTAATATACAAGCGAAATCTCCATGTGGGATTAATGGAATTTCACTGATACGCCTTAAGATACATTAGGCTTCTGTGATTAGCATGACAGGTCACTGGTGGTGTCATCTGACTGCCAGTTTCCTCATAGTTTTTTGACGAGAGGTCTTATATAAATTTATACCTCTTTTTTTTCTTGGATCATATTACATTCCAATGGGGTTATGGTTGGGATATTTCCCTATATACTATCCTTTCTGGTCAGTACATTTATTTTTGTTAATAGGGATCCTGTTGTGCAATATGTTTAGCAGTAACTGATATGTGGTAATTTTGGAGCTTTGTATAATAGCCAGCAAAGGTTCTAGGCTTTGGTGACATGGTTTTCCTTTATTTGGATTGAGCAACTGTTCTCACAATGGTGCCTTTGTTCCAATTTTTGTTTGTCTCTAGCTGACTTATCAAGGTCCCAACTGGACATCATGTTTCCTGACAATAAGGAAAACAGACAGAAGTAGAGGGTAAGCGATCTTTCTCTGTATTACTTGTATTACCTGTCTGATCGCTCATCCCTTAATCTGTGAATATCTTTTATTGGGTAATAAACTGCGTGCCCAACTTAACTGTGGATACTGGCTCTTCTTGTATTTTAGATTGTTGTCTACACTGTCCTCGACAGAGACATTTTGGAAAGGTTTTTATATACATTTTGATACCATTACAGAGTCTGTGAGACAAATCCATTTTTCACAGGAATTGTTTCACTGTCCTTGAGGTAGGACTGTTTTTAGTCTTTCACTCTTTCTGGTGGTGGTTGGTGATCCGTGTAGTAATACGGATGACCTTCTTTTCATACGTATGTAAAATATGGTGCCATCATTCTCACGTGGGTATTTTCTTTTTTCTGTTTTTCGCACTTTTTGGTCTGCATTGGATTTTCACTCACAAAGCTTACACTTTGTAAATTTGGAGCTTCTAGACCTCCTTTGCCCATCACAAAATCCACTAGTATGCTGCTGGCTTTATCACATGGTGAAGGTTTTTGATAGATACCCATTTGGGTATCCTCTCACTATCGCAACAACATGTATAATGCCTATGTAATATGCTTTTGTAGCCTTGAAAAAGTCCAGGGGGATGAAACACGTGCCGGCTGCAGTGTTTTGGATTTCTATACCTGTGACTGTCATTGTGAAGGAAAAGAGGAATACTAAACCAACAGTGGATTGGATTGAATTTGTTTTTTACAAAACAATGGATTTACTCAAGACGAGTTGGACTTTTAATTACACGGATCAGTGTGTGCTTGTTTGCTTGCTTCTTTGTTCTATATAGTGTAAACATATCCTGTTGGGTCTGTTTCATTAGCACCCATGGTGACTGGGTGCATAGCATAAAAGCACCACTTTGAAATTTTGTCTATTCATATGCTGTTTACTTCATATTGGATACCTATAATTTGTAATAGATGTGCAGTCATTCAGGCCAAGTCACCGAAGCTATTTTCTTTGTTTCTTTGTAGAGCGCTTGAAAGCGCAACCGTTAGTTGATCTAAAGCAGGGCGTAGGTTCAGGTTGGTCATAAGAGAACCAGAATTATACGTTGACAACGACAAAAAGGTTAGTCAGGTTTTAATGGTCAGATTTGTTAAAAAAAGACAGAAAAAACATAACATAACTACAGTTTAAAAACTGGACACCTTTATGTTGCACGGTATTATTGTACATATTTATTGTGGATGCATGTGAGAATCAGAGGCGCAATTAGAGCCAAATTTCGGGGGCGGGGGGCTGATAAAAATTTCGGTGGGGGGGGGGGCTAATTCTTCCAGCAATAGGCAGAGTGGAGATGCAGGGGCTCTAAGAAGGGGTGAAAAAAACAACAAAGCCTCGTTAACAAGTAAATGGTCTTTTAAAGACCTGTGAAGTACTGGGGTGCGGCTGCAATAAGACGGACGCCAGCCCAGCCAGCCTACAGCAGCCCAAAAACTGTGTGTGTGTGTGTGCCCGGGAAGCTGTCTCAGCCCCGGCTGACACACACGCCGGGGAGGGTGGCGGGGGTGGGACTGGAGCCCTTTGAGCCCTATGGGCGTTGCGCGCCTGGTGAGAATCAATATAAATCTTTTATAGTTTGGTCTCCATTTAGTGCAGAAAGTACAAAGTATCATATCTGACGCTAATCTCTAGGAACGCGTTAAAAAATTCAGAAAGGCGAGACTAGAAAAAGCAAAACAGTAATGAAATCTTTAAAACCCTCTTACAGCCAACCGGGCAGACACTTCCCATCTCTTCATCCTTCGTGGACTCAGCTCATTCAGAAACAGGTTGGGGAGCGATCGTCCCACCGTGGGGCTTCTTCAGACTAAGCACTCGGCATTCATCTCCTGACTTTGTAATGAAGACATCTTGCAGTGCAAGGAGCTCCGTGGTCTGGCCTGGCCTGTGCATGACATTTGATAGTCGCAGATTCACAACAGGTGTATTATGAAAATGAAAGTGCGCGCGGTATGATATCCCTGATTTGCAAAGATGAATATTGTCACACTCTGTTCATATGGCACCCGGTGTGAGCATGCCCACATTAAAGTCTTCGTGAAATTACCTTTCAAAATAATATCCAGTGATTCATTGTTAGCATCATACACGGCCCGGTGTAGTGAACGAGACATCTCCGTAATATGCAATGTTTTCCTTACGGTGCACCGTGTTAGCTCTTTCACTGTGTGGACACTGGACAGAGGCGAACTAGCTGAGGTTTAAAGAGAGCTGTGCTGAAATCAGAGGCAGCACCAGGGCTTTAAATGGAATGAAAAAACAGAGGGGGATGGTGTTCTCAAAGGGGCGTGGCCGATGTAGATTAAGGGTATGGCTTGAAAACACATAAACTAAAATTCTGTGCTTAGCATTGTGTGCCGCCCGACTGGTATTGTGCTGCTTGTGTTATTACATCCAGATATATGATACAAGTTATATTACACCAGAAACAAGCCAGGACTATTGGCTTTGTAAATGGTTGTTAGTTGTCTAAGATAAATAAACAAGCAACAACTGTGGCTTCTTTCTATATAATTGAAAATGCTTCCGTTTTGAAATGATGAGGCTGTGAAAGAACTATAACGAGTCTCTTTGAAGTTACCTCAAAGGCAGTGAATCGGGGTGGTACTGCTGCAGAGTTAAGATTTTTTTTTTCACATTGAGGGTGGGGGCAAAAATGGAGGGCCTGATAGAGACCTGTCTCAGCACCTGCTTTTTAGAACTGCAGTGCTGAGCACCGGCAGGATCCCGGCCCACTTAATGCCTTGGCTAACACTGATGTTGCAGCATTCATGGTTGAGTCCAGTTTGATAAGCAGAACATGCCCATTCACTGTCCTAGAAATGCAACATTTTCCAATAGATAGTGGAATGCAGCCTATGTATGGAAGTAGAAGGTTTTACTGCACCCTTGCACTGCATGAGTCTTCTCGCTGAGGCCAACATAGACTGTCCTTGCCTCATAAAGAAAAGATTCAGCCTTGGAAAAGTCCTTCTCATCGAGATGGCGCGTGGCTTGTAAATAAGGCTTCCGGTTTTCCGTTTTTACAGATTTTTACAGATACAGACAGAAAACGTGTTTCCTGTCTGTATTTACTTTTAAAAGCAGAAAAATATGGTAGATGGTGCTTTTTGTGAGAGACCCTCCATGCTGTCTGTCATGAATCCAAAGCAACTGCTGAGCAGATAGACAGCATGGAGAGTTAAAAAACAGGATGAGATATCCTTAAATACAGGCATATGTTTACATATATTTGTAGTTTAATGCTAATATGTACCTCTGAGTGTAGTCTTTTGTTATACGAGGCTGCTTAATTTGCTAAAACAGGACAGGCATCCATGAGTGTACATCCAAGAGATAAATAAACATGGAAATATAAAATTTTACAGCTCCATTTATTCTCAAAACACAAAATAAATATGGATAAATACCAATAAGATAGCCAAAAAATAAATATGGATAAATACAGACGGAAATGTTAAAAAAATAAATACCATAAAACCGGGAGCCCTACTTGTAAAGGATCGAGTTAACATTGTTGCAAGTAGTTCACGGATTTCCATTAAATTTAGGTCACGTTTGCTTTGGTTTCCAAACTTTAATAATTAGTGGCTAATCGTTTTAGAATAGCACCTGCAAGCATGACTCTGAACGAGGCAAGGATGGAGAAGATAAGATAGAGTGATGAAGGTAAGTGAGAGTGAAAATAGGAGAGAACGCGAGAGGGTGTATGATGCATCTTTAATCTAAAAGTAGCACATAAACGGAATCTGCCCACCACTCTGTGCTTGTATTATGAAATCAACTACTTTACCAGGACCACCATGACCATGTGCCTATCAAGGCAATAATCAATTGAGTTATCCAACGCATGCTTGAGTGACAAAATAAACATGTACATAGAATAAACCTAGTAGAGTGCTTCATGATACATTTTATTGAAATGTTTTGTGAAATAGTGAATGCGATGACTAGTGCACAGACACTGAATAGCATCATTAGAATGTTCACTGCAGATTTTGTGCATCTTGTTGTTGCTTCTTTCGGATGGTTGTACTAGCACAGCTAAGTTGCTTTATATATATACATATATACATTGCAGTTTGCTATGGCTTGCAAGTGCTCTGCTTTCAGAAAGCGAGAGCAAAAATGCTGTTGCTTGCTGAAGCAGAGCAAGTATCTGTTTGAAACATACATTGCTTTTGGATCCAGGGAGCTGCATGTTAGCAGCTCATTGGCTCTCAAACAAGGCTGGCTCCCGCAGGTGGTGGGGAGCCAGCAGGGACCGCAGGGGCTTGAGGCTTCCCCTGCAGCCCCCAATGGAGAGGCCAGGGCCCGGGGGATGGAGTCCCTGGGTCGATATTTGCCTGGGGAAGGGGGGCCGCGTGGGCCTCCCCTCTCCATTTAAAAAAAAATTAATGCCTGGCCCCGGGGTATGGGGGTTGAAATCGGCATCGGGAGGGGGGCTGCGCAGCCCCCTTTCCTTTGTTTAAAACATATATAAAGGCCTAGCCCCAGAGGATGGGGTTCCCGGGGCCGAAATTGGCCCCAGGAGGGGGTGTGCAGCCCCCCTCTCATGTAAAAACAAAAAAAATAAAATAAAGGGCAGGCCCGGGGGATGGAGTCCCCGGGGTCAAAATTGGCCCAGGGAGGGGGGGGGGGCACGCGGCTCCCTTCCTTTATTTAAAAAAAAGAAAAGGAAACGGCCACGCTGCTGGTTGGGGGATGAAGTCCCCTTCGCTGTTGAGGGTTCTTAGGGGCCAACAATACCTCCTGTAACCTCCAGTAAGTCCCACACAGTGGGATTGCTGAGAGGTGGTCAGTGGCCATGCCCCTTTCTCCACCACTCTGCAAACGTGCCTCTCGACGCACTGCTGGTGGGGGGATGAGGTCCCCTTGCCTCCTTAGGGCCTCAGGACTAAAGTGGACTTCTTACCCCAAGTAGCAGTGCACCAGGAGTGGGTGTGAGTAGGTGTGTAAGTGGTTTCTGTGGCTGATGTCATCAGTGATGTCATTTGAGTTGTCATCAGTGATGTCACTGACCATGTCATGAGTGATGTAATATGTAAGGCCATAAGCAGTGCATTGCGGGGGCACGAGTTGTAGTTAGCTCAGCTAACTATAACTGCTGAATTTCACTGGTTTTGTATGAGTGAAACCTGAGCCTAACTCTAACATTCCTGTAGCCTTTGGTTTTTTCAGTGAATATCTAAGGTTTTTTTAATATTCCATTTCCTAACTATAATGTCCATGTAACCTTTGGTTTTTTCAGTAAATATATAAATGTGCAAGCACCGCCTAATGAACGCAGAATGACTGCATGTTTCTCTTAGATAGAACAGCATTCATATTTAGTTTGTGTGGAGTCTGTCTTAGCCAGAATGTTCATAGCAACAACAGCTGAGGAGTGCTAGATTGTGTGCACACCTCTTAGGAATCTTGTGTTCTGTACACATAGGAGTGTACCCTGGGGGAGGCACTGCCTAGAATGTGTTGCTCTATGATGGGTAGGCCACAGAGAAATCCACGAGATTTACCAGTGGACAGTAGTCTCAGCCCAAACTCCTAGTGGAAATTCCCCAGGAGAGTCTAGCTACCCTTTCTCCTCCAAAGGATGGAAATATCATACCCATATTGCTGTCATGGTGCTCTGTACTCAAGGGGGGTAGCAATAGGAGGGCAGACAGGCATGGCTGCTACATAGATCCCCTAACCATGATGATTGATCTGGGAAGTGGACCATTTCTTACTGAAGTCCTGAATGTATGTTGGCATCTGACCTGCTGGTGTGGAAGGCACCCTTTGAAGATACAATCCCAATTTAGGAAGTTTTGCAGCTGAATTCTAGCATAGGTTCCTTGAGGGAGTGAATGGAAAGATAACCTCCTCTAATGGCCTACACATTTTCCATGAACGAGTGAGGTTTTCCCATTTATGGAAAGTACAGGGATCTGGGTACCCTGAAGAGCCTAAACTGAAGAATGTCATCGTAATCTTACTACTTCATCCCAGAGTAAATGTAGATGCTGATACAGCCAGAGTGGATGTGATTTCTGTATGCTAGTATATGTTGTGTGACATCAAACTGGGTTCAGAAGTCTATGTTGGGTTTATCCTGCCAAAAGTGATCACTAAGTTCACCTCTGGAAGCTTTGATCTTGGCCCACAAGTATGCTCACTGAATAAAGGAATTTGACACCTAGAGTATTTGAGTTTATTCTTGTTTAGGATGCGTAATGATAAAAATGCTGCTTACGTACTTCTACAGCACCAAGATGAGATCCTTTTGTTAGGCTTAGGTATTTCGTGCAAAACCATGAGAATCACTCTGCCTTGTACAAACTTACATCAAGGCTCAACCAACCCTCTCCTGTTCCATACTAAGGTGAAAGGGGCCCAAATCCTATTCACTCCACAAAGGGGCATGGTGGATAAAATGGAACAGCATTTTAAGTGAGGGACTGCTTAGATGAGGCAGGAAAAATGGTAAATCAGCACAGTTGAGATTTAGGGGCCGATTCCGATTCGGGCAAGAAATCTCTCCGACCGAGCCGGACCCGGAGAGATTTCCAACCGAATCGGACCCTAGCAGTCCGACCGAACGAGTACGATGCGTTCGCATGCTATCGGACTCGATTCGGTCGGACTCCCATTGAAGTCAATGGGAGCCGGTCGTACAACGCGTACGCGGGTTCCCATTGACTCAATGGGTGCGAGGCGAACAAGGGCGCCCCCTATAGCGGGTACGCGTCGAAGCGGGTCGCACCATACACGCACAGGTAGGGGGGACCCATGGGTCTCCCCTGTGTGCGACTCGCGCGGCTAGGCGTACAGGGGGGTCCGACACTGACCCCCAAAGTGCGGCTCCGACTGCTCTTTCGAGCCGGACGGCGCGAGTCGGTCGGACTGCTCGCGGCGCGCATCGTACTTACCCGGCCGGGGAACGTCTCCATTGCGCGGTGCGAGTCGTGTCCGTGCGAGTCGGTCGGAGCGGTTGGGTCCCGCGAACGAGTTGGTCGGCGATTTCGCGTACGTTCGCATCGTACTCGCTCGCCCGGACGCACGTCCGACTCGGTCAGAAACAGGGCGTCCGAATCGGATCCGGTAAAGCCGAATCCGATTCGGAGCCCTACCGGCCGAGATCGGAATCGACCCCTTAATGTGGTGGGTCCCCTTGGTTAGTTAGCTGGACTGGAGCCAGAAGAGTGGTACGGCCCAATTGGGAAGTACAGTAAATCAACCTTTCTGCCTTTTTCTAGCCCATATTTTTGGCTAGCTTTGGGACTCTATGCACTGTACTATTGCTAGTAAATTGCCTGTGCTGCCCCTCTAAAACATGTGCTGCATATTTGAACTCCCTTTCTGGTCTATTTAACTTCCAAATTGTAAATGGTGCCCAAAGTGCACCTATAGCAGGAAAAGATAAACGCATATTTAGACTGCAGTGTTTATTTACACCACCCACATATATGACAGAAATATGTGTCTACAAGGAGCACTACCGTGCTCTGGTCGGGCTGCAGCTGAAAGGCACTGCAGTGACACATTGCTGAAAAAATGGCTTGGCCATGAAGGAAAAAAAATATTTTTACATTCTTAAGTCTCCCCCAAGGTATACCTTGTAAGCCGAGAGGGCAGGGTACTAATATATAAAAATAGAACACACTTCATATTGGGGTTAGTGTGCCCACATAGTGAAATAAAAGCCAAAAGCTATTACACTATGTAGGTATTGTACACTGTTCCAAAGTAAGCTTAGATTGGATTAAAATCTAAATTCCCTGTCTCTGCTTAGGAAAAGGCTAGAAAAATATTTCAAAGTTATTTCCTGATGGGTTTCTAAATCAGATTTCATGGTGAAATCGGATTTTTGATAACTTAGACAGAAAAGTAACTTCATAAAAATATGCTTTTGGCTGTCTTAGACAGTACTGGTTTAAAACCAGTTTTGCCACCCACTGTACCTCCAGAGGTGGAATACACACCATGACTGGGAGAGTTAACGTCTTTGACTAGGAGGACAATAGCATGCCTCTGAGCCCAGCAAGGACCACTGGTTGTTAACTAATGACCACTTAGCAGGGAATAACTATATGCAACTAGAAGAACAGCAGACAGACCTAAGGATAGCTTTAACACTACCTATTTAGACTTGAAGAAGCCAAGGAAAGATTCTTCTATTAATTACCAGGGCCCAAGCAAACAGCCTGGCTCAAATCACAGTAGGAGGGAAACTAGTCCTGTCCTGGCCAGTTGGAAGGAGACCTCATCTGTACCCGGGAGTACTTGGGAGCTGAAAGCAGGTCTGCTTTATGGCAGCTGGGTTTCACCATCTTGAAACAGGGGCTCCTGGGTAACTTTACAGTAAGACAAATAGGAAGTGCTGTAAAAAGAGGTCTGGCTGCGAGAAAATAGTTAGGGTGTCTTCAATCACTGTCTAGTGCACAGGATACATCAGAAATCTCCACCATCACCTCCTCAGAACATTTCTGGCCCTGCAAAGATGCTATCTGAAGAAGAAGAGGACTCACACAAGGACTCAAGGACTCCTAACTCCTGAGGGCACACAAGGACAGGAAGTGCTCTCAAAGGTGTCAAGTGGTTAGCCTCCAGTTTTCCTGCTAGACCTGGCTAGAGAGAGACCTGGGGTTGAAAGCCTGCTTTGATGATCTCTGGCTGCAGAACTGGTCATTTTTTCGACCTCCAGAGGACCATTAACACGCGGGTCAGAACAAATATTTATGAAAACAGTGACCTCATAAAATTAGATGAGATATGGGAAGCACCCTCAACCTTCTTTTCAAATCATTGCTCAGATAAAATCTGTGATTACCTAATAGACCAGGGTTTTGTCATGAACTGGCAATATTAAATGATAGAAAGCACTGGGAATCCACTTGCATTCCTACTCAGTTTTCAGGAGGCAAGATTGCTATTATAGATACCATTCTAAGTGATCTTAGGCCATTTAAAAAATAGTTGGCATTATACGATAGTGACTTTGAGTTTGTGTCAACTTAATTGTGTGAAATCATTATTCATAAAGGTAACTATGTTATAATGAATGCTAAAATTGAAGTTTAACTTGCTTGTTTTCCGTCTTCCTATTTTAACTATTTAGTAAACACAGACCCTGACTATATGTGGTATGAATTCGCAAATGAAAAAAAATTAATTCCATCACATCTAAGCCGTAACAAAGTGGAAAGCCCAGGTGTGCAAAAATCATATTATGGGAAATCAAAAGTCACTAATGTAAACAATGAAGGTCCTGGATAGGAAAACTATGATACTGAGTAATTGGCTTTCAATACAATGGGCGGAAGCCTCTAATAATGAACATTCATTTTAGCAACTTGTGGCACAATTTACTGGATCTAGTAAGAAAGATGTACCCATCTCTGAATCACAATGGTAAAACATTGTATGCCAATAACCTCAGCACTCCAACTTGTATTGAATGATTCTGTTGTTGTTTCAAATTCCAATTTACAACAAGCGTTGGGAAAACCAATAGTTCATGCTTATGAGAGAGCTGTTGGATTTGCCAATGTCTTTTAGCCATGCTGTACAGCAGAGTAGAGTGGCATAGAGGAGAGTGACGGCCAGGAGAATGGAGTAGAGAAGTAGAGTGACATAGAGAGCATGCGCTATGTAGATGAGACCTAACAAAGGTACCCTAGTAGTTATAGACCAATGGCACTGCTGTGCTCTGGAGACAAATTATTCACTAAATGCTTGTTACAACATCTTGAAACATGGACCTAAGAAAAGCAGTTGATACTAATACACGAAGGTAGCTTTTGGGCAGATGTAGTACCATAGATAATGCACTGGCATTAAATATATTGTCACGGATAATGGGCTGGTTTTAAAACTAATGGTGGGATGCAGTATGAGGAGAAGAATGTGTGCTTCTTGTATTGACCCCTTCAGTGCATTTGATGAAGTAGAATGAAATCTACTTTGTTGCAAACTATGAGTCTCGAATTTAGTATTAAAACTCATTATCACATTACATTCTAATGTTTGGATCAGAGTTTTGTCAGGTTCTAGTTTGGGATTCATTAAGAAATGTGCCACTGATAACAGTCTTAAACAGAGATTTATTCTTGCTCCTCTTGTTTTCTCTGTATATGGCAGACTTCAGTAAGGATGTATTTAACTACTGCTGTTTCCCTCCAATGTTAGGTGGTTGTCTGTTGCCTCTAATCATATATGTTGTTCACTAGATAACACCCCTATAGGTCTGAAGTGAATGTTACAGGCTACAAATGAATACATCACATAAATTAGCAATAAATCTAAAAAAAATGTTAATTTTCGCAAGGGTCATTGTTAGGCCTGTACGGAAATGAGTGGTTTCTCAAACAGTGGTAGAAGTAGTCATTTCATATGCTTATTTTGGGAGTAACTTTCCAAACTACTTTGGCTTTGTCTTGCCATATTAAGAACCATCATACAAAAGCAACCGCGACTCGTTTTGGTTTATTGCGATTTTTGTCATTACAATGAGGAGACAATGTGTCTCTCTTTCTGTTTATATTTAAAAATTTCCAGTAATAAGCCTAAATGGTTTCAAACTTACTTAATTCAAACTAGTTAGATAACATTGAAAAATTGGAAGGTAGTCTTTGGAAAGTATATTTATCAGTTAGGAACAGACTTACAATCGAGGCAATAAGATTGGAAATGGGCATAAGTGAATTCAGCTATCAAGGGTCTGCCCAGATGACTAGTTATATTCGTTCCACTAAAAACACAGGGCCTCATTTATGAGACTCCTTGCGCCTCCGGAACGTCACTTTTTTTGACGTTCCGTGGCGCAGAAGCCTGCGTGATATTTATCAGGTAGCACTAAGCCACTTTTTTTGGCTTAATGCTGCCTGATAAATATCAGTCCCTTTAACGCAGTGTTCTGCGTTAAAGGCGCATGCACCGGGTGTTGCTGGGGGCGTTCCCAGCAACATCCATGGCCTTTTGACACTGCCCCAGATTTACGAGAAATCGTAAATCTGAGGCAGCGCCAAAAGCTTACACCTCCCAGGGGAGGCGTAAGGGAGGCACAACGAGGAGAAATATCTTTATTTCTCCTCGTTTTTCCTTTTCTATGCGTGCTGCATTCTGCAGCACACATAGAAAGAGGAAGAAGCCTCTTGTGATTATTTTTGTAAAGAAAGGTTTCCTTCCTGTACAAAAATAATCATCTCGCTAACGCAGGCACCCTTGCACCATGGTGCAAAGGTGCCTGCGTTGGCGCACGGCAGCCCATTGTGCGACGGTGCAGGGGAAAAGGACAGGAATGCTCCGTATCTTATAGATACAGCGCATTCCTGCCCTTTTCTTTTGCCGTAGGGCAGCGCAGCAGGGAGGCCTGCTGCGCTGCCCTATGGCAAAACCTCATAAATGAGGCCCACAATTCCCCAATAGTGCCTACGCCTTCATTTCTTCTGAACTGAATACCGATAAATCTTCTGCTGGCTTGTCAAGGAATTTATATGAGTGATATTTTTTCAAATAGACTTCATAAGAAATTAAAAATGGTTAAAAGGAACTGCAAAAAAGCTGATTTTCCCCACGATTACAATTACTGCATTTCATTAAATTCGATTTTCAATACTGTTTTTTTGTATCCAAATATGTTATCTCGCAGCTAAACTTGATACAGTAGATGGAAGTATTTTTCCTAAAGTGTAAGTCTTGCGGTATCTAATTTTCAAACAATTGGTGGCTCGTAATAAGGACGACACTGTAAGTTATGCAAATATTGTATACAGGATCTGAACCATGTACTAAGTGTTTTTCGGTTCACTTTGGCAGCCACAGCGGTAAGTAATTCGCAGTGAAATTGCAGAGTTATATCGTCAAACAGAGACAGAAACAGAAAAAGTAAAATACCAAAGTGCGTTTAAGTAAAAAGAACTGTAATGAAACCAATAGGTAAAACGATAAAGGGTTTTCAAGGTTGTAACGAAAATAACTCCATAGAAACCTATGGGGCATATTTACAAGCCCCTATCGCCACCACAACCTCACTTTCAGTGACGTTGTGATGGCGATAGGGGCACGCCTTATTTTCAAGGCAGCGTTAAGCCACTTAATGTGGCTTAACACTGCCTTGTAAACATGGCACCCTTGCACGCTGTATTTAGCGTGAAAGGGGAGGGTAATGGGTGTTGCGGTGGGCGTTCCACCGCAACACCCATTGATTTTGACACTGCCCCCTATTTACAAGGGCAGCGTAAATAGGAGGCTGCGCCAAAATTAAGACCTGGGAAATCCTGGACTTAAGCAGGCGAAACGAGGAGAAATGCTTTATTTCTCCTCAGTTTTGCTGTTTCCATATGTGCTGCCTTCTGCAGCACACAAGCAGCACACATAGAAGTTACAAAACGGCATTTAAAGATTGTTTATGTGCAAGAAGGGACACCTTCCGGCACATAAACAATCTTCCCCTCAACACAGGCACACTTGCACTATGGTGCAAGGGTGCCTGCGTTGGCACTAGGCAGCTAACGTTTGCGCCAGCGCAGGGGGGAAACCCAGGGCTGCACCATATTCTAGTAAATATGGTGCAGCCCTGCATTCCTAAAGTGACGAAGCGTGTTGTTAGCCTTCTTGGCTTAACGACGCGCTTCGCCACTTTATTGTAAATATGCCCCTATGAGAGCAAACCATTACATTAAAATCCATGGAACATGTAAAGATAATTAAAACGTTTTAAGGTATCCTCAACAGAGATGACAATGACTTAGAACATGGTGCACAAAGCCCAGGTGGCACATCAACTAGTTTGCGACCTGACTTTCATGTTGCTTTGTAACTGGTGTACTAGTCAGTTGCATAGCCAAATACACATTCGCAGGAGGTCACAAATCCTCCTACCGTATTAATATTAATGAGTAGGCCTGGGCGGACTTCTGCTCCGTGGATCTCCGCGAAGTGCCAAAAAACTCTGCCGTGGTTCGCGGAGTTCCGTGAGCGGAGTGTGGTAAGTCGCACTGCTCACACTGATTCTTAGTGCTGGGAGTTTGTCCTGCGCTGTAAAATCACCGCAAATGGTACTATGCGTCACGCCACTAAGGAACAGGCGTGGGGCGTGGGGAAAGGGTCTGGCGCTCAGACAGGGGCTTGGAGGCTGGGCATGTTCTCCACTATATATATATATATATATATATATATATATATATATATCACTGCTCCAAGGTTGTCCACCTGTAAGTAGCACTCGAGCAACAGCTTGATTCATGTGTAGGTAAGGACGGGGAACCGCCCGCAGGAGCCGCTCCATAGTGGTATTGCCTGACGCGTTTCGAATCACCATATGATTCTCTTCAGAGGCTTTAATGGAACGGAGTGCGCAACCGCTGACCCACTTCTGACACACCCCCCAATGGGAGGCTCGAATGAAACTGTGCCTTCTGGGAAGTGTAGTGCGGGGGGCACATAATCAAGTCCTGTATGGACCCCACAGGTGGGCCCGTCCACGATCCTGTATACAGCTGCTGTTCCACTTTCGTGGCCCCCAATCTTACGGGGTGGTGCACACTCCGCGGCTGGACTGCCGCGTTAAAATCACTGCTCCAAGGTTGTCCACCTGTAAGTAGCACTCGAGCAACAGCTTGATTCATGTGTAGGTAAGGACGGGGAACCGCCCGCAGGAGCCGCTCCATAGTGGTATTGCCTGACGCGTTTCGAATCACCATATGATTCTCTTCAGAGGCTTTAATGGAACGGAGTGCGCAACCGCTGACCCACTTCTGACACCCCCCCAATGGGAGGCTCGAATGAAACTGTGCCTTCTGGGAAGTGTAGTGCGGGGGCACATAATCAAGTCCTGTATGGACCCCACAGGTGGGCCCGTCCACGATCCTGTATACAGCTGCTGTTCCACTTTCGTGGCCCCCAATCTTACGGGGTGGTGCACACTCCACGGCTGGACTGCCGCGTTAAAATCACTGCTCCAAGGTTGTCCACCTGTAAGTAGCACTCGAGCAACAGCTTGATTCATGTGTAGGTAAGGACGGGGAACCGCCCGCAGGAGCCGCTCCATAGTGGTATTGCCTGACGCGTTTCGAATCACCATATGATTCTCTTCAGAGGCTTTAATGGAACGGAGTGCGCAACCGCTGACCCACTTCTGACACACCCCCAATGGGAGGCTCGAATGAAACTGTGCCTTCTGGGAAGTGTAGTGCGGGGGCACATAATCAAGTCCTGTATGGACCCCACAGGTGGGCCCGTCCACGATCCTGTATACAGCTGCTGTTCCACTTTCGTGGCCCCCAATCTTACGGGGTGGTGCACACTCCGCGGCTGGACTGCCGCGTTAAAATCACTGCTCCAAGGTTGTCCACCTGTAAGTAGCACTCGAGCAACAGCTTGATTCATGTGTAGGTAAGGACGGGGAACCGCCCGCAGGAGCCGCTCCATAGTGGTATTGCCTGACGCGTTTCGAATCACCATATGATTCTCTTCAGAGGCTTTAATGGAACGGAGTGCGCAACCGCTGACCCACTTCTGACACACCCCCCAATGGGAGGCTCGAATGAAACTGTGCCTTCTGGGAAGTGTAGTGCGGGGGGCACATAATCAAGTCCTGTATGGACCCCACAGGTGGGCCCGTCCACGATCCTGTATACAGCTGCTGTTCCACTTTCGTGGCCCCCAATCTTACGGGGTGGTGCACACTCCGCGGCTGGACTGCCGCGTTAAAATCACTGCTCCAAGGTTGTCCACCTGTAAGTAGCACTCGAGCAACAGCTTGATTCATGTGTAGGTAAGGACGGGGAACCGCCCGCAGGAGCCGCTCCATAGTGGTATTGCCTGACGCGTTTCGAATCACCATATGATTCTCTTCAGAGGCTTTAATGGAACGGAGTGCGCAACCGCTGACCCACTTCTGACACACCCCCCAATGGGAGGCTCGAATGAAACTGTGCCTTCTGGGAAGTGTAGTGCGGGGGGCACATAATCAAGTCCTGTATGGACCCCACAGGTGGGCCCGTCCACGATCCTGTATACAGCTGCTGTTCCACTTTCGTGGCCCCCAATCTTACGGGGTGGTGCACACTCCGCGGCTGGACTGCCGCGTTAAAATCACTGCTCCAAGGTTGTCCACCTGTAAGTAGCACTCGAGCAACAGCTTGATTCATGTGTAGGTAAGGATGGGGAACCGCCCGCAGGAGCCGCTCCATAGTGGTATTGCCTGACGCGTTTTGAATCACCATATGATTCTCTTCAGAGGCTTTAATGGAACGGAGTGCGCAACCGCTGACCCACTTCTGACACACCCCCCCAATGGGAGGCTCGAATGAAACTGTGCCTTCTGGGAAGTGTAGTGCGGGGGGCACATAATCAAGTCCTGTATGGACCCCACAGGTGGGCCCGTCCACGATCCTGTATACAGCTGCTGTTCCACTTTTGTGGCCCCCAATCTTACGGGGTGGTGCACACTCCGCGGCTGGACTGCCGCGTTAAAATCACTGCTCCAAGGTTGTCCACCTGTAAGTAGCACTCGAGCAACAGCTTGATTCATGTGTAGGTAAGGACGGGGAACCGCCCGCAGGAGCCGCTCCATAGTGGTATTGCCTGACGCGTTTCGAATCACCATATGATTCTCTTCAGAGGCTTTAATGGAACGGAGTGCGCAACCGCTGACCCACTTCTGACACACCCTCCCAATGGGAGGCTCGAATGAAACTGTGCCTTCTGGGAAGTGTAGTGCGGGGGGCACATAATCAAGTCCTGTATGGACCCCACAGGTGGGCCCGTCCACGATCCTGTATACAGCTGCTGTTCCACTTTCGTGGCCCCCAATCTAACGGGGTGGTGCACACTCCGCGGCTGGACTGCCGCGTTAAAATCACTGCTCCAAGGTTGTCCACCTGTAAGTAGCACTCGAGCAACAGCTTGATTCATGTGTAGGTAAGGACGGGGAACCGCCCGCAGGAGCCGCTCCATAGTGGTATTGCCTGACGCGTTTCGAATCACCATATGATTCTCTTCAGAGGCTTTAATGGAACGGAGTGCGCAACCGCTGACCCACTTCTGACACACCCCCAATGGGAGGCTCGAATGAAACTGTGCCTTCTGGGAAGTGTAGTGCGGGGGGCACATAATCAAGTCCTGTATGGACCCCACAGGTGGGCCCGTCCACGATCCTGTATACAGCTGCTGTTCCACTTTCGTAGCCCCCAATCTTACGGGGTGGTGCACACTCCGCGGCTGGACTGCGGCGTTAAAATCACTGCTCCAAGGTTGTCCACCTGTAAGTAGCACTCGAGCAACAGCTTGATTCATGTGTAGGTAAGGACGGGGAACCGCCCGCAGGAGCCGCTCCATAGTGGTATTGCCTGACGCGTTTCGAATCACCATATGATTCTCTTCAGAGGCTTTAATGGAACGGAGTGCGCAACCGCTGACCCACTTCTGACACACCCCCAATGGGAGGCTCGAATGAAACTGTGCCTTCTGGGAAGTGTAGTGCGGGGGCACATAATCAAGTCCTGTATGGACCCCACAGGTGGGCCCGTCCACGATCCTGTATACAGCTGCTGTTCCACTTTCGTGGCCCCCAATCTTACGGGGTGGTGCACACTCCGCGGCTGGACTGCCGCGTTAAAATCACTGCTCCAAGGTTGTCCACCTGTAAGTAGCACTCGAGCAACAGCTTGATTCATGTGTAGGTAAGGACGGGGAACCGCCCGCAGGAGCCGCTCCATAGTGGTATTGCCTGACGCGTTTCGAATCACCATATGATTCTCTTCAGAGGCTTTAATGGAACGGAGTGCGCAACCGCTGACCCACTTCTGACACCCCCAATGGGAGGCTCGAATGAAACTGTGCCTTCTGGGAAGAGTAGTGCGGGGGCACATAATCAAGTCCTGTATGGACCCCACAGGTGGGCCCGTCCACGATCCTGTATACAGCTGCTGTTCCACTTTCGTGGCCCCCAATCTTACGGGGTGGTGCACACTCCGCGGCTGGACTGCCGCGTTAAAATCACTGCTCCAAGGTTGTCCACCTGTAAGTAGCACTCGAGCAACAGCTTGATTCATGTGTAGGTAAGGACGGGGAACCGCCCGCAGGAGCCGCTCCATAGTGGTATTGCCTGACGCGTTTCGAATCACCATATGATTCTCTTCAGAGGCTTTAATGGAACGGAGTGCGCAACCGCTGACCCACTTCTGACACACCCCCAATGGGAGGCTCGAATGAAACTGTGCCTTCTGGGAAGTGTAGTGCGGGGGCACATAATCAAGTCCTGTATGGACCCCACAGGTGGGCCCGTCCACGATCCTGTATACAGCTGCTGTTCCACTTTCGTGGCCCCCAATCTTACGGGGTGGTGCACACTCCGCGGCTGGACTGCCGCGTTAAAATCACTGCTCCAAGGTTGTCCACCTGTAAGTAGCACTCGAGCAACAGCTTGATTCATGTGTAGGTTTAACGAGGCAGTCCAGCCGCGGAGTGTGCACCACCCCGTAAGATTGGGGGCCACGAAAGTGGAACAGCAGCTGTATACAGGATCGTGGACGGCCCACCTGTGGGGTCCATACAGGACTTGATTATGTGCCCCCGCACTACACTTCCCAGAAGGCACAGTTTCATTCGAGCCTCCCATTGGGGGGTGTGTCAGAAGTGGGTCAGCGGTTGCGCACTCCGTTCCATTAAAGCCTCTGAAGAGAATCATATGGTGATTCGAAACGCGTCAGGCAATACCTCTATGGAGCGGCTCCTGCGGGCGGTTCCCCGTCCTTACCTACACATGAATCAAGCTGTTGCTCGAGTGCTACTTACAGGTGGACAACCTTGGAGCAGTGATTTTAACGCGGCAGTCCAGCCGCGGAGTGTGCACCACCCCGTAAGATTGGGGGCCACGAAAGTGGAACAGCAGCTGTATACAGGATCGTGGACGGGCCCACCTGTGGGGTCCATACAGGACTTGATTATGTGCCCCCCGCACTACACTTCCCAGAAGGCACAGTTTCATTCGAGCCTCCCATTGGGGGGTGTGTCAGAAGTGGGTCAGCGGTTGCGCACTCCGTTCCATTAAAGCCTCTGAAGAGAATCATATGGTGATTCGAAACGCGTCAGGCAATACCACTATGGAGCGGCTCCTGCGGGCGGTTCCCCGTCCTTACCTACACATGAATCAAGCTGTTGCTCGAGTGCTACTTACAGGTGGACAACCTTGGAGCAGTGATTTTAACGCGGCAGTCCAGCCGCGGAGTGTGCACCACCCCGTAAGATTGGGGGCCACGAAAGTGGAACAGCAGCTGTATACAGGATCGTGGACGGGCCCACCTGTGGGGTCCATACAGGACTTGATTGTGTGCCCCCCGCACTACACTTCCCAGAAGGCACAGTTTCATTTGAGCCTCCCATTGGGGGGGTGTGTCAGAAGTGGGTCAGCGGTTGCGCACTCCGTTCCATTAAAGCCTCTGAAGAGAATCATATGGTGATTCGAAACGCGTCAGGCAATACCACTATGGAGCGGCTCCTGCGAGAAGTTCCCCGTCCTTACCTACACATGAATCAAGCTGTTGCTCGAGTGCTACTTACAGGTGGACAACCTTGGAGCAGTGATTTTAAGGCGGCAGTCCAGCCGCGGAGTGTGCACCACCCCGTAAGATTGGGGGCCACGAAAGTGGAACAGCAGCTGTATACAGGATCGTGGACGGGCCCACCTGTGGGGTCCATACAGGACTTGATTATGTGCCCCCCGCACTACACTTCCCAGAAGGCACAGTTTCATTCGAGCCTCCCATTGGGGGGGTGTGTCAGAAGTGGGTCAGCGGTTGCGCACTCCGTTCCATTAAAGCCTCTGAAGAGAGTCATATGGTGATTCGAAACGCGTCAGGCAATACCACTATGGAGTGGCTCCTGCGGGCGGTTCCCCGTCCTTACCTACACATGAATCAAGCTGTTGCTCAAGTGCTACTTACAGGTGGACAACCTTGGAGCAGTGATATATATATATATGTGCGCTTGATGAATCTTCACGAAATTTTCAAAAATTTTGCTACAGCTCATTCAGCTGCAGTGTTGAAAGTTTCGGGATGATCTGTCAAGTGGGGTCCGAGGCAAAAGAGGGGTCCCAAAAAACACGTTTACCCCATGCTTTTTCCTATATATATATATATATATATATATATATATATATATATATATATTATAACCCCAAAGTGATCCTTTTGTTCGGCGCGCTCACCAGCTGGTGCTCTGCAAGGGGGCCGGAGCCTGGCCCAAAACAATTTTCCCAACAAAGAACGCGGCACTCCAGAACTGGTTTTTAACACAATTTATTTTGGCAACTGCTCAGACCAACGCGTTTCAGCCCTCCCACGGCTTTTCTCACGGTTAGTGAGTCCTATGTTTATTACACTTATTTATACCCACATGTAGCCTTAATGAGGCATTGTGGGATATGTAGTGTATTATCTACAAAACTTTATTAACAATAAAAAAGGTTAACATACGAACTTTGCATTTTATGTCAGGTTCAGTGATCCAATTACTATATCTATTTAAAATACTCATGAGTCGAGCGCTATCTATGACATTTACACTTAATGATTTTGTTAATTCATAGCATTTCTAGATCTAGTACCACGTCATGTGTCACATTAGAATGGTGACCATATTGTGCACATAAGTAATTAGGAATAGTTCCTACAACATTATATCTAAAAATTATTATTTAGTATAATATTATAATCAATGTGCATAAAATCATAGAATGCAGACAATTCAAGTTATTGGTATAGTACCATAAACCATTCATTTAGCTTTTTCTGTTCTCTTTCAACTATCAGTTTCTTACATCTTTTATCCTAGATGTATAAAAAGTTCCTCATCATTGTTAATGCCCCTAGGAGCCTTAGTTCTTAATCTAACAATGTAACGTGATTCAGTTTGCCTTAATCGTTTGATCCGATCTCCACCACGTTCTCCCACTGGTATCATATGGATTCCATAATAGCACATCTTTTTCCAATCTCCATTCTGGCATTGCTGCATGTGCTTAGCTGTAGCATATGTCATATCTTTGTTCTTTACTGCACGTATGTGCTCCAGGATCCGTTTTTTGAGCATACATGTGGTGCTTCCGATGTATTTCATTCCACAGTCACACTCAATAATGTAAATTACAAAGCGAGATATACATGATATACTTTGATCAATGTTCGTCATTGTTCCATTTGTTTCCACGATTGCTCGCATATTTTTGGCAATTTTGCAAGCCTTGCATGTATTGCATTTTTTAAAACCTTTTTGTTGGTCCAATAGCCAATTTGTTTTGGGTTTTCTTGAAAATGACTTGGGATAAGCATGTCTTTTAACGACCTTGTTTTTCTATAGGTTACCACAGGTTTCTTCCCCAAAATTTTTCCAATATCTGGGGCTCCAGAAATAAGGTGCCAGTATTTTTTGATTTTATTAATTATCATCCCACTTTCCTTACTATATGTGGTGATGAATCTCGGAGCCAGTTGTTTATTGCGTTCTTCTTTCTCAATTTTGGGAATTAATATCTCTGTTCTTGGTTTTTGGTCAACCTTCTTCTTACATTTTTTCAGAGTTCTTTCACTATATCCTCGTGCCTTCATTCTTGCCATGGTTTCTTGTATATTGTTCTCAGCATCTTCTTCCTTAGAGCAATTACGTTTCATCCGTATAAATTCTCCATACGGAATACTGTTCTTCAAGGGAGTAGGGTGGAAACTTGTTCCATGCAGGACACTATTGGTTGCAGTCTCTTTCCTAAATAGGGTAGTGTGTATCTGTTCATCCTCAATAAAAACTTTAATTTCCAAAAATGCAATTTCTTTCCTGCTGATTGTATACGTGAAAGAAAGCCCAATATCATTGTTGGACAATATCTCATAGTATTCTTTAAAATCTATCTCTGTACCATTCCAGATTAAAAACAAGTCGTCGATGTACCGGACCCATAGAACAGTCTGTTCCAGTGCATCTTGATTGTCCGTACACCATGCAATTGTTTTCTCCCACCATCCCATGACTGTATTCGCATAATTTGGTGAAAATGAGATGCCCATGGCAGTGCCGCACTGCTGTTTAAAGAGCTCTTTATTGAATAAAAATATATTGTTTGTGAGGCAAATCTCAATCATCTTCAATAGCATTTGTGTATGCTTTAGATCCAAAATGCTTCGTTGTCTTAAAAAATAGTTGCAAGCTTTTATTCCCACATCATGCCTAATGGAGGTGTATAAAGAAACCACATCTATTGTGACCATAAGATATTGTTGGTTCCATGTAATTCCATTCAAGTTTCTGAGGAAATCGCCTGTGTCTTTTATATACGAGCTCATACTTTGAGCTATAGGTGCCAAAAATTTGTCGACATATTGTGATAAATTTTCATATAATGAGTCACACGAGGAGACAATGGGTCTCCCCGGTGGGTGTTGAAGAGTCTTATGGATTTTCGGTAAGAAGTATATCGTTGGTATTTGAGGGAAATCTTTGATGAGAAATTTAAATTCGTCATTGCTAATGAGATTTTCACTATGCCATTGC
This sequence comes from Calotriton arnoldi, assembly GCA_963921515.1. Taxonomy (NCBI): domain Eukaryota; kingdom Metazoa; phylum Chordata; class Amphibia; order Caudata; family Salamandridae; genus Calotriton; species Calotriton arnoldi. Next base: position 2,534,904 of record CAWUFW010001021.1, on the reverse strand, counting down.
TGTAATTGTGTGTGCAGTTCCACAGTCATTTTGTTAATGGGATTATTTTTCATCTTGCAATAGTTGGTGGTGTCATTTAACTGTCTCATTGCCTCTTTGACGTAATCTTGTGTGTTCATCAAAACAATATTTCCACCCTTATCGGCTGGTTTTATTGTAATCTCATCATTTTCAATCAATTTTTGAATTGCTTCCCTTTCTTTATTTGTTAAGTTTTCCCTTTGTTTTTGATTCCTAATTTTTGGCAGTTTTTCCAGCTCTTCAATTATTGCATCGGAAAATAAATCAAACTTGTTCCCAGGAGACAGCGATGGATAAAATTTGGATTTTTTCATCAATCCACTTTCAGGTCTCCTATCTGTTTCAATATCCAGGTGTACTAATATTTGTTCCTCTGACATATTCTCTTCGTCCAAATCATATAATAGATCAAACATTGTTTTTAGATCACTCATCTGATCTATCGTAATTGTGGGTTCAGTTGGTATTTGTTCGACCGAGTTATCTTGATTACTTCCACTATGCTTTGAGGCATGTATTTTTGCAAGTTTTAGCTTCCTTATATACTTATAAAGGTCAATCCTGACCTGTGTATAATTGAAATGACTCACCGGACAGAAGGTTAGTCCTTTATTTAATACAGTTGTTTCTTCTTGTGTCAATTCATATTTTGAAAGATTCACAATTAAATTGGTCTCCACTACTTCCGGTTGCGCAGTGGGTACTGTCTTCTTTCGCTTTGCCCTTCTGGTTTTTCTTGTACTTGTGAGACATTCCCTCCTTCTTTTCCTCGACCTCGGTTCATGCTTCTTCCACGTCCTCTGCCCCTTGTTAATGTTTTGTCCAAATTTATTAGACGTATTTCTTCTAAAAAAGGAACTTTCGTTGTTGTGCTCGTGCCTGGAGTAGTTTCGTTCTCACTAATAACAGATTCACTTGTAGTATCTGCCATTCTTTTATGTTGTTGCATTGGATAGTTCTTTTTAAGCATGTCAAATCGCTTGGCAAATGTAAGAATTCTACCCTGTAGGTAATCCTGTTCATCCCTTTTAAATTTTCTTTGTTTACGTTCCTGGATATCAACTTCATATTTCTCCAATCTACTATCCATCTCTTTTCTTGTTTTTAAGACTTCCTCTTTGTTTGTTAGGTTTTTAATGATTTCCTCCATCTCTTTCAATTTTTGGGTTATCTCGATTACATCTATTTTAGCATGTTTTATCAAAATGCGCATCATGTTAAACGAGCATTGCTGATTGTTTTCAACCCATTCTTCCAATAATTCCACTTTAGTATCTGGGTGCGTTGGCATGGTGAAAATACGAAGCCCTCTGGGAACACGTTTTACTTCAGGGTAATTCTCTAATGCTATGATTTCCCAGCTCTTATTTACTTCTTTTTTATACAGTCTTTCAACATTATTAAAATGTTGTCTCACAGAAATGTCCGTTTTTTTGGGCGTTATGTCTGCATTTGGTTCTACATTTTCTGTTCTGTCACCAGATTTAAACATTGTCATTGCCTTTGACGCTCGTTTTGCTGCGCGTACCTCCATTTTGTAATTATACCTGACTTTGCTTCACTTTTGAGCAGTTGCTCGCAACCCTTAATTATTGCTTTGGTTTTGTGTCCAGTTCCCGCCTGTTTGTTTTCTTGCCAGCCGTGTAATTACATGTCCGGCACCTTTCGTGAAAACAAAACACGGCTGCTTCAGACCACAGCTTAATCCTTCCACACAATACCACTCACCTCGCCAGGGAGACTCCTGCTGTGACGGCGTCCTCCGACTCTCGTCCAGCTGCGCTCAACCTCGGGTGAGTTTTCAATTGCTTTTTCCAACGTAAACGTTGATTCAGTGCTGCGGTCCGGGCGCATCCAAACGTATTTGTAATAACCCCAAAGTGATCCTTTTGTTCGGCGCGCTCACCAGCTGGTGCTCTGCAAGGGGGCCGGATCCTGGCCCAAAACAATTTTCCCAACAAAGAACGCGGCAATCCAGAACTGGTTTTTAACACAATTTATTTTGGCAACTGCTCAGACCAACGCGTTTCAGCCCTCCCACTGCTTTTCTCACGGTTAGTGAGTCCTATGTTTATTACACTTATTTATACCCACATGTAGCCTTAATGAGGCATTGTGGGATATGTAGTGTATTATCTACAAAACTTTATTAACAATAAAAAAAGGGTTAACATACGAACTTTGCATTTTATGTCAGGTTCAGTGATCCAATTACTATATCTATTTAAAATACTCATGAGTCGAGCGCTATCTATGACATTTACACTTAATGATTTTGTTAATTCATAGCATTTCTAGATCTAGTACCACGTCATGTGTCACATTAGAATGGTGACCATATTGTGCACATAAGTAATTAGGAATAGTTCCTATAACATTATATCTAAAAAATTATTATTTAGTATAATATTATAATCAATGTGCATAAAATCATAGAATGCAGACAATTCAAGTAATTGGTATAGTACCATAAACCATTCATTTAGCTTTTTCTGTTCTCTTTCAACTATCAGTTTCTTACATCTTTTATCCTAGATGTATAAAAAGTTCCTCGTCATTGGCTATTGGACCAACAAAAAGGTTTTAAAAAATGCAATACATGCAAGGCTTGCAAAATTGCCAAAAATATGCGAGCAATCGTGGAAACAAATGGAACAATGACGAACATTGATCAAAGTATATCATGTATATCTCGCTTTGTAATTTACATTATTGAGTGTGACTGTGGAATGAAATACATCGGAAGCACCACATGTATGCTCAAAAACGGATCCTGGAGCACATACGTGCAGTAAAGAACAAAGATATGACATATGCTACAGCTAAGCACATGCAGCAATGCCAGAATGGAGATTGGAAAAAGATGTGCTATTATGGAATCCATATGATACCAGTGGGAGAACGTGGTGAAGATCGGATCAAACGATTAAGGCAAACTGAATCACGTTACATTGTTAGATTAAGAACTAAGGCTCCTAGGGGCATTAACAATGACGAGGAACTTTTTATACATCTAGGATAAAAGATGTAAGAAACTGATAGTTGAAAGAGAACAGAAAAAGCTAAATGAATGGTTTATGGTACTATACCAATAACTTGAATTGTCTGCATTCTATGATTTTATGCACATTGATTATAATATTATACTAAATAATAATTTTTTAGATATAATGTTGTAGGAACTATTCCTAATTACTTATGTGCACAATATGGTCACCATTCTAATGTGACACATGACGTGGTACTAGATCTAGAAATGCTATGAATTAACAAAATCATTAAGTGTAAATGTCATAGATAGCGCTCGATTCATGAGTATTTTAAATAGATATAGTAATTGGATCACTGAACCTGACATAAAATGCAAAGTTTGTATGTTAACCTTTTTTTATTGTTAATAAAGTTTTGTAGATAATACACTACATATCCCACAATGCCTCATTAAGGCTACATGTGGGTATAAATAAGTGTAATAAACATAGGACTCACTAACCGTGAGAAAAGCCGTGGGAGGGCTGAAACGCGTTGGTCTGAGCAGTTGCCAAAATAAATTGTGTTAAAAACCAGTTCTGGAGTGCCGCGTTCTTTGTTGGAAAAAAAAAATATATATATATATATATATATATATATATATATATATTCACTGAAAAAACCATAGGTTTTAGGGACAGTTATAGTTAGTTGGACATTGCACTCGTACAAAACCCGTGAAATTTCCCGTTATAGTTAGTTCAGCTAACTATAACTCGCGCCCCGCAATGCACTGCTGATGACGTCACATATTACATCACTCATGACATGGTCAGTGACATCACTGATGACATCACTGATGACATCTCAAATGACATCACTGATGACATCATCCAGTGACTGTGTGTTTCTGTAAAGTTTAAATATTTTTAATATATATAGGGAAAGGCGTATTGAAGAATGAGTGGGTGTATAAGTGTCTGTATGGATGATTTAGTAGGTGCGTGACTAACTCTATAAGTGAGTGATTAAACGTATCTAACTGAATGCATGGGTTAGTGACTAAACTGGGTGAATGTCTGTATCCGTCTGTCTATTGCTGTGTAAGTGGCTGCATTGGTTTGTGAATAGCTACATGAGTGTCTATATGAGTTATTGATTGGTTGTCTGAGTATTTGTATGGGTGCCTGAGTGTTTGTGTGGGTGGGGTGTGTGCGACTCTGTGCATAGATGTGTGAGTGGGTGATTCACTGGGTGGATGGTTTCAAGAGTGCATCTGTGATAGACTGTATGGGTGGGTAAGTGTGTGTAAGAGTGTGTTAGTGAGTGAATGTATGTCCCAGTGGTACATGTGTGAGTAACTACATATGTGAAAGGCAGTATATATGTGTGTTGGAGTATATAAATAGCTATAAGCGAGAGTGTGTGATTGTGAGAGTGACTGTATGGATGAGTGTGTGCTTGTATCAGTGATTGTATAAGAGCGTAAGAATGTGCTAGTATTTGTATGAGTAAGTGAGCTGGTGTGTGTATAACTGTATAGGTGAGTAAATGGCAGTGTGTTTAATTATTTGCATGACTGACTAGGTGTGTGAGTACCTCTATGGATGAGTGGCGGTGTTTGAGTGTCTATATAGGAGTATGAGTGCATATGATAGTCTTGTACTGAGTGACCGTAAGTATGAGTGACTGTACAGGTGAGTGAGTGGATGTGTGTGTAGACCTAAGAATCAGTGAGTGGGTATGTAGTTATTGGTGTTGGAGTGTCTATGGTTTTGCGAATGGCAGTCTGTAATTTAGAGTGAGTGTATCAAAGGTTATATTAGGGTGTGAGGAGGTGCATCAGATTATCACGTGGATGATGTCATCAGTGATGTCATCAGTGATGTCATTTGAGATGTCATCAGTGATGTCATCAGTAATGTCACTGACCATGTCATGAGTGATGTAATATGTGACGTCATCAGCAGTGCATTGCGGGGGCACGAGTTATAGTTAGCTGAACTAACTATAACGGGGGAATTTCACGGGTTTTGTACGAGTGCAATGTCCAACTAACTATAACTGTCCCTAAAACCTATGGTTTTTTCAGTGAATTTGTAAGGTTTTTAAATGCTAATTTCTAACTATAACGTGCCTGAAACCTATGGTTTTTTCAGTGAATTTCAAAGGTTTTTTAAATGCTAATTCCTAACTATAACATGTCTGAAACCTATGGTTTTTTTCAGTGAATTTCAAAGGTTTTGTAAATGACAATTTTTAAATGTATTAATTGTTATATTTATTTTTTTGATACTGATTTACTACATTTTTTTAAACTATTTATTTTTACATATTTTATTTGTTAAATTACATTGTAATTACATTATATATTACATTACAAAATATACTTTCTCAGAATGAATTACTTTAGTTTAAATACTTTGCAAATAGGCAATAGACTTTTAAGTACAGTAGTTACAGTTGTTGCAATGGGCAACACAATTTCAAACACAATGCAACATTGAGCTCAATGTGAATTTCTAGTTAAATGCAATTAGTTACTTTATGGATTACTTTTCTAACCACAGGACTGGATCCTAGATTCAGTCCTGGGACATCTCTTGTAAACAGTTGAGTAAAAGCGTTTTGGTTACAGTAGTGATTTTTAAGGAATATTATTGTATTTTAAAAGTTGACACAGAAACTTTTTCACATAGAATCACCAATGTTATCCTATGGGAGGAAATTCACTTAGCAGGTAAGTAGTGTTATCGTTACTTTTTCTTACTCAGTGGTGGATCCTGGATCCAGCACTGGTGCATCTCCTGTAAACAGTTGAAAGAATGCGTTTAAGTCATACAGGCGATTTTAAGGAATATTTGTAGTTTGTGAAAATCGACACTTTGAAACTTTTCTGCTGAAAACCAGACAATGGATTCCAATGGAAGGAAATACAAGTTACTGGTAAGTACGGTTAGAATTACTTTTCAGGGTCAGTGCTGGGCTAAAGGATGCAGCACTGGGTTCTCTCCTGATAACAGGTGAGTAAATCGGAATTCGTAGTTCGGCTGATTTTAGAGGAATATTATAAAGTTCCAAAACTCCACACACAAGAATTTCCAAGTGAAACCAGTCAATGTTAGCCTATGGAAGGAAATTCAAGTTACTGGTAAGTATGGTTAAAATTACTTTTCAGGATCAGTACTGGGCTCAAAGATGCAGCACTGAGGTCTCTCCTGATAACCGGTGAGTAAATCGGAATTCGTAGTTCTGCTGATTTTAGAGGAATATTTGTATGTTTCAAAAATCGACACTTAGAAACTTTTTCAGCAAAAGCAGGCAATGCTATCCTATGGAAGGAAATTCAAGTTACTGGTAAGTACGGTTAAAATTACTTTTCAGGATCAGTACTGGGCTCAAAGATGCAGCACTGAGGTCTCTCCTGATAACAGGTGAGTCAATCAGAATTCGTAGTTCGTCTGATTTTAGAGGAATAGTATAAAGTTCCAAAACTCCACACTTAGAAGAATTTCCAAGTGAAACCAGTCAATGTTAGCCTATGGAAGGAAATTAAAGTTACTGGTAAGTACGGTTAAAATTACTTTTCAGGATCAGTACTGGGCTCAAAGATGCAGCACTGAGGTCTCTCCTGATAACAGGTGAGTAAATCGGAATTCGTAGTTCGGCTGATTTTAGAGGAATATTTGCACAATGGTGAAGGAAGGGGTGGGGCTGAAGTGACATGTCTGCAAACACGCCCTGTGGCGCGTTTTAAGTTGGAGAATTAATTCCTCCTCAATCCCGAGGGTCCCTAGGGGCCAACTGGCCCACCAGATACCTCCAGTATGCGCCAGAGAGCTGCGTTGCAGAGAGGTGTTCAGAGGCCACGCCCTTTTACAACACTCTGCAACGCAGCTCCGTGGCGCTTACTGGAGGTACCTGGTGGGCTAGTTGGCCCCCAGGGACCCTCAGGATTGAAGAGGATTTAATTCCCTATCTTAAAACGCGCCACGGGGCCTGTTTGCACACATGTCACCTGAAGCCACGCCCCCTCCCTTCACCACTGTGCAAACGCGCCCAGTGGCGCGTTTTAAGTTGGGGGATTAAGTCCCCTTGAATACTGAGGGTCCCTGGAGTCCAACTAGCCCACCGTGTACCTCCAAAAAGCACCACAGAGCTGCTTTGCAGAGAGGTGTAAAAAGGGGCGTGGCCTCTGTACACCTCTCTGCAACGCAGCCCCCTGGTGCTTACCGGAGGTTCCTGGTGGGCTAGTTGGCCCCCAGGGACCCCCAGTATTCAAGGGGAATTACTTCCCCTTCTTAAAACGCTCCAGGGGGCGCGTTTGCAGACTGCTGCAGGGAGGTGGCGGGGCCTCCGGCACGATGCCGGTCTTTTTTTTGTTGTTGCTTTTTCTGCCCAGGGGTCCTTTGGGACCCCTGAGCAGACCTAGGGGTCAGGGTGTTTCTACCCTGCCCCCTTTGTGCGTTTTGCGCACTTGTTTCTTGTGTTTTTTTTTTTTTAATCGGCGGGATCCGCGCACCCTAACGCATCCTGCACTTGTTTTACTGCTTTCTTGTTCCTCGGTTCTACCGAGGAACAAGATGGCTGCCAACACTTCCTGGTTTGGAGTGTTGACAGCCAATTAGCATGCAGCTCGTGGTCGGGAGGGTGCGCGGATCCACCGCGGCCATAGATATTGAAACTTTTATTTTGGATTTTCTCAGCAACTACTGAACGGATTTACACCATTTTTAAAAAGGGTGCTTTCTGAACCAAGCACTACCTTTTTGCCAAATTTGGTGTAATTCCGTTCAGCAGTTTTGCTGTAGCCTTGCATAAAGTTTCCTATGGGAAATTGATTTTTTCACTCTTATTTTTTGAATTTCTCCGCAACTACTGAACGGATTTACACCATTTAAAAAAAAGGTCGCTTTCTGAACCAAGCGCTACCTTTTTGCCAAACTTGGTGTAATTCCGTTCAGCAGTTCGGGCTGTAGCCGTGGCTAAAATTTCCTATGGGAATTAACATGGAGAAAACACGTTTTGGGACCCCCCTTTTTTCTCGGCCCCCGCTTGATGAATCACCCCGAAACTTTCAAGACAGGAGCGGACCGGAGCGCCCCACTAGTTTTGAAAATTTCGCGATGATTCGTTAATTGACGCCAAAGTTATTGGGAATAGAATGTTACGGATTTCCTATGGATAATAGGTCCTAACTATAACTATCTACTGGCGACCGCCAGTAGATAATATATATATATATTTATTCACTGAATAAAACAAAGGTTCCAGGGATGTTATAGTTATGCTCAGATTTCACTCGTACAAAACCAGTGAAATTCAGCAGTTATATGATAGTAATGATTCCTATTTGTAAAACGCGAACATATCACCCCTTAAGGTTTCAAGGAGCTGGGGGCCGTTGGGGAGATTAAGTGAGCTATTGCCCAGAGTCACATGACGCTGATCTACTGCCGGGGATCGAACCGTGACTTCTGCACCCGGTAGTCAGCCACTTTGGCCTCTGTGCCGCACCTCTCCCTCAACAGTTATAGTTACCTGAGCTAACTATAACTTATGCCCCCCAATGCACTGCTTATGACCTCACATTTTACATCACACATGACATGGTCAGTGACATCACTGATGACTGATGAATTTCTAAGGCATTTTTAGTTCTATTTCTTAACTATGATGTCCCAGCAACCTGTAGTTTTTCAGTGAATTTCTAAGTTTTTTAAAATTCTATTTGCTAACTATAACATCCCTGTAACCTTTGTTTTTTTCAGTGAATTTCTACGTTTTTAAAATGTTATTTCCTATCTATATTGAACCCTGTAACTGCTGGATTTGTTATTGAATTTCTACTTTTTATTACATTTTATTTCCTAACTGTAACCTGTACCCTTTGAAAGTGGAGTGTGAGTGGGCGTATAGGTCGGTGAATGGGTGTTTGAGTGGCTGCATGGGTCTATGAGTGGGTGTGCAAATGGCTGTATGGGTCAGTGGGTGGGTGTGTGAGCAACTGTTTGGGTCTGTGAGTGGATGTGAGAGTGGTAGAATGGGTGTGTGAGTGGGTGTCTGAGTGGCTGTGTGGGTGTATCTGTAGCTCTGTGAGTGAGTGCACCAGAACAGGACCTCACCTGCTCCTTTATCCAACAAGAGTCCATAGCTTTGCACAAAATGTCTGCCCAACAGGAGTACTTTCTACTGGTTAATTAGTAAGTGCTACCTCATTGGGTAAATGTCTAATGCATATTTTACAATACAGCTGCGTAATGGACCACGAGGAAATGTCTCCAGTGACCTTGTGTGCATTTTGCCAACGGGATTGTTTCTCATGCGTCTTCATCCAGAAATCTGTTATAACATGAATCCTCTTATAGATAAGATGATGAGACTACAAAGAAATAAATCTCCAACAGTCAAGGTACCTCCTCTTAACTATATGATGCAAATGCTTCTTTGTCTGGTGGAGATGTGCTCATATTCCTAGGCATCAAGAACACTTCACCAAAATCAGCGGGAAACACGCTGGGGGTCCTCTTGTTAAGCTGTTCATCACGTTGGCAAAAGGCGGGAAGACCTTTGTATACTACTAAGGTGGGCTGGGCCAAACGGGTGAAGCTTCCAAGTGATTTGCACATTTGCATACTCCTTGTAATGCAAAGGGAGAACCCAGGAGAGGCCAAGAAAGAACTCACTCGTTACTGTCACTACAGATTTCCTCAGATTGATCAACAATTCATTACCTTTTACCAAGGATTTCAGATCGTTTTTCACTGTGTAATTGCCAAGAATACACACTTGCTTTGCCTTCGCCAAGCCCATGAAGTTAGGATAATTTGTCCTTTACAGAATTGGAGCTTTCAGTGGAGCACCTGCTATGTTTATCTTTCTAAGTGCTTCTCATTGAGGTTTAATTTCTGTGAAATGAGCATCAGGGGCAGAACGGAACGGAACCTGCCCGTTTATCCAACAAGAGTCCATGATTATGCACAAAAAGTCTACCCAACTGGAATAGATTCTACTGGTCAATTAGTAAGGGCTACATAGTTGGGTAAATGTCTAGTGCATATTTCACACTACAGCTGCATTATGGACCATGAAGAAATGTCTATCGCAACCTTGTGTGTGTTTCAGCAATGTGATTTTTCCATGTGTGTTCTCATTCACAAATCTGTGATAACATGAATCCTCCTATAGAGAACACAACAAGACCACAAAGAAGCCACAGGGGGAGCCCCAATGCCCCAGTGGGAGCACGCTTACTCCTGCATGCGGGGAGCTTCTAAATATGCAGCTCCCTGAGTGCGGGAGCAATCCTTTCATCTGTTTAACTTCCCGCTTAACAGTGGGCAGGGAAACAGATGAAAACTATGTCCCCAGTGAGTGGAAGCCGTTTTCCTGATCCTGCCCACTGAGAGTGGAGCTGTCAATGCTTCCGCCAAGCTAAAGCAAACTGCTATCTCCCGGGGGTGGGCACCTCGGGAGACAGCAGGAGCCGGCCTCCCCTCCTTTGTTCCTTAGGGCCAGGCCTGGGGAAGTGGTGGTCCCAAGGGCTGAAAAAGGGCCAGGAGGGAGGCCGCATGGCCCTCCACCTTCTTCAAAATGTTTTTCTTGCCCCGGGGAGGTGGTGGTCCCCAGGGCCCTCCACAAGAATGGAGGGGGCTCCGTGCGACCTCCCTCCAATATTTGTAATAAAGCCCCGGGGTGGTCCCCGGAGCTCATACGAGCATGGCCCTCCTCCAATTAAAACTTGAATCAGCCTGCCTTGGGAGGTTGGTGTCCCAAGGGCTCAAACTGGCCTTATGGAGGGGGACTACATGTGCCTCCTCCCCATTATTTATATTTAAATATGCCCCCAGGACCTGGCCCACCTTGGGCTGAGTTTTAAAGAAGCATGGGAGACTGTGCTTCTTTCTTTTTTTTGGTTTGCTGTGAATTTAGGAATCCTTGGCAATTCGTGGCACCAGGGCTAGGGGGTCAGGGTATTCCTACCCTGCCTCCTTTTCTTTATTTTTATGGTTTGGACCAAAATGGCTGCAAACACTTCCTGGTTGAAGTGTTGGGAACCAATCAGATCTCCGCACGAGATCAGCAAGATTTGCGGAGGGTTCGCGTCCTAGATATACAAATTTGGTTTCCCTTTCAAATCTCAAGAACTACTGAAGGTTTTGCACCAAATAACAGAAGGCGTGCTTTCTGTACCAAAAGCTACCTTTCTGCCAAATTTGGTGTATTCCATCCAGCGGTTCGGGCTGTAGTTATGTCTAAAATCTCTATGGGAATTAACATGGGAAATTAACTGTTTTTGCCCCCCCACCTCTTTTTCGCAGCCCCGCTTGATGGACTCTCCTCATGATCAGGAAGAGACCGGCACTCATGGAATGCTGTGCTAATGTTGCTTTATTCGGATGCAGGCAGGATAAATGTAAAAGCGTTTCAGCCCTGATCACAATGTCAACCACCATTTTGAAAATGGATATATACAACAACACCTCTAAAAATGAAAAACAGACTACACTGGATGCCCCCACAAAGTTAAAAAAACATATTTAGGAAGCATATCCCACAGTAAACCAGATTACTATTTTAATTTCTGTCATGTGTCACAAAATCTATAAGAATATGACATTTCAATAATAATGTACTGGTATTTTGTCTGGTGATTTCTTTATTTTAGATGGACTCTAACATTAATCAATTTGGTACCCAGTGGGAATGAATGTTCTATGTGTGAAACAGCACTCATAGTGCCACTACAATCTTCCTGTAGCCGTATATATGAATCACCACAGTTGTAAGATGCAGGGTGTATATGCAAATTTATTTAGAGTACAAGGATTCGTTTCTCCCCTTGTTATATGCATGTCGATTTTGGAGGGTCCCTTCTTCAGTACTTCCACAGTCCTCCTGGTCGTCAGGAAGAAACGTGTCCCTCAAAGCAGAAAGGTAAACAAACTCTCAATCAATAACTTGATTTTCTCTTCTCCTAAGCTGTCACCCAGTACTCCTGTCAACTCTCAGGTCAGTGCTTCCCACACCTTCACTCGTGCCCCATCTCAGTGTGTCCTCCTTTCTCTATGGGTGCTCTTTATCCCCCTTCCACCAACCCAACAAACCCAAAAAGTCTGTAAATGGCACTTGTCTGTTGCCACAACCCTCCTCCCAGGCCGTGGCATCCGAAACCTCAGTTTGTTCTTCCTCATGGCTGCCGGGTCTGTCAGAGTTAAACTCTCCTTTCTGCGGTTCTCCGTGTTTGGCTGTCCTACTCCCTATGCTCTGTCCCTCGATTTCCACCAGACTTGTTTCCTCTGGCCTTGGGGTTGTGGATTCTGTCTGCTACGGGTAATTCTCACTATACACACCTGTTGTGCGTTCTTCACCTCACTCGGGCAACTTTATTATTGAACAAACCTTTTTGCCTTTTCCTTTCCACGCTTGGATGACTGTGAGACTAGAACATTCACTCCAGTACGGCAGCCATTTTGGAATGATTACCCATGTCAGGCTCTTCATTACAATACTTCCCCTCCTGGAGTGGCCATTTGGGCCATTCAGAGACCGAATGACAAGAAAGGAAATCCTGGTTTGTCTGAAGCTTCCCAGTATGAAGAAAAGTCTGAAATGAGAATGGTTCCAATGTGAGGAACCATCTAAAAATGTTTGGATTCATGTCCTTATTTTGGGTCAACCATACCAGAAGTGCATGATCAGTCAACAGTTTAGAGGAGCTACCAAGTAGATAATACTGTAGAGCTTCCATAGCCCATCTGATGTCTAAACATTATTTCTAAATTGTGGAATAATGAATTTCCCTCACATAGAGTTTATGGCTAATATAGAGCATAGGACGAAGAGCCCCATTGTCACTGCCTCCAACCTATGGCCAAAAGCATCAGTCTGGAGGGCAAAATTCATAGGGCTGATCAAAACAGGGTCATTACACAAGATATCTTTCTGGCGCTGAACACTGGCGTCATGGCTATCATTCCAAAACGGTGAGTCTAGCAAGATGGTTGTTAGTCACTAGATCCATAAGAGGACTTGGAATTTCCAAAAATTGCGGAATAAAACGTCTGTAGTATCCCACCAACCCCAGGAAAGATCATACCTCTCTCTTTGTAGTAGGCCTAGGTATCTTTTGTATAGCTTCTATCTTGTCAACATGGGGGCAAATGATACCAGTCAATCAATCAATCAGGGATTTGTAAAGCACGGCTACTCACCTGTCGTGTAGTTCCTATAAACCTACATAGGCTCTGCGCGTTTAGACAACATGCACTGTAGGATTGGTGTGAGACTGATTCTAGACACCCCCACCGGGTATGTTGGCCTGTATACCCGCTAGCTCACAGTGCCACTAGAAACCCCTATTACCAAGGAGAGAATAGTTCTTGGCAACTATCGAACATGACAACCCTGATCCCTCAGAATAGTGGAAACAGTGCAATACTTTTCGCTCAGTCACTCGTGCTCACTTGGTCTCAGAGAGATACACAGGATAAATGATATGGACATTTTTCAATAAGTATTTCTTGAACACTCGTCATTCTAGTATAAAATAGGTGTGCTGAAACACCCACTAGACAGAAACAGATATAAACGATTAGAAGCACTAAGAAGGTGAAAGGATGGTAGATCTCTACCATTCTGCTATAATCATGAACATTGGCAAGTATATAAAATACATGACAATAAAATGCGTACTCCTACGTTGCTATCCTAACTAGATGTACCTAAGTGTACCTAGCATGTGTGTGTAGGTGTTAAGCCAAGAATCCCTCTAGGATAAAGTCAACCCCGTTACCTGAAGTGAGAGACTGTGGGACCCCGTCTTGGTCTCGGGTTGGACACCCCACAAGGGATGTTAGACCACTGCGAGCTGGAGTATCTGCATGCAGGAGCTTCAGTGTCTTGCGTCAGTGTGTCGTGATCTCCTCTGACTATCTCAGCAAGATGTGATGTTTATATACCCGAAGGTATCCCCAGGGGGTTCTATCTTGCTGTTCCACTGTCGGACTTAGGATGACGTCGGGAATGAACCGTGTACATAGTTATTATGCAGGAGATGGTAGTCCTGCTGAGTTTCCAAGAATCCATGGATCCTCATGCATAATGTATGAGGCTATTGTTCAGGGAAAACCCCACGTTCTCTATACAGTACTGTAACCAGGTAAAGGGTTAGTCCTAGCAGCCCGTTATGTATGTAGTGTAGGGACGAATATAGGTGAAAGGTTGGGATGTTAACCTGGCCTATATTGGGGTACCTATATGGAATATAACACACCTGTGAGGGTTTCAAGGTGCTGGGGGGGGCTGCTTGTCCATCTGGGTGTGGAGGTTCAGTCGAAGAGCCAGTTCTTGAGGTCCTTCATGAATTGGGTCAACGAAGCGGATTGCCTGAGGTGGAGGGGCAGGGTGTTCCAGGTCTTGGCGGCGAGGTAGGAGAAGGATGTTCATCCAGTTCTGGTCTTGTGGATCCGTGGGATGGAGGCCAGGGCGAGTTGGGTGGAACTGAGTTGTCTGGCTGGAGTGTGGAAAGCGAGACGGTGGTTCAGATATTCTGGTACTACGTCGTGGATACCAGTCTTTAATCCCAGGTAGTGAACATGGTTGGTAGCTAAGGTGGATTTATTTAGATTAACTGTCAAGTTGGCTTGATAGAGGACTTCTAGAATCTGATCTAGATGTGCAAGATGGGCCTCCCATGTAGGACTAAAGACGACAATATTGTTTAAATAAGCTGATGCATAAGCCTGGTGTGATTTCAATAAAGAATCCATTAACCTTTGAAAAATGGCGGGGGCCCAGTGGAGTTCCAATGGTAGGACTTTGAACTGGTAGAGTCATGAAGTCGTAGAAAATGCAGTTTTCTCTTGTGCTCCAGGGGCAAAAGGAATTTGCCATTACCCTTTTTTCAGGTGTATTGTGGACATAATCTGGGAATTTACTAGTTTTTCAATTAACTCGTCAACTCATGGCAGTGGTAAGTGTCAAATTTCTGTATTTAATTTAGTTGCCGTTGGTCAATACAAAACCTAAGACTCCCGTCTCCTTTCAGTACCAGAACAACTGGAGAACACCAAGCACTTTGTGGTGGTTCTGGTGGCTTAGTGGACTAATGAGTCCACTATAGGGGCCTGTGTTTGACCTTATAGTCACAGGTTCAAATCCCAGCTGGCCCACTCAGCCTTTCATCCTTCTGAGGTCGATAAAATCGGTACCACTGAGTTGGGAAACGACAAACATCTGTTATTCAGCACCAAAATACCCTTGGGTGAACTTGCGGTTTACAAAAACACATGTTATTATGTAATGTTGTTCTATTATATCCCCTTTTAACATAACTTCTATTTCCTGCTCCACTGCCACCCTCTTAGCTGCAAGCATCCTATACAGTCTCAGCTTCACTACTTGTGTGCCCACAATGTAACAATGTTATGGTGGCCTAAGGTTGTTCTTCCCTAAAAATATTGTGAGATATTTTTCTAACAACTGATAGAGCTATTGCCTCTGTTCTTCGTGTAAGCCGAGACCAATGTTAACGGGATCCTGTCCAGCCTCTTGTCTCGGATGTACAGGGATATCCAAGGGATGGTTGTTGGTGGTATAATGGATTGTTGGATTGAGTTTCACTGTCGCTTGTTCTGGATCCTCCCACTTCTTCAACAAGTTGACATGGTATAGCTGTCCCACCCTGGGTTTATGAGGAACAGCTTCACAATATGTGACTGGGGTCACCTTTTGTAGTATTTCATAAGGTCCCAGTTATTTAGCCAGGAGTTTATTCTCCGTGGTGGACAATAAGATGGGAACCTGATCCCCTTCTGTGAATTCTCTTAATATTGTCCCCTTGTCATACACTTGTTTCTGTTGATTCTGTGCTTTCTCTAGATTCACATGAACTTTCTCCCTTAAGGATGAAATTATTCTTTTCCCTTTTTTTGTGTATTCAAGAAGAGTTTTCCTCTCGTCCTCTTCTTCCTTCCAATGCTCTACCACCATGTATGTCTAAGAGGGTGTGTGGTTGCCTTTCAAAGAGTAATTCAAAAGGAGAGAATCGATGGGCCCCTAGGCATGGCACTGGATGTCAAAAAGGACTAATGGTAGTTTACACTGCCAATCTTTTCCCGACTTTGTGATCTGTTTGTTTAATATGGTTTTAATAGTTCTATTGTACTGGTCAAACAATCCATCAGTTTGTGGATGGTACACTTGCACATGTATTTGTCGAACTCCTAGGATCTTACAGATTTGGTTCATTAGTTGGGACATGAAAGGAGTGCCTTGGTCAGTCAACAATTCATGGGGAAATCCTACTCTGGAGAAAAAAGTGATTGTAGCCTGAGCCACAGCGGATTTTGTCATGCTGGGTAACGGAATCACCTCTGGATAGCAGATGGCATAGTTTACAAGAACTAACATATATTGATGTCCCCGTGCCGTGAGACTAGGGGCTCCATTAAGTCCATTCCTACTCTCTTAAATGGAACATCAATAATAGGGAGTGGATGTAAAGGAGATTGCGCTACTTCCGGAAGATTAATCAGTTGGCACCTTTCGCAAGTTGTACAGAATTTGGTTTCATCCCCATAACATCCTCTCCAATAAAATGTTTCCAACAAATATGTTTGTGGGTTCTCTTTCTCATATTGGCCTCCTCTGGCTGTGGGCTAAATGTAAAACTTGCTCATGATAAGCTACATGGACCAACAGTTGTTCGACTCATTTTTCTCTCCCTTTAACCACCTGATAGATCAAACCCTTTTTCAGCAAGAAATATAGTCCTACCTGACTTTGGTCCACCTCGCTTGCCTGCTTTCATGCCTGCACCAGGGTATTGTCTTCCCTCTGGGCTACCCTGAAGCTACAGTGGTGTTTCCAGGACACGTCTGGGGATGAAAGTACAGAAGATGGTTTCACATTATACAGGTTTATGAAATTCTGTTTATCTTTCAGTTTTTCCTTCTTGGATTTCTTTGCCCTGACAGTGTTTAGTTTTATCTTGTCGTTCCCAAAAGGGGCTTCCTTTCACTACCCAAACTCACGATCCCCTTGGTCTAAGGTTATAAGGTATTGATTACATTTGGGATGATTGGTGCTATAATCAGTTGCTCTACCAGTGCCAGGATAACCCCTACCTTCATAAGGTGTTGTTCTCCCTCTATAGTTAACATCACCTCTGCTACTGGGCAGATTTCCTATCACCATGGATGCATTTAACTGTAATATTTTCTCTTTCTGGCATTTGGGCTGTGTGAACCCTTTCCTGACTAATGACAGTACAATGACACTCAGTATCTATCAATGCTTGAATCAGCTTCTGGTAAGCAGTCCAATTCTTCCCTGTAGTCAACACCTGTCCCATCATATACCCCACTTCATAGGTTCTGAAGGTTGTACTCTCTGTGGACAATTCTGGGCAATATGCCCCCACTCAGCATTGTGAGCACATTGTTGGCCTTGGAGATTTCCCCCTGGGGAGGATTTACTGGTTGATTTAGTCAATGGTAGAAAATGGGGTCCTACTCTAGGGGTTCCTCTAGGACTCGCTACACTGTGTTTGGTTAAGTTTAACTGGAAGTTGGGGGAACGGTGAAAAGCACAGGCTAAATCAATGGCAGTAGTTGCTGTGCGGTTTGAATGTTGCTAAATTCCAGATGCGTGTGAATGCAGGTAAGGCCTAGGGAAGTTTCTCCAGGTAGATGTTTTCGATTACTTCCTCTAGAGTGGAGGTTACAGCTTGCAGCCATCTTTTACCTAAGTCCTGAATTCTATATTATAATGCTTGGGGCCAATTCCCCGTATTCCACTTTTCTTTTCAGAATTAAGTTCTATAGAATTCAGTGTCACATCCCAGTCTCTCTAATATAGCCTTCTTTCCATTGGTATAAGTGGTGGTTCCAGATGGATTGGTCACTTAATAGGTTGACTACAATTCACCACATACTAATCCCAACACTCTGGGGGCCATCCCACTTTTTTTCAAATGTGGGTACCTGTAGATTTTGGACCCTAGCTCAGCCGGCACCTAGGGAAACCAAGCAAACCTGTCCCATTTTTAAAACTAGACACCTAGGGGGATCCAGGGTGGGGCAGCTTGTATTTTTCTACTGAAAACTAATCCTTTTTTCCAATTGGGTAGCTGTAGATTTTGGATCCTAGCTCAGCCGGCACCTTGGGAAACCTAGCAAACTTGCACATTTTTGAAAACTAGACACCTAGCGAAATCCAGGGTGGGGTGACTTGAATGACTTTTGCCATGTTTTTGTACCCAGAATCCCTTTCAAACCTCAAACTTTGAATAAAAAAACACATTTTCCTCACATTTCTATGATGGAAAGTTCCGGAATCTGCTGGGAGCCACAAGCTTTCATCCCCCAGGCATTTCCCCAAGTATCCCAATAAAAATGGCACCTCACTTGTGTGGGTAGACATAGTTCCCACGACAGGAAACGGCCCAAAACACAACATGGACACATCAAATTTTTCAACTGAAAACTGACCCTTTTTTTCCAATATGAGTAGCTGTAGATTTTGTATCCTAGCTCAGCTGGCACCTAGGGAAACCTAGCAAACCTTTCCCTTTTTTAAAACTAGACACCTAGGTGTATCTAGGGTGTGGTGACTTGCGTGGCTCTCACCAGGTTTTTTGTTACCCAGAATCACTTGCAAACCTCAAATTTTAACTAAAAACCACATTTTCCTTACATTTCTATGATGGAAATTTCTGGAACCTGTGGGGAGCAACAAACTTCCAACCACCCGCCATTCCCCCAAGTCTCCTAATACAAATGGTACCTCACTTGTGGGGGTATGCCTAGTGCCCACGACTGGAAACGGCCCAAAATACAACATGGACGCATCACATTTTTCCACTGAAAACTGACCGTTTTTTCCAATGTGGGCAGCTGCAGGTTTTGGACCCTAGCTCAGCTGGCACTTAGGGAAACCTAGCAAACCTGTACAATGTTTAAATCTAGACACTTAGGGGTATCTTGGGTGGGGTGACTTGTGTAGTTTTCACCAAGGTTTTGTTACCCAGAATTCATTGCAAACCTCAAACTTGGACTAAAAAAACTAATTTTCGTCATATTTCTGTGATGGAAAGTTCTGGAATCTGTGGTGAGACACAAACTTCCTTCCACCTGGTACTCCCCCAAGTCAATCGATAAAAATGGTACCTCACTTGTGTGGGTAGGCCTAATGCCCATGACAGGAAATGGCTCAAAATGAAACATGGGCACATTACATTTTTCCACTCAAAACTGACAATTTTTTCCCAATTTGGGTAGTTGTAGATTTTGGATCCTAGCTCAGTTGGCAGCTAGGCAAACCTAGAAAGCCTGAGCATTTTTGAAAACTGGACAAGGAAGGGAGTGAAGGGGTGTGTGACTTGCGTGACCCTCGACAGGTAATTTTTTCCAAGAAATCCTTTAAAACGTCAAACTTTGGTAAGAAACACATTTTCATCACATTCCTGTGATGGAGAGTTCTGGGATCTTCGGGGAGCAAGACATTTCCTACCACCCTGAGTTCCCACTGGACTCCGGATAAGTACGGTACCCTTTTTGTGGGGGTGGGTTAAGAGGCCACAACACTAAAGGCCCTAAAGTGCTACGTTGAGAGATAAGGAATAGGGGTAGCTGCTGTATTGGGGGCCAAGCTGTGGCGCTACCAATGCAAACCTACAAACCACAGACATTCTTGAACACTAGACAACCAGGGGAGTCCAGGGTGGTGTGTCTTGCATGGATCCCACAAGGTTTTCTTACCCACAATGGTCGGCAAACCTCAAACTTTTCCTGAAATGCACTTTTCCCTTACATTTCAGTGATGGAAACTTCTGGAATCTGCATGAATCTACAGAATTCCCACCATCCAGCATTATTCCACTTGTGCCAATAGAAATGATGCACCCCTAGTGTGGCTAAGCCTAGTGCCCACAACAGATACAGATCAAATCAAGGTCAATGGCAGTCCCCTGGCGATCTGTATTCATGTTGGTGGCTTGACACAATGCAAGGGCGTGCTTTTCCCAAGATATCCATTTACCTCTACGGGACCATCTTTGGAAGCGAGAGGCCCATCTTGAATTGCTGGCTTTGTCTAGGAGTACTCCTGTATGTGTAGGTGTGACTACTTTCTCCATACAATATAAAGGTGAACTTCTTCTCCATAATATGTTTACCCCACAGGAACTGTCTGACTAACCAAGAGGCCCAGTATAAATTGTAGAATCTGTCTCAAAGTATTCTTGCATGTATTGCTTGCATGATGCCTTATTGAAGGTCCCAAGATTCCACGGTTTCTAGGGAACTTTAGTCAGACGACTTTTGTCCTGATGAGACCTGAAGACTATAAAATTATATACAACCTTGAAATCTGTTCACTGTCTTGTTCTATGTTGTTGTACACATATTAACTCACTGTTGCAGCACTGTTTTGTCTGATCTAATTTTGATACATACTGAAATGTATATTGTCCTGATACTAAAAATGTGAAAATCATCATCATGCAAACAACTTGTGTCATGTGTCCTTTTTCAATAACACTGATTATGATACAAATTACAAACTGAGTTTGCACACCTTAAAAGAAAGTAGAAGTGTTGGTTAATGAGTCCCA
Organism: Calotriton arnoldi; assembly: GCA_963921515.1. Classification (NCBI taxonomy): domain Eukaryota; kingdom Metazoa; phylum Chordata; class Amphibia; order Caudata; family Salamandridae; genus Calotriton; species Calotriton arnoldi. The sequence goes on along the minus strand of CAWUFW010001021.1, from coordinate 2,514,296 downwards.
CAGGACATTTGTTTGACTTATTACACTTACTTTGGTTCTCGTGGCAATCAGGGTGGTCTTTGTGTTGTATACATATGTTTCCTAAAAAGCACTTCAAAATGTAGTCAAGACTTTACAATTTTGCCACACAGGGTACTCTGTGACAGCGTCGCTTATGCTTCGTCCACCATTATGTGCAGCAAACATAACACCTATTAAGTTCTGACAGTGAATAAAGTTGTTGAGCATTTGTAATCGAGTATACAGGTGGGCTTGTGAACTTCCGCCATCTGAGCCCACACCGTGACAGGGGAAGTGCTCTCATCATGAATTGTAGTGAGCACGTACAAATCATGATTATCAGAGAACTTGACTGCGAGCAATGCATTGGAACAGAACGCAGTGCTCTGGAATTATTGAAACTTCTTACAAACAGGCTTCCGCAGGAATCCTTTGCTGTGACAACAAACTGTACTGCATGCCATAGTGCCAGCGTTGTACTTCTCACTGAACAGCTTTACTCCTGTGTAGAAGTTGTCCACATAAAGGATATAACCTTTGTGAAGGAGTGGCTGGACAAGATCACATACAATCTTTCCAGTGACTCCTAGCGTGGGAGGGTAAGCTACCGGGTTTAGAGTGGAGTCCTTCCCTGTATACACTCTCAAGCTGTATACATAGCCAGTAGAGCTCTCACACAGCATAATGCCATAATGAGCTCTTTTGCTCGCAATGTACTGCCTGAACAACAGCCGTCGTTTGTTTAGGATCAAGGACTCATCGATGGCTATATTCTTTCCAGGAGTATAAATCTCTGGAAAACTGGCAGACAAATGTTCCATGACGAGCCAATTTTGAACAACCTGCCATGCTCTGGATGGCCCAGGGCAATGCTGTAGAGTCGTCACTGAAATGTAGCATGCGCTTAAATAGCAAAAAACTGATCGCTGCTCATGTACGTTGCAAAAATGGGTGTTACCCAAACCATGGAAGTAGATCAGTAGGACAATAAGCTTGGTTTGTGCACTGACCCCGTTTTGAGCATAAGGCCCAAAAATATCTCCAACTCCTCAAGCGAAGTGGGAGTCCACTTGTGTGCCCTAAAAGGAGGCCAGAGAGTGCCTTCATTCTCCCTCAGAAATTGTTTGGCACACAAATGTGTTTGCTGCACAATTTACTAAAGGAAGTCAACTTCCAAGATGAAGAGATGGACATAGTCAAATGGCAAAAAATTGGACATATTGACTTTACATCCAGTGTTGCCAGTGAACAGCGGAATTTTGGGCTGAACTAAATTGGGGGGTGGCCAAGAGAGCACTCGGTCTGTGCTTGCAGCCGCACATGCCCGCTCTTTGGGTTGGTCTACTCTGCTGTGGTTATTTTGCTGCACAGAGCATGGTTGCAAAGGGACAGTATGACTGCCATCATCATGTCCTTCAGAATCTCTGGAAGACGAGTTGTCGAATGGAACCCCGCCGACTCAATAATCTCTTCCAGATTCTGCTCCATTTTTGTCTCCCTCATATGCTGTCTCAGTATCTGATGTCTCAGTTTCTGATCGTGCCTCAGAGCTATTCTCCATAACCCGAGTTAGGGCCTGGACAGCAGTCATCCACCGAGACACCATCTCTGCTGACTGGCTAAAATCTTTCTTCTACAACATTGCCCTTTGTGGAAGGTAGAAGTATTATTCTAAATCAGTAGGTGTGTGTGTGTGCCTGTGAGATGTGTGCAACAGTAAATAAACAAAAAAACACTTATCTTTTCAATGAATCTGCAAGTTCTCCAAATACACTAAAAAAGACAAAAAAGACATAGTATTACTTCACCTTGGCACATACCCATAGCCATAGTATACTTTTGTCATGGCTTATGCAAAACTTTATTGTTGAGGGAACTGCTGGGCCATTGGCAGTATAAAAGTAATTTCCCCAAAGCTACAAATCTCCCTATGATCTCAAGAAGCACACATTCACATAGTAGCCGCTGCAACTTTGTGAGCAAGCGTGCTCAGTGTGAAAACTCAGAGTAGGATCACTAGGGTCATTGGAATTATGTGGCAGGAGGGCACCAAATTAATCAACAGCAACAGGGTTGACTAAATTGTGCCGTATAAAAAGGCAAATTATGCAGCATAATGCTGCACTGTTTTTTATAGTATGACTTCATTATTTTATGATTTGCAACCATAGTAATAGTGCCAGCACGACTATTTCTCCTCATTAGTACCAGTTTATCAACCAAATGCAGAAATAAGCAACTGAAAGAACTAATAAACCTGGGTGCAGGCCCTTCCACAGTGTGCACACATGTTGCCACATATATTAGTATTTACTGTATATGCCACATAAATCTACCATCTACTGCATAATCTGCAGATAGCAAACATTGGGCATATGCAGTATATATAATCATATTTCTAGAAATATGTGTTTTCCCCTAGGTAAAAAAACACATTTGTGTATATATGGCTATTCCAACATTATTTTGGCAAATATATGTTATACAATACATATGACACAGTGATACTTTAAGTTGGCAATACATGCCTATGACTCAGCACTTACCATTTCCCTATTGAGGGATACATACTTTTCAAATTATATGCTAGACTGGATTTTCTTTGGTTGCTAGCTGTAGGGCATCACAGCAGATGCTGATATATTTCTATCAGGTTCCAATTGTAGTACTTTGGGACAATAAGTGGAGGGAAGCAGCATTGAAGTTATTTGATCTCAAAACCCTGGAAACAGTGACTGATCCACTGAGAGGAGGGGTCCTCGCTAAGAAACAGCTATGCGTTAAATTAGAAAAAACCCATAAAAAGGAGCTATCAAAATGGTGGGAGGCCAAGTCTCTGCAAAAATATGTTGATTGTGGAAGAATTCCCTGAGGGCTAAGAATTCTAACGGTATTTACCTATGAAGTGCCTGACCCTAAAATCCTTCAAGAGTGGCCCATAAACTCCCATGAGTGTTCTATAACTATGCTCTGCACACTAATAAAATATGCATGGAAAGACCAAGACAAGCTGCTGAGCAAAATGGATGATATCAGTGCTGAGATGCTAAAGAACATGGACCAAATGGAATTTGATGAAGGTATGCAAACAATAACGGAAAGAATTGCTAAAGGAGGGAAGAAATCAAGCTTAAAAAACAAAGAAAATTCTATTGGGACTGTAAGGATTACATCGACGGCAGAGTCTTGACTTTTACCAGAAAATATGACACACTACAAAGCATCAAGCCGAAACCCACACGGATTTAGCCAGCTCAGGAAACCACTAGCAAACAGGGTGATGCAACTAGCAGGCAAGAAGAAAGTTCGGAAGGTGCCTCGAACAGTGATACCGCTGTAGGATCAGACATGTCGGGCCCAAAAGAAACCCTTTTAAAAGAGTTCCAAATCAAAACAAGTAGTCGATTAGAGCTCAAATTATCTCGAGGAGAAACAAGAGAAAAAGGACAAGGAGGAAAAGGTGCAAGCAGAAAAGATACAAGCAAAACAAGAAGAAAAAAAACAAGAAAAGAAGACAGCTCAGTGGGAATGGAAACAAAGGCCAAAAGCACACTAAAATAATGGAGCTGGACAGCAATGTGGTAAATTTGTCTGAGTTTCTACTTACCCAGACTCATATTGATGTGCTTTCTCTTGGTCACTCTTTTACTCCTTCCTCTAGTTTTAACTACACACAAAGCCGTATTGATATATTTAACTCCACTAGAAAGCTTAAGTTAAAAAAATGGTTTGAAATTAAACAAAATAAGGGGTCTCAGGGTAGTGGTCAGGCCCCTCAACCTTCATCTTTGTTTATAAGTGACATTGACCAACTACATATGATATGTGATTTGGATGAGTTTTCTGACCATCATGATGATACCATTCTCAATTTAGAGAATCTCAACATCCCACTTGACCTTAATTATCCAAGTGGGTTTCGCCCGAAATCAGTGTTCATTCCAACTCTGCCACTTGATGGCATTGATGTATTTGAAATGGGAGTCATTAGGCATCTGAAAAGATTGCAATTCCGTTCCAACAACCGACATAGCAACCTGACTGTGGCACAAAAACAGGCCCTCCAGAAATATCTGGCAGAGTGGCACAGGCAGCTTGCTGATGCTGAATGTTACTCCCCGTGTAGCAAACTGATATTGACAAAGTCAATAAGACCTATTGGGACAAACTGATGGATTGACGAGATCAGGGATTAATGGAATTCGAGGAGTTCCTCTATAACAAATTTCCTAAAATCCCTGTCCTCTACCTACTCCCTAAAATACACAAAGATCCTGTCAATCCACCAGGTAGCCCCATTATATCTCCGATGAATTGTTTACTTGAAAACACTTCAGGGTACGTGGATTACTTCTTGCAGCCCCTGGTCAAATCTCTTAGATTGTTTGTTAAAGATAGTGGGGACTTCCTCAGAATCATTGAAGGGATTGTATGGGAAGGTGATTACTTACTCATGGGTCTTGATGTTTGTAGTTTATACACCTGCATTCTACATGACCTTGGCCTACAGGCCTGCTGCCGTTTCCTTAAAGGTAGATCACTCTCATTCCTTCTGCAAAACGAAATGATCCTCAACATGATCAGCCTTTGCTTAAGAAATAATTTCTTTGTATTCGATGAGCAATTTTACCATCAAACCCAGGGCACTGCGATGGAGACCTGTTTCGCCATAAGTTACGCGTGTCTCTACATGGGCTGGTGGGAGGAACAGGTCGCGTCATCACTCCATCTATATGACGACCACGTGGTGCTCTGGGCACGTTACATTGATGATATATTTGTCATCTGGCGTGGATCAGAATCTTCGGCTTACTCCTTTGTGGAGAACCTTAACAATAATGTACTCAATTTGAAATTCACTAGTCAAATCAGCAATAGGTCCCTGGAATTTCTTGATCTTCTATTGGAAGGGCACAATTCATGCAATAACACCAAACTTTTTTCGCAAAAGCCCTGCTGGCGACAACATACTCCATGCGACCAGCAGCCATCCCAAAAGTTTAGTACGTAGCATCCCTTTTGGTTAACTTATATGGGGACGGAGGAATTGCAGTTACGACGAGGCCTTTGAAAAATAAAAAATGTGATGTTGGAAAGATTCCATTTTAGGGGGTATGATGATGAGACATTGGCAACTGCTGTGAGGAAAGTGGAGGGAATCAGCAGATCTGAGACATTGGGAACCAAACACAGGGCACCCAAAAAAGAGAATGAACAAATCAGGTTGCTCACCTTCTTCAGTAAACATGCTGGCGCCATCAGTAAAACACTGGCCAAACACTGGCATGCACTTCACACAGAAGATAGCATTACCAAGTATACATCTACCCAGCCCAGCATTGCTTACCGACACAATCTGAGCATCAAGGACATGCTTTGCAAAAACATGATTACTGAGACCCAAAGCCAGATGGGTCATATTTGGACACCAGGCTTTGTACCATGTTTTAATTGCAAAGCATGTAGATCAAGTAGGAAAGTTCAATCCTTCACCATTACTGATTTTGGGGAACAGTTCACAATCCGAGAAGGTCTCTCATGTAACTCTGATTTTTGTATCTATGCTCTTAAATGCCCATGCAATTTATTCTACATTGGTAGCACCATACACATGGTTAAGAAGTGTGTACTGTAGCACATGAGAGCCATTACCAACCATGACAGACAATATCCTGCTGCCAGACACTTCAAAGAATACCATGCAGCAACAGTAGTCTCTTTGAATTTTTTGCTCTTGATTGGATCCCTCCCAACATCCGAAGAGGGGACCGGATTCGATCTCTTCGCAGACTAGAATCGTGATACATTATCAGATTTAACACCAAGTATCCCATTGGCTTGAACATGGATGAGGAGTTATCTGTTCGCCTAGCTGGAATCCATTTATTAATTCTCTGTTTTCTTCTTCATAGCTGAATGAATTTTTTATCAGAACTTTAATGGTGTTTTTTATCATTATTCTTCTACACAGGTCACACGTGACACTGGGTGGTGACTGCGGAATGGCAGCTCATCAATATTGAGCAAAGGATGGCAATTTTTTTATGCATAAGTTTGTCTGGTGCATGCCGGTTTGGAATGAAATTATTATTATTGATAGAGGTGCACTTATTGATCATGTTAAAAAATGTATATACCTCTCGGACCTATATTAGATGACATTTTTCTATTCAGTTGGTGTATCATTTATTTTTTCAGCTAATACTGATGGATCGCTGTTCAGTGTGTGACTGTATCATAATTGTATATTTTTTTGACAATTTTGCAATGCATGATGAAATAGCAAATTTTGTTTTGAATTACTTATTTACAGTGCAAGTACAGCGGAGTTATGAGTTAGAGTACCTGTGCATACATTTGTTTCTTGATTACCCATTATGTTGCAAAATTATGCCCTCTTGGGCAATGATCGCTGTTTAATGTGTGAGTGCATTACAATTGTGTTATTCTGCTATTATACTTATCCGAGAGTGTTTTACTGTTCATGATCATCAGTAATTTATTTGTTGCCTCTCATTATGCCAGGATAGTTTTACTGCCCACTATGGCAATGGCTGATGCTTTGAATTTGCCTACTTGGGTAGTGACACACACTTGGGCAGTGCTCAGTTAACTGCCACCCTATTTATGTATTTATGATCCCACTGTGCCTCTAACAGTCGGGCTTGCTTGCAATCCATTTTACTTCAGTTTCATTTTATTTTATTCATTGTATATTGTTTCCTTCCTTTCTTTCAAATGTGTCCCATTCAAGTTTTATTTGGATGCACTGAGCCTGTTGCCAACCAATTTGATATTCTAAGATGACTACCGCAGCCACTGTCACTATTATGTCCTTTGTTTATTTCCATGCACTTATGTTGGTTCTTATATCTTTTTGTCACTTCCTCCTTCCACTCGTGAACAAGACACTTTGGTGTTGATACGCATTGAGCGTGCTGCTCAATAAACTGCAAATTGCAAATTACCTGCTGGAAGTGTGTGTGCTTATTCCTCTGGAAGCAAACTGGAAATGGTCGTTTTGAGGTTACCGGGGTCCACACCCAGGCACGCGCAACTCTTGGGGGCCATGAGCTGTGTGGAAACCTTTTTGCCCAAAAAAAACCACATACATATATATAAATATATATATATTATCTACTGGCGGTCGCCAGTAGATAGTTATAGTTACAACCTATTATCCATAGGAAATCCGTGACATTCTATTTGAAATAACTCTCTTGCCGGTTGACGTATCTTCGCGAAATTTTCAAACTTTGTGGCCCGCTCCGGTCCGCTCCTACCCTGAAAGTCTCGGGGGGATTCGTCAAGCGGGGGCCGAGAAAAAAGGGGGGTCCCAAAACGTGTTTTCCCCATGCACTTTTCCATAGGAAACTTTAGACACGGCTACAGCCCGAACTGCTGAACGGAATTACACCAAATTTGGCAAAGAGGTAGTTCTTGGTTCAGAAAGAACCCTTTTGTTAAATGGTGTAAATCCGTTCAGTAGTTGCTGAGAAAATGAAAAGTAAAAAGTTAGTGATATCTATGGCCGAGTAGGGTCCGCGTACCCTCAGCGCACCCTGCGCGCACCGTCCCGATCACGAGCTGCATGTTAATTGGCTGTCAGCTGGCTGTCAACATTCCGATTCAAAATGTTGGCAGCCATTTTGTCCCTCGGTAGAACCGAGGGACAGAAACAAGTGCGCAAAGCGCACAAAGGGGGCAGGGTAGAAACACCCTGACCCCCTAGGTTTGCTCAGGGGGTCCCACAATGGCCCCTAGGGACCCTCAGGATTCAAGGGGACTTAATCCCCCAACTTAAAACGCGCCACGGGGCGCGTTTGCACAGATGTCACCTCAGGCCCCGCCCCTCCCTTCACCATTGTGCAAATATTCTTCTAAAATCATCCGAAATACGAATTCCGATTTACTCACCTGTTATAAGGAGAGACCTCAGTGCTGTATCTTTCAGCCCAGTACTGGTCCTGAAAAGTAATTTTAACCGTACTTACCAGTAACTTGAATTTCCTTCCATAGGCTAACATTGACTGGTTTCACTTGGAAATTCTTCTAAGTGTGGAGTTTTGGAACTTTAAAATATTCCTCTAAAATCAGCCGAAATACGAATTCCGATTTACTCACCTGTTATAAGGAGAGACCTCAGTGCTGTATCTTTCAGCCCAGTACTGGTCCTGAAAAGTAATTTTAACCGTACTTACCAGTAACTTGAATTTCCTTCCATAGGCTAACATTGACTGGTTTCACTTGGAAATTCTTCTAAGTGTGGAGTTTTGGAACTTTAAAATATTCCTCTAAAATCAGCCGAAATACGAATTCCGATTTACTCACCTGTTATCAGGAGAGACCTCAGTGCTGCATCTTTCAGCCCAGTACTGGTCCTGAAAAGTAATTTTAACCGTACTTACCGGTAACTTGAATTTCCTTCATAGGCTAACATTGACTGGTTTCACTTGGAAATTCTTCTAAGTGTGGAGTTTTGGAACTTTAAAATATTCCTCTAAAATCAGCCGAAATACGAATTCCGATTTACTCACCTGTTATCAGGAGAGACCTCAGTGCTGCATCTTTCAGCCCAGTACTGATCCTCAAAAGTAATTTTAACCGTACTTACCAGTAACTTGAATTTCCTTCCATAGGATATCATTGCCTGCTTTTTGCTGAAAAAGTTTCTAAGTGTTGATTTTTGAAACATACAAATATTCCTCTAAAATCAGCCGAAATACGAATTCCGATTTACTCACCTGTTATAAGGAGAGACCTCAGTGCTGTATCTTTCAGCCCAGTACTGGTCCTGAAAAGTAATTTTAACCGTACTTACCAGTAACTTGAATTTCCTTCCATAGGCTAACATTGACTGGTTTCACTTGGAAATTCTTCTAAGTGTGGAGTTTTGGAACTTTAAAATATTCCTCTAAAATCAGCCGAAATACGAATTCCGATTTACTCACCTGTTATCAGGAGAGACCTCAGTGCTGCATCTTTCAGCCCAGTACTAATCCTGAAAAGTAATTTTAACCGTACTTACCAGTAACTTATATTTTCTTCCATAGGAATCCATTGTCTGGTTTTCAGCAAAAAAGTTTCAAAGTGTTGATTTTTACAAACTACAAATATTCCTTAAAAATCACCTGTATGACTTAAACGCATTCTTTCAACTGTTTACAGGAGATGCACCAGTGCTGGATCCAGGATCCAACACTGAGTAAGAAAAAGTAACGATAACAGTTTTTACCTGCTAAGTGAATTTCCTTCCATAGGATAACATTGGTGATTCTATGAGAAAAAGTTTCTAAGTGTCAACTTTTAAAATACAATAATATTCCTTAAAAATCACGACTGTAACCAAAACGCTTTTACTCAACTGTTTACAGGAGATGTACCAGGACTGAATCTAGGATCCAGTCCTGTGGTTAGAAAAGTAATCCATAAAGTAACTAATTGCATTTAACTAGAAATTCACATTGAGCTGAATGTTGCATTGTGTTTGAAAATGTGTTGCCCATTGCAACAACTGTAACTACTGTACTTAAAAGTCTATTGCCTATGTGCAAAGTATTTAAACTAAAGTAATTCATTCTGAGAAAGTATTTTTTGTAATGTAATGTATAATGTAATTACAATGTAATTTAAAAATAAAATCTGTAAAAAAAAATTGTTTCTAAAAATGTAGTAAATCAGTATGAAAAAAATTAGTATAACAATTAATACATTTAAAAATTGTCATTTACAAAACCTTTGAAATTCACTGAAAAAACCGTAGGTTTCAGGCACGTTATAGTTAGAAATTAGCATTTAAAAAACCTTTGAAATTCACTGAAAAAACCATAGGTTTCAGACACGTTATAGTTACAAATTAGCATTTAAAAAACCTTTGAAATTCACTGAAAAAACCATAGGTTTCAGACACGTTATAGTTACAAATTAGCATTTAAAAAACCTTTGAAATTCACTGAAAAAACCATAGGTTTTAGGGACAGTTATAGTTACTTGGACATTGCACTCGTACAAAACCCGTGAAATTCCCCCGTTATAGTTAGTTCAGCTAACTATAACTCGCGCCCCGCAATGCACTGCTGATGACGTCACATATTACATCACTCATGACATGGTCAGTGACATCACTGATGACATCACTGATGACATCTCAAATGACATCACTGATGACATCATCCACGTGATAATCTGATGCACCTCCTCACACCCTAATATAATCTTTGATACACCCACTCTAAATTACAGACTGCCATTCGCAAAACCATAGACACTCCAACACCAATAACTACATACCCACTCACTGATTCTTAGGTCTACACACACACATCCACTCACTCACCCGTACAGTCACTCATACTTACGGTCACTCAGTACAGGACTATCATATGCACTCTTACTCCTATATAGACACTCAAACAACGCCACTCATCCATAGAGATACTCAGACACCTAGTCAGTCATGCAAATAATTAAACACACTGCCATTTACTCACCTATACAGTTATACACACACCAGCTCACTTACTCATACAAATAGTAGCACATTGTTACGCTCTTATACAATCACTGATACAAGCACACACTCATCCATACAGCCACTATCACAATCACTCACTCTTGCTTATAGCTATTTATATACTCCAACACACATATATACTGCCTTTCACATATGTAGTTACTCACACATGTACCACTGGGACATACATTCACTCACTAACACACTCTTACACACACTTACCCACCCATACAGTCTATCACAGATGCACTCTTGAAACCATCCACCCAGTGAATCACCCACTCACACATCTATGCACAGAGTTGCACACACCCCTCCCACACAAACACTCAGGCACCCATACAGATACTCAGACAAGCATTCAATAACTCATATAGACACTCATTTAGCTATTCACAAACACATGCAGCCACTTACACAGCAACAGACAGACGGATACAGACATTCACCCAGTTTAGTCACTAACCCATGCATTCAGTAAGATACGTTAAATCACTCACTTATAGAGTCAGTCACGCACCTACTAAATCATCCATACAGACACTTACACACCCACTCATTCTTCAATACGTCTTTTCCTATATATATTAAAAATATTTAAACTTTACAGAAACACACAGTCACTGGATGATGTCATCAGTGATGTCATTTGAGATGTCATCAGTGATGTCATCAGTGATGTCACTGACCATGTCATGAGTGATGTAATATGTGACGTCATCAGCAGTGCATTGCGGGGCGCGAGTTATAGTTAGCTGAACTAACTATAACGGGGGAATTTCACGGGTTTTGTACGAGTGCAATGTCCAAGTAACTATAACTGTCCCTAAAACCTATGGTTTTTTCAGTGAATTTCAAAGGTTTTTTAAATGCTAATTTGTAACTATAACGTGTCTGAAACCTATGGTTTTTTCAGTGAATATATATATATATATATATATATATATATATATATATATATATCTCGTAGCGATTCCTGTCTGCCAAATGTCGACAGACCCAGTAGGCACTGACCTCAGCCACATTCAGAGAAAAAGGCTCGAATCAAAGTTGTTCGTGGAGTATGCAGAAACTTTATTGTAGAATACACCACAAAATTAACACAGGCATAATGCCTGCCATGACGCGTTTCACTCGTCAAAGCGAGCTTGATCACATGATGCGCCTCCAATTAGAAAACCACATATAACCCATTTGCGTGCACAACCGCCTGTGAAAACAACACCCATCGTTAATAAACATAGGAGGCAGACTGGAAAATAGTTTGAAGTCAAATAAAGAAAACAACAATTTAGATGCACACGTAAATAAGAGTTTAAATACTATCAAGCCCAGTGTATAGCACAATTAACAAAATGTAAATATCATAAATATGACTAAATAATTAGATTCATCTATATATCACAGACAATGCTGAATTTGTTATAAATAGCTAATGATAAATACATAAAAATCCAGTAGCGATACTTGCTGCAGGGTATGAAACGAGTAAAAAGTGAAATCACTTTAGATATTCTTTACGTCATATTTTGTGCAAATAAGCATGTCAATTTCATATTATATGTGCAAAATAAGGAACATTATAGACACAATAGATATATAATAATATATTAGGATTATATGCAGGAAACCAGTGTTTTATTATATATATCCAGGCTAATCCTACTACTAATTAGATGATGGATAAAAATATTTTTACACCAAAATTGGTCACAGTATCCTGCTGATAGTCTGAACCCAAATTTCTATATAGATCGAACACAGTGCCTAATCCAGTCTAAAACCTCATCTAAAAATGCTAAAAATTGTAAAAAAAAGTGCAAAACAGTGCTGTGCAAAATACAATATCCATAGCAGCCTTAACCTAATCATTACTACTTAATGATTCTAAAGTGCAAGTGCCAACAATATTATGTAGTTACCAGAAAAACTTTATTAAAATCGAAATCCTATATTTAATGGACATATGGGGAGAGCTTGAAGAAACCAAATTAAACTAGAATAAAAAGTCTTATGAGACATGCCCAATCGTTGCAGTGCGGGGATATCACAGTTAGGGAAATATACAGAAGGATAAGTTGACTAAAAATCTGTAGATCTCTTAAAAATAGTGTCATAAGCCAATATACAACAGAAGTATACATCAATCCATTAAAGGAAGTTATGTAAATCTTCACTCATGTTTAATCCATTAGGCATCCGGGTATCAAGAGCTAAAATAAATTGAGATTCACGTTGCCTAAGCAATTTCTCATGGTTCCCACCCCGTCCGGGTGTGGGAACAGCTCCCAGAACAGTGTATTCCAAATCTTTTGGTTTATTATTATGTACTAATTTGAAGTGTCTCGCAACCGGATAGTTACCATCAGAATTTACTGTGGCACGTACATGCTGTAAGATACGTTTGTGTACAGGGAGTTTAGTACTCCCTATGTACTCCAAACCACAACTACATTTAAGTTTGTAAATAGCAAACTCTGTGCGACAATTCAAACTTTCCTTAATTTCAATTTCCTTCTCACTAAAAGCTGTCTTATAATGAGTTGCATTAGTGGCAAATGTACATGCCCGACAGGAATTACATTTATGAAAGCCCATTTTCTTAAGCCAAGTACCTCTGGGAACTACTTCCGGCATAGGTTTAACCAACGCATCCCTCATGGATGGCGCCCTTCTGTAAGTAATAGTAGGAAGAGATGGCAAAATAGGGCCCAATGTGATGTCAGTAAGAACTATGGGCCATTCAGCATATATTATCTTACGTAATTTCTGTTCCTGTTGACTGAAGGTGGTGATCAATCGAATATTCAGCTTCTCTTTTTGTGGGGCAAGGTCTACAACACTAATGTGACTCTGTTTTGGAAGCAGAAGTGTATTTCTTGGTTGATTATTAGCTTTTGTCAATGCCTGAATCAGATGTGGCCTCTTATAGCCTCGATCTAAAAATCGACATACTGCTTCCTGCTGACAATCAGCAGAAACTGAGTCCAGACTACAGATACGGCGAATCCGTACAAATTCGCCATACGGTATGCTCCTAATTAGATGGCGTGAGTGTGAGCTGCCAGCATGAAGTATAGAGTTTCCTGCCGTGGATTTACGATGTAGTTTAGTGTGTATTCTTTCTTCTTTTACATACACTAAAACATCCAAAAACTCCACACTAATCCTGTCTATCGTTGCAGTGAACTTTAAATTAAGAATATTGGAATTAATGCTATCAACAAATTCCAATGCTGCCTGCTCACTACCATTCCAGACTAAACACACATCATCAATGTAGCGCCAATAGTGTACAATTTGTTTGTGCCATTCTTTGTGAGTAGTCTTGAGGACACACTCCTCCCACCAGCCGACATGTAAACATGCGTAACTGGGGGAGAAGCATGCCCCCATAGCCACACCTCTCAACTGCTGATATATAGCCTGGTTAAAACCAAAAAAGTTATTGCACAAACATAACTCAATCATTTCTAAAAGCATATCATTGTGATCTTTCATATTTATGACTCTATATCCATGACTACCAACAAATAGCTTGGTTGCCAAACCACCTCATTAATTTTTAATATAAAGTCAGATGTGTCCCTTATATATGAAACCAAGGATTTTACATGTGGTTGCAGAAAAAAGTCAACATATCTTGAAAGGTTTTCACTCATGCTTTTCTGTGCAGAAATAATAGGACGTCCTGGTATAGGATTTGTTTTTTTATTGACTTTTGGAAGAAAGTATAACATAGGAGTCACTGGATGTTCCATATTTAAAAAATTGAGTTCATCTTTAGTCAGTAACCCATTCCTTTTCCAATGATGGAGTCGTTTGCGCAATACTTCATATGCCGTATTCATTTCAATTTTGCTAGATTTTTTGTAGCAGCCTGCATCTGATAGATGGCGATTTGCTTCTGCCATATATTGACTTCTGGACCACAGTACTGTATTACCTCCCTTATCTGATTTATTGATAATCAGATCATGATTCATTTGCAGTTTTTTAATTAGAGCATGATACTGTATATTTTTATAGTTTTTCTTTTTTGTACAAGTAGCAAGCATTGTTCTATTCAGATTTTTTAGTTCAGTAATGACTCTCTCACCAAACACATCCACAGCATCCTTCGGCATTACAGGCAAGAATGTGGAGACAGGACGAAAAGGACTTGGCGCAGCCTTGTTAACACTAATACCCAGTGCAGTTGCCGTAATTTGTGAACCGACACTCTGTGTCTCTGTGGACAAAGCATATAGTGTTTGTAAGTTAGGTATGTCTTTAACATGGAGAGTCCCATCCATAGTTGCAGAAACAGGAGAAGCAACCACCTGAATCATAGAGGGAACGCTGGATTTATTCAGTTGAAAATGTTTGATCAGCTTGATTTTTCGAATAAACTTAAAAATATCAATCCTAGTGGAGTTATATGAGAATTGGTTAGTAGGACAGTACGATAAGCCAAGAGCAAGGATTTGAGTTTCAGCTTTAGATAGAATTACGTCTGATAGATTAATGACAGTGTTGTAATCTCCATTGCCTATCGTTTCCAATTCTTTCGAAAGTTCCCTCTCACTGTGGTTTTTGCGGTGTTTACGCCTCCTTTCACACCTGCGCTGATTGATTGTTCTCCCTGCTTCTCTTGAGGTTTGCAGGGGCGCAAGGTGTACCTCCGGTCCTCGCTGATAAAATTCAGTTCCTCACCTGGGGTAAAATTACTCAGCCCCATTGTAGACGCCCCAGCGGTGCCTGATCGTGCATCATCCGAGTCACTATTTGAAGTAAGGAGACCGTATCTGAATCTACATCATTCACTCTGTTATCACCTGTTTCAATTCTTTGTTTAGTGCTCGATACATCATTAGAAAAAACTTGTCTTTTGTGATTGTCATACTTCCGAGCAAATGTAAAAATTCTACCACTGGCATAATCATTTTGATCACGGGCGAATTTGTAGATTTTTCGTTCTTTGATTATTTGCTCATATTTCTTAATGCGAATGTCAATTTCACCACGTCCTTTAGCGATTAAGTCTGTTTGTCCTGTGGCTTCTAACAGACCATTGACGCGGTCTATTTCAATGAGCAGTGCATTACGATCGATTTCGGCATATTTAATAAGAATGTGGATCATATTCATGGATGCCTGTAAGTTATTATCTGCCCACTCTTGTAACATTAGAGGATTAGGTTTTTCAAATGTAGGGGCAATTAGCACTTCATAACCCCCTTGGAACACGGTTAGCATCTCGATATTTTTCTAGGGATTTCTTCTCCCACCATTTTGATAGTTCATTCTTTAGCAATATTTCCAAAGTTCTAAGTAGCGATCTTATATCATTGTTGCTATTGTCTTTGGTGGGAGCTCTCTCCTCATTTGTAACTGTCGGTAAATTCTGGAACAGGGCCTCCGCCGCTAGTTCCCTATCTTGAAACGCCTCATTGGAAAACTTGAAAAAATATATAAATAAAACACACTGCAGAAACTCCAAACAATCACTTTTGCTGAGGTGAATCCCGTAACCCGTTGATAATTAAATGACAGGCAAAGGGCAACTCTCCTTACCGGCGCTACTCTTGCAGCTCTCAAGATCCTCCGACCCGGAAGATTCCGCAGATTCACATCTTTGGGAGGCAATGTCCAAATAGCCAAGCAGCGGTTGCAACGGGGGGCACAGCAATACTTGAAACTCCTCCGGAGTAAAAATCCAGTACGCCGCAGCGCAGTCGGCTGAATAACTGCTGTGCCTCAGTAAACAGGAGGGTCAGTGAATCCGGAAACAGCCTACTCCGGATAGTTGAAAATCTCGTAGCGATTCCTGTCTGCCAAATGTCGACAGACCCAGTAGGCACTGACCTCAGCCACATTCAGAGAAAAAGGCTTGAATCAAAGTTGTTCGTGGAGTATGCAGAAAATTTATTGTAGAATACACCACAAAATTAACACAGGCATAATGCCTGCCATGACGCGTTTCACTCGTCAAAGCGAGCTTGATCACATGCGCCTCCAATTAGAAAACCACATATAACCCATTTGCGTGCACAACCGCCTGTGAAAACAACACCCATCGTTAATGAACATAGGAGGCAGACTGGAAAATAGTTTGAAGTCAAATAAAGAAAACAACAATTTAGATGCACACGTAAATAAGAATTTAAATACTATCAAGCCCAGTGTATAGCACAATTAACAAAATGTAAATATCATAAATATGACTAAATAATTAGATTCATCTATATATCACAGACAATGCTGAATTTGTTATAAATAGCTAATGATAAATACATAAAAGTCCAATAGCGATACTTGCTGCAGGGTATGAAACGAGTAAAAAGTGAAATCACTTTAGATATTCTTTACGTCATATTTTGTGCAAATAAGCATGTCAATTTCATATTATATGTGCAAAATAAGCAACATTATAGACACAATAGATATATAATAATATATTAGGATTATATGCAGGAAACCAGTGTTTTATTATATATATCCAGGCTAATCCTACTACTAATTAGATGATGGATAAAAATATTTTTACACCAAAATTGGTCACAGTATCCTGCTGATAGTCTGAACCCAAATATATATATATATATGTGTGTTATTATCTACTGGCGGTCGCCAGTAGATAGTTATAGTTAGGACCTATTTTCCATAGGAAATCCGCAACATTCTATTTGAAATAACGTTGGCGCCGGTTGACGAATCTTCGCGAAAGCTTCCAACTTGTTGGGGCGCTCCGGTCCGCTCCTATCCTGAAAGACTCGGGGTGATTCGTCAAGCGGGGGCCGAGAAAAAAGGGGGGTCCCAAAACACGTTTTCCCCATTCATTTTTCCATAGGGACCTTTCATCGCGGCTACAGCCCGAACTGCTGAACGGAATTACACCAAATTTGGCAAAGAGGTAGCCCTTGGTTCAGTGTCGTGCCTTTTGCTTAAATGGTGTAAATCCGTTCAGTAGTTCCTGAGAAAATCAAAAGTAAAGTCACATATATATCTATGGCCGAGTAGGGTCCGCGTACCCTCCCAATCACGAGCTGCATGCTAATTGGCTGTCAAGTGGCTGTCAACACTCCAAATCAGGAAGTGTTGGCAGCCATTTTGTCCCTCGGTAGAACCGAGGGACAGAAACAAGTGCACAAAGCGCATAAAGGGGGCAGGGTAGAAACACCCTGACCCCCTAAGTCTGCTCAGGGGGTCCCACAAGGACCCCCTGGGCAGGAAAAAGCATTTTTTTTTTTTAACGGCGGGATGCGCTTAGGGTGCGCGGATGCCGCCGATTAAAAAAAAAAAGCACAAGTAACGAGTGCGCAAAACGCACAAAGGGGGCAGGGTAGAAACACCCTGACCCCCTAGGTCTGCTCAGGGGGTCCCACAAGGGCCCCTGGGCAGAAAAAAGCATTTTTTTTTTTTAAATGGCGGGATGCGCTTAGGGTGCGCGGATCCCGCCGATAAAAAAATGCGAATTTGCCCCCGGGTGGCCCAAGTCCCGGGGGCATGCAGGAGTGGGTTTAGATTTTATGGGGGGCCTTTAGGGCCCCCCAAGCCCCGGGGACCGCCACCCCCCGGGGCTTTAAATAAAAAATGGTGCGGGAGGGCTCTCCGCCCTCCCGCAGCCCCGGGGACCGCCACCTTCCCGGGGCTTCTTTTTTTTAATTGAATGACCTGTGTGGGGGGGGCTCCAGTCTCCCCACACGCCCCGGGGACCGCCACCTCCCAGAGGCACTAACAAATTTAAAATGGGGGTCCGTTTTGGACCCCCGAAGCCCCGGGGACCACCACCACATCATAGCAAACTGCTTTGAATTTTGGAAGAGAGAGCAGGAAACCTGCTCTCTCTTCCAAAATTCAAAGCAGATTGCTTTTCCACATGGGGAGCTGCATCTTAGCAGCTCCCCATGTGGAAAAGCAATGCCGGCTCCCGCAGGACGCGGGGAGCCGGCGGGACTGTGGGGGGATTAGGGACCCCCCCACAGTCCCCAACGGAGAGGGCCAGCCCCGGGGGATGGGGTCCCCGGGGCAAGTAGTGGCCCGGGAGGGGGGCCACGCGGCCCCCCTCCACCCAAAAAATAAAATAATTACAAAATAAATAAAAAATAAAGGCCTGCCCCGGGGGATGGGGTCCCCGGGGCAAAAGGAGGCCTGAGGAAGGGGCCACGCAGCCCCCCTCCTTAAAAAAATCAAAATAAGTGGGGCCACGCCCCAGGGGATGGGGTCCCCGGGGCCGGAATCGGCCACGGGAGGGGGGCCACGCGGCCCCCTTCCCGTTTCCTTTTTTAAAAAAAAGAAAAAAAGGGGTAAGGCCCTGGGGGATGGGGTCCCCAGGGCCCAAAAAAAGGAAAAAGGAAGGGGGGCCACACAGTCCCCCTTCGGGATTTTTTTTTTTTTTTAAACGATCGTGCCGCAGGCCCCGCCCCCTTCCTTTACCACTCTGCAAACGCGCCCCCTGGCGCGTTTGCAGAGGGGGAACGAATTCCCCTTGAATACTGGGGGTCCCTGGGGGCCAACTAGCCCACCAGGAACCTCCAGTATGCGCCAGGGGGCTGCGTTGCAGAGAGGTGTACAGAGGCCACGCCCCTTTTTACACCTCTCTGCAACGCAGCTCTGTGGTGCTTTTTGAAGGTACATGGTGGGCTAGTTGGACTCCAGGGACCCTCAGGATTCAAGGGGACTTAATCCCCCAACTTAAAACGCGCCACGGGGTGCGTTTGCACAGTGGTGAAGGGAGGGTCGGGGCTTCAGGTGACATGTGTGCAAACAGGCCCCGTGGCGCGTTTTAAGATGGGGAATTAAATTTAAATCCCCTTCAATTCTGAGGGTCCCTGGGGGCCAACTAGCCCACCAGGTACGTCCAGAAAGCGCCACAGAGCTGCGTTGCAAAGAGGTGCAAAAAGGGGCGTGGCCTCTGAACACCTCTCTGCAACGCAGCTCTCTGGCGCATACTGGACGTATCTGGTGGGCTACCTGGCCCCTAGGGACCCTCGGGATTGAGGAGGAATTAATTCTCCAACTTAAAACACGCCACAGGGCGTGTTTGCAGACATGTCACCTCAGGCCCCACCCCCTTCCTTCACCATTGTGCAAATATTCCTCTAAAATCAGCCGAACTACGAATTCCGATTTACTCACCTGTTATCAGGAGAGACCTCAGTGCTGCATCTTTGAGCCCAGTACTGATCCTGAAAAGTAATTTTAACCGTACTTACCAGTAACTTGAATTTCCTTCCATAGGATATCATTGCCTGCTTTTTGCTGAAAAAGTTTCGAAGTGTCGATTTTTGAAACATACAAATATTCCTCTAAAATCAGCAGAACTACGAATTCCGATTTACTCACCTGTTATCAGGAGAGACCTCAGTGCTGCATCTTTGAGCCCAGTACTGATCCTGAAAAGTAATTCTAACCGTACTTACCAGTAACTTGAATTTCCTTCCATAGGCTAACATTGACTGGTTTCACTTGGAAATTCTTCTAAGTGTGGAGTTTTGGAACTTTATAATATTCCTCTAAAATCAGCCGAACTACGAATTCCGATTTACTCACCTGTTATCAGGAGAGACCACAGTGCTGCATCTTTGAGCCCAGTACTGTTCCTGAAAAGTAATTTTAACCGTACTTACCAGTAACTTGAATTTCCTTCCATAGGATATCATTGCCTGCTTTTTGCTGAAAAAGTTTGTGTCGATTTTTGTAACATACAAATATTCCTCTAAAATCAGCCGAACTACGAATTCCGATTTACTCACCTGTTATCAGGAGAGACCTCAGTGCTGCATCTTTGAGCCAAGTACTGATCCTCAAAAGTAATTTTAACCGTACTTACCAGTAACTTGAATTTCCTTCCATAGGCTAACATTGACTGGTTTCACTTGGAAATTCTTCTAAGTGTGGAGTTTTGGAACTTTATAATATTCCTCTAAAATCAGCCGAACTACGAATTCCGATTTACTCACCTGTTATCAGGAGAGAACCCAGTGCTGCATCTTTTAGCCCAGCACTGACCTTGAAAAGTAATTTTAACCGTACTTACCAGTAACTTCAATTTCCTTCCATAGGCTAACATTGACTGGTTTCACTTGGAAATTCTTCTAAGTGTGGAGTTTTGGAACTTTATAATATTCCTCTAAAATCAGCCGAACTACGAATTCCGATTTACTCACCTGTTATCAGGAGAGACCTCAGTGCTGCATCTTTGAGCCCAGTACTGATCCTCAAAAGTAATTTTAACCGTACTTACCAGTAACTTGAATTTCCTTCCATAGGCTAACATTGACTGGTTTCACTTGGAAATTCTTGTGTGGAGTTTTGGAACATTATAATATTCCTCTAAAATCAGCCGAACTACGAATTCCGATTTACTCACCTGTTATCAGGAGAGAACCCAGTGCTGCATCTTTTAGCCCAGCACTGACCTTGAAAAGTAATTTTAACCGTACTTACCAGTAACTTCAATTTCCTTCCATAGGCTAACATTGACTGGTTTCACTTGGAAATTCTTGTGTGTGGAGTTTTGGAACTTTATAATATTCCTCTAAAATCAGCCGAACTACGAATTCCGATTTACTCACCTGTTATCAGGAGAGACCTCAGTGCTGCATCTTTGAGCCCAGTACTGATCCTCAAAAGTAATTTTAACCGTACTTACCAGTAACTTGAATTTCCTTCCATAGGCTAACATTGACTGGTTTCACTTGGAAATTCTTGTGTGTGGAGTTTTGGAACATTATAATATTCCTCTAAAATCAGCCGAACTACGAATTCCGATTTACTCACCTGTTATCAGGAGAGAACCCAGTGCTGCATCTTTTAGCCCAGCACTGACCTTGAAAAGTAATTTTAACCGTACTTACCAGTAACTTCAATTTCCTTCCATAGGCTAACATTGACTGGTTTCACTTGGAAATTCTTGTGTGTGGAGTTTTGGAACTTTATAATATTCCTCTAAAATCAGCCGAACTACGAATTCCGATTTACTCACCTGTTATCAGGAGAGAACCCAGTGCTGCATCTTTTAGCCCAGCACTGACCCTGAAAAGTAATTCTAACTGTATTTACCAGTAACTTGTATTTCCTTCCATAGGAATCCATTGTCTGGTTTTCAGCAGAAAAGTTTCAAAGTGTCGATTTTCACAAACTACAAATATTCCTTAAAAATCGCCTGTATGACTTAAACGCATTCTTTCAACTGTTTACAGGAGATGCACCAGTGCTGGATCCAGGATCCACCACTGAGTAAGAAAAAGTAACGATAACACTACTTACCTGCTAAGTGAATTTCCTCTCATAGGATAACATTGGTGATTCTATGTGAAAAAGTTTCTAAGTGTCAACTTTTAAAATACAATAATATTCCTTAACAAGCATTGGCATAGCCAATAGGGCTCGCTTTTGGGACCTTATAAGTATTTAGTTATGCAGCACAATATCCTTGGTGCAACAACATCAACTGTTGCATGGCTAAACACTTATAAGGTCCCAAAGGCGAGACCTATTGGCTATGCCAATGCTTGTTATACTTGTTAACACGGTCTGTGCATTGGTTGCACCTAATTTGTTCCAATTTAATAGTCAAATTAGCAATAAGCAACCAGAAAGGTGACCCATCAAGCTTTGGAAAGGGCCTTCCACTGCGCTGCAACACATGAGCTGCGCTTTTAGTAACGTTTGAACCTTTTTGAGCTAGAAACACATTTTAAGTTGTTGAAATCTGCAGATTATGCAGTGGATGATGGAATGTGTGAGAAATGTGGCAAACCTATTATTAAGCGAAAAACGCTGGAGCTGCACAATCGCATGGTGCCCGTGGCCCTGCTAATAAGATATTGATCTGACGTATAAACCTGATTTGTTTATTAAGAACAGTTATGGCTAAGACAGAAAATCATACTTGCTTATTGTGAAAGCTTCTATTAAAGCTAAACGGGCCTAGATTAGGGGTAGATTGTCATTACACTGTATTACAGCTTGTAGGCAGGTATTTTGTTAGAGTATTTCACAGTTTACCATAATAGGCAAAGGAATGATGTTGGTTGCCCATTATGACCAACCCTCCAGGTAGAAAATCCTTGTTATGCCATTTTAAGGAAGGTTTCATATTGTTTTCCCAATTGTAATTTTGTACATGTTTGCAATTTTGACTGTATACCAATAATTGCAATATGGGAAAGCTTGTATGGAATTCAGTAGGCCTGAGATGATTATGGTGACAAGTCAGTATTAAACGTAATAGAGCCCTGATTGGTTCATTGCAAATATTTGTCACAGGCTTTGGGTCTAATCTTTTTATAACAGAGATTGATGACAAATGGAGCAGGACGGTCTTATTTATAGTGAAAAGCATATGTTAAAGCCAATAGGCCTTTAAGGGTAGAATGTTAATACACTGTGTTAAAGTATGTAGATATCTTTTGCCTTACATGGATTCTCACAGATGCCTATAATAGGAAACTGGTCTGGTGTGGGTATCGCTCTGACAAAACCCTAGAGAGACACCTGTTAAAATTAAGCCCCTGGAAAGGGGGAGGGAGGTTAAGAGTGGGAGAGAAGAGAAGAGGCAGCTAGGGGAAAGAGCAGGAGAGACGGAAAGAAGGGGGAAGGAAAGCGTGTGAGAAGGAAGGCAGGTGAAGAGGAGGACGGGCGTGCGACAGGAGGCAATAGACTGCTGCAGAGAAAAAGAACAACGGAGGCAGAAAAAAAGAGGGAGAGAGCGGGTGTTGAAAACAAGAGGAAGGTAGAGAGGGGGCAGAACATGAACAAAGAGCGACGCATAATAAGCGATCCGTCAGACACCGATTAAAAATAAGCCCCTGGAAAGGGGGGTGGGTTAAGAGTGGGAGAGAAGAGAAGAGGCAGCTAGAGGAAAGAGCAGAATAGACGAAAGAAGGGGGAAGGAAAGTGTGGGAGAAGGAAGGCAGGTGAAGAGGAGGACGGGCGTGTGACAGGAGGCAATAGACAGCTGGAAAGAAAAAGAACGGCAGAGGCAGGAAAAAAGAGGGGGAGAGCGGGTGATGAAAACAACTTTGAACTGTGACTTATAATTTTCCGGTTACTATCGTAGAGCGAGGTTACATATTTCAGGATGAAGAGAGATCCTGGCTACATGACCTAGGGCTGGCAAAAGCACGCTATGATTTGGGGCCAGATGGTAGCTGTGACTCAGAGTCACTGCCCTCGCTCACACATACACTGGAAGTTTCTAAAGGATATGTGTGGAAAAGATGGGTGAAAAAAGAAAGCGTAACAACTAAAATGTACACCTCTATGTTGTTAGAAGGAGGAAGTGTTCCAGGATTTGTGCTGCACCTTGAGTAAACTTTAACAATAGTAAGGGGCTTCCCTTCTGCCAAACCCATCAACGCAGCGCTCAGTTGTTTCCCAGCTAGGCTGTACTCCACATACATGTAAACAACGAGTGCATCAATGAATACCTGAATCAACAAGTCATTTTTATCGAAGCCCAAAGAATTTTGTACAGTTTTGAAAAATCCATACCCGAGTTTGTAAAACTTACTTATCTGATTGTAACTGCTAATACTTTTTAATAATAAGCGTTCCGTTAGACACCTGTTAAAATTAAGCCCCTGGAAAAGGGGGGGGGGTTTAAGAGTGGGAGAGAAGAGAAGAGGCAGCTAGGGGAAAGAGCAGGAGAGACGGAAAGAAAGGGGAAGGAAAGCTTGGGAGAAGGAAGGCAGGTGAAGAGGAGGACGGGCGTGCGACAGGAGGCAATAGACTGCTGCAGAGAAAAAGAACAGCGGAGGCAGGAAAAAAGAGAGGGAGAGCGGGTGATGAAAGCAAGAGGGAGGTAGAGAGGGGGCAGAACATGTGTTCTAGACTATGTTTGACCTAGCCGTAGATTCACCAGTTCCACTCAAACTTTCCGTCTGCACGCTTACCTAACTGGCGAGTGTGCACTTTGAGCATGTTGAGAGCTCATTAGATGTCTGGGGGCACTGGGGCATGGAGCTGGCCTTATACGGGTGCATGTTGGGAGCCGTCTAAAAGAATCGGTAATATGAAACCAGTTGAAACTGCGCAGTTTACACAATCTGACTGCTTTATTGCTTTTTGAAACAGATGGTTTACCCGCACAATCGCATGGTATGTTTTACACGTAAAATTGATTACTTACATACTTTTTGATAATAAGCGTTCCGTAAGACACCTGTTAAAATTAAGCCCCTGGAAATTGGGGGGGAAGGTTAAGAGTGGGAGAGAAGAGAAGAGGCAGCTAGGGGAAAGAGCAGGAGAGACAAAAAGAAGGGGGAAGGAAAGCGTGGGAGAAGGAAGGCAGGTGAAGAGGAGGACGGGCGTGCGACAGGAGGCAATAGACTGCTGGAGAGAAAAAGAACAACGGAGGCAGGAAAAAAGAGGGGGAGAGCGGGTGTTGAAAACAAGAGGAAGGTAGCGAGGGGGCAGAACATGAACAAAGAGCGACGCATAATAAGCGATCCGTCAGACACTGGTTAAAAATAAGCCCCTGGAAAGGGGGGTGGGTTAAGAGTGGGAGAGAAGAGAAGAGGCAGCTAGGGGAAAGAGCAGGAGAGACAAAAAGAAGGGGGAAGGAAAGCGTGGGAGAAGGAAGGCAGGTGAAGAGGAGGGACGGGCGTGCGACAGGAGGCAATAGACTGCTGGAGAGAAAAAGAACAACGGAGGCAGGAAAAAAGAGGGGGAGAGCGGGTGTTGAAAACAAGAGGAAGGTAGCGAGGGGCAGAACATGAACAAAGAGCGACGCATAATAAGCGATCCGTCAGACACTGGTTAAAAATAAGCCCCTGGAAAGGGGGTGGGTTAAGAGTGGGAGAGAAGAGAAGAGGCAGCTAGGGGAAAGAGCAGGAGAGACGGAAAGAAGGGGGAAGGAAAGCGTGGGAGAAGGAAGGCAGGTGAAGAGGAGGACGGGCGTGCGACAGGAGGCAATAGACTGCTGCAGAGAAAAAGAACAACGGAGGCAGGAAAAAAGAGGGGGAGAGCGGGTGTTGAAAACAAGAGGAAGGTAGCGAAGGGGCAGAACATGAACAAAGAGCGACGCATAATAAGCGATCCGTCAGACACCGGTTAAAAATAAGCCCCTGGAAAGGGGGGTGGGTTAAGAGTGGGAGAGAAGAGAAGAGGCAGCTAGGGGAAAGAGCAGAATAGACGAAAGAAGGGGGAAGGAAAGCATGGGAGAAGGAAGGCAGGTGAAGAGGAGGACGGGCGTGTGACAGGAGGCAATAGACAGCTGGAAAGAAAAAGAACGGCAGAGGCAGGAAAAAAGAGGGGGAGAGCGGGTGATGAAAACAACTTTGAACTGTGACTTATAATTTCCCGGTTACTATCGTAGAGCGAGGTTACATATTTCAGGATGAAGAGAGATCCTCGCTACATGACCTAGGGCTGGCAAAAGCACGCTATGATTTGGGGCCAGATGGTAGCTGTGACTCAGAGTCACTGCCCTCGCTCACACATACACTGGAAGTTTCTAAAGGATATGTGTGGAAAAGATGGGTGAAAAAAGAAAGCGTAACAACTAAAATGTACACCTCTATGTTGTTAGAAGGAGGAAGTGTTCCAGGATTTGTGCTGCACCTTGAGTAAACTTTAACAATAGTAAGAGGCTTCCCTTCTGCCAAACCCATCAACGCAGCGCTCAGTTGTTTCCCAGCTAAGCTGTACTCCACATACATGTAAACAACGAGTGCATCAATGAATACCTGAATCAACAAGTCATTTTTATCGAAGCCCAAAGAATTTTCTATAGTTTTAAAAAATCCATACCCGAGTTTGTAAAACTTACTTATCTGATTGTAACTGCTAATACTTTTTAATAATAAGCGTTCCGTCAAACACACGTTAAAATTAAGCCCCTAGAAAGGGGGGGTGGGGGGGGTTTAAGAGTGGAAGAAAAGAGAAAAGGCAGCTAGGGGAAAGAGCAGGAGAGACGGAAAGAAGGGGGAAGGAAAGCGTGGGAGAAGGAAGGCAGTAAACATTAACCCTCCCATAAAATATTGCATTAATTAGCAAGGCTTCCTCACCAACACAGCCCTCGGAACCACAAAATATCTAGCCTTGGCAAACAACCAGCAAAGCATCTCTGCTTCACACAAATGAAAACCACACTGACACAGCAACCAAGAACAAGCGCGCACGGCAGCAGGGGGAGGGGGGAGAGGAGGGAGCCTGCGCGATTCACTTGCGGGAGCGAGCGGCGCCAGGAGCGATAATTGCTACCATATGGCGCCAGCTGCTCGCTCCCGCAAGTGAATCGCCAAACGTGCACGCGTTGCCATTGAAGGCAATGGAACGCGTGCACGTTTTTGGCTGAAAAGCCGAAGCGATCGCAAAGGTCTTTTTTCATATGCAGCGCATGCGCGCTGCATAGGCGAGACCTAAAAATCACTACTGTAACCAAAACGCTTTTACTCAACTGTTTACAGGAGATGTCCCAGGACTGAATCTAGGATCCAGTCCTGTGGTTAGAAAAGTAATCCATAAAGTAACTAATTGCATTTAACTTGAAATTCACATTGAGCTCAATGTTGCATTGTGTTTGAAATTGTGTTGCCCATTGCAACAACTGTAACAACTGTACTTAAAAGTTTTTTGCCTATTTGCAAAGTATTTAAACTAAAGTAATTCATTCTGAGAAAGTATATTTTGTAATGTAATGTATAATGTAATTACAATATATTTTAAAAAATAAAATATCTAAAAATAAATAGTTTAAAAAATGTAGTAAACCAGTATCAAAAAAATAAATATAGCAATTAATACATTTAAAAATTGTCATTTACAAAACCTTTGAAATTCACTGAAAAAAACCATAGGTTTCAGACATGTTATAGTTAGGAATTAGCATTTAAAAAACCTTTGAAATTCACTGAAAAAACCATAGGTTTCAGGCACGTTATAGTTAGAAATTAGCATTTAAAAAACCTTACAAATTCACAGAAAAAACCATAGGTTTTAGGGATAGTTATAGTTAGTTGGACATTGCACTCATACAAAACCCGTGAAATTCCCCCGTTATAGTTAGTTCAGGTAACTATAACTCGCGCCCCCGCAATGCACTGCTGATGACGTCACATATTACATCACTCATGACATGGTCAGTGACATCACTGATGACATCACTGATGACATCTCAAATGACATCACTGATGACATCCCTGATGACATCATCCATGTGATAATTTGATGCATCTTCTCACACCCTAATATAACTTTTGATACACCCACTGTAAATTACAGACTGCCATTGTCAAAACCATAGACACTCCAACACCAATTACTATATACACACTCACTGATTCTTAGGTCTGCACACACACATCTACTCACTCACCCATGCAGTCATTAATACTTATAGTCACTCAAGACAGGACAATTATATGCACTCATACACCTATATAAACACTCACACACCGCCACTCATCCATAGAGGTACTCACACACCTAGTCAGTCATGCAAATAATTAAGCACACACCCATTTACTCACCTATACAGTTATACACACACCAGCTCACTTACTCATACAAATACTAGCACATTCTTACGCTCTTATACAATCTCTGATACAAGCACATACTCATCCATACAGTCACTCTCACAATCACACACTCTCGCTTATAGCTATTTATATACTCCAACACACATATATACTGCCTTTCACATATGTAGTTACTCACACATGTACCACAGGGACATAGATTCACTCACTAACACACTCTTACACACACTTACCCACCCATACAGTCTATCACAGATGCACTCTTGAAACCATCCACCCAGTGAATCACCCACTCACACATCTATGCACAGAGTCGCACACACCCCACCCACACAAACACTCAGGCACCCATACAGATACTCAGACAACCAATCAATAACTCATATAGACACTCATGTAGCTATTCACAAACCCATGCAGCCACTTACACAGCAACAGACAGACGGTACAGACATTCACCCAGTTTAGTCACTAACCCATGCATTCAGTAAGATACGTTTAATCACTCACTTATAGAGTTAGTCACGCACCTACTAAATCATCCATTCAGACACTTATACACCCACTCATTCTTCAATACGCCTTTCCCTATATATATTAAACATATTTAAACTTTACAGAAACACACAGTCACTGGATGATGTCATCAGTGATGTCATTTGAGATGTCATCAGTGATGTCATCAGTGATGTCACTGACCATGTCATGAGTGATGTAATATGTGACGTCATCAGCAGTGCATTGCGGGGCGCGAGTTATAGTTACCTGAACTAACTATAACGGGGGAATTTCATGGGTTTTGTACGAGTGCAATGTCCAACTAACTATAACTGTCCCTAAAACCTATGGTTTTTTCAGTGAATATATATATATGTATATATATATATATATGTCTATGTGTATATATGTATGTACATATATATGTATGTGTATATATATATATATGTATTAATATATATATGTATATATATATGTGACCCAGTAGAAGGCAATTCGCCGAAACGCGTCAGTCCAGTCTCACAGATGGAATGATGACTGTGTGTATTTGCCATGAAGCGAAAATAATAAATAAATGGAATTGAATAACTGACCTGAAAAGAAGTTGCTGTTTGTCAACCGTGTGCCGCCGGATTCGGTGTTCGTGAGGAGAGCGCCCGAGGGAGACATATATATATATATATATATATATATATATATATATATATATATATATATATATATATATATATATATATGAGAGAGAGTTACGTGGATGTTATAGTTATATGGATTTTTAAACGCAGCGGGGTTTGGCCGCAGGGCCTCTCCCTCCATTTTTCTGAGTGCTTTGACCTTCTTTTGCCTCATTTTTAACTGCTTTCTCCTTCCTTTCTTACATTTTTCTGAGTGCTTTCTCCTGCTTTTACCTCGTTTGTTACTGTCTTTTCCTTCCTTCCATTTTTTTTCTGAGTACTTTCGCCTGCTTTTTCCTTGCTTTTTTACTGCTTTCTCCTTCCTCTCCCCTGTTTTTTTTAGTGCTTTCTCCTGCTTTCACCTCACTTTTTACTGTTTTCTCCTTCCCCACCATTTTTAGCCCCGAGGACCACCACCTCCCCGGGGCTTGATGTAAATATTGGAGGGGGGGCCACACAGACCCTCCTCCATGTGCTCATTTGAGCACCGGGGCCACTACCTTCCTGGCACTTCTTTTTTACAATGGACGGGGCCATGCGGACCCCCTTCCTGGGCCTCTTTGAAGCCCGGGGGACCACCACCTATCCTGGGATAAATGTGTAATTTATTAAAACGTAAAGGGGAGTTGCGGGGCCCACCACTTTCCCGGGGCCAAATCTTTAATTCAAACTGGGGGGGTAGGTGTGCAGCCCGCCTTCTGGGCCGATTTCAGCCCAGGGAGCCCCATCTCCCAGAGCATGGCCATACTTTAATAGGGGAGGAGGCCGTGTGACCCCCCTCCCCAGGCCGTTTTCGGCTCTGGGGACCCCATCCTCCGGGGCCCGGCCATGCTTCTTTGGTGCCATGTAGCCTTTCCAGGGCACCCAGTGGGCAATGGAACCACAGGGGAGCCTCAAGGCCCCCGCAGTCCCTGACGGCTCAATGCCTCCTGCGGGAGCCAGCACTGCTCTTGCATACAGGGAGCTGCGGGTAATACCGCTCCCTGCATGCGGGAGCAATGTTTTCATCTGTTTCCCTGCGCGGATATTTGGGCACAGGGAAACAGATGAAAACTCTGCTTTCTGCAAGCAGAAGCTGTTTGACAAGCTCCCACTTGCAGAAAGCGGAATTATGTTTGCTATTGCTTGGTGGGAGGTGTCAGCTCCCACCAAGCAAAAGAAAACAGCTACCTCCCGAGGGTGGGCAACTCGGGAGGTAGCAGGAGCTGGCCCTGGGCCATATAGGGCCCCCCTTCATTGTAGTACTTAACCCTGGGTAGGTGGTGGTCCCCACGGCTGTGGGTGGCCATGCGGGCCATGCATTCATTTTACGTTTAGTCCCAGAGGGTGGTGGTTCCCGGGGCAGCGCGGGAGGCCATACGGGCCCCCCACATTTATAGTAAAGTTTTTGGCCCGGGGAGGTGGTGACCCTCAGGGCTGCGGGAGGCACGTGGCCTCCCCTGCATTAATTCAATGTGATTTGCCCCAGGGAGATGATGGTCCCCGGGGTGAGGGCTGGAGCAGTGGGTACTCACACATACATATTTTTAAGTGCCACAGGGGAGGTGTGGGTTCCCTGGGCTGCGGGGCGTGCACGTGCCCTCCCTGCATTTATTTATGGAGACTTGCCCCGGGGAGGTGGTAGTCCCCACGGCATGGGGGTGCCACGCTGGCACCCCACATACATTAAAAGCAGTAGCCCGGGGAGGTGGCGGTCCATGGGCCTTTCATATGCTCTAGGAGGGGGGCCCTCTGTGCCCCCCTCCTTTTTAAAATTTCACATGCCCCTAGGACCTGGCCCACCCCGGGGCTAAGCATTACCTAAGCACGGGAGTTCGCACTTCTTTCTTTTTTCTTTTTTGCCGGGGGCCACACATCCAACACAACTTTCACTGAGAAAAAAAATGTAACGCTTTTTTGCCCCTGGCGGGATCTTGTGCAGGGCCCCTCTAAGAGCCTAGAAGGTCAGGGTATTCCTACCCTGCCCCCTTCTCTTTTTAAAAAAAAATTTGGGGACTCGGCTGAAGCTGAGTCCCAAGATGGCTGCCAGCACTTCCTGCTTGAAGTGTTGGCAGCCAATCACATTTCAGCACAGAGACTGTTGGATCCTAAGAGGATCCACGTCCCTATGTATATAAATTTACACTCCTTTTAACATCTCAAAAACTACTGAATGAATTTACACCAAATAACAAAAAATGTTCTTTCTCGACCAAGAGCTACCTTTCTGCCAAATTTGGTGTAATTCTGTCCAGCGGTCGGGCGGTAGTCACGACTAAAATCTCTATGGGAATTAGCATGGGAAAAGCACTTTTATTTACTCCCCCTTTTTTCTCAGCCCCCGCTTTACAGATCACCCCGAAACTCTCCATGCACAACAAGAATCACCGGGCACTGTTTTTGGATCATTTTGTGAAGATTCGTTACCCAGCGCCAAAGATATAGGCAAGTCAAAAAAAGCTTTTCCTATAGAAACTAGGTCCTAACTATAACAACCTACTGATCTCAGACCATAATCCATTACTACTGCGGCTTTCATGGGGAGCATACAGAGCCAGCATTCCGACTTGGCGCCTTCCCTTGGCGGCTCTCAAAGATGTAGCGCTCCATGCAGCTTTAACACAATCCATCAACTCATACTTTCAGACAAACGCTGGCTCAGCCTCGAGCGCAGGCACAGAGTGGAACGCTTTTAAGGCAGTCCTTCAGGGACAGGTGATAGAAGCAGTTTATGGATCTCAAAAGAAGCTTACGGAGGAACTCCATAAACACGAAGTGGAGGTGCAGCGCTGTGAACGACTTGCCCCCACGGACCCACATATCGCCCCCACATTGCCCAAGGCTCGCCTGGCATATAAAGAGACGCTAGACAATCTTTGTGCCCTAGATTACAAACAATACTTGGCTCGGCAGCATACTGAAGGAGACAAAGCGGGAAAATGTTAGCATGGTTGTTAAGAACTAACGCTTCGCAATCCCCCATAACTGTAATACCTACTTCTGATGGTAGTTTAGTGAACACACAGGAGGCCATTAATCAGTCTTTTTGTAGTTATTATACATCACTCTATCAGGCTCCTGATACTGGAGACTCCTCACACCTACAACAGTTTCTATTCCACATTAATCTCCCGCAGATAACCCCAACCCAGCACACACTGTTAGAGGACCCTATATCTGTCTGTAGACAAAATCTCTGATGCCATAAAACAGCTAGCCAGGGGCAGGACCCAAGGGGCGGATGGATGGCCAACAGAATTCTACTCAACATATGCTGAACAGCTTATTCCCCGGCTATCCACTATTTACAATGAGGCATTTGATCGGGGAGGGAGCTACCACCCTCTTTACGAGAGGCGATACTGGTGGTACTACCAAAACCAGGCAGAGATCCTCTCCAGATGGGCTCTTACCGCCCCCTGTCATTGCTGAACTCAGACTATAACATTTAAGTCAAGATATTAGCTAACAGGCTAATAGACGTAGCACAAATACTAGTCCATTAGGACCAGAACGGGTTCATCCCAGGGAGAAACACTGGTCTAAATTTGCGTAGACTTTTCAAATTACTGGAATGGGCCAGAACAGAGATATAAATACCATGGATAACCACACTGGATATAAAAAAGGCGTTCGACACCTTGGGATGGCAATACTTATTAGCAGTGCTGGCAAAATTCGGCATAGGCCCGAATTTCCTAAGATGGGTGAAGATCCTATATACAAAACCGCAGGCCAGAGTTAAGACCGGACGTATCATATCTTTATCTGCCCGTTATCGCCCATAATTTTTGCATTAGCTATGGAACCCTTGGCTTGTAAGCTGCCCCAGCGCGTCCTGCATTGGGGCATACACGCATACAGGCATTGGCATGTAGTTTCCCTATATGCGGATGACGCATTAATCTACCTGCGTGGCCAGGTCACAGTCCTGCAAAAACTAATAGACTTACTAGACGAACATGCCCAGGTGTCTGGCCTTCGGGTCAACTGGTCCAAATCAGTGATATTCCCGATGAAACCTCTGTCGGTGGATCAGAGACACACTTTACCTGATACTTTACTCACGTGGGCCTTCAATACATTCAGATATTTGGGGGTACAAATGTATCACTCTCAAACAGATCTAATGGATGGCAACCTCGGGAGGGCAATCTCTGGAGCGCGCGCTGCACTCCCATTTTGGACGAGTTTACCCCTATGCCCCATGGGACGTGTCGCCATCTCCAAGATGCTCTTACTTCCTCGACTTTTGTATTTTTTCTCAGCTCTTCCATATTGAATTCCGTGTAGGTTTTTTAAAGAACTAGAATCAATTCTCATCTCCCTGATATGGGGGGCCTCCAGATCTAGAGTGGCGATTCCAAAAATATACCTCCCCCTATCGGAAGGAGGCCTGGGAGTGCCGAACTACGAACACTATTATGCAGCTGCACAGTTGCAGTGGAAAATGAGGTGGCTTGCGAAAGGCAATCTAACTGAGCTGGACCCCTGGGCGTTAACACTGGGACAACCAGCTATGATCGAATGGCTCTCAGGTACTAAAACAACATTACAAAAAACACAGGGCTCCCTCCTCATGCTGGCAGCAAAGCGCAGCTGGTCGAAGTATGTTATGCCCAGGGACCAGCCTGCTCCATATGCCCCCATCTTGCCTCTCGAGGTGCTTCCGGGCCCATACACTTGCTACAAACGCCCAGAGCTTGAAGCGTGGAGAGAGGTGGAGCTGGACATAAGGGGAGACCTAGTGGTGGACTCGGAACTATGTGACTTCGAGACCCTGATGGGCGACTATGCGATATCCCCAGGGACATTTCTGCTACACGCAACTTTGTCACAGCAAAGTTTACAGACATGGGGTAACACGTGCTTGGAGCCCACTACCTCTCAGGTCTTACAAACTCTGCTAACACATGAACAGGGAAAAAAAGCGATTACAGTGCTCTACAACTCTCTCAGGCCCAACTCAGCACACCTGTTGGCAGCATTTCATGAACATTGGGAATCAGCGTTAGGCATCAACATCACTGATAAACAATGGACACAATGCATAAGCTACCCTAAGATAATATCCACAAACGTCAGGTTGAAATACATGCAGTCCAATTATCTCCACCATACATACTTAACACCGCAGAGATTGGCACGCATGTACCCTAACTCAGATTGCATCTGCCCCAGATCCTCGACTCCGACGCAACATTCTTTCATATGATCTGGGCGTGCCCTCGACTCAGGACTTTCTGGAATGAGGTAGCGGGGTCATTGACAGACTTCGCAGAAACTACGATAGCTGCACAGGCTTCGCACTTCTTGCTGGGTATAATGAAGTGCAATGCCCAGCGCAAGAATCTAAAGAAACTCTTGGACCTGGTGCTGGGATTGGCAAAATGCAAAATAGCCATGACCTGGAAGTCACCGGTGGGCCCAAATACGCAAACATGGCTCCAGGACCTACGTAGGTCACTTGTAGCAGAACACGAGACCCAACAAACCAATGTATTGCAGTTACCCCAGCCGGCTAATCCTGTATAATGGCGAGAGTATTTAGCTAAGATTGATTCACAATTGACCGCAATACACTCACCTGTGACCTAGAACACGTCACTACCCTGCGCACTCAGTATAACAAGTCACAACACCGTTGAATACATCTTGTACCTCTATTGATTGCACACACAAAACCTGGGTCATGGGCATGGACACTACAAATACAACTGCACGTATAACGGAGCTACCCCCGCCAACTCCCATCAATATATACATACAAACACTTACACGCATAAACATAATTGACCACACATGGTTGGACACTAGAGTTTTGGACATATGTCATATAAATATAGAAAACTCTGAACAGGCATCGGCATTGTAGATGTTGTTAGTTTATTTTGGAATTACGGTATAAAACGTTAACATTGTCATAAGTCAATAGTTGCTGAAATGGTTTTGGCATCCCACCAAAGGTGGTTCTGTATTCCATTACATGATAATGTGGTTGTTATTATTGACAGACAAAGACTTTATAATCTATTTGAAAACTAATAAAGATAATTCACACAAAAAAACCTATAACAACCTACTGGCGACCACCAGTAGGTTATATAGATATATATATATATATAACGCTCCAAAGTGGCCCACAGGCGAGGACGCACTCGGGCTGCAGCAAATTCCCCAATCACCACACCCAAGCCGGGATGTAGCCTGACGCGTTTCAAGGCCTTCTTCATAGGCCTTGAAGTGGAGGGACCTTGAGAATGCAGCACCCATCGGGGTAGGATTACCGCACTACATATCCCACAACACCTTGGGGGACTGTTCATTGGAGTAGAGTTGGCCTATTGGAAGGCAGTTTATTGTTTAAATAAAGGTGTGGCAAGAAACGCTGTGTACTCTTTGGAACCAGCCTATGAAGAAGGAATCTATCCGAAACGCGTCAGGCTACATCCCGGCTTGGGAGTGGTGATTTGGGGAATTTGCTGCAGCCCGAGTGCGTCCTCGCCTGTGGGCAACTTTGGAGCGTTATATATATATATATATAGATATCTATATATCTATATCTATCTATATAGATATATATATATATATATGTATATATTATCTACTGGCGGTCGCCGGTAGATAGTTAAAGTTAGGACCTATTTTCCATAGGAAATCCGCAACATTCTATTTGAAATAACTCTTGCGTCGGTTGACGAATCTTCGCGAAATTTTCAAACTTTATGGCCCGCTCCGGTCCGCTCCTACCCTGAAAGTTTCGGGGTGATTCGTCAAGCGGGGGCCGAGTAAAAAGGGGGGTCCCAAAACGTGTTTTCCCCATTCATTTTCCCATAGGAAACTTTAGCCAAGGCTACAGCCCGAACTGCTGAACGGAATTGCACCAAATTTGGCAAAGAGGTAGTTCTTGGTTCAGAAAGAACTCTTTTTGTTAAATGGTGTAAATCCGTTCAGTAGTTCCTGAGAAAATCAAAAGGAAAATCACATATATATCTATGGCCGCGTCGGATTCGCGCACCCTGAGCGCACCCTGCGCTCACCGTCCCGATCATGAGCTGCATGCTAATTGGCTGTCAACACTCCAAATCAGGAAGTGTTGGCAGCCATTTTATGCCTCGGTAGAACGAGGCACAGAAACAAGTGCGCAAAACGCACAAAGGGGGCAGGGTAGAAACACCCTGACCCCCTAGGTCTGCTCAGGGGGTCCCACAAGGACCCCCTGGGCAGAATAAAGCATTTTTTTTTTTAAATGGCGGGATGCGCTTAGGGTGCGCGGATCCCGCCGATTAAAAAAAAAAACCACAAGAAACAAGTGTGCAAAATGCACAAAGGGGGCAGGGTAGAAACAATAATAATCCAAAAAAAAAAACGATTGTGCCGCAGGCCTTGCCCCCTTCCTTTACCACTCTGCAAACGCGCCCCCTGGCGCGTTTGCAGAGGGGGAACGAATTCCCCTTGAATACTGGGGGTCCCTGGGGGCCAACTAGCCCACCAGGAACCTCCAGTATGCGCCTGAGGGCTGCGTTGCAGAGAGGTGTACAGAGGCCATGCCCCTTTTACACCTCTCTGCAACGCTGCTCTGTGGCGCTTTTTGGAGGTACATGGTGGGCTAGTTGGACTCCAGGGACCCTCAGGATTCAAGGGGACTAAATTCCCCAACTTAAAACGCACCAAGGGCGCGTTTGCACAGTGGTGAAGGGAGGGCGGGGCTTCAGGTGACATGTGTGCAAACAGGCCCCGTTGCGCATTTTAAGATGGGGAATTAAATCCCTCAATCCTGAGGGTCCCTGGGGGCCAACTAGCCCACCAGGTATGTCCAGAAAGCGCCACAGAGCTGCGTTGCAGAGAGGTGTAAAAGGGGCGTGGCCTCTGAACACCTCTCTGCAAGGCAGCTTCTCTGGCACTACTGAAGGTATCTGGTGGGCTACTTGGCCCTAGGGACCCTCAGGATTGAGGAGGATTTAATTCCCCATCTTAAAACGCGCCACGGGGCCTGTTTGCAGACATGTCACCTGAAGCCCGCCTCCCTTCACCACTGTGCAAATATTCCTCTAAAATCAGCCGAACTACGAATTCCGATTTACTCACCTGT
Source organism: Calotriton arnoldi (assembly GCA_963921515.1). Lineage (NCBI taxonomy): Eukaryota > Metazoa > Chordata > Amphibia > Caudata > Salamandridae > Calotriton > Calotriton arnoldi. The sequence continues at coordinate 2,477,066 of CAWUFW010001021.1, read as the reverse complement.
TATCAGGAGAGACCTCAGTGCTGCATCTTTGAGCCCAGTACTGATCCTGAAAAGTAATTTTAACCGTACTTACCAGTAACTTGAATTTCCTTCCATAGGATATCATTGCCTGCTTTTTGCTGAAAAAGTTTCTAAGTGTCGATTTTGAAACATACAAATATTCCTCTAAAATCAGCAGAACTACGAATTCCGATTTACTCACCTGTTATCAGGAGAGACCTCAGTGCTGCATCTTTGAGCCCAGTACTGATCCTGAAAAGTAATTCTAACCGTACTTACCAGTAACTTGAATTTCCTTCCATAGGCTAACATTGACTGGTTTCACTTGGAAATTCTTCTAAGTGTGGAGTTTTGGAACTTTATAATATTCCTCTAAAATCAGCCGAACTACGAATGCCGATTTACTCACCTGTTATCAGGAGAGAACCCAGTGCTGCATCTTTGAGCCCAGCACTGACCTTGAAAAGTAATTCTAACCGTACTTACCAGTAACTTGAATTTCCTTCCATACGCTAACATTGACTGGTTTCACTTGGAAATTCTTCTAAGTGTAGAGTTTTGGAACTTTATAATATTCCTCTAAAATCAGCCGAACTACGAATTCCGATTTACTCACCTGTTATCAGGAGAGACCTCAGTGCTGCACCTTTGAGCCCAGTACTGATCCTGAAAAGTAATTTTAACCGTACTTACCAGTAACTTGAATTTCCTTCCATAGGCTAACATTGACTGGTTTCACTTGGAAATTCTTGTGTGTGGAGTTTTGGAACATTATAATATTCCTCTAAAATCAGCCGAACTACGAATTCCGATTTACTCACCTGTTATCAGGAGAGAACCCAGTGCTGCATCTTTTAGCCCAGCACTGACCTTGAAAAGTAATTTTAACCGTACTTACCAGTAACTTCAATTTCCTTCCATAGGCTAACATTGACTGGTTTCACTTGGAAATTCTTGTGTGTGGAGTTTTGGAACATTATAATATTCCTCTAAAATCAGCCGAACTACGAATTCCGATTTACTCACCTGTTATCAGGAGAGAACCCAGTGCTGCATCTTTTAGCCCAGCACTGACCCTGAAAAGTAATTCTAACCATACTTACCAGTAACTTGTATTTCCTTCCATTGGAATCCATTGTCTGGTTTTCAGCAGAAAAGTTTCAAAGTGTCGATTTTCACAAACTACAAATATTCCTTAAAAATCGCCTGTATGACTTAAACGCATTATTTCAACTGTTTACAGGAGATGCACCAGTGCTGGATCCAGGATCCACCACTGAGTAAGAAAAAGTAACGATAACACTACTTACCTGCTAAGTGAATTTCCTCCCATAGGATAACATTGGTGATTCTATGTGAAAAAGTTTCTAAGTGTCAACTTTTAAAATACAATAATATTCCTTAAAAATCACTACTGTAACCAAAACGCTTTTACTCAACTGTTTACAGGAGATGTCCCAGGACTGAATCTAGGATCCAGTCCTGTGGTTAGAAAAAGTAATCCATAAAGTAACTAATTGCATTTAACTAGAAATTCACATTGAGCTCAATGTTGCATTGTGTTCGAAATTGTGATTCCCATTGCAACAACTGTAACTACTGTACTTAAAAGTCTATTGCCTATTTGCAAAGTATTTAAACTAAAGTAATTCATTCTGAGAAAGTATATTTTGTAATGTAATGTATAATGTAATTATAATGTAATTTAAAAAATAAAATATGTAAAAATAAATAGTTAAAAAAAATGTAGTAAATCAGTATCAAAAAAATAAATATAACAATTAATACATTTAAAAATTGTCATTTACAAAACCTTTGAAATTCACTGAAAAAAACCATAGGTTTCAGACATGTTATAGTTAGGAATTAGCATTTAAAAACCTTTGAAATTCACTGAAAAAACCATAGGTTTCAGGCACGTTGTAGTTAGAAATTAGCATTTAAAAAACCTTACAAATTCACTGAAAAAACCATAGGTTTTAGGGACAGTTATAGTTAGTTGGACATTGCACTCGTACAAAACCCGTGAAATTTCCCCGTTATAGTTAGTTCAGGTAACTATAACTCGCGCCCCGCAATGCACTGCTGATGACGTCACATATTACATCACTCATGACATGGTCAGTGACATTACTCATGACATCACTCATGGCATCTCAAATGACTTCACTGATGACATCATCTAGTGACTGTGTGTTTCTAAAAAGTTTAAGTATGATATATATATATATATAAATATATATATATAGCCAAGGTGTTTTGAAGAATGAGTGGGTGTATGAGTGTCTCAATGGATGATTTAGTGGGTGCGTGACTGACTGTATAAGTCAGTGATTAAACGTATCTTAGTGAATGCATGGGTGAATGACTAATCTGTGTGAATGTCTGTATCAGTCTGTCAGTTGGTGTGTAAGTGGCTCCGGTTCAGACCATCCCTAACGAACACAGCACTGAACATTTGAACTCAGTAAGATTAATCACAACATATAGTCGACAGGAAAGACAAGTACGGAAGATCCTATACAAAAACTGGCCAATAGTATTATCTGATATGACTATGTCACAAATAATGCCACAACTTCCTACTTTAACTTTTAGACGAGCACCCTCGATGAGAGATGCTTTAGTTAAACCTAGCCCTGAGGTGACTGTCTCTAGTACTTGGTTGTCGGCACGGTCAGGATTTTTTAGGTGTAGCTCGTGTAGAGCGTGTAAATTTGGTAAAAACATCACAGAATATACTACTGTGTTTGATTCCAAACCCGTTAAAATCAGGGGTCATTACACCTGAAGGACTGATTTTACAGTCTATATATTGGAATGCACGTGTCATCTCCAATATGTTGGGAGTACAAAACTTCAAGTTTTTAATAGAATACTCCAACATTTACGGGCAGTAGTAAATTCTGATCCCAATTACCCAGTAGCGCGACACCTCAAACTTGTCCACAATAATAATATCAATAATTTGAGTTACTATGTTGTTGGTTCAGTACCTAAATCCATCAGAGGTGGTAATCGTGAAAAAGACTACGGCAGCTAGAATCAGAATTTATTATGCTGTTAGACACCAAGATGCCAAACGGTCTAAATACAGGAGATGATCTGCATAACTTTTTATAAGACTGGTTTCTCTGTGTAAAAATCTTTTTAGAGCTATACTTGTAGTTTTTAAGTGACTTTTTAGCCAGTTTTTAACTCTTTTTTTACTGGGTTTTTACTAGGTTTTACCTAGCTCTCACTCGGTTTTTGGAGGGTTTTAAACTGGTTTTAGCTCATTAAATCATATGTACTGTATAACGAGAAGGCTGCAATTTAAGCAATGTTGACGTTCATTGGGTCTGATTTTGCACTAGTCATATGTTTACTGTGCATTTGCACTTTATTTACAACTTGTAGATGTTTGTGCAATATGTAGTGATCAATTATGTCTACTAATGGATATTGAGTTTACATTCTAACATTCCGTGCTCAGACATTTGGGTATAGTGCACTTGCACTTTATTATGTATATGCAATGGGCATGTCGCAGGCTGTTTTTTAATGCACTTTATTACAACAAAGATGAGTCATTGTTGATATTTGCACATTTTTTGCACATTCTTATGCACTTGCACTTTACTTTCCAGCACTTTATGTATTTTAGCAATATCGATTTTAATACTTTGAGGTGGATGTTTTATACATTTGACATTAATATCAACTACATATTGTTTAGAAGAACACATTGATATTTTTAATAGAGTATTTTGTTCTTATTTCTAAAACATTTTAAAGTGGTTGAATCATGGAATTATGAGGATTAATTCTTCCATATTCAAATGATTGTTACTGACCTCAGGCTTCCAATTACAAATATATTAGTAGAGGAGCCCTTATAGTATGTTGTTTATTTCTATTGTTAAAGGGTGTGATTTTATCTTGGACTTATTTGGTTGTACCACTATATAATGATTGTTACTGGTCCAGCGCGTCATGTGATCAAGACCGTGGAAACGCGGTCGAAACGCGTCAGGTTGGGCACTTGCTGCTTTAATTTCTCGATGCACATATCTATGCAATAAAGCACTTCACTGGAACTTCACGTTGTGGTCTGCACCTATTTCTTTGCTGAGGATTCGGCGAGAAGGACTGTGGTTACCTTACATACTCAGGACGGAGTACGGCTGTCTTCGTCTTTGTGGACCCTCCCTCCGATTTGCGGCTGACCGGTAAACAGCTGACATAGCGGACGCGATTCTGTGTTTCAACCCGGAAGGAGTATTATCCGAGTCAGCCCCCCGCAGTCTGTGGCTTTGGATAGCTGAACTAGCTGCCTGACGGAGTTTTGAGTGGCACCGGAGTAGTTGGAGGACGCCGAGGAGCCATACGTTTCTCCGAATGGTAAGCGGTTCGCCAGTGCATTTTATGACATTGCGGGTGGCAGGGATAGTGGAGGAAAAGTCGGTGTTTAATTTGTAGTGAAAACGAACTATTTATAAGAACATCATTGTGCATAAACACCAATTGCAGAGCATGGTAATAATAGTTATGATATCAACAGCGGACGTGCTGCGGGACCGAGAGGCCGTGGCTGATGCCCTATTTCAAAACTTAGCTGAAGCAGAGGAAATACAGAGGGGCCGGAATGTTAACCCAAACACTAACAATGACGTTAAAACGTTATTAAAAAAACTAGAGAAACTACTACCCACGGAGATGACGAAATAGTGGGAAAAGAAATCTTTGGAAAAATATAAAGAAGCAGGAAGGGTCCCACGAGGATTAAGGGTGATGATTGCTCCATCATTTGAAAATCCTAATCCCCTTATGTTGAAGGAGTGGGTTACAAACAACTTGGAGGCATCTATGAATATGGTGTCAATCCTTATCAAATATGCCGAGATAGATAGGGTGGAAATCTTAAAGGACATTGAAGCAGTGAATGGTCTGCTTGAAGCAAGCGAATCTAAAGAGCAGATAAAGAAAGGTCGTGATGAGATTGAGGCACGCCTTAAGAAACATGAAGATACCATAAAAGCAAGAAAAATCTTCAAGTTTGCTAGAGATAAGCGAGATTATGAGACAGGGAGAATCTTTACTTTTTCTAAAAAGTTTGACAATGTCAAGAGAAAAACACTTACTACCACAATCCCATCTCTCGCAACTCCGGACCAACTAAGTTTGGAATCTTCATATTCAGAAACCAGCTCTGTAGACAGTAGCAATGATCCTAATGACAGCAGGGTCAACAATATGTCCGCACAACTGCCTATAAATTTCACTCCTGGAGAGGAATTGAATTTTTTATTGGAGGACATCCGTCAAACCCTGCAACCGCGCAATCCTGTGAAAAAACAAGGAGAAGGAGAAATCAACATAGGAGACAGAGGCGCAAACTCAGGAAACAACGGCAGAGGCAGGGGCAGGAGAGCCAAGAAATGGCCCCAGCAATAAGTGAAGTAGACAATACGGTCATTAATTTATCGGACACTGTGTTAACCACCGCAGAGAAACAGTTGTTGTCACTGGGCTTGTCTTTTTGTCCCTCTAATTGCTTCCAATACACACAAACAAGGGTGGATGTTTTTAAGTTCATCCGAAAACTGAAGCTTCAAAAACATTTCCAACTTAACAATGCAACAGAATCTGCATCCAATATCATTCAAAGCACTAGACCTTCTTCCATGCTGCAAGTATCTGACATCAACACGCTAAGGTCAATGCATTCTCTAGCCAACGATGACAGTAGTGCGTCCAATTCTACCCAAGATGAACTACAGCAAATTGGAATTATGTGCAACAGTCCTTCTTACAGTCCATTCCGTCCGCCCTCAACCTTCATTCCCCTAATGCCAAAGGACGCTATTGATGTTTTTAGTGACTGCGTTATTGAGGATTTGAAAAAGCTGAAAAGAAATGTCTCACAGAAAGGGAGACAAAAAAGACACTTGGAGACACAAGATTCTAACCTCATCCGCAAACTGAAAGGGAATGCTGATTTGATTATCAATAAGGCGGATAAGGGAGGCAACATAGTGCTGTGGCTAAAAACCCTGTGTATGGAAGAAGCCTCTCGCCACTTAAATGATGTGGACTGTTATAGAAAAGCCTCCTTTAATGAACTGAGACAAAATAAGGATTCTATGTTCAAGGAATTGGCCCAATGGAAACAAATGGGCCTTCTGTCTAAGAATGAATTCTGCTTTCTAAAGAACGAATTTCCAATAACTCCCACATTGTATTTTATACCCAAGGTCCATAAGAATGTAACACCGATACCAGGGAGACCTATAATATCAGCTCAAAAAAGCCTTTTAGAACCGATGTCTAAATATGTTGATTATTTTTTGCATGAATTTGTTGAGCACCTCCCTTCTTTTATCAGAGACACTGGTCATTTTTTATCTAAAATACAATCAGTACAATGGGAAAAAGACTGTCTCTTGATAGTAATGGACATATGTTCATTGTACACCAGTATTCATCATTCTGATGGCATGGAAGCAGTAAAATATTATTTGGATAGGCGCAGCATTCATTTATATGAACACAATAAGATGATTTTAAAAATGATTGAGATTTGCCTCACTAATAATTACTTCATGTTCAATAAGGGGGTTTACCAGCAGTTGCGTGGGGTGGCGATGGGGGCATGCTTCTCTCCCAGCTATGCGTGTTTACACGTTGGCCGGTGGGAGGAGCATGTCCTCAGGACCCTCCATAAAGACACATATGACGCACAGGTACTCCATTGGTGGAGATTTATCGATGATGTTTTCTTAATTTGGAGAGGATCTTGTGAATCGGCTAGTCATTTTATTGATACCATAAATAACAATATGCTGAATTTTAAATTCACAGCTGACATAAGCAAGGAGAGAGTGCAGTTCCTAGATGTAGAGTTATATATTGAAGGTAACTCCATCCAGACTAAACTCCATAGAAAAATGACTGCGGGTAATTCTGTACTCCATGCGAGTAGCTCTCACCCTAAACATCTCATCTGGAGTATCCCCTATGGGGAGTTTTTAAGAATCCGGCGTATCTGTAGTTCTGAGGCTGATTTAGACAACTGTCAGTTAGAAGCCTTCCAACATTTTAGTACCAGGGGCTATAAAACTAAAGATCTAAAAGCTGCATTAGTAAGAGCCAACAGTCATAATAGGGAAGATTATCTAGCTGCCATTACCACCAGCGTATCTCCGGTTCAGACCATCCCTAACGAACACAGCACTGAACATTTGAACTCAGTAAGATTAATCACAACATATAGTCGAGAGGAAAGACAAGTACGGAAGATCCTATACAAAAACTGGCCAATAGTATTATCTGATATGACTATGTCACAAATAATGCCACAGCTTCCTACTTTAACTTTTAGACGAGCACCCTCGATAAGAGATGCTTTAGTTAAACCTAGCCCTGAGGTGACTGTCTCTAGTACTTGGTTGTCGGCACAGTCAGGATTTTTTAGGTGTAGCTCCTGTAGAGCGTGTAAATTTGGTAAAAACATCACAGAATATACTACTGCGTTTGATTCCAAACCCGTTAAAATCAGGGGTCATTACACCTGCAGGACTGATTTTGCAGTCTATATATTGGAATGCACGTGTCATCTCCAATATGTTGGGAGTACAAAACTTCACGTTTTTAATAGAATACTCCAAGATTTACGGGCAGTAGTAAATTCTGATCCCAATTACCCAGTAGCGCGACACCTCAAACTTGTCCACAATAATAATATCAATGATTTGAGTTACTATGTTGTTGGTTCAGTACCTAAATCCATCAGAGGTGGTAATCGTGAAAAAAGACTACGGCAGCTAGAATCAGAATTTATTATGCTGTTAGACACCAAGATGCCAAATGGTCTAAATACAGGAGATGATCTGCATAACTTTTTATAAGACTGGTTTCTCGGTGTAAAAATCTTTTGAGAGCTATACTGTGTGGTTTTTATGTGACTTTTTAGCCAGTTTTTAACTCTTTTTTTACTGGGTTTTTACTAGGTTTTACCTAGCTCTCACTCGGATTTTGGAGGGTTTTAAACTGATTTTAGCTCATTAAATCATATGTAGTGTATAACGCGAAGGCTGCAATTTAAGCAATGTTGACGTTCATTGGGTCTGATTTTGCACTAGTCATATGTTTACTGAGCATTTGCACTTTATTTACAACTTGTAGACGTTTGTGCAATATGTAGTGATCAATTATGTCTACTAATGGATATTGAGTGTGTTCATTGCCGCACGCCAGTACGCCAGCATCAGTGTCTCAGCGTCCAGCAGCAGAGTAGTGGGGACTTCAACACCTACAGTCCATAGCACCAGGGGAGGCGCCAACGCTTATTCCTCGCGCCAGGAGGCGCTTAAAGGGCGGCTGGGACTCCCGCAGCATGGGAGCCCGTGTGTTCATTGCCGCACGCCAGTACGCCAGCATCAGTGTCTCAGCGTCCAGCAGCAGAGTAGTGGGGACTTCAACACCTACAGTCCCTAGCGCCAGTGGAGGCGCCAACGCTTATTCCTCGTGCCAGGAGGCGCTTAAAGGGCGGCCGGGACTCCCGCAGCGCGGGAGCCTGTGTGTTCATTGCCGCACGCCAGTACGCCAGCATCAGTGTCTCAGCGTCCAGCAGCAGAGTAGTGGGGACTTCAACACCTACAGTCCCTAGAACCAGGGGAGGCGCCAACGCTTATTCTTCGTGCCAGGAGGCGCTTAAAGGGCGGCCGGGACTCCCGCAGCGCGGGAGCCCGTGTGTTCATTGCCGCACGCCAGTACGCCAGCATCAGTGTCTCAGCGTCCAGCAGCAGAGTAGTGGGGACTTCAACACCTACAGTCCCTAGCACCAGGGGAGGCGCCAATGCTTATTCCTCGCGCCAGGAGGCGTTTAAAGGGCGGCCGGGACTCCCGCAGCGCGGGAGCCCGTGTGTTCATTGCCGCACGCCAGTACGCCAGCATCAGTGTCTCAGCGCCCAGCAGCAGAGTAGTGGGGACTTCAACACCTACAGTCCCTAGCCCCAGGGGAGGCGCCATCGCTTATTCCTCGTGCCAGGAGGCGCTTAAAGGGCGGCCAAGACTCCCGCAGCGCGGGACACGCGCGGGCGTGCCCGGGCCGCGCCCGGGCGAAGCGTGGGCCAAAGGCGGGCCCGTCTGCGCCCGTCAGAGCCTGTGAGAGGCTGGGCTGGGCTGGGCCAGGTTTCTAACAGCTGTATTCCTACATCCAGGTAATCAATTTTCAACGTGTGGGACAATATTTGAGATAATTGTGAACTGACCCTTAAAAATGAACAGACGCAAATCAGGGGTGGGTACTGGGGTCGTGGGGACTTTAGATGCGTTTTTGATTTGGGCAGAATCTGCATTGATGCATGAAATAGCCCTAACTGAACGGAGGTTATCTCTGGACCCGCAATCCCCAAATGTACATCAACCTGGCAACGGCACAGGTATCGCCACAAGTAACAGTTCGGTAGCTCCATCTGCCCAGGAACAAATTGGCAATATTATTGATGCATCAGGTTCCCCTAATATTTCTCATATCCCGGATCAGGACAAGAGCTATGTATCTGAGCAGGAGCCGGAGTTGCGAATCACCGGTGTTAGCACTAGAGGACAGCAAGCAACGAGAAACCAGAATATTAAGAAGGGAACTGACCAGGGAGCTAAGAAGAAAAAATGTATGGCAAAAAATCAACAGCAGCGCGTAATACGCAAAGCTGCTTGTCAACCTATTTCCCCGATTGTGAATAATAAAACTTGCTCCTTAGTGTCACCATCGTCCAGCAATGCTAACAGCAATGGGAATAGTTTGGTCAAACGAGGACGTTTTTTGTAGCCGTCTGGGATTATTGATCTCTAACCTCCTTGCTCCTGTGTTACAGAAGTTGTGTAATATTGAAGAAAGATTAACCTCACTGGAAAAGTTAGGGGCCTCTTCTCAGCTACCTAGTCTTGTTGTAGGCAATAGCAAAGCTATTGGGACAATGTCCTTGAGGGGGAATGATGTTATGGATAAGGATGTTACTTCTATAATTCACCGTTCAAATCTCAAACCTAGCCAGGCTTGTAACCAAGATCCAAAAATTCCCATACCTCCTAATGCAAGCGTTAGCCTCTTGACGAGTGTACATAATAAAATTGACTCGGGACAAAATTTATTAATGACACAGCCAGTAGTGCCAAAAAACCATGTATCGTCTGATATGGGGGGGGGGTCGGGGTAGTATGACAGTTGATCAAGGGTCTCTGGTTCACAAGCGGAGAAGGGGGATTGAGGATACGACCAATGTGGTTTTAAACCTTCCCCCTGAAGCGACCCCTTACACTGTGGTTTTAGCAAATGTCCCCCCACTGCTTGAAAACGATTATGAGCATTGGTCAACCCTACGCAACAAAGCCTGTCATTTTTTGAATACCAGGCCAGGGTTAAATAATGTTCTTTTTAGCGAATTCAAAATGGCGCGGAGAGTCTCATGGATAGGTAACTCCAATAAACACTTAAAAGGTGATTGTGTTGTTCTATCGTTTGGATCTCCAAATTTAGTGCGGTGCATTTTTGATAGAGCAAGAAGTGTGGAGACCAGCGTAAATGGCATCAATATTCTTCCTTTGGGGTTTTTTTACCATCCCCCAAGTGGAGGACAGAGCCACTGGCAGCAGGATCTATTTCCTGATAGTAGAATCCCCCATTATTCAGTCCCTACCAGCAATCGCTTTGAAATATTGGAGTCCTTAGAAGCCATAGACTGACTAATTAGTGAAGAATCTAGTAAACCTCATTCTGACTTTACGTCTAGTCCTGCTCATGAGTCTATCTGTTTTTTGTCTGAACTGCCCGCAGCTTGTGAGGATGTTGATCCTTTTATTATGGAGAACAGCCTTATAATTGATAATATACTGGGACAGGGAGACTATCGGCTAGGAACGCTAGATTCGGACCATTACCGGCTATTGTCCCCTTGTGCTAGTCAGTTAACTAATATAGAGGTAGCCCTAAGCACAAAGTCTACACAGCCTGTAATTAATTCTGCCCCACTAAATGTATTAATGGCTACACAGGATAAGTTAGACATGGAAGCTTATGTAAATTCGTATCTTGGAATATAGCGGGTTTATTTCTAAAACTGACAAACCCAACTTGGTGCGAATTTATACAGAATCTGGATATCCTTTGCTTACAAGAGACGTGGGCAAGAGATCCATTACATATTAACGGTTTTAGAACCTTTCATACAAAGGCTAGCGAAAGCAAAGGTGGCAGATCGAAGGGTGGTCTTTGTACATATATTGCGAACACCTTGAATTTCAGTAAAATTGAATCCAGGTTAGATAACATTTTTTATCAGGTAATTGTCATTAAAATTGATTGTAAACGATCGGTTATTCTGATTAATCTGTATAATAATATTGCCACGCTTGATGTAGAATCTGTTTTTAAGCAGCTAGTGACTGTAGTCCAATCTATCTGGCACACATGTACTAAAGATACTAGGATTCTCTTTGGAGGAGACTTTAACTGTGGTTTATGCCCAATTGTTGATACAAATGTGTGCGGGCTTGATGTGGGGGAAGGGACTAGCTGCACGCATTTTATTCATTCTAAACTTGGGGAGTTGCTAAACGAACTGTTATGTACTTTGAACTTAGGATTTGTAAATGAAATGTGTTCAGGAACGGAATCGATGGGCTATACTTTTAATGGGCGGGGTTTATTTTCTACGATTGATTTTTTACTGTTGTCAACTAATTACGCCTCGCAAGTTAGCTCGTTCACTATAGGTGATATATCCTTGAGTGACCATTTTCCATTGTGTGCTACCTTTAAAGGCTGGTTACGAGGTATTAAAAGAAATAACACTGACCCCCAGCCCTTGGAGTCAGTTGTATTGGATCGAATGAATGGTTACGCTTTGAAATGGGCTATGGCTAACCCTGAACATGTTTTAAAAACTGTGGTGACTAAGTGTAAAACTGAATTTGATATATGTACGAATGATTTAGCAGGTCCCAGTAGTATTTTGGAGTCTTTTGTGTCAATATCCAGTACTGTGAGGGAGGCCCTTTTTGTCCATAAGTCCAGGAAAACAAAACCTTTAGGCTGGTTTGACTCCCGGTGCACGAAAGCACACACAAATTTAAAAAAGGCCCTCCATACTACCCCGAGAGATCAGGAAGCCATAAGGGCAGCTAGAAGAATGTATAACCTATAAAGCAGAGGAGAGTTAGCCTGAAAAAGGAAGCTTGGGAGTCCCTCCATCTGGCGGCCATAAGTAGAGATAGTAGTGCCTTTTGGAAGGCGGTTAAAGCACCATTTTTGAAACAAGACGGGGGCCCCACCATTGAGATTGCCATCCCGGAAGAACAGTGGGTTCAGCACTTCACTGAGGTTTTCAAGGGGTCAGGTCAGTCTGATAATGAACTACTTAACCTACCATCAACTAAAGAACCAGCAAATACTGACCTTAAATTTACCCTGGATGAGGTAATGATGGCAATCACTAAAACACAAGGGGGAAAGGCCCCCAGACCAGATGGTGTCCCCAGTGACCTTTTTAAATCGAACTTATTTTTATGGGGTCCAATTATTACACAAGTAGCGAATGCAAGCTGCCATGCGTTATTTCCGGCAACTTGGACAGAGTCAATTATAGTCCCCATTTTTAAAAAGGGAAATCGTCAGAACCCAAGATGTTATAGGCCCATTTCGTTATTAGACTCTATGACGAAAATTTTGGGTCGAGTAATCTTAGTAAGATTAAAGGCCTGGGCATCTGACAATAGAATCCTCTCCGATTTACAGTACGGCTTCCGTGAAGGAGTGGGCACTATCGAACAGAGTCTTAACCTTGCTCTACTGGTGGGAAAATATGTCCGTGTAAAGAATGGTAACTTATTTTTAGCTTTTGTAGACCTGACGGCTGCTTTTGATTCTGTCAGACATATTAAATTGTGGGAGATTTTAGAAAAGATAGGCGTTGAACATCAAATAATTAACTTTTTAAGACGGTTTTAGTCAGTGCTTAATTTGTAAAATATTAAGTGCAGGTGCTCAAATTTTTTGAGGAGGCCACACCCACTTGTCCAGCTCCGCCCACTTCCTCCAGAGGCTCCACCCACTTCCTTTATTGGTTCCACCCACATCATCAAGCCTCAACACATCATAGCCACCTCCTCACATCTTGAGTTCCGCAAGAAGCTGAAGACCTGGTTCTTCACATAAGCACATCGAGGACCTCCCATCTACACACCTGCCCAAGTGCCTGGATACCCTCTTGGGTGATTAGTGCGCTATACAAATCAATACTGCAACATAACATAATGTAACATATGGGAAGCCTATAACAACAACTTAAAAGTTATCTCAAATAAGAGAATGTGTGCAAATCTGAAAATGCAGCTTTAGGAAAGGTCAATAGAGGACTTGAGGCAGTTTTGCAAACTAAAGAGAATGTGCTTGTACTGTGCTGTTTAAAAGAAAGGAAGGGATGAAGGAAGGAATACATTAAAGAAGGCAGCATCAAATGCAGGGTGGATGTGGGTACTGGAGTGAGGAAATAAATAAGTAATGGATAAAAGAAGGAAGAAATAAGAAAATAATGTGAAACGAAGAAATTAAGGGATAGAAGGAGAAAGGAAATCAATAATGTGTGATAGATTAATAGAAAGAAGAAAGGAAAGGAGGAAGAAACGCAGAAGGAAGGGTTGGGGATCAGAAAGGAAGAAATTAAAGAAGGGATGAAGGAAGGAGCAGGAAAAAAAGAAAGTACGAAATGAATGGAGGAAGAAGGATTAAATGCACCAAGGGAGGAAGGATGGGGAATGAATGAGGGTGTAAGGAAGGAAGAATGGAATGAGGGTGTAAGGAAGCAAGAAACAAGAGGGGAAAGAAGGCATGGCTGGAGGTGCTGAGGGAGAGAAAAAGGAAGAGAAAAAGATGGGACGAAGGAAAGAAAGGAGGTCAGGGGAATGGATACGAGTATGAAAGGTACTGGGTCCAGGAGGTACAGAGAGAATAATGACAGTGCAATATTGCAAAGAAATTGAAAAAAAAAAAGATTCAAATACATTTGTGTCCTTAACATACCATGTATGTTTGTAAAGCACATATTCACCAAAGGAAGCCTTGAAATGAATTTAAAATGTTGTGATCCAGCTCAACGGCACAAATTTTATCGACCTCAGGAAGATGAAAGACTGAGTTGCCACACCAAGATTTAAAGTTAAGACCCTGAGAACAAACACTGATTCCTGGAGTGGATATAAAAAAATCTGCAAGAAGGAAAAACATAAAAGGGGAGTGAGGAAGGAGGAGAGGTCTGAAGGCAAAGATAGATACGGTAGACAAAAAATGTGAAGAGAAGTGAGGAAAGCAGAGATGGGGAGTGCGAGATTGGAGTGGAACAGGATGAGAATGAAAAAAGGAAAGAGGAGAAAGGGAAGAAGAGCAGACTTTGGGGAGTGCGTGAAAAGAGAGTGGAAGGGAAAGATGAGAAGGTGAAAAATGAAAAGCAGTTAATGATGGGAGGTGGCGATTAAGAAGAGACGTGGACGTAGGGCAGAAAGTGAAAGAAGAATGGAGAGAAGGGAAGGAGTAAGGTGTGAAGAGTAGGAAGAAAAGCAAATACTGAGGAAAAGCAGGAAGAGAGTACACCTCTGCTTTATTAAATATACAGTAATTAATTATTAAAGTTGAGGGGTGACAGGGCTATATCATTCTTGGCCTGTCTCATCAATGCATAGCTGTGCTGTCCAAGACACACAATAGCGATTAAGGACACCATATCACTGAGTGCAAAGCTTGGGGGCACACCATTTGTGCATGCACTGTGAAAGCACGTGCCATTGTTAGTTTTAAGGACTCATTCTTTCAGAGTGTATGTGAACATGGCGGTCCCCCCACCTCCTCAAGCTTGGTGTACGCGCCGCCAAAAGAGATTGTTGCATCAGGCGCCAGGAGCGCTAAAGCGGGCGCTGCCAACACGTTCACTTAGAAACTCATTAATTCATCCACTCACATTGACTTGAGTATTGAAAAATACATCACAAATTAACTCCATGTGAAGATAGAAACAATGTCATATTTTTAAATTACGGCTTCCTTTTACAATTTGTCCACTTCAGGCTTGTTTGCACAGGTCTTCCTGTAGTGTATCCTAAACATTCTACATTTTAACAAGTGTGCACCGAATCATTTGCACAACATGAATGACTCTTTAGTCCTCAAGAGGCAACAGTGGTGGAAGAATGAAAAAGTCATATATGACTCTTTCAATTTAGCTCCTAAATGATAAATCTTTTTCAAAACAGTTAACCCTTTCCATCTCATAATAAGCCAATTACATACAGTGTAGTGGGTCAAGGGTGGCATTTTACCATAAGTGGATTTAATTAAGGAGACTGACAATGGTTTCCGGACAATGGTTTCTGCAGCATACTATTGCTCATTTTGCTTTTCGACACTTTAATCAACCGGCATGTATGTTTGGATCAATCAGTTTCAGCTGTTGTGTTCATTCATCTAGTAATTGAATTTAGTGGAAATGAAATGAAAGGACACACTTGCAGAGACAATGCAGCAAGTATGTGAAATTCAAACACACAAATACTTTCCTGCTATTAACTAACCTGCTTCAGCCCACTGCCAACCACATTTTAAATCACAAAGTGCATACACTTGTGATTCTGGATGAGAGTATCCTTTTTAAAAGCGTTCTTTGTTTAGGGTTCTCGTTAGCCAGTCTTTTTAATTTGATAAAGTCAAAAGCAACTTGTAGATAAGAAACGGCCTTCTTTTCAGGTATCTGCTATTTCTTTCAGCTATTTCTTCTAACAAATGTGGACTTCTTATATCCCACAGCTGAGCTAGTGCAAACTATCTGTCGCAATGAAAACACTACAAAAATGCACAGAGTCCTCATTTTCAAGGCAAACACGCAAATGACAAAATCAGTAATGGCCCTCCCAGCGCCGAAAATGATTGGCCCCAGTTACCTGATCTTTGAGGGATGATGGGCTAGTCACATTGTGTTGCGTCACCTTGTGCTGACTGGGTTCAGAATGTCCTGCTATGCCTGCTGCCCGGCTGCTCCTCGTAATGCTGCCAGGTCCTGTGCCACGCAATTAGAGTGCTGGCAGTTACTAAGTGCAGAGCAGCACGTGCACACTGTAGTTAGTTTTGGGCCATGAGTACTAAGTTCGAAAGCAGAATTACAGACAGCTCTCCAGGTCAGTGCTGATAAAAATGCATGCTATGAGTATGTACTCTTTTTAATTTCAGAAAGGCAGGGCAGCAAAATAAATCTACAGAGGATTTCATAGCATCAGGCTGTCAAACCCAAACTATGTGACTCAAGCGCAGCTTCTGGCAACCATCGGTCGGATTTCACATGGCAATAAATCTGAAGCGCAGGCCCTCAGCATGAAAGACATGAGATTAATAATGTGCCTTAATGCCGGATATGTATTTATTTTTTGTGCGGCTCTTGTTGCTTTTATTGTATTGTATTGTAATTGCATTTATATAGCGCTTACTACCCCTGACGAGGCGTCGAAGCGCTTTTTCGGCGAGTAGCACTGTACTCCGGAACCCATAAAGGATAAGTGTTGAGTTAGTATAGTAAAATATGAAAGTACTTTGAGTGGTGGATAGGTTAGTCAGTTATTTGGATTCAGAAGGATAGCAGAGGGATAGAAGAAGGAAACAGGTTAGCATTTACATAGCGCTTGTTACCCCTGATGGGGTGTTAAAGCACTTTTTCCGGCGAGTAGCACGCTACTCCGGAACCCATAAGGATTAGTGATGAATTAGCATAGTGAAATATGAAAGTAATTTGAGTGGTGGATATTAATAAGTTATTTGGATTGAGAAGGATAGCGGAGGGTTAGAAGAGGGAAAAGGTTTGCATTTATATAGCGCTGGTTACCCCTGATGGGGTGTTCAAGCGTTTTTGTTTGGGCGAGAAGCTACCCCGGAGTTCTCATCTCGAAAAGGTACGTACATCAACACTCTTCCCTGGGGTGCCACGAAGAGTGTAGTCAAATTGAATCCTAAGCCGCATATCACATTAAAGATTTGGGCAAGCCTTAACTCTCGTGGCCAGTGTACAAAAGAGCTATGGTCCTCCAATACACCTGCAACCATTTCCTTTGTCTTGCTAGATTCAACTTTAGACAACTGCAGTTCATTCAATCAAGAATGGGCAACATGCATGGCAACGAAATTGATAGACAAGAACTATTTCTCAATTTAACCAGAAGAAAACATATTGGTAGCCACCACACATGTAGAAAATGTGTCACAGCACAGGAGAGACCTTTCCTGTAATGTGCACTTGAAAGTGGAGGCAGAACAGCAAACTGAAATGTAAGGAAAAAGAAATGGCCCACGATAAACAATACTTGCATAGGCCTACCTCTAACATGGCGCAGGAGTAAGGCATGGGCAGTCTTAAATGGGGCCGATAGACCAGAAAGAACTAAAGCGGACATGGGCAACATTCAGAAGTGTCAGAACTGTCACTAGGCCAGATTCAGCTACTCAATGTGAATGAAGCCCAGAAAAGCATTCGCCTCAAAATCCCTTAAATTTTAAACTTATTGGAAATGTACTTTGCTGTCCAAACTGTTCAGAATGTCAGCCCAGGGTTCGGAACAGGGCTTCTGTAGTAATAAACCTACTTAGAAGCAACGTTATTGAAACAAGATAAAAGATGTTATGATTAGCTGCAGGAAGCTAGAATAGCCATCCATTTTGAAAGCAGAATGGCTTTGCATGCACTCGTTTTTGCTCTTTCTCCTGTCTTTGGATAGGACTGAATTACATTTGCTTAGTTGGTAAAGCAGAATGTTAACAATAATGTATACAAAAACACACAGGAAAGGGCTTCCTGGCACACACTCTTCTGCCACAGTGCACTCAGACTGGAGATGGAGGAAAATCTTAGGTCTCACTTAAGACAGCTGTGCACAACAACGCACCAGGATCCTCAACAAAACTGGGAAGAATAGCTTTTAGGACGTGCAGCATTCATTCTAGGCGATATTACAATGTTCCACACTGAAGCTTCCGCGTGAACCTATCAGAATTCAGATAAATATGTTATCTGCTTCAAAGAGCTCTTTCTGCGAGTAGTTGTCTCATGTTACTGAGCAGGGCGCGATTCAGGATGGTCGACAAATCTTGCACCCAAGTTTCATCGCAAGAAGCGCCAACAATGATTTTGGTCAAGTCATTTTGGAAGGCACTTCTCTAACGCCGATTTGTCACTTTTCTGTTCTTTGCTGTATTTGGGTGTCAAACTGGTGCGGAGGTGAAACCTTTTCCCAGACAGTGTCAACGTGCAAAAATGACAAAATACTGAGGTAATACTCTCCCTTCCCCAGCCCTCACGGGTGAGTAGCCACGCTTTACAACCATGGTTGACTGTTACAAATGCCAAACACACTGAGGCAAACCGTGAGTTGCACCAAGTATGCGTCCATGTGCACGAAGGTATTCATAAGCTGACACTTTAAAAACTTTCTCTTACAAGAAGCGACTCAAAGCACGTGTAAACGAAGCAAACGAAAACTATTCTAAAACATTATACTGCTAAACTACGTGAGAAGGCCCAAACGAATAGATTACACTAAGCAGGAAATAAGTGGCCCAACTAAATCACGATGAGGGTGTCAGGGAAAAATATCGGGAATGCGTGTAACATAAGGCACTTCACGCCCGGTTTCACAAAATAACAATTTATTCACGGGATTCTGAGAAGCCCGATAGCGACTGCACCACATTACCTCTCTACTTATGAAGCAAGTAAATCCAATCTATGAAACTCATACCTGCTGCTTTGATCGTGGGTGCTCGTTTAAATTCACTTCTGCTGGAAGTTTTACATTAAAACATTTGACCTGCAGTACTGCACAATTCCAGCCTGCCTTGCCCCAGTTCAGCCAAAAGCCCGCCCTCGGCAGTTCCCCAACGGAAATGAAAACATGTTCTTTGTGGAAGGCAGGCACGATCTGCTGACGTGACATCACTAACGTGATGAACGTCATGATGTCGATCTTTTAACATGCCTGGACCGGGGTGGGCCTCCGTAAGAGGACATACCAGGCAGCAACAGAGGAAGAGCAGGAATTAATTTTTAATAATTACCGGGCACTCCGCTGGAGGAGAAAGATTGCATAGACCCGGCCCGGTGATTTAAGTGCCGGTGCTGAGCACCGGAAAGCATCGGCACAAATTAAGCACTGGTTTTAGTGTAATGCTCAAACGAGAGTTCGTTTTGATGTTAAGGGTGGGTGTACAACTCCAATCCCAATACGTAGGGGAGTCCGCCAAGGATGTGTCCTTGCTCCATTTCTTTTTAATTTGTATATAAATAATCTTGAGGGCGCATTACTCGAACAAAACGTGGACTACCCTAAGATTGGTGGTCGTTCAATTCCCGCCCTTTTATATGCCGACGACGCAGTTTTACTGTCTAGAACACAAGTAGGTCTACGGAGAGTCTTAAATGGTTTTAACGATTTTATGTATGATTTGGGACTATCAGTGAATACTTCGAAGACATATGTCATGAGGTGTGGCGTGGGGAGGAAAAAACTTCATGAAATGTTTAATGCGGGCAAAAAGATTGAATCTACTAAAACCTTCTCATATCTGGGTGTCCCTTTTCATCAAGAAGATACATGGGCACAGGCAATAAGATCTAAAAAAGTTTTATTAATACAATATCAGCACTCACCCAGTTCTCAAAAAGATTAGGGAGAAGACCCCCGGTGGAACTTTTACAAATCTATCGGGCCAAAGGTATTTCCACCGCAATCTCTGGCTCTGGGGTCTGGGGTGTTGCAAATACCCAGTCCCTACAGGTGGTGGAAAACAACTTCCTAAGATATTTATTGTCTGCACCCAGAACAACATCTGCTTATGTCTGCTACGCTGAATTGGGCTTAACGTATTTGTCTGATATCATCAAACTCGAGCCAGTTTTACTGTGGCATCGAGTATGGACAAAAGAAGAACCCACATTGAATAGGGACATTCTAAAGGATATCTTAAAAATGGAAAAAGTTTTAAGGATCCCATGGATTTACTATGTTTACAAGTTCATGCAGAACTTAGGTCATCCGGAGTTTTTACTGATCCCGAATCCCTGCAATTAATAAGTAGGAAGGAATTAAAAAAGAAGGGATTGCAATGTTGGAAATGTCAAGGATGACGATTGAAAATCTTAAGCCCACGGTATTAGAAAATCAAATGATCTTAAGTGTTTTTAAAATACAGCCTTACCTAGAGATAGTTCCAGAAGGTTACGATAGATTTTTATTAACAAGATTCAGACTCGGCATATTCCATAGACTTATCAGTTTTCCTGACATGAATAATTGGAGTCACACTATGATAGCTTGCCCATGTGATGAATGCTCATGTCAATCGACAATCCACGTTATTTTTTTCTGTGGATTTTATTCCCATATTAGGAAAGTGTGGATTCGTCCCATGTTGAAACTAATGGGGTTTAGGAAATGTCGACCCGCGTATATTACACTACAAACCCTGGACAACGCGGACATGATCTGGAAAGTTGCGACGTTCTTAAAAAGGGCAGTTGGCTATAGGAAGAGTATAGTGATCTAATGAATTTTTAAATCCCCTGTGTCTTTTTTTACCTAGATCTGATGAAATGCTGTAAAACTTATATGTTGGATTTTAATCTTGTTATTTTTAATAATATTCATGTTTTAAACCACCACGTATGACTGATTTTTATGGAGATATTGAATTTTGAACCGTTATATTGATTGTATTGGTCTATGTATTGCTTTTATGATTGCACTATCTTACAATCGAATAAAGCATTATTTGATTTGATTTGATTTGAGTTTACATTCTAACATTCCGTGCTCAGACATTTGGGTATAGTGCACTTGCACTTTATTATGTATATGTAATGGGCATGTCGCAGGCTGCTTTTTAATGCGCTTTATTACAACAAAGATGAGTCATTGTTGATATTTGCAAATTTTTTGCACATTCTTATGCACTTGCACTTTACTTTCCACCACTTTATGTATTTTAGCAATAGCGATTTTAATACTTTGAGGTGGATGTTTTATACATTTGGTCACGTGGTCGCGCGCACAATGAAGGGATAAACGAAAGGATAAACTAAATTTAAGAACAGCTATTAATATATTTAAAAATTGAACAAAGTGCTAAGTGCAGTTCCTATTCGTTTAAAAAAAAATCAATTCAAATTCATATTCAGATTCAGTGCAAAGTGCAATACGGTTCGTTATTTACAAATCAATTCAAGTACAGGTTTACGAGATTAGCAGCAACTAGAACAACTCAGGAGAGCTACGGCTAGTGAAGCTATATAACTGTATATGTGAGCAAATGGCAATGTGATTGATTCTTTGCGTGACTAGCTAGGTGTATGAGTAACTCTATGGGTGAGTGGCAGTGTGTGAGTGTCTGTATGGGTATATAATTGCATATATCAGTGGCTGTAAAGATGAGTGACTGCGTCGATGAGTGACTGTATGGGTGAGTGAGTGTATGTGTGTACACCTATGAATCAGTGAGTGGCTATGTACTAACTGGTATTGGTGTGTCTATGGTTTTGAGAATGGTAATCTGTATTTTAGAGTGGGTGTATCAAAGGTTATATTAGGGTGTGAGTAGGTGCATCAGATATTAAGTGGATGATGTCATCAGTGATGTCATTTGAGATGTCATCAGTGATGTCATCAGTGATGTCACTGACCATGTCATGAGTGATGTAATATGTGAGGTCATCAGCAGTGCATTGCGGGGGAGTGAGTTATAGTTAGCTCAGCTAACTATAACGGCCGAATTTTTCTGGTTTTGTACGAGTGAAATGTCAGCCTAACTATAACATCCCTGAAACCTGTGTTTTTTTCAGTGAATTTCTAAGGTATTTTAAATGTTAACTTCTAACTATAACATCCCTGAAACCTATGGTTTTTTCAGTGAATTTCTAAGGTTTTTTAAATGCTAATTTCTAACTATGCTTATATAGGTAGGACATGTGCAGACAGAGGAAGAAAGGTGTAGAACAAGCAAGAGAAGTGCAGAAAGAGGGAAGAGAGGTGCAGAAAGAGGAAGAAAGGTGCAGAAAGAAGCAAGAAAAATGCAGAAAGAGGCAACAGAAGTCCAGAAAGAGGAAGAAAGGTGGAGAAAGAAGCAAGAGAAGTGCAGAAAGAACCAACAGAGGTGCATAAAGAGGCCTACTTTGACTGCACCTTACAACAGACTCATACAAAGTAGCCTAATCACTAATCCTTCTCCCGAGATGTTTTAAACCTCACTTTTCTCTTGAAGGTTCACTATTAATCAACTGCTCAGAATGTTAGGCCTACCAAATATAAAACACCAATCCTAAGCATATCACTGTTGTAAGTCTGACCAAGTTTGTGAAGGTGTGCATGCATGTGTCTCTGCTTTTACCTAGTGACATGTTACATAAAAATAAACAAATACTTGAATACCTGTGTTTCAAACAGCATTCTCTGTAAATTTGTGTACAAAAATGTGTATGTATTTCTTTCTGCTCATAATACAGGGCACATGGGTATTCAATAGTATATTTGAGGGGCTCTATAACACCTATTTGCATAAGCCATGTCTGCTTGTGCAACCGAATGACAGAGCAGAACTAAGAAGATTTGACCACCTATAGGAGAAGTTACCAACTTTTTAAGCTACCATCTTCAGATGCATAACACATGTGAGAATACATGTTCAAGTAGACATATACCTCAGTCACAAGAACACGCAGACCTTTAAACTTGACAGCTTGCACTTCCCATTTCAGTACAGAAAGAGGCGAGAGACGTTCAGAAAGAAGCAAGAGAGTTGCAGAAACAGGCAAAAGAGGTGCAGAAAGAAGGAACGGGTGCAGACAGAGGCAAGAGAGGTGTAGAAAGAGGGTAGAAGGGTACAGAAAGAGGCAAGAGGGGTGCAGAAATTTGCAAGAGAGGTGCAGAAAGAAGCAAGAGCAATACAGAAAAAAACAACAGAGGTGCAGAAAGAGGCAAGAGGGGTGCAGAAAGAGGCAAGATAAGTGCAGATAGAAGCACAGGAGGTGGAGAAAGAGGCAAGAGGGGTGCAGACAGAGGCAATAAAGGTACAGAAAGAAGGAAGAGGGGTGCAGAAAGACACAAGAGAAGTGCAGAAAGAAGCAACAGAGGTGCAGAAGGAGGCAAGAGAAGTGCAGAAAGAAGCAAGAGAGTTGCAAAAACAGGCAAAAAAGGTGCAGAAAGACGCAAGAGCAGTGCAGAAAGAACCAACAGAAGTGCAGAAAGAGGCAAGGGGGTACAGAAAGAGGGAAGAGGGGTACAGAAATTAGCAAGAGAGGTGCAGAAAGAAGCAAGAGCAGTGTAGAAAGAACCAACAGAGGTGCAGACACAGACAAGAGGGGTGCAGAAAGAGGCACGAGAAGTGCATAAAGAAGCAACAGAGGTTCAGAAGGAGGCAAGAGAACTGCAGAAAGAGGCAGGAGAGTTGCAGAAACAGGCAAGGGAGGTGCAGAAAAATGGAATAGGGATGCAGAAAGAGGCAAGAGAGCTGCAGAAAGAGGGAAGAGGGGTACAGAAAGAGGCAAGAGGGATGCAGAAAGAAGCAAGAGAGGTGCAGAAAGAAGCAAGAGAGCTGCAGAAAGAAGCAAGAGGGGTACAGAAAGAAGCAAGGGGGTACAGAAAAAGGCAAGAGAAGTGCAGAAAAAGCAACAGAGGTGCAGAAGGATGCAAGAGAAGTGCAGAAAGAGGCAAGAGAGTTGCAGAAACAGGCAAAAGAGGTGCAGAAAGAAGCAATAGCAGTGCAGAAAAAACCAACAGAGTGCAGAAGAAGGCAAGAGGGGTGCAGAAAGAGGCAAGAGGGGTGTAGAAATTTGCAAGAGAGGTCCAGAAAGAAGCAAGAGCAGTGCAGAAAGAACCAACAGAGGTGCAGAAACAGACAAGAGGGGAGCAGAAAGAGGCAAGAGAAGTGCAGAAAGAAGCATCAGAGGTACAGAAGGAGGCAAGAGAACTGCAGAAAGAGGCAAGAGAATTGCAGAACCAGGCAAGAGAGGTGCAGAAAAAGGAAACAGGGGTGCAGAAAGAGGCAAGAGAGGTGCAGAAAGAGGGAAGAAGGGTGCAGAAAGAGGCAAGAAGGGTGCAGAAAGAAGCAAGAGAGGTACAGAAAGAAGCAAGAGAAGTGCAGAAAGAAGCAACAGAGGTGCAGAAAGAGGCAAGAGGGGTGCAGAAAGAGGCAAGAGAAGTGCAGAAAGAAGCAACAGAGGTGCAGAAGGAGGCAAGAGAAGTGAAGAAAGAGACAAGAGTGTTGTAGAAACAGGCAAAAGAGGTGCAGAAAGAAGCAATAGCAGTGCAGAAACAGAAAAGAGGGGTGCAGAAAGAGGCAAGAGGGGTGCAGAAAGAGGCAAGAGAAGTGGAGAAGGAAGCAACTGAGGTGCAGAAGGAGGCAAGAGAACTGCAGAAAGAGGCAAGAGAGTTGCAGATAAAGGCAAGAGAAGTGCAGAGAGAGGGAAGAAGGGTGCAGAAAGAGGCAAGAGGGGTGCAGAAAGAAGCAACAGAGGTGCAGAAGGAGGCAAGAGAAGTGCAGAAAGAGGCAAAAGAGTTGCGGAAACAGGCAAGAGAGGTGCAGAAAGAAGCAAGATTAGTGCAGAATGAACCAACAGAGGTGCAGAAGGACGCAAGGGGGGTGCAGAAAGAAACAAGAGGGGTGCAGAAATTTGCAAGAGAGGACCAGAAAGAAGCAAGAGCAGTGCAGAAAGAACCAACAGAGGTGCAGAAACAGACAAATAGGGATGCAGAAAGAGGTAAGAAAAGTGCAGAAAGAAGCATCAGAGGTGCAGAAGGAGACAAGAGAACTGCAGAAAGAGGCAAGAGAGTTGCAGAAACAGGCAAGAGAGGTGCAGAAAGAGGAAAGAAGGGTGCAGATAGAGGCAAGAGAGGTGCAGAAAGAAGCAAGAGGAGTGCAGAAAGAAGCAACAGAGGTGCAGAAAGAGGCAAGAGGGGTGCAGAATGAGGCAAGAGATATGCAGAAAGAAGCAACAGAGGTGCAGAAGGAGGCAAGAGAAGTGCAGAAAGAGACAAGAGAGTTGCAGAAACAGGCAAAAGAGGTGCAGAAAGAAGCAAGAGCAGTGCAGAAAGAACCAACAGAGGTGCAGAAGGAGGCAAGAGGGGTGCAGAAAGAGGCAAGAGGGGTGCAGAAAAAAGTAAGAGCAGTACAAAAAGGAACAACAGAGGTGCAGAAGGAGGCAAGAGGGGTGCAGAAAGAGGCAAGATAAAGTGCCCAAATAAGCAACAGAGATGCAGAAAGGGGGAAGAGGGGTGGAGAAAGAGGCAAGAGGGGTGAAGAAAGAAGCAAGAGAGGTGCAG
This sequence comes from Calotriton arnoldi, assembly GCA_963921515.1. NCBI lineage: Eukaryota > Metazoa > Chordata > Amphibia > Caudata > Salamandridae > Calotriton > Calotriton arnoldi. The sequence goes on along the minus strand of CAWUFW010001021.1, from coordinate 2,451,689 downwards.
AAAGAGGCTGGAGGGGTGCAGAAAGAGGGAAGAGGGGTGCAGAAAGAGGCACGATAAGTGCAGAAAGAAGCAAACGAGGTGCAGAAAGAAAAAAAGTATAAAAAGAAGAGAGAGGTGCACAAAGAGGTAAGAGGGGTGCGGAAAGAGGCAAGAGAACTGCAGAAAGAAGCAACAGAGGTGCAGAAAGGCAGGAGAAGAGCATAAAGAGGCAAGAGAGGTGCAGAAATAAGCAACAGAGGTGCAGAAAGAGGCAAGAGAAGTGCAGAAAGAGGCAAGAGAGGTGCAGAAACAGGCAGGAGAGGTACAGAAAGAGAGAACAGGGGTGTAGAAAGAGGGAAGAAGGGTGCAGAAAGAGGCAGCAGAGGTGCAGAAAGAGGCAAGAGGGGTGCAGAAAGAGGCAAGAGAACTGCAGAAAGAAGCAACAGAGGTGCAGAAAGGCAGGAAAAGTGCAGAAAGAGGCAAGAGAGGTGCAGAAATAAGCAACAGAGGTGCAGAAAGAGGCAAGAGAAGTGCAGAAAGAGGCAAGAGAGGTGCAGAAACAGGCAGGAGAGGTACAGAAAGAGAGAACAGGGGTGCAGAAAGAGGGAAGAAGGGTGCAGAAAGAGGCAAGAGGGGTGCAGAAAGAAGCAACAGAGGTGCAGAAAGAGGCAAGGGGTTGCAGAAAGAGGCAAGAGAACTGCAGAAAGAAGCAACAGAGGTGCAGAAAGAGGCACGAGAAGTGCAGAAAGAGGCAAGAGAGGTGCAGAAACAGGCAGGAGAGGTGCAGAAAGAGGGAACAGGGGTGCAGCAAGAGATATGCAAAAAGAGGAAAGAAGGAAGCAAAAAGAGGCAAGAGGGGTACAGAAAGGAGCAAGTGAGGTGCAGAAAGAGTCAACAGAGGTGCAGAAGGAGGCAAGAGAACTGCATAAAGAGGCAAGAGAGTTGCAGAAACAGGCAAGAGAGGTGCTGAAAAAGGGAACAAGGTTGCAGAAAGAGGCAAAAGAGGCGCAGAAAGAACCGTGAGAAGTGCATAAAGAAGCAACAGAGGTGCAGAAAGAGGCAAGAGGGGTGCAGAAAGAGGCAAGAGAAGTGCAGAAAGGAGCAACAGAGGTGCAGAAGGAGGCAAGAGAAGTGCAGAAAGAGACAATAGAGTTGCAGAAACAGGCAAAAGAGGTGCAGAAAGAAGCAAGAGCAGTGCAGAAAGAACCAACAGAGGTGCAGAAGGAGGCAAGAGGGGTGCAGAAAGAGGCAAGAGAGGTGCAGAAAGAGGCAAGAGGGGTGCAGAAAAAAGCAAGAGCAGTGCAAAAAGAAACAACAGAGGTGCAGAAGGAGGCAAGAGGGGTGCAGAGAGAGGCAAGATAAAGTGCTAGAAGAAGCAACAGAGATGCAGAAAGGGGAAGAGGGGTGGAGAAAGAGGCAAGAGGGGTAAACAAAGAAGCAAGAGCGGTGCAGAAAGAAACAAAAGTTCAGAAAGAAGGAACAGAGGTGCAGAAAGAGGCAGGAGGGGTGCAGAAAGAGGGAAGAGGGGTGCAGAAAGAGGGAAGAGGGTGCAGAAAGAGGCACGGGGGTGCAGAAAAAGCAAGAGAGGTACAGAAAGAAACAAAAAAAGTGCAAAAAGAAGGAACAGAGGTGCACAAAGAGGCAAGAGGGGTGAAGAAAGAGGGAAGAGAGGTACAGAAAGAGGCAAGAGAGTTGCACAAAGAGGGAAGAGGGGTGCAGAAAGAAGCAAGAGAAGTGCAGAAAGAAGCAAGAGAAGTGCAGAAAGAAGCAACAGTGGTACAGAAAGGCAAGAGAAGTGCAGAAAGAGGCAAGAGAGGTGCTGAAAGAAGCAAAAGAGGTGCAGAAAGAGGCAAGGGAAGTACAGAAAGAGGCAAGAGAGGTGCAGAAACAGGCAGGAGAGATGCAGAAAGAGGGAACAGGGGTGCAGAAAGAGGGAAGAAGAGTGCAGAAAGAGGCAAGACGGGTGCAGAAAGAAGCAACAGAGGTGCAGAAAGAGGCAAGAGAACTGCATAAAGAAGCAACAGAGGTGCAGGAAGAGGCAAGAGAGGTGCGGAAAGAGGCAAGAGAGGTGCAGAAACAGGCAGGAGAGGTGCAGAAAGAGGGAACAGGGGTGCAGAAAGAGGCAAGAGATGTGCAAAAAGAGGAAAGAAGGGTGCAGAAAGAGGCAAGAGGGGTGCAGAAAGAAGCAAGTGAGGTGCAGAAAGAGTCAACAGAGGTGCAGAAGGAGGCAAGAGAAGTGCAGAAAGAGGAAAGATAGTTGCAGAAACAGGCAAGAGAGGTGTAGAAAAGGGGAACAGGGGTGCAGAAAGAGGCAAGAGAGGTGCAGAAAGAAGCAAGAGAAGTGCAGAAAGAAGCAACAGAGGTGCAGAAAGAGGCAAGAGGGGTACAGAAAGAGGCAAGAGAAGTGCAGGAAGAGACAAGAGAGTTGCAGAAACAGGCAAAAGAGGTGCAGAAAGAAGCAAGAGCAGTACAGAAAGAACCAACAGAGGTGCAGAAGGAGGCAAGAGGGTTGCAGAAAGAGGCAAGAGTGGTGTAGAAAGAGGCAAGAGTGGTGTAGAAAGAGGCAAGAGAGGTGCAGAAAAAAGCAACAGCAGTGCAAAAAGAAACAACAGAGGTGCAGAAGGAGGCAAGAGGGGTGCAGAAAAAGGCAACATAAAGTGCAGAAAGAAGCAACAGAGATGCAGAAAGGGGGAAGAGGTGTGGAAAAAGAGGCAAGAGGGGTGAAGAAAGAAGCAAGACAGGTACAGAAAGAAACAAATGAAGTGCAGAAAGAAGGAACAGAGGTGCACAAAGAGGCAAGAGAGTTGTACAAAGAGGGAAGAGGGGTGCAGAAAGAAGCAAGAGCATTGCGGAAAGAAGCAACAAAAGTGCAGAAAGAAGCAACAGAGGTGCAGAAAGAGGCAAGAGAACTGCAGAAAAAAGCAACAGAGGTGCAGAAAGGCAAGAGAAGTGCAGAAAGATGCAAGAGAGGTGCAGAAAGAAGCAACAGAGGTACAGAAAGAGGCAAGAGCAGTGCAAAAAGAGGCAAGAGAGGTGCAGAAACAGGCAGGAGAGGTGCAGAAAGAGGGAACAGGGGTGCAGAAAGAGGAAAGAAGGGTGCAGAAAGAGGCAACAGGGGTGCAGAAAAAAGCAACAGAGGTGTAGAAAGAGGCAAGAGGGGTACAAAAAGAGGCAAGAGAACTACAGAAAAAAGCAACAGAGGTGCAGAAAGAGGCAAGAGAAGTGCAGAAAGAGGCAAGAGAGGTGCAGAAACAGGCAGGAGAGGTGCAGAAAGAGGGAACAGGGATGCAGAAAGAGGCAAGAGATGTGCAAAAAGAGGAAAGAAGGGTGCAGAAAGAGGCAAGAGGGGTGCAGAAAGAAGCAAGTGAGGTGCAGAAATAGTCAACAGAGGTGCAGAAGGAGGCAAGGGAACTGCAGAAAGAGGCAAGAGAGTTGCAGAAACAGGCAAGAGAGGTGCAGAAAAAGGGAACAGGGGTGTAGAAAGAGGCAAGAGAGGTGCAGAAAGAAGCGAGAGAAGTGCAGAAAGAAGCAACAGAGGTGCAGAAAGAGGCAAGAGGGGTGCAGAAAGAGGCAAGAGAAGTGCAGAAAGAAGCAACAGAGGTGCAGAAGGAGGCAAGAGAAGTACAGAAAGAGACAAGAGAGTTGCAGAGACAGGCAAAAGAGGTGCAGAAAGAAGCAAGAGTAGTGCAGAAAGAACCAACAGAGGTGCAGAAGGAGGCAAGAGGGGTGCAGAAAAAGGCAAGAGAGGTGCAGAAAGAGGCAAGAGGGGTGCAGAAAAAAGCAAGAGCAGTGCAAAAAGAAACAACAGAGGTGCAGAAGGAGACAAGAGGTATGCAGATAGAGGCAAGATAAAGTGCAGAAAGAAGCAACAGAGATGCAGAAAGGGGGAAGAGGGGTGGAGAAAGAGGCAAGAAGGGTGAAGAAAGAAGCAAGAGAGGTGTAGAAAGAAACAAAACAAGGGCAGAAAGAAGGAACAGAGGTGCAGAAAGAGGCAGGAGGGGTGCAGAAAGAGGGGAGAAGGGTGCAGAAAGAGGCACGAGGGGTGCAGAAAGAAGCAAGAGAGGTGCAGAAAGAAACAAGAGAGTTGCACAAAGAGGGAAGAGGGGTGCAGAAATAAGCAAGAGAGGTGCAGAAAGAAGCAAGAGAATTGCAGAAAGAAGCAACAGAGGTGCAGAAAGAGGCAAGAGGGGTGCAGAAAGAGGCAAGCGAACTGCAGAAAGAAGCAACAGAGGTGCAGAAAGAGACAAGAGAAGTGCAGAAAGAGGCAAGAGAGGTGCAGAAACAGGCAGGAGAGGTGCAGAAAGAGGGAATAGGGGTGCAGAAAGAGGCAAGAGAGGTGCAGAAAGAGGGAAGAAGGGTGCAGAAAGAGGCAAGAGGGGTGCAGAAAGAGTCAACAGAGGTGCAAAAAGAGGCAAGAGAGGTTCAGAAAAAGAAAAAAAGGTGCAGAAAGAAGTAACAGAAATGCAGAAAGAGGCAAGAGAGGTGCAGAAAGAAGCAAGAGTGGTTTGCACACCATTAGTACCAATTTAACACCCACATTTAGCAACATAAGTACCCACATAAGTAACAGGTGACCATTTTAGGTTTGCAAAGGGCATTCCACCACGCTGTAACACTTGTTGCTGCATTTTTGGTAACGTTTGAGCCGTTTGAACTAGAAACAAGGTTTTTTTTTCCAAATCTGCAGATTATGCAGCAGATGATGGATTATGTGACAAATGCGGAAAATGTATAATTGTGCGAAAGTTGGTGCAGCTAAACAGTCGCATAATTCCAGTGGCCCTGCTCATACCTCTCACTGGGTACAGAAGTGCTCCTCAGTGGTTCCTTCTTTTTTGTCTCATTGAGTTTATATTTTAGCTTCTATGGAAATGAGGAAGACTAAACCTGATGTTACCACTCCACAACACAGACTACCATACCACATAATTACTCTCTATAATAAATAATCCCACTCTACATAATTCCTATACACTAAATACCACATACTTTCTATCCACATAATTTCACTGCACAACATACCACATAATTCCACTACACACAACCTACATCCACTCCACTCCAAGAAACATTATTAAAACACTTTTATGTTTACAATGCCAATAGCTCTAACTCTCACAAATGCGAAACTTTTTACATTGCAAATGCTTCTTTAAGTAGTAGTCACATTTGCAGAGTGGTGGAGAAAGGGTGCTGGGCCTCTGACCATTTCTCAGGAATTCCACTGCGTAGGACTTACAGGAGGTACCAGGAGGGATTCTTGGCCCCCAAAGTCCCTCAGGAGTAAATTGGGCTTCATCCCCCAACCTGTAGTGTGCCAGGAGGTGCGTTTGCAGAGTGGTAGAGAAAGGTCGACATGGCCTTCGAAGACCTCTTAGCAATCCCACTGTGTGAGACTTACTGGAGGTAACAGGAGGGGTAGTTGGCCCCCAAGGACATCTTTGGTCTGCCAACTACCCCTCCTATTACCTCCAGTAAGTCTCACACAGCAGGATTGCTAAGTTCTCATAGCAGGCCATGCCCTCTTTGCCCACCACTCTGCAAACGCGCCTCCTGGTGCGCTTTTGGAGGGGGATTAAAGTCCCCTTCGCTGCTGGGAGTCCTTAGGGGCCAACTAGCCTACCTGATACCTCCAGTAAGCCTCAGATAATGGGATTGCTGAGAGGTGGACACAGGCCACGCCCCCTTTCTCCACCACTCTGCAAACACGCCTCCTGGTTCGCTCTTGGTTGGGGGATAAGGTCCCCTTGCCTCCTGAGGGTGTGTGAGGGCCAACTAGCCCTCCTGTTACCTCTAGTACGCCCCACACAGCTGGATTGCTGAGAGGTGGTCCGAGGCCACGCCCCTTTTTACACCACTCTGCAAATGGGCCTCTTGGTGCACTGCTGCTCCGGGGATTAAGTCCACTTTAGTCCTGAGGTCCTCAGGACATAAGAGGACCTCATCGCCCCACCAGCAGTGGGGATTCAAGGGGACTTAATCCCCCAACCTAGAACACGCCAAGAGGCGCGTTTGCAGAGTGATGCAGGGAGGGGCGGGGCCTCCGGTGAGATGCCGGCTTCTCCTTTCTTTTTTTTTTTTAGAAGGTGGTTGTGTGGCCCCCCTTTTCTTAAAAGTTTTTGGGCCCTGGGGACCCCAACCCCCAGGGCCTGACCCATTTTCTTATTTAAATCTTTTTTTAAAAATGGGAAGGGGCCCCCTCCCAAGGCCGTTTTTGGCCCCAGGTACCCCATCCCCCGGGGCATGGCAACTGTTTTTTTTTTTTTTTTTACTACATTTAAAGGAGGGGGTAGCGTGGCCCCCCTCCTGAGACCTTTTTCGGCCCCAGGGACCCCATCCCCTGGGGCTTTGCCTCTTTACCATTTTTTTAAAATGTATTTATTATTGGAGGGGGGCCGCGTGGCCCCGCTTCCCTTGGCCACTTTTGACCCCGGGGACCCCATCCCCCGGGGCCTGGCCTCAACGTTGGGGACCGTGGGGGGAGCCCCAATGCCCCCGCGGTCCCAGCCGGCTCCCCGCCTCCTGTGGGATCCGGCATTGCTTTTGGACAAGGGGAGCTGCAAACATGCAGCTCCCCTTGTCCAAAAGCAATTTGCTTGCTTCATGGAAGCGAGAGCAGGTTTCCTGCTCTTGCTTCCATGAAGCGAAGCACAAGTTTGCAATGACAGGGCGGGAGCAGTCTCCCGCCCTGTCATTGCAAACTGCAATGTCCCGGGGTAGGCACCCCAGGACATTGCTGGAGCCGGCCCAGGGGGGTGGCGGTCCCCAGGGCCATAAAGGGCTCCCGGAGGGGGGCCGTGCGGCCCCCCTCCCAACATGTATGTAACCCCGGGGAGGTGGTGGTCCCCGGGGGGCCGCAACGGACCACTGGAATTAACATAATTAGTGCCCTGGGGAGGTGGTGGTCCCCGGGGCAGTGTGGGAAGGGGCAGAAGCCACCCACACTTCTTTAATAGTATTGGAGCCCCAGGGAGGTGGTCGTACCTAGGGCTTGGGGGGCCTGCAAGGTCCCCCCACCCTTAATTTCAGTGTGCCCCAGGGAGGTGATGGTCCCCGGGGCAGTGTGTGGGGGACAGGTGCCCCCACACTTCTTTAATTGTATTGGAGCCCCGAGGAGGTGGCGGTCCCCGGGGCTTCGGGGGGCTTGCAAGGCCCCCCCACCCTTAATTTCAGTGTGCCCCAGGGAGGTGGTAGTCCCTGGGGCAGTGTGGGGGGCAGGAGCCCCCCCACACTTATTTATTTCAATTGATGCCCCGGGGAGGTGGACACTGCGCTTCGTTTTTGAATTTTTTTTCGACAGGATTAGCACACCCAGCGCGAATCTCGCTGAAAATATTTTAAAAATGCTTTTTTTGGCCTGGGGGTCCCACGGGGTCCCACGGGGACACCCTGGCCTAGGAGGTCAGGGTGTTTCTACCCTGCCCCCTTTTCTTCATTTTGAACCTTTTTTTTGTGACTCGGTTCTACCGAGTCACAAGATGGCTGCCAACCCTTTCTGGTTTGAAGTGTTGGCAACCAATCAGAATAAAGCTCGTGCTCGGGAGGGTTCGCGGATCCACCCCGGTCACCAAATATCAATATAGCCTGTAGCCTGTTCCAAAATTTCCTATGGAAATTAACATGGAGAAAACATGTTTTGGTACCCCCATTTTTTTCTCGGCCCCCGCTTGACAAATCACCCCGAAACTTTTAAGACAGGAGCTGGCCAGAGCGCCCCATTAGTTTTGAAAATTTCGCGCAGATTCGTCAAACGGCGCCAAAGATATTGGCAAATCAATAAACGCTTTTCCTATGGAAACTAGGTCCTAACTATAACTACCTACTGGCGACTGCCAGTAGGTAATATATATATATATATATAAACAAGAAGAACAGAGAAAGAAACATTGCCACATGGGAGAATGACGAGGCAATCCAAGAAGAAGTAATGGGTGAGAAGACCCTAACTGTCATTAACCTCTCCTCTCACATCTTGACTCATGACGAGCAATCTGTCTTGGAACTGAGTTTATCATTTTGTCCCACTGCAAACTTTGACTTTTGCAGAACATGGATTGATATATTCTTGTTTATTTGTATACTAAAACTGAAGAAAGTTTTTCTTCAATTTCCTAGAAAGGAGTCTGTAAAAAGTAAATCTGTATCTACAATTGTCCAGGTTGCTGGAAATTGTGTGAATGATTTGAATCTTGGGGACATAAAGGGTCTGACGACACTTGTACAATTGGGAGGGTGTGCTACTGAATGGGGAAATGAGAGAGCAAATTTGGAGTCTTTGGGCTTAGAACTAAACAGCACCATCACCACCCCTTTCAAACCCAAATCTACCTGCAATTCCGACACCCCACACGACATGATCAACACCTTTCATGAGGTTGTGATCAGGGATCTGATCAAAATCTGGTACAAGACAAGGAATACTTTTGCATCCAATATAAACAACAGTCAGAGGGAAGCCCTTAAAACACTACAAGAAGATCAGAACATCATCATCAAGCCCTCGGATAAGGGAGGGAATATGGTCCTCTGGGATGTGAATAAATATAATCAGGAGGCCTTTAGACAACTAGATCTTAGTGGGGATTACGAGAGGACTACCTTTCAGAGTTACAAACACAGTATCGAGACATATCTATCCTTGCTCCCTAGATGGAGAGATGTTGGACTACTGTCCACGGAGGAATTTCTTTTCCTCAGTGTCAAACATCCTGTAGTTCCCTGCTTTTATATGTTTCCAAAAGTCCACAAGGACAAAGAAAATCCTCCAGGCAGACCTATCGTATCAGCCTCCGATAGTCTGTTGGAACACACTTCCATGTATTTGGATTTTTTTCTATTACCCTATGTTCTGGCTCTCCCTCTTACTGCAAGGACAACACTGATTTCATCACCAAAGTGCAAAACATACCTTGGCAATCAAACTTCTTACTGGTTACTATGGATGTCACATCCTTGTATATGTGCATTGACCACACACTAGGGATTGAAGCGTGTAAATATTTTTTCAGGGAGAAGCCCATCTCCAAGTATGATCACACTACAATGTTACTAACTATGCTGGAATTTTGTCTCAATAACAACTTTTTCATTTTCAGGGACCTGTGGTTTAGGCAATTGGTCGGAACTGCGATGGGCAGTTGCTTCATGCCCAGCTATGCCCGTATCTTCATGGGATGGTGGGAGGCAAATTGTGTGTGGACAGATGCAAATGAGAAATGGACCAAACACATAACATTATGGACTAGATACATTGATGATTTATTCATCATCTGGGAAGGTCCCAAATCCATCTTAGAAGAATTTTTGTCACACATAGAAAACAACGAATTGAACCTAGCCTTCACACATAAGATACATCCCACATGCATGGATTTTTTAGACGTGACATTTATGGTTAGTGAAAGGCAGCTTAACACCAGATTTCTCCGCAAAGAGACAGCGGGCAACAGTATCTTACACGCTGGTAGCCACCATCCCCGTAATCTAAAGTGGAGCATACCTTATGGCGAGTTACTGCGGGCTAAACGTGACTGCAGTACGACAGCGAGTTTTGAGGAGGAACAGAAAAGGATGCTGGGTCGTTTTAGAGCCAGGGGTTACCCGACCAAAGTTTTGAAAACAGCGGTTGAGAAAGTCTCCAGTGTGGCAAGGGACACCTTACTTACCAGTAAAAATAAGAATACGGATGAGGGCCAGGCACCGGTATGACTGATTACCACTTTCAACAACAGCAGCCAAGATGTCAGGAGAGTGTTATCACGCCACTGGCATCTAGTTAAAAGTCATCCCACAATAGGTAAATTAGTCAGCAAATATCCACAGATTACCTACCGTAAGCCCAAATCACTACGTGATATTTTGGTACACAGCAACACTGGGGCAGACAATAGGAGAGAGGGCTGGTTACATGAACAGAAAGGTTTCTATAAATGTGGCAGGTGCAAGGTGTGTAGAAAGAGCAGCAACGTCAGAGCATTCACTATTGCCACAGGCAAGCAAAGACGTATTAACAAATTTATGACTTGCATGAGTGACTTTTGCATTTATGTCCTGGTTTGCCTATTTGGGCTCAGGCATGTGGGCAGTACATTTGGCCCGGTCAAGAAACGCATCTTGGAACACTACAGGGCTATCAAGAATGTTGATCAGACATATCCTGTAGTGAGACATTGGGCCAGTCAACATCATCAAAATGCTGACCTTCTTGTTTTCTTTACAATTGACAGGATTGAGAAAATAGTCCGAGGTGGCAACAGGGAGAGGCGTTTGCTGCAAAAGGAGTCGGAATATATTATTCTACTCGGCAGCAAATACCTGGAGGTCTAAATGAGAGTGAGGAGCTTTACATACACATCGGCTGATGTGGTACTTTACTGAAGTCTTTCTCACTCCCCTCTCCCCTCCCCTCAGACATTTAATAGTAATGCTACTGTTGATCCCTATACATGATATATGCTTTCATGTGTTTTCCCTCTTCTCTCTCTCTCTTCTCTTCTTCTCTCTTTTCTTCTCCTGTTCATTCTTACACTTTTTTCTCTATCTGAATTTACCGTTTAACCCATTATCGATAACAATGGTATGTCCATAACCAATTGATGCATCTCTGTTATTGGTTACAATGTTTTAAATTCCCCTGTTCCCCGGATTGCCTATTACTATGATAAATTGTGTTCTTTCATTATATAACCTTTTATTTCACCTTTATTGATGCTCAGCCTTAGCAGGAAATCACGTATTGTATTTTGTCATTCTGTATATGAGTAATTATATATGAGACTGGCAGTTATATATGTATTTACGATGTTGTTCATTCATTGCATGCAAAACTATGAAGATGCGAATTAGCGCACTAGGCCACTTGGCCGGAGTTTGGTTTGGTTTGGTTTTGATACATTCGCTTTGGTCGACCAAATTGTCACTTGACTGCAATTGTACCAGCTCGTTGTACAATGAGTGTTAGTAGCCATCAAGCTTATACTCCTAACACGGCTTGATTACTATATTTGACCATTAGCAATGTAACTTACATTACCGGGTTGCGCAATTTGCTGTGAGCCACTTGGCAAGCAATGTTGCTTAAATTGCATAAATAGCATCGACAGTGACTTGTCTGTGATATGCTAAATTATTTACAATTTACCTTAAATTAATTCTTTAATTGTTTAATTATGCTTTAAAATTATGTCAAAAATTCTTTGCATTCATTTGTACAAATCACAACTTTCATTGCAACTCAGTCTATTTTCATATCCCTCTTTGCATTAGACGACATGGTGTTAGTGTTTTCTAACTGTTTATAACCCTTGAGGTTATTTCCAAGGTTGGTTGGGCACTATTGATAACTGGCTGTGACGAAGACCTTTTCAGGTTGAGACGCGTTGCCAAATAAAACTTTATTGACTGCGGATACTGTGTGCGGTTCTGCGCTTCTTGGAAACTTGTGAGGCGTGCCTTTGTTCATTTCAACATGGGACCCGTACCCGTGACACCGCACCAGCCCTGCATGGTGGATGTGACCAGACTACTTGCAGGAAAACTGCCTTTGAGATATATATATACCTATGGTTTTTCAGTGAATATATATATATATATATATATATATATACATATATATATATATATATATATATATATTCACTGAAAAAACCATAGGTTTCAGGGAGTTATAGTTAGTTGGACATTTCACTCGTACAAAACCATAGAAATTCCCCCGTTATAGTTAGTTCAGCTAACTATAACTCGTGCGCCCGCAATGCACTGCTGATGACGTCACATATTACATCACTCATGACATGGTCAGTGACATCACTCATGACATCACTGATGACATCTCAAATGACATCACTGATGACATCATCCTTGTGATAGAGTGGCAGACCTCCTCTCACCCTAATATAACCTTTGATACACACACTCAAAAATACAAACTAACATTTTCAAAACAATGGACATACCAATACCAGTTACAACACACCTATTCATTAATTCCAAGATCTACACACACATCCACTCCTTCACCAACAGTCCCTATACAGTCACTCATACATGTACTCACTCATCATATGTACTCATACACCTATACATCCTGTTACACACCGCCACTCATCCATAGAGTTACTCACACACATAGTCACACATGCAAACAAAGTATCAAACATCCATTTACTTGCATATACAGTTATACACACACTACCACACTTACTTCTTCAGAAACTTACACATACTTACTCTCTTAAACAATCACTTATAGAAACACCTACTTATTTGTACAGGAACTCTTCCAATCTCTCACTCTCACATATACTCACTTATATACACCAATACTCACATATACTAGTTTAAAGCATATGTAGTTACTCATAAAGACACTATTGAGACAGTCATTCACTCACTAACACACCCATACACATACTCATCCACCTATACAGTCCTGCACACATGCTGTCTTCAACACATACAAACAGTGAGTCACTCATTCATGCATCTATGCACTAAGTAATACCCCCCACCGAACCATATAGACACTCAGACACTAATACTGATACTCAAAAAACCAACTAATAACCCATATAGACACTCATGTAGCTACTCACCAACCCATGCAGCCACTTATACACAAAGTGAGAGACTGATACAGATATTTTCATATTTAAACATTACTCACTAACCCATGTATTCACTAAGATACACTTAGTCAGTTATACAATCAATTTTACAAAAAAATCATCCATTTAGACACTTATATACCCATTTATTCTTCCATCGACCTTGAGCTATACATATATAAAACATATTTAATTTTCAGAAAAACACACATTCACTGGATGATGTCATCAGTGATGTCATCAGTGATGTCATGAGTGATGTCACTGACCATGTCATGAGTGATGTAATATGTGACGTCATCAGCAGTGAATTGCGGGCGCGCGAGTTATAGTTAGCTGAACTAACTATAACGGGGGAATTTCTATGGTTTTGTACGAGTGAAATGTCCAACTAACTATAACGCCCCTGAAACCTATGGTTTTTTCAGTGAATTTCTAAGGTTTTTAAATGCTAATTTCTAACTATAACGTGCCTGAAACCTATGGTTTTTTCAGTGAATTTCTAAGGTTTTTTAAATGCTAATTTCTAACTATAACGTGCCTGAAACCTATGGTTTTTTCAGTGAATATATATATATTTATTATACTATGTATACATGTGAAAATGTCTCGGTCCCCTGTTTGCCTCGGTGGCACGGAAAAAATGGGTGGAACTGACGTCAGCACGCCGACGAGGTCCTCTTATGGCTCCGATGACGTCATACGGTGTCGCGAGCGGAGCCGTGCTCGTTGACGTGGGAGAGCTAGGAAAGAATTTCCGTGGAATGCTGGTGCAGGGGATATTCACCTAAGTGTTCAGGCTAGTCCTTTGGGAGCAACTGTTTATGTTGCCACTCCAGAACCCGAAACCAGTGATCCAAGGGCAGAGGCCCTGCAGATGGCACACGAGGTGGGGTGCCTAGTCGTGTGCACCGGCGGGGCAGCGAAGTGACAAGCACCACAACCCACAAAAAGGTAACGAGGGCACTGAATAACACAGGATCTTCTCTTTGTATCTGGCAGGAACAACGAAGTTAAAATGCCCTAGTACCAAAATGTAGAATTAGTGCTACAACGGTCTTCAAGAGGACCTGCGATGCCGCTTCTGCCTCCCGTACCCTGGAGGCGGCACATGGGTCACGCGGTACGGTCATACTGCGGTGGGACGCACACTCGTTGACCTCTCATGGCACTGCTCCACACTTCAGGGAGGACGCTTTCCATTAGCTATCTTTTCTGATGACATGTCGCGCCGGCCCCGTCCAACAACAGAACTCCTTTAGATCCAAACAGACTCTTCCACTCTCTCACCGGAAGTGAAACCAGGCCACGCGGACACTTTCACAATACAACAGCCGGGAATGCACTTTTCGGTAAAACAACCACATTCCTTCCTCCTAATTAATCAAATAAACGTCTCACTGAAGAACAGGGGCCAGCTTCGATCGGTAAACAGCCGTTACAACGACTTTTTTACTTTGCGATACCATTACAACGCATGCATTACCACGCATGCATTGTACATCACAAAGTCATTACTACGCATTTTTAGAACGCATGGTCATTTACCACGCATGCCTTTACAACGAATTTTGTTGTAAAGTTATGTATGGTAAATGACCATGCGTCTAAAAACATGTAGACGATCCATGTCGTTGTAAGGAAACAGATGCTGTTCTGTTTCCTCACAACGACGTGCACCGCCCCTCAGAGATGACGTGAAGCAGGAACCACGAGGAGAGAGGAACCATGAGGAGTGAGAGGTAAGGGGGATTGGGCATGGGGTGGGGGTTTCTTTTCTAGGGTTTAGGGTAGTGCAGTGGTGTTTGGGTGGTGTAGGGGTCGTACTGGGGGTAGTGTTTTATGGTTTAGGGTAGTGCAGTGGTGTTTGGGTAGTGTAGGGGGTCATGCTGGGGGTAGTGTTTTAGGGTTAGGGTAGTGCAGTAGTGTAGGGGTCGTGCTGGTGGTAGTGTTTTAGGGTTTAGGTTAGTGCAGTGGTGTATGGGTAGTGTAGGGGGTCGTGCTGGGGTAGTGTTTTAGGGTTTAGGGTAGTGCAGTGGTGTTTGAGTAGTATAGGGGGTCATGCTGGTGGTAGTGTTTTAGGGTTTAGGGTAGTGCAGTGGTGTTTGTGTAGTGTAGGGGTCATGCAGGGGTAGTGTTTTATGGTTTAGGGTAGTGCAGTGGTGTTTGGGTAGTGTAGGGGTCGTGCTGGGGTAGATTTAGGGTTTAGGGTAGTGCAGTGGTGTTTGGGTAGTATAGGGAGTCATGCTGGGGGTAGTGTTTTAGGGTTTAGGGTAGTGCAGTGGTGTTTGTGTAGTGTAGGGGGTTGTGCTGGGGGTAGTGTTTTAGGGTTTATGTTAGTGCAGTGGTGTTTGGGTAGTGTAGGGGTAGTGCTGGGGTAGTGTTTTAGGATTTAGGGCAGTGCAGTGGTGTTTGTGTAGTGAAGGGGTCATGCTGTGGGTAGTGTTTTAGGGTTTAGGGTAGTGCAGTCGTGTTTGTGTAGTGTAGGGGGTCGTGTTTTAGGGTATAGGGTAGTGCAGTGGTGTTTGTGTAGTGTGGGTGGTCATGCTGGGGGTATATTTAGGGTTTAGTGTAGTGCAGTGGTGTTTTGGTAGTGTAGGGAGTCGTGCTGGTGGTAGTGTTTTAGGGTTTAGGGTAGTGCAGTTATGTTTGGGTAGTGTAGGGTGTCGTGCTGGGGGTAGTGTTTTAGCACTTATTTTTCTTTCGACAGCACTAACCATAATTTCTATGGCAAAATGAACCCCCTCATTTTGTTCCTTTTTAAATTAAATGTTTTAAGTGTTACCAGTTTATTCCAATCAAGATGGCTTCAGGTGTGCCATACTTTTTTCATAAGTAAGACTGTTAGCGCTCTAGTTGTTCTTTAGAACACCCTGGGAAGCTGCAGTAGAACACAAAGGCATCAACTGTCAGGCTGCTCCTGTTGAAATATAACAGGAAGATATTTGAGATCTCACTTAAAACATGTCCTATTTTTTCTTTCTACAGCACTAACCATAATTTCTATGACAAAATGAACCCCCTCATTTTGTTCCTTTTTAAATTAAATGTTTTAAGAGTTACCAGTTTATTCCAATCAAGATGGCTTGAGGTGTGCCATAATTTTGTCATAAGTAAGACTGTTAGCGCTCTAGTTGTTCTTTAGAACACTCTGGGAAGCTGCAGTAGAACACAAAGGCATCAACTGACAGGCTGCTCCTGTTGAAATATAACAGGAAGATATTTGAGATCTCACTTAAAACATGTCCTAATTTTTCTTTCTACATCACTAACCATAATTTCTATGGCAAAATGAACCCCCTCATTTTGTTCCTTTTTAAATTAAATGTTTTAAGTGTTACCATTTTATTCCAATCAAGATGGCTTCAGGTGTGCCTTAATTTTGTCATAAGTAAGACTGTTAGCGCTCTAGTTGTTCTTTAGAACACTCTGGGAAGCTGCAGTAGAACACAAAGGAATCAACTGACAGTCTCTGCCCTTGTTGGATGTACATGTTTTACTGAGAATGTCAGACTTCATTCTCACATGACTGAGAAAGATAATGTGAATTTACAGAAAATATGCTCTCATTTTAGCTTCTGGAGCACCTTCCAAAACTGTATGGGACAAGCATGTGAAAATAGTTTTCTCTCAAACATGATTCATGATATCCCAGCAGAAGGTTTTTCACAGGGTAAAATCACCTTAGAACACTCCACAATTCCTGAAATTAGTATGGTACCATCAACAAATGAATTCTAATGTAACTAAAGTCTGTTATCACCCTTTATAGTTCTCCTTTTGGTAACCCTCAAAATTTTCGATTCACTATAATACATTTCAATGGGGTACTATCATTTATATTGGTCCCATGATGGCTGCCAGCAATTCCAGGTTGAAGTGCTGACAGCCATTCAGATCTCACGATGACATGTGTGGTTAGGCTCCGCCCAGATATATATGTGTTTTCTTTTTCAAATTTCTCAGGAACTACTGAACAGATTTACACCATTTAAGCAAAAGGCACGACCCTGAACCAAGGGCTACCTTTTTGGCAAATTTGGTGTAATTCCGTTCAGCAGTTCGGGCTGTAGCTGCGACTAAAGGTTCCTATGGAAAATTGCATGGGGAAAACACGTTTTGGGACCCCTTTTTTCTCACCCCCCGCTTGCTGAATCACCCCGAGACTTTCAGGATAGGAGCAGACCGGAGCACCCCAACAAGTTGGAAATTTTCGCGAAAGTTATTTCAAATAGAATGGTGCGGATTTCCAATGGAAAATAGGTCCTAACTATAACTTTCTACTGGCGACCGCCAGTAGATAATATATATATATGTGTGAGCAAGGCAGGGGATCCTGCCGAAACGCGTAGCAGTCTTTCATATGGAATAAAATATTTGGAACCTTACCTTCATTTTGCTGTGTCGTCTTTCTGGTGGAACAAGAGGTAACCGGAAGTGGTGAAGGATATATATATACATATATATATATATATTCACTGAAAAAACCATAGGTTTCAGGCACGTTATAGTTAGAAATTAGCATTTAAAAACCTTACAAATTCACTGAAAAAACCATAGGTTTTAGGGACAGTTATAGTTAGTTGGACATTTCACTCGTACAAAACCCGTGAAATTCCCCGTTATAGTTAGTTCAGCTAACTATAACTCGCGCCCCGCAATGCACTGCTGATGACGTCACATATTACATCACTCATGACATGGTCAGTGACATCACTGATGACATCACTGATGACATCTCAAATGACATCACTGATGACATCATCCAGTGACTGTGTGTTTCTGTAAAGTTTAAATATGTTTAATATATATAGGGAAAGGTGTATTGAAGAATGAGTGGGTGTATAAGTGTCTGAATGGATGAATTAGTACGTGAGTGACTGACTCTACAAGTGAGTGATTAAATGTATCTTACTGAATGCATGGGTTAGTGACTAAACTGTGTGAATGTCTGTATCCGTCTGTCTGTTGGTTTGTAAGCGGCTGCATGAGCTTTCTGAATAGCTACATGAGTGTCTACATGGGTTATTGATTGATTGTCTGAGTATCTGTATGGGTGCCTGAGTGTTTGTGTGGGTGGGGTGTGTGTGACTCTGTGCATAGATGTGTGAGTTGGTGATTCACTGGGTGCATGGTTTCAAGAGTGCATCTGTGATGTACTGTATGGGTGGGTGAGTGTGTGTATGGGTGTGTTAGTGATTGAATGTATATCTCAGTGGTACATGTGTGAGTAACTACATATGTGAAAGGCAGTATATATGTGTGTTGGAGTATATAAATGGCTATAAGTGAGAGTGTGTGATTGTGAGAGTGGCTGTATGGATGAGTGTGTACTTGTATCAGTGATTGTATAAGAGCGTAAGAATGTGCTAGTATTTGTATGAGTAAGTGAGCTGGTGTGTGTATAACTGTATAGGTGAGTAAATGGGTGTGTGATTAAGTTTTTGCATGACTGACTAGGTGTGTGAGTACCTCTATGGATGAGTGGCGGTGTGTGAGTGTTTATATAGGTGTATGAGTGCATATGATAGTCCTGTACTGAGTGACTAGTAGTGACTGTACGGGTGAGTGAGTGGATGTGTGTGTAGACCTAAGAATCAGTGAGTGGGTATGTAGTTTTGGTGTTGGAGTGTCTATGGTTTTGAGAATGGCAGTCTGTAATTTAGAGTGGGTGTATCAAAAGTTATATTAGGGTGTGAGAAGATGCATGAAATTATCACATGGATGATGTCATCAGTGATGTCATTTGAGATGTCATCAGTGATGTCATCAGTGATGTCACTGACCATGTCATGAGTGATGTAATATGTGACGTCATCAGCAGTGCATTGCGAGGCGCGAGTTATAGTTAGCTGAACTAACTATAACGGGGAATTTCTATGGTTTTGTACGAGTGAAATGTCCAACTAACTATAACTGTCCCTAAAACCTATGGTTTTTTCAGTGAATTTCAAAGGTTTTTAAATGCTAATTTCTAACTATAACGTGTCTGAAACCTATGGTTTTTTCAGTGAATTTCAAAGGTTTTTTAAATGCTAATTTCTAACTATAACGTGCCTGAAACCTATGATTTTTAAGTGAATTTCAAAGGTTTTTTTAAATGCTAGTTTCTAACTATGCCTACAGAGGTAGGACATGTGAAGAAAGAAGAAAAAACGCACAGAAAGAAGCAAAAGATGTGCAGAAAGAACCAACAGAGGAGCAGAAAGAGGCCTTGTTGCAAAATCATCCTGTGCCCACAACTTTTTCAGACGGGTACTGGTGGTAACTGACTCTGACTAACCAGAGCCAGTGCTATGCTAAAAGACACTTAGAATACAGTGAAAACACCTACATACACTAGGGAACACTATGCGTTGGGGTACCCCTGTGATTAGCATGACCTCCTCTGCAAGTCCCTAGTACATAATAGGGCAGGGGATTAAAACTACCTCTTAAAACGCGCTACAGGGCGCGTTTGCACAGTGGTGAAGGGAGGGGGCCTGAGGTGACATGTGTGCAAACGCACCCCGTGGCGCGTTTTAAGTGGCGGGATTAAGTCCCCTTGAATTCTGAGGGTCCCTGGGGCCCAACTAGCCCCCAGGTACCTACAGTTAGGACCACAGAGCTGAGTTGCAGAGAGGCGTTCCGAGGCCACGCACCTTTTTCACCTCTCTGCAACGCAACTCTGTTGTGCTTACTGAAGGTACCTGGTGGGCTAGTTGGCCCCAGGGTCCCTCAGGATTCAAAGGGAATTAATTCCTCAACTTAAACGCACCACAGGGCGTGTTTGCGCACATGTCACCTGAGGCCCCGCCCCTCCCTTCACCACTGTGCAAACGCGCCCCGTGGTGCGTTTTAAGTTGGGGGATTAGGTCACCTTGAATCCTGAGGGTCCCTGGGGCCCAACTAGCCCACTAGGTACTTCCAGTAAGCACCATAGGCCTGCGTTGCAACGCCTGTAACAAATTGTGCAGTTGTGTTTAGGTAGTGAAGAGGGTCGTGCTGGGGGTAGTGTTTTAGGGTTTAGGGTAGTGCAGTGGTGTTTGTGTAGTGTAGGGGGTCATGCTGGGGGTAGATTTAGGGTTTAGGGTAGTGCAGTGGTGTTTGGGTAGTGTAGGGAGTCGTGCTGGGGGAGTGTTTTAGGGTTTAGGGTAGTGCAGTGGTGTTTGGGTAGTGTAGGGGGTCGTGCTGGGGGTAGTGTTTTAGGGTTTAGGGTAGTGCAGTGGTGTTTGGGTAGTGTAGGGGGTCGTGCTGGGGGTAGTGATTTAGGGTAGTGCAGTGGTGTTTGGGTAGTGTAGGGGTACTGCTGGGGGTAGTGTTTTAGGGTTTAGGTTAGTGCAGTGGTTTTGGGTAGTGTAGGGGTACTGCTGGGGTAGTGTTTTAGGGTTTAGGGTAGTGCAGTGGTGTTTGTGTAGTGTAGGAGGTCATGTTTTAGGGTTTAGGGTAGTGCAGTGGTCTTTGGGTAGTGTAGGGAGTCGTGCGGGGGTAGTGTTTTAGGGTTTAGGGTAGTGTAGGGGGTCATGCGGGGGTAGTGTTTTAGGGATTAGGGTAGTGCATTGGTGTTTGGGTAGTGTAGGGGTCATGCGGGGGTAGTGTTTTAGGGTTTAGGGCAGTGCAGTGGTGTTTGGGTAGTGTAGGGGGTCGTGCTGGGGGAGTGTTTTAGGGTTTAGGGCAGTGCAGTGGTGTTCGGGTAGTGTAGGGGGTCGTGCTGGGGGAGTGTTTTAGGGTTTAGGGCAGTGCAGTGGTGTTCGGGTAGTGTAGGGGGTCGTGCTGGGGGTAGTGTTTGAGGGTTTAGGGCAGTGCAGTCGTGTTTGGGTAGTGTAGGGGGTTGTGCTGGGGTAGTATTTTAGGGTTTAGGGCAGTGCAGTGGTGTTTGGGCAGTGTAGGGGGTAATGCTGGGGGTGGTGTTTTAGGGTTTAGGGCAGTGCAGTGGTGTTCGGGCAGTGTAGGGGGTCGTGCTGGGGGTGGTGTTTCAGGGTTTAGGGCAGTGCAGTGGTGTTCGGGCAGTGTAGGGGGTGGTGTTTCAGGGTTTAGGGCAGTGCAGTGGTGTTCGGGCAGTGTAGGGGGTCGTGCAGGGGTGGTGTTTCAGGGTTTAGGGCAGTGGTGTTCGGGCAGTGTAGGGGGTCGTGCTGGGGGTGGTGTTTCAGGGTTTGGGGCAGTGCAGTGGTGTTCGAGCAGTAAAGGGGTCATGCTGGGGGTGGTGTTTCAGGGTTTAGGGCAGTGCAGTGGTGTTCGGGCAGTGTAGGGGTGGTGCAGGGGTGGTGTTTCAGGGTTTAGGGCAGTGCAGTGGTGTTCGGGCAGTGTAGGGGTGCTGCAGGGGGTGGTGTTTCAGGGTTTAGGGCAGTGCAGTGGTGTTCGGGCAGTGTAGGGGGTCATGCAGGGGTGGTGTTTCAGGGTTTAGGGCAGTGCAGTGGTGTTCGGGCAGTGTAGGGGGTCGTGCTGGGGCTGGTGTTTCAGGGTTTAGGGCAGTATAGTGGTGTTTGGGCAGTGTAGGGGGTCGTGCTGGGGCTGGTGTTTCAGGGTTTAGGGCAGTGCAGTGGTGTTTGGGCAGTGTAGGGGGTCATGCTGGGGCTGGTGTTTCAGGGTTTAGGGCAGTGCAGTGGTGTTCGGGCAGTGTAGGTGGTCGTGCTGGGGCTGGTGTTTCAGGGTTTAGGGCAGTGCAGTGGTGTTCGGGCAGTGTAGGGTGTCATGCTGGGGCTGGTGTTTCAGGGTTTAGGGCAGTGCAGTGGTGTTCGGGCAGTGTAGGGGGTCTTGCTGGGGCTGGTGTTTCAGGGTTTAGGGCAGTGCAGTGGTGTTCGGGCAGTGTAGGGGGTCGTGCTGGGGGTGGTGTTTCAGGGTTTAGGGCAGTGCAGTGGTGTTTGGGCAGTGTAGGGGTCATGCTGGGGCTAGTGTTTCAGGATTTAGGGCAGAGCAATGGTGTTCAGGCAGTGTAGGGGTTTTGCTGGAGGTGGTGTTTCAGGGTTTAGGGCAGTGCAGTGGTGTTCGTGCAGTGTAGGGGGTGGTGTTTCAGGGTTTAGGGCAGTGGTGTTCAGGCAGTGTAGGGGTCTTGCTGGGGTTGATGTTTCAGGGTTTAGGGCAGTGCAGTGGTGTTCGGGCAGTGTAGGGGGTCGTGCTGGGGTGGTGTTTCAGGGTTTAGGGCAGTGCAGTGGTGTTCCGGCAGTGTAGGAGGTCGTGCAGGGGTGGTGTTTCAGGGTTTAGGGCAGTGCAGTGGTGTTCGGGCAGTGTAGGGGGTCATGCTGGGGGTGGTGTTTCAGGGTTTAGGGCAGTGCAGTGGTGTTCGGGCAGTGTAGGGTGTCGTGCTGAGGGTGGTGTTTCAGGGTTTAGGGCAGTGCAGTGGTGTTCGGGCAGTGTAGGGGGTCGTGCAGGGGGTGGTGTTTCAGGGTTTAGTGCAGTGCAGTGGTGTTTGGGCAGTGTAGGGGGTCGTGCAGGGGGTGGTGTTTCAGGGTTTAGGGCAGTGCAATGGTGTTCGGCCAGTGTAGGTGGTCTTGCTGGGGGTGGTGTTTCAGGCTTTAGTGCAGTGGTGTTCGGGCAGTGTAGGGGTCTTGCTGGGGGTGGTATTTCAGGGTTTAGGGCAGTGCAGTGGTGTTCGGGCAGTGTAGGGGGTCTTGCTGGGGCTGGTGTTTCAGGGTTTAGGGCAGTGCAGTGGTGTTCGGGCAGTGTAGGGGGTCGTGCTGGGGCTGGTGTTTGAGGGTTTAGGGTAGTGCAGTGGTGTTCGGGCAGTGTAGGGGGTCGTGCTGGGGCTGGTGTTTCAGGGTTGAGGGCAGTGCAGTGGTGTTCGGGCAGTGTAGGTGGTCTTTCTGGGGGTGGTGTTTCAGGCTTTAGTGCAGTGGTGTTCGGGCAGTGTAGGGGGTCTTGCTGGGGGTGGTGTTTCAGGGTTTAGGGCAGTGCAGTGGTGTTCGGGCAGTGTAGGGGGTCTTGCTGGGGCTGGTGTTTCAGGGTTTAGGGCAGTGCAGTGGTGTTCGGGCAGTGTAGGGGGTCGTGCTGGGGCTGGTGTTTCAGGGTTTAGGGCAGTGCAGTTGTGTTCGGGCAGTGTACGGGGTTGTGCTGGGGCTGGTGTTTCAGGGTTGAGGGCAGTGCAGTGGTGTTCGGGCAGTGTAGGGGGTCGTGCTGGGGGTGGTGTTTCAGGGTTTAGGGCAGTGCAGTGGTGTTCGGGCAGTGTAGGGGTCAT
Source organism: Calotriton arnoldi (assembly GCA_963921515.1). NCBI lineage: Eukaryota > Metazoa > Chordata > Amphibia > Caudata > Salamandridae > Calotriton > Calotriton arnoldi. The sequence goes on along the minus strand of CAWUFW010001021.1, from coordinate 2,428,955 downwards.
GCTGGGGCTGGTGTTTCATGGTTTAGGGCAGTGCAGTGGTGTTCGGGCAGTGTAGGGGGTCTTGCTGGGGGTGGTGTTTCAGGGTTTAGGGCAGTGGTGTTCGGGCAGTGTAGGGGTCTTGCTGGGGGTAGTGTTTCGGGGTTTAGGGCAGTGCAGTGGTGTTCGTGCAGTGTAGGGGGTCGTGCTGGGGGTGGAGTTTCAGGGTTTAGGGCAGTACAGTAGTGTTCGGGCAGTGTAGGGGATCGTGCAGGGGTGGTGTTTCAGGGTTTAGGGCAGTGCAGTGGTGTTCGGGCAGTGTAGGGGGTCGTGCTGGGGGTGGTGTTTCAGGGTTTAGGGCAGTGCAGTGATGTTCGGGCAGTGTAGGGGGTCGTGCAGGTGTTTCAGTGTTTAGGGCAGTGCAGTGGTGTTTGGGCAGTGTAGGGGGTCTTGCTGGGGGTGGTGTTTCAGGGTTTAGGGCAGTGGTGTTCGGGCAGTGTAGGGGGTCTTGCTGGGGGTGGTGTTTCAGGGTTTAGGGCAGTGCAGTGGTGTTCGGGCAGTGTAGGGGGTCTTGCTGGGGGTAGTGTTTCAGGGTTTAGGGCAGTGCAGTGGTGTTCGTGCAGTGTAGGGGGTCGTGCTGGGGATGGTGTTTCAGGGTTTAGGGCAGTGCAGTAGTGTTCGGGCAGTGTAGGGGGTCGTGCAGGGGGTGGTGTTTCAGGGTTTAGTGCAGTGCAGTGGTGTTCGGGCAGTGTAGGGGGTCGTGCAGGGGGTGGTGTTTCAGGGTTTAGTGCAGTGCAGTGGTGTTCGGGCAGTGTAGGGGGTCGTGCTGGGGGTGGTGTTTCAGGGTTTAGGGCAGTGCAGTGGTGTTCGGGCAGTGTAGGGGGTCGTGCTGGGGGTGGTGTTTCAGGGTTTAGGGCAGTGGTGTTCGGGCAGTGTAGGGGGTCTTGCTGGGGGTGATGTTTCAGGGTTTAGGGCAGTGCAGTGGTGTTCGGGCAGTGTAGGAGGTCTTGCTGGGGGTAGTGTTTCAGGGTTTAGGGCAGTGCAGTGGTGTTCGGGCAGTGTAGGGGTCATGCTGGGGGTGGTGTTTCAGGGTTTAGGGCAGTGCAGTGGTGTTCAGGCAGTGTAGGGGGTCGTGAAGGGGTGGTGTTTCAGGGTTTAGGGCAGTGCAGTGGTGTTCGGGCAGTGTAGGGGGTCGTGCTAGGGTATGTGTTTCAGGGTTTAGGGCAGTGCAGTGGTGTTCAGGCAGTGTAGGGGTCGTGCAGGGGCTGGTGTTTCAGGGTTTAGGGCAGTGCAGTGGTGTTCGGGCAGTGTAGGGGGTCGTGCTGGGGGTAGTGTTTTAGAGTTTAGGGTAGTGCAGTGGTGTTTGTGTAGTGTAGGGGGTCATGTTTTAGGGTAGTGCAGTGGTGTTTGGGTAGTGTAGGGGGTCGTGCTGGGGTAGTGTTTTAGGATTTAGGTTAGTGCAGTGGTGTTTGGGTAGTGTAGGGGGTCGTGCTGGGGGTAGTGTTTTAGGGTTTAAGGTAGTGCAGTGGTGTTTGTGTAGTGTAGGGGGTCGTGCTGGGGGTAGTGTTTTAGGGTTTAGGGTAGTGCAGTGGTGCTTGTGTAGTGTAGGGGGTCGTGCTGGGGGTAGTGTTTTAGGGTTTAGTGTAGTGCAGTGGTGTTTGTGTAGTGTAGGGGGTCATGTTTTAGGGTAGTGCAGTGGTGTTTGGGTAGTGTAGGGGGTCGTGCTGGGGGTAGTGTTTTAGGATTTAGGTTAGTGCAGTGGTGTTGGGGTAGTGTTTTAGGGTTTAGGGTAGTGCAGTGGTGTTTGTGTAGTGTAGGGGGTCATGCTGGGGGTAGTGTTTTAGGGTTTAGGATAGTGCAGTGGTGCTTGTGTAGTGTAGGGGGTCGTGCTGGGGTAGTGTTTTAGGGTTTAGGGTAGTGCAGTGGTGTTTTTGTAGTGTAGGGGGTCATGTTTTAAGATGCAACGCTCCAATACCTGACCAGTCTGCACTACATAAAACTGCAAAAAAACTAAAAATAAAAAGTGTTTTGCACACTTTTGTCATTGGGCTATATGTGGGCTACATCTCGGTAATATTTGTGCTACATTTGGGCTCTTTTTTCACTGGTGGCCATCTTGGAAGACTTCTTTGTTATGAAGTTTCCTAATTTCCTCATTTACTGCAGTCTCCTCAGTAGGAAATGCTTTCAGTTTTTTACTTTGATTCCATCAAGAAGGCATTCAGATGTGTCACACATTTGCCATAAATTCAGAATGTTATTACTCTAGTTGTTCATTAGATCACTGTAGTAAAGCTACTGCTCACCAAGGAGTTAACTGGAAGTCTACTGCTGGTACTGAAAGTGATTGTTTCAGTCTGCATGTCAGAATTTTCTAATGAAATAGAAGAGGATTTGAGATCTCACTTAAAACATGCACTAAATTTTCTTTTTGCAGCACTAACCATAATTTCTATGGCAAAATGAACCCCCTCATTTTGTTCCTTTTTAAATTAAATGTTTTAAGTGTTACCAGTTTATTCCAATCAAGATGGCTTCAGGTGTGCCATACTTTTGTCATAAGTAAGGCTGTTAGCACTCTAGTTGTTCTTTAGAACACTCTGGGAAGCTGCAGTAGAACACAAAGGCATCAACTGACAGGCTGCTCCTGTTGAAATATAACAGGAAGATATTTGAGATCTCACTTAAAACATGTCCTAATTTTTCTTTCTACAGCACTAACCATAATTTCTATGGCAAAATGAACCCCCTCATTTTGTTCCTTTTTAAATTAAATGTTTTAAGTGTTACCAGTTTATTCCAATCAAGATGGCTTCAGGTGTGCCATACTTTTGTCATAAGTAAGACTGTTAGCGCTCTAGTTGTTCTTTAGAACACTCTGGGAAGCTGCAGTAGAACACAAAGGCATCAACTGACATCTCCTGTTGAAATATAACAGGAAGATATTTGAGTTCACACTTGAAACATGTCCTAATTTTTCTTTCCAGAGCACTAACCATAATTTCTATGACAAGATGAACCCCATCATTTTGTTCCTTTTTAAATTAAATGTTTTAAGTGTTACCAGTTTATTCCAATCAAGATGGCTTCAGGTGTGCCATACTTTTGTCATAAGTAAGGCTGTTAGCACTCTAGTTGTTCTTTAGAACACTCTGGGAAGCTGCAGTAGAACACAAAGGAATCAACTGACAGTCTCTGCCCTTGTTGGATGTACATGTTTTACTGAGAATGTCAGACTTCATTCTCACATGACTGAGAAAGATAATGTGAATTTACAGAAAATATGCTCTCATTTTAGCTTCTGGGGCACCTTCCAAAACTGTATGGGACAAGCATGTGAAAATAGTTTTCTCTCAAACATGATTCATGTTATCCCAGCAGAAGGTTTTTCACAGGGTAAAATCACCTTAGAACACACCACAATTCCTGAAATTAGTATGGTACCATCAACAAATGAATTCTAATGTAACTAAAGTCTGTTATCACCCTTTATAGTTCTCCTTTTGGTAACCCTCAAAATCTTCGATTCACTACAATGCATTTCAAAGGGGTACTATCATTTATATTGGTCCCAAGATGGCTGCCAGCAATTCCAGGATGAAGTGCTGACAGCCAATCAGATCTCACGATGACATGTGTGGTTAGGCTCCGCCCAGATATATATGTGTTTTTACTTTTGATTTTCTCAGCAACTACTGAGCAGTTTACACCATTTAACAAAAGGGTTCTTTTTGAACCAAGAACTACCTCTTTGCCAAATTTGGTGTAATTCCGTTCAGCAGTTCGGGCTGTAGCCTTGCATAAAGTTTCCTATGGGAAATTGATTTTTTGACTCTTATTTTTTAATTTCTCCGCAACTACTTAACGGATTTACACCATTTAACAAAAGGGTTCTTTCTGAACCAAGAACTATCTCTTTGCCAAATTTGGTGTAATTCCGTTCAGCAGTTCGGGCTGTAGCCGTGTCTAAAGTTTCCTATGGGAAAATGAATGGGGAAAACACGTTTTGGGACCCCCTTTTTCTCGGACCCGCTTGACGAATCACCCTGAGACTTTCAGGGTAGGAGCGGACCGGAGCGGGCCATAAAGTTTGAAAATTTCGCGAAGATTCGTCAACCGACGCAAGAGTTATTTCAAATAGAATGTCGCGGATTTCCTATGGAAAATAGGTCCTAACTATAACTATCTACTGGCGACCGCCAGTAGATAATATATATATATACATATATATATATATATATTCACTGAAAAAACGATAGGTTTCAGGCATGTTATAGTTAGAAATTAGCATTTAAAAAACCTTACAAATTCACTGAAAAAACCATAGGTTTTAGGGACAGTTATAGTTAGTTGGACATTTCACTCGTACAAAACCCATGAAATTCCCCCGTTATAGTTAGTTCAGCTAACTATAACTCGCGCCCCGCAATGCACTGCTGATGACGTCACATATTACATCACTCATGACATGGTCAGTGACATCACTGATGACATCACTGATGACATCTCAAATGACATCACTGATGACATCATCCAGTGACTGTGTGTTTCTGTAAAGTTTAAATATTTTTAATATATATAGGGAAAGGCGTATTGAAGAATGAGTGGGTGTATAAGTGTCTGTAAGGATGATTTAGTAGGTGCGTGACTAACTCTATAAGTGAGTGATTAAACATATCTTACTGAATGCATGGGTTAGTGACTAAACTGGGTGAATGTCTGTATCCGTCTGTCTGTTGCTGTGTAAGTGGCTGCATGGGTTTGTGAATAGCTACATGAGTGTCTATATGAGTTATTGATTGGTTGTCTGAGTATCTGTATGGGTGCGTGAGTGTTTGTGTGGGTGGGGTGTGTGCGACTCTGTGCATAGATGTGTGAGTGGGTGATTCACTGGGTGGATGGTTTGAAGAGTGCATCTGTGATGGACTGAATGGGTGGGTGAGTGTGTGTATGGGTGTGTTAGTGAGTGAATGTATATCTCAGTGGTACAAGTGTGAGTAACTACATATGTGAAAGGCAGTATATATGTGTGTTGGAGTATATAAATGGCTATAAGCGAGAGTGTGTGATTGTGTTAGTGACGGTATGGATGAGTGTGTGCTTGTATCAGTGATTGTAAAAGAGCGTAAGAATGTGCTAGTATTTGTATGAGTAAGTGAGCTGGTGTGTGTATAACTGTATAGGTGAGTAAATGGCAGTGTGTTTAATTATTTGCATGACTGACTAGGTGTGTGAGTACCTCTATGGATGAGTGGCGGTGTTTGAGTGTCTATATAGGAGTATGAGTGCATATGATAGTCCTGTACTGAGTGACCGTAAGTATGAGTGACTGTACGGGTGAGTGAGTGGATGTGTGCGTAGACCTAAGAATCAGTGAGTGGGTATGTAGTTATTGGTGTTGGAGTGTCTATGGTTTTGCGAATGGCAGTCTGTAATTTAGAGTGGGTGTATCAAAGGTTATATTAGGGTGTGAGGAGGTGCATGAGATTATCACGTGGATGATGTCATCAGTGATGTCATCAGTGATGTCATTTGAGATGTCATCAGTGATGTCATCAGTGATGTCACTGACCATGTCATGAGTGATGTAATATGTGACGTCATCAGCAGTGCATTGCGGCGGCGCGAGTTATAGTTAGCTCAACTAACTATAACGGCCGAATTTCTCTGGTTTTGTACGAGTGAAATGTCCAACTAACTATAACATCCCTCAAACCTATGGTTTTTCAGTGAATTTCTATTGTTTTTTAAATGCTAATTTCTAACTATAACGTCCCTGAAACCTATGGTTTTTTCAATGAATTTCTAAGGTTTTTTAAATGCTAATTTCTAACTATAACGTCCCTGAAACCTATGGTTTTTTTCAGTGAATTTCATAGGTTTTTTTAATGATAATTTCTTACTTTAACGTCCCTGAAACTTATGATTTTTTCAATGAATATATAAGGTTTTTAAATTGTAATTTGTTGCTATAAAGTCCCAAAAGTATTTTTTCTTATTTTTTTAATTGTTATAAAAATAATGTATTATTTTCTAATTCTTAAGGAGTAAACATACATTTTAAATTTTTTTTTTTTATAAGAAAGCGGATTCGCGCACCCATCGTGTACCTGTCTCGGTCGTTGTGCGAATTTAAGCCGCCATATTGGTAAAGTCGTGTAGGATGCGCGCTTCGTTAGCGACGGGTGCGCGAAATACGACCCCGCGTAACGTTACGTACGTAGTTGTGGAAAACGCGCTGGGTGCGCGAATTCCCTGTAAAATGTTAAGTTTTAAAACTATATATATATAAGTTTTATCTGTATATTAAAGCAAGAGTTTATTTAATTTATTTATCAAAATCATATATTTGTAAGTAGATTAAAGATAAATTATTCTTAAATATATTTTTACGGATTCGCGATGGGTGCACGCTGGGTGCGTGCGTGCTGCGCGAATCCATGTGACTTTAAAAAAAATGAATTTCATTGGTTGAGAACCTTTTCATTCTAGAAGTTACAAGACCCCACCCAATTTTCTTCTTTCTTCCAGAAGATCTACAGAGACACAGCTCTTGTGATTTCTCTATCCTTTTCTGGATTTTTTTGGTGTTTTTTTCAACAGGAATTAGAAATGGCTTCTTCAAACATTGTCCAACAGGTGCATGCAGAGGAAGAAGAAGACATTCAAGAACCTGTGAAAAAAAGGTATGAAAGTATTGTCTGGGCCTTCCTTACACTCCCTGAAGGTGAAAAGAAGGTGAACGCACGAAAAGTTACGTGCAGTATCTGTAAAGACGTCCTGTCACGTGGATCGGAGAAGAAATATTCATGCGGCACATCTTCGATGCTGAAGCATCTCCAAACTATGCACCCACGGGCCCTTGCACGGGAGCAACACCGCCGTGATTTGGAGAAACAGGCTGCACAAGATGACCCACTTGGAGGACCTAGCACATCATCTGGTTCTTCCACCAACATGACAACCAACATTAAACCAGAGTTTGCAAGAATTAAACAATCTTGCATTAAATGCAACAAAGTTCTCTGCCATGGAGAACAATCAGTGGACGCCATTGTGGTTGCAGTCTAAAACCACTTTTGTTATTTTTTTATTTTTTTTGCAATGTGTTGTTAATTGCAAAATGTTTTGAAAGTTTTCACAGTTCATTTTGTTTATTTATTTATTTATTTTTAAACACACCAAAAAATGTTTAAAAAGTTAGAAAATCACAAAAAAAATATAAAATACAAAAAGAAAAAAAACAGTTCTTGTTAGAACTACCTATTTTGTTAAAAAAAGAGAAATTTGTATGTGCTGTATGAAGTGTATGGATAATATCTGCATGATTACATGGGTGCATGAGTACTGCCTGGATGACTGGAGAAGAGCTCGGGTAGTGGCGGAGTGATTGGATGAGGGCTTGGGTATTGCCTGGGTGATTGTAGGATTGCATGAGTAGTGCATGGGTGATTGCATGAGTGTATGGGTAATGGCAGGGTGATTGCACGAGTATATGGGTAGTACTTGGTGATTGGAAGAGTGCATGGGTAGTGCTTGGATGATTGCATTAGTGTATGGTAGTGTCTGGGTGATTGCATGAGTGTATGGGTAATGGCTGGGTGATTGCATTACTGCATGTGTAGTGCCTGGGTTATTGGAGCACTGCATGGCTTCTGCCTGTGTAATAGAAGGAGTGAATGAGTAGTGTCTGGGTGCTTTTGTAAGTTCTTGGTTAATGCCTGGGTGATTGCATGAGGGCAGAGGTAATGTATGAGGGATTGGAAGAATTCATGGGTAATGCTTGAGTGTTTGCATGAGTGTATGGGTAATGCTTGGGTGATTGCATGAGTACATGTGTAGTGCCTGGGTGATTGGAGAAGTACATGGTTACTGGCTGAGTAGTTAAAGGAGTGAATCAGTAGTGTCTGGGTGATTAGAGGACTGCCTGAGTACATGGGTAGTGCCTGAGTGATTGGCAGAGTGCATGGGTAGTGCCTGGGTGATTTCATAAGTGCTTGGGTAGTGGCGGAGTGATTTCATGAGTGCTTGGATACGAACTGGGTGATTGGAGAATTGCATGGGTCCTGCATGTGTGATTGCATAACTGCATGGGTATTTCTTGGTAGATTTTACAAGTGCATCCTTAATACCTGGGGAATTACCTGAGTTTATAGGTAATGTCTAGATGATTACTTGAATACATGGTTAGTGCCTGGATCATTGCATGAGTACATAACTACTGCCTGGATGATTAGAGGGCCTCAAGAATAGTGCATGGTGAATTTATAAGTGCTTAGGTATCAGCGTAGTGATTGGGTAAGTACATGGTACTGGCTGGGTGATTGTAGGAGTATATGGGGTAGTGCATGGGTGATTGGAACAGTACATGGGTAGTGCCTGAGTTATTGCATAAGTGCCTGAGTTAGTACCTGGGTGATTGGAGGAGTACATGGGTAGTGCTAGGGTGATTTTTTAAGTGCATGAGTATTGCTTGGATGATTGCATGAATACATTGTTAGTGCTCAGGTGATTGTATAAGTGAAGGAGAAATATCTGCATAGTTGAAGGACTGCATAGATATTAGACAGGTTATTACAACATTGTACAAGTAATGTGTGGTTGATTTTAGAGCTGTATGGGTACTACCACATTGAATAAAGGTGTATATTGGTAATGCATAGGTGATTTTGAAAGTACAGAGGTTATATTTCAGAGATTGAAGAAGAGCATGGGTTCTGGTAAAGTAATTTGATGAATGAGATAATTTAGTTTTAAAAAATGAATGACTGCAATAAAAGTGACTGTAAATATTAATTCGTAACATTATGCTTATTACATTGCTATATCTTACCTTCATTACTGAAGTACATATGAAACTCATTGAAACAATTTTGCAGTTGTTTTATTATAATCAAAATCTAAACTATTTTGAAAATTTTGAATTACTTTCTGTAAAAGAGAAGAAAAAATAATGTTATTGCATATAATATTATAGTTTGAAGAACACAACATAATATTAGAATTACTTAACATATTCAGTTTGCCTTTTTGCTGTTTTCAGATTCTATTGAATTTCACTGTACACAGTGATTTTAATCTTGATCATCATGTAACAGCGGGCAGAAAAATACAATTAATAAGATTGTTAAAAAAAAACAAATCTGTGTCAAAATATTTACAACAAAATAAACTATCTGTTTATATTTTCAACAATAAACACTCTTATTAACATTGTATACAATACAAAGATCAAATATATGAACTGCTTCGTTCAAAAACAATTTTCTAAATGCAATATCAAAAAACAGAAACGAAAATTGAAACAGAAATTGTTGACATCTTCCCAATAGGCCGAATGATGTTTCCGAAATGATTTGCATTGAAAATATCCAAAATAAACTCGTTAATTGAACTTTACATCTTACCAATAGGCCGAATGATGTTTTCAAAACTTTGGCACCAAAAATATCAGATATGAATTGGGTAATTCATTAGGCAACGGACATTTGAATTCCAAGTGGGCATCATTACAATGTGTCCATCCTTTATTGCACTTTAAATACACAGTATAGTGTCCAGATGTTGTAGAAGGTCCATCGTGGCAAATAATTGCCACTGCTTTAAAAGTTCTTCCTGAAATTGACAGTTGACTTGCCACAAAAGTTTTAATTTTAGTTTCCAATTTCCTTCCATCTGCTCTACAACGTTGTAGCATTAAAATGACATATTGTCCAAATCTTTCTATAAATAATGTTGATAACATTTCAGATTTGCACTGAGTACATTCCATATTTTGATTAGCTGATTTTACTAATTTGTTAAAAGACACTGTTTTGCAATCTGGTATTGTCAAATATATGAATCGTTCAGCATCTATTTCAGTGGTAGAAGAAAATGAACAATCTTCACATTTATGATCCCATCTGTAACGAAGTCCAAACAGATTTTCAATTTGTATTCCTTCATCTTCCAATACAACAAGCATAAAAATAAGAAATTCTTGAGCATCTTGCTGTACATTAAGTGTAAATTGTGAAGAACCAGAACATATATCCAGAAGATGCCGAATGCCAGAAGCACTTTGGATTTTAGTTTTATCGGTTGTCAATTTTTCAAAAATATAATGCAACAAAGAACAAAACCTTTTTTCTCGATTCTCCATAATTTGTTGTTGAAGATTTTCTAGAAAAAATATGACGTTCACAACTACATTAGCATAGCAGTTGATACCTGAACTATTTTCTAACTGATATCCTACAATATCATCAACAGTGTCCATTTTCTTTTTGTTTGGAGCCTCAACATTCTCTTGATTTTTTTTCTTATTTCCAACCTCACTACAGAGTTTCTCATATGTTCGTTTTCGACATACTACGCGCTTTTCATATACAGGATATTCACCTAAGTTGGGAGCATACAGTCTTCTTAACCGATTATAATCTCTTACACAATTGGCATCTGCACTAATCTTTCTCTCATCAAAATCAATCAAATACAATCCAGATAAAGTTCTGACTCGGGACAATGCAACATATGCCATGCCCTCTTTAAACACTGTACTTCCAATGTTTACCATAGCACTGTCTACACTTAAACCTTGACATTTATGAATGGTCACCGCATATGCTAAAGAAAGAGGAAACTGTTTTCTACGAACATACAAGTCTTTAACAAGCAAAAATGAACAGCACAACGTCCAACCTGTTTTACCTCTTCAATCTGATCAAATTTAATCTTCAAAAATTCAATTCCATCTCTATTTGGATAATTAACAAAATCAACAACTTTTCCCATTGCTCCATTTACTAAACCTTTTTCCACATCCAAATTACGTCGTAAAATTACCCGACAGTTTTCACATACATATAAATTCTTTTCTAAACCAGCAGTCTTAGATATAGATTTTTCCAAAGAATCCAATTTTGATTTTAATTTTTCTGACAAAATAATAGTAATTCGTTCGTGTTCTATTTTATCAATGGCTTCCATTTTCATTATTTGTTGTTTTTCCAGCTTCAAAAGTTCTTGATTGAATGTAGAACACTCTTGCAGTGTTGGCATTAGGCAAAGTATAGATTTATTTTCTCCAATTTTTTTGTATATTATTTCCGGAGCAACATTTTCATTTGGAAACAAGTTTGTAAGTAGCCGACTTAGCAAAGCTTCTTTACCATGTTTTGTCAATACACCAATTCTTATATCTTGAAGAATGCTTCCATAATCTTCATCACTTGCCTGTCGCATATTCTTAATAAGTTCTTTATATTCAAAATGAGACCAAATGTTGATATTTCCAATACTTCCCAAAGATTTCCTGGTGTCTTTATGCACAAGTGTTTTAAAAACTGGTTGCCCTTTTACAGGAGTAAGTTGCAGTAGGTCGCCGAATATAATCACATGTTTTCCTCCAAATAAGACATCATAATTTGTTTTTAAAATTTGCTGCATTCTTAAATGTACAAAGGCAAGCATTAGGTTTGAGACCATGCTCACCTCATCAATTACCAGAAGTTTCATTTTCTTTAGTACTCTTGAAACTTCATAACAAGCTTCTCCAGATAGCTTGTGATATTCCAACTTGTTTTCATGTTCAACTGGTAGCATCAGTAAACGATGTAACGTAATCCCTTTAATGTTGTGTGCTGCTAACCCAGTTGGAGCGGTTACAACACAAGATAAATGTGATTCAGTGGTTTTATGTAGATAACTGGTCAAAACTTTAATTAAGAAACTTTTTCTTGTACCAGCTTGACCACTGATATACATTTGAATAGGTTTAAATGATGTGCAGTTGCATTTCTTTCCATGAAGTAAACCATGGTCTATCTGTTGTGTAACTTGCTGATGTATTTCTTTCTGTTCAATATTTAGTTGTTCTTCCAAGTTTCCCAACTCCATAATATCCTGTTGAGCTTGATGCATTGCTGTTTCTACTTCACTCATGGCTATTGCTGCTTCATTTTCAAGAATTGGTTCTACTAGTGGATCTTGACTCAGTGGAGCAGAACTTTGACTATCTTGAGAACTGTCTCTAGCAATCTCAGCTGCAATAGTAGCTTCTTGTTCAATTTCTTCATTCAACATTTGTAGATAATTTGGAAAAACTGTGCATTGAATGCTATCTTTACATGCATTAAAAGAATCTTCATAGCACTGAAAATCTCCAAGTAATTCCATTTCAGTAAGCCAAGGCTTGAAGAGTTGCAGAAGTGCTAAATAGAAAAATTCCCTTTTATCTGGAGTATCGCACCTGAGTTTCCTGTGATTAATGAAATTTCCTTTAGTATGTTTCACCAAACATCCATCAGAACCAATCACTGCATATTTTTCTTCATTTATATTTTCTATAATATTTCTATTAAAGCTGAAATATTGCAGTACTTCATAGAGACATATGTTTTCAAGATAGGGACTTCTTTTAGGATAGTACGTATCCAACATGTTTGTTTTAACAATATCTGTACTTTCCGGTTCATTTAATGCTAAGTATTCAATTTCTTGTACAGATTTCAATACTCGATTTCGTGTTGCAGCAAGACCTAGACTAACCCAAATGATTCCTCTTGATTTTGAATATAAACCTGCAGAGGTCAACTGATCCGAACATTCGTAGGATCCAATCTCTTGATGGGAAAGCATCTTCAAACTAAAGCTGTACAATTTGTTACTAAGAGTCTTTTCTTGTGAAATTGTTCCCACATTTCTTTCAACTCCGTCTTTTCAGATTTTGTTATGTATGACGTAACATAGCGAGCAACAGCAATGTAATTATCTGCAGTTGGCCTAACGGCTAGGGCGGTCGACCTCGAATCTGGGGAACTGGGTTCGAGTCTCGGCAATGACGCTGAACATCCTGTGATTCTGGGCAAATCCCTTAATCTCCCCGTGCCTAACAAAAAAATGAATGTGTCCTCATGTAATGCAACCGGTGCTATGTAAAGCGCTCTGATACCCGATTCGGGTCAAGTTCTCACTATATAAAACTCTGTAAAAAAACAACAACAAAAAAAACATACTGATTATCCATATTTGCATTCCACATCGTCAAAATCACTGGATTGTAATCATTAATATACTTGAATGTTCACTTCTTTTTAAATCGTAAGTACTTTTTTGAGATTTTCGAGTTATAGTATGCCTCACTGCTGACATGAAATTGTTGACTCTTCCTTTGGAAATTACTGGACGTGGGAATCCAAAACGACATTTTGTATAAAACTTTTCCTTTGTCTTGTATTTCCGTCAACAGTATTTGCCACATCAATGAGTTTGAAACCGTAAAACTTGTTGTCTTAAGGTATTTTCTTCTCCTGTTTTTGGAATACCACATGTAACATAGTCTTCAATGAAAGATAAAACAGTCTCATCAGAATCAGTTCCAAATTTAGGTGCATCCTTGATCCATAAAAGCATATGTATATGAGGAGCACCTCTAGCTTGGTACTCCTTTCTCCAAAAGAAATCAATAACTTCTCCAAGAGGTGGGTTGTTTTTATTGCAGATAAAAGACATCATAGCTTGAAACCTAAGATTACAATATCTGCACACATTTACAGGATCCAAAGAACACAGTTCTCCAGCTGTCTTGAATTGAATATTTTTAATATTTGAATTTGCGTCTCGAAGAAATTCAAGTAAATCGTCCCATGGTTATTCAGCACAGCTTAGCGTAACAAATCATGTAGGGGTTCCTAAGTTCCTTAACATACATTTAAGTTCTCCATGACGACGATACCAATACTCATTAGTACCACGTTGACATGCCATCAAATTAATCAATTGAGATTCTAAATGATCGTCTCTGTGTTGTACTTTGTCCATGAATTCCTTTGCAGAAACATGTTGAAGATGAACTCCTGTTTTTAATATGTGGTTCACTGCATATGAAAGTCCAGACAAGTCACTTTCAAAGAAAAGATGAAATATATATGGAAAACATTGTCGAAATCTTGGATCTTCTGAGTACAATCTTGTTGTACGATATTCTGAAGCTGCAATCTGCACGGGTCGTTCATCATTACGTCCACCTTTTCCAGTGGGGAAGAGCTGTGGAAAACAACGGGCTTCTAAACTTCTTTCCCAAACACTCATATGAGTTCCCTTCGCTTTCTTCATTTGGAATAATTCAATAGTATTTCCAATCACTTCCTTTGAATGTAAAGGATGTACACTATAATGTTCATAAATTTCTTCACTCCTGGAGATGTCCACTTTTTCAATTTGGCCACTTGAAATTTCGCTATCATCTCCTAAAACTATTTCTTCTTCTTCCAGATATACATTTTTGTAAGAAAGATTGTTTTTTATCAGATATAACGTAGCCTTTTGAACTTTGGTGACATCTACTAACTCTTGCCATATTTTCCGACTCTTTGTTGGAACACCATTCACTAGAATAACTACAGGTTCAGTTTCCTCTCTGTCTACACCAATAGTTTCAATATTTTTCTTTAAATCTAAAGGTAAATACACAACTCTTCCTTTTAAGCCTCTTTGTAAATCTGATGGAGGCAGCTTACCTGTTTTAGGCTCCATACGAACAATAGCCTGAAATGAGTGCACAGATTGAATCAGAATGGACTCATACGTATTTAAATCTACCAGTTCTGCAGAAATAGCTACCAACTCTCGGTTATTATGTACAGCTCCAGCTGGCATTTTGTTCTCTTCTAATTTGCTGTAACAATATTTACAAATACGTTGATCAATACCCAACTCAAAAACACCTTCAACAAACAAATAAGTACCAAATCCCTGCCACTTATCATTGTTTTCCTTTTCAATTTTTAAATACAGATCAACATTCCTAGTTTGATTTCTATAGTGAGTACGTCGACAACAAATACAAACATAGTTTGGTTTTTCAGAACAAATTACCTTAAACTTTGTAATTTCTTCTTCAAACTTCTCAGTAGTACTATCTTCTACCTCTTCAACATCTACACTTATCAAGCTCTCACTTTGTGTACACTCTTCTCCAGTACTGAAGAAACGAAACTTAATATCATCACAAACTTTTTTTACATCCGATACTGTCCCATGCAAAAGTGCAGTGTTTATTTCACTTAAACATAATGCAGGAGTCTTTACATAGTACAATCTTCTCACTAACTTCTGCATTGCAGAGTGATGTACTGCTAACATTCTCAAATGATGAAAAACACTTTGACACACATTTCTAGAAAGACAAGCCAGAGAATGACCTTGCAAGCCAGTATTTTTTCTCACTTTACAAGGATCTAGTCCTTGCAACATCTTAATAATTTCGTAAAATATCAATAGACTCCTGTCGTATACTACAAATACTACTACAATCCCATGGATAAACTGGAGCTTGTGAACGTCTCCCTTGAACTTCTTCAGCTATCACTTCTTCTACATTTCTGGGAACCATCTTTTCTTTTTCAATTGCACAACCATTCTTCACTTCATAAGCACCACCACTAGTATCAACTCGTGAACTAATGTATTGTTTTGAAAATAGCTCTCTTCATTAAAAAAAGGTTCTGAACTAGAAGTATGCTTCCATTCACCCAAATTTCTTTTTACAAAAGTTGGGGGCATATTAGCAAGGGCGGTATCGCCGCTTTAGCAGCACTTTTTGCCGCTAAAGCGGCGATATTCCTATCGACCTATTAGCAAGCTGTCACTAACAGCTGTTAGCGACAGCTTTATGGCGAAAGCAATCGTTTTGGTGCCGCTTTGCATGTCAGCGATAATTATCGCTAATGACATGCAAAGTAGGCGTTCCCAACTAAAAGCGACTGGAAACAGTCTCAAACACAACTTCCCCTATTAGCAATGCCGCGAGCGCATAAAAATTCGCGCTAACCGCGATTATCGCTGGAATTCAACACCTGCTAAAAACCTGACTTAACCATTCTAGTCAATGGGAGGTGGATTGTAAGGTTAAGTCCTCACCTGCCTATTAGCGAGCTTTTCATTAGCGCAGTGAATTCATCGCTGGATTTCTCGCACTATTGCTGGGTTTCGCCGCTATCGCTGGATTTTTTATCGCCTTGGAGATAAGCGTTGATAATAACGCGTTATCTCTGCGATGAAATCCAGCGATAGCCGGCGATAAAAAAAACAGCGCTAAGCGCGCTTTGCGATAATTATCGCAAATCCTTGGTAATATCCCCCTTGGTTCTGTTGATTATTCTTTTCCATTTACTTTTGTCCTTCACAGAATGCATTGGTTTATCCAAAGTTCGCATTCTTTTCAGAACTAATATAAACAATCTTCTTTTTAATTCAAAAGCCTTTTCAACTATACATTCAATCTTATTTTTCTTTTTATAAAATGCAGATCTTTTTTTATATTTCTTGGAATCTTTCAATAAGTTTTGTACTACTCTACTTTTGTACATACGTTTTCTAATATTGTGATATTCTTTCATCCTTCTTCCAACATAGATTGTTTTCTCATTTCCTGAATTTTCATTAATTTCTCCTTTTTTCATTTCTTTCTTCTTCGTTCTAAATGTATTCTTTCTATTTTCATCATTTCGAACACCCTTTGTAATCCTTGAAAGTCTTTTAATAAATTCTTCTGTTCTCTTACCGCAAGACTTTTTCTTTTTTTCCACATGTTGAAGTTCATCTAATTCCTGTTTTTGTCTTTTCTTTAAATAGTACTGTTTCTTTTCTTGTTTTCTCTTTTCGTTTTTTTTTTGTCATGGTAAATCTTTCTTAACAATAATGAAGAATATCTGAAAAAAAAACTTTAAAAAAATTAATATTATTAAAATAATTATATAGAAATATTATTATCTATTACTTAAAAAACACCTTCTATTTACAAGCTACAAACCAATGCATATATGGTTTTCAGAATTTGGTTACAATTACACATGAGCTGGAAAATAAGTGAAGAGGGGTGCAGAAAAAAGAAATGCAGCAGTAATGTCTAAATGATTACGGCACTAAATATCTAGTGCCTGCATCATTGTAAGACTGCATGGCAACTACTTTGGTGTTTTTATAATTGCATGAGAGGGGTGCAGAAATTTGCAAGAGAGGTGCACAAAGAAGCAACAGTAGTGCAAAAGAAGCATCAGAGGTGTAAAAAAAAGGTAAATGAGGTACAGAAAGAGGAAAGAGAACTGCAGAAAGAGGCAAGAGAGTTGCAGAAATATGCAAAAGAGGTACAGAAAGAGGAAACAGGTGGGCAGAGTGAAGCAAGTGAGGTGCAGAAAGACGGAAGAAGGGTGCAGAAAAAGGGAAGAGGGATGGAAAAATTTAAAACCAAGGTGTAGAAAGAACACAGATCAGTGCAGAAAGAACCAACATAGGTGTAGAAAGAGGCAAGAGAGGTACATAAAAAGGCAAGTTAAGTGCAGAACGAAGCAAAAGAGTTGCAGAAAGAATCAACAGAGCTGTAAAAAGAGACAACAGGGTTACAGAAAGAGGTAGGAGATGTACAGAATGAGGCAAGACAATTACAGAAAGAAGCAGAAGGGGTGCAGAAGCACAACAGAACTGAAGAAAGAAACAAAAGAGGTTGTGAAAGACGCACAAAGGGTGCAGAAACAGACAACACAGGTGAACAAAGAAGGAACAGAGGTACAGAAAGAGATAAAAGTGGTGCAGAAACAGGGAAGAGAGATGTAGAAAGAGGCAAGAGAGTTCCAGAAAGAGGGAACAGGGGTGCTGAAACACTTAAAAGGGGTGCGGAAAGAAGCAAGTGAGGTACAGAAAGAGGCAAGAGAGGTGCAGAAAGAGGCAAGAGAGTTACACAAAGAGGCAAGTGAAGTGCAGAAGGAGACAAAAGAACTACAGAAAGAAGCAATAGAGGTGCAGAAACAGGTAAGTGAGGTACAAAAAGTAGAAGAGGTTTGCAGAATGAGAGAAGAGAAGTGCAGAAAAAGAAACAAACATGGACAAAAAAGTAACAGATATGCAGAAAGAGGCAACAGAGACGCACAGGGAAGCATCAGTGGCTTACACACAATTAGTACCAATTTAACACCCACATTTAGCAACAAGTAACAGATAACCATTCTAGGTTTGCAAAGGGCCTTCCATCACACTGTAACACTTGTACACCTCGGCGATTGCATGACTGCAGGGATAATGTCTGGAGATTTACATGATTACATAGCAAATGACTGTGTGATTATATAAGTGCATAGGTACTTCTTGAGTAATTGCAGGACTACTAAGGTAGAACGTGAGTAAATAAAAGACTATAAAAGTAGTGTCTGGGTGATTTCATAACAGCATGACTACTAGCTGAGTGATTACAAGAGTAGAAAGGAAGTACCTCCGTGATTCAAGGAGTGCAACAGTAGTGCCTGGGTGATTAGATAACTACATGAGTTATACCTTAGTGATTGCATAAGTGCATAGATAGTGCCTAAATGATTGCATCAGTGCAACAGGAATGGCTGAGTGATTACAGCACCGCATATGTAACGCCTGCATCCTTGTAAGACTGCATGGCGAGTATTTGGGTGTTTTTATAAGTGCACGACAGTTCGGCTTAACCAAAAATAAAGCAGCACACTATTACATAACTCAACTATAAGTGTCTCCATATTGTTAAAAGCACACATACATACCCCTCTACGTTATCAAATCATCATGATATATAAAAGAAATATGTATACAATATTTCTGAAATATGTTGAAACCTAGAAACTGAGACATGTAATAGATCTCACTAAGTAATTCCAACACTCAATGGGTGCTCCTTGAATAACTGTATAAGTGCAAGGATAGTCACTGGGTAACTACAAGACAAGATGAAAAGGGACTGGCTAATTTCATGAGTGCAAACATACACATTGAGTGCATGGATAAGTGTATAAATAGCACCTGAAGGGATTGATGAGTCATTAAGTACTGCCAAGGTGAATACATGAATGCAACAGAAAGGCATGGGTGATTCGCCAACTACAAGGGTAGTGTGTAGATAATTACATGACTGCACAGCAACAGCCTGCATGATTACATAACTGTAGGGGTAGGACATAACTAGACCTTGAGTGATTCCTTGCCTGCAAGGGTAATATCTGGTGGATTACTAAAGTACATAGCAAGTGAGTGGGTGATTTTATAAGTTCATGAGTGCCGCCTGGGTGATGACTAAACTACTAAAATACTACATGAGTGATTAGAGGAGTGCAAAGGTAGTGACTGGGTGATTTTAAAAGTACATCACTACTGGCTGAGTGATTACACAAGTACAAGAAAAGTGCACATGTGATTGAAAGAGTAAAAGGGGATTAAAGGACTACATGGATAACACCTCGGCGATTGCATGACTGCAGGAATAATGTCTGGGGATTTACATGACTACATAGCAAGTGACTGGGTGATTTTATAAGTAAATGGGTACTTCTTGAGTAATTGCAGGACTACTGAGGTAGAGCCTGCGTAAATAAAAGACTGTAAAAGTAGTGTCTGGGTGATTTCATAACAGCATGACTACTAGCTGAGTGATTACAAGAGTAGAAAGGAAGTGCCTCCGTGATTCAAGGAGTGCAACAGTAGTGCCTGGGTGATTATATAACTACATGAGTTATACCTTAGTGATTGCATAAGTGCATAGATAGTGCCTAAATGATTGCATCAGTGCAACAGGAATGGCTGAGTGATTACAGCACCGCATATGTAACGCCTGCATCATTGTAATACTGCATGGCGAGTATTTGGATGTTTTTATACGTGCATGACAGTTCGGCCTAGCCAAAAATAAAGCTGCACACTATTACATAACTCAACTATAAGTGTCTCCATATTGTTAAAAGCACACATACATATCCCTCTACATTATCAAATCATCATGATATATAAAAGAAATATGTATACAATATTTCTGAAATATATTGAAACCTAGAAAATGAGACATGTAATAGATCTCACTAAGTAATTCCAACACTCAATGGGTGCTCCTTGGATAATTGTATGAGTGCAAGGATAGTCACTGGGTAAGTACAAGACAAGACGAAAAGGGACTGGCTAATTTTATGAGTGCAAACATACACATTGAGTGCATGGATAAGTGTATAAATAGCACCTGAAG
Source organism: Calotriton arnoldi (assembly GCA_963921515.1). Lineage (NCBI taxonomy): Eukaryota > Metazoa > Chordata > Amphibia > Caudata > Salamandridae > Calotriton > Calotriton arnoldi. The sequence continues at coordinate 2,408,968 of CAWUFW010001021.1, read as the reverse complement.
GGATTGATGAGTCATTAAGTACTGCCTAGGTGAATACATGAATGCAACAGAAAGGCATGGGTGATTCGACAACTACAAGGGTAGTGTGTAGATAATTACATGACTGCACAGCAACAGCCTGCATGATTACATAACTGTACGGGTAGTACATAACTAGACCCTGAGTGATTCCTTGCCTGCAAGGGTAATATCTGGTGGAATACTAAAGTACATAGCAAGTGAGTGGGTGATTTTATAAGTTCATGAGTGCCGCCTGGGTGATTACTGAACTACTAAAATACTGCGTGAGTGATTAGAGGAATGCAAAGGTAGTGACTGGGTGATTTTAAAAGTACATCACTACTGGCTGAGTGATTACACAAGTACAAGAAAGGTGCACATGTGATTGAAAGAGTACAAGGGGATTGAAGGACTACATGGGTAACACCTCGGCGATTGCATGACTGCAGGAATAATGTCTGGGGATTTACATGACTACATAGCAAGTGACTGGGTGATTTTATAAGTGAATGGGTACTTCTTGAGTAATTGCAGGACTACTGAGGTAGAGCCTGAATAAATAAAAGACTGTAAAAGTAGTGTCTGGGTGATTTCATAACAGCATGCCTACTAGCTGAGTGATTACAAGAGTAGAAAGGTAGTGCCTCTGTGATTCAAGGAGTGCAACAGTAGTGCCTGGGTGATTATATAACTACATGAGTTATACCTTAGTGTGATTGCATAAGTGCATAGACAGTGCCTAAATGATTGCATCAGTGCAACAGGAATGGCTGAGTGATTACAGCACCGCATATGTAACGCCTGCATCATTGTAAGACTGCATGGCGAGCATTTGGGTGTTTTTATAAGTGCATGACAGTTCGGCCTAGCCAAAAATAAAGCAGCACACTTTTACATAACTCAACTATAAGTGTCTCCATATTGTTAAAAGCACACATACATATCCCTCTACATTATCAAATCATCATGATATATAAAAGAAAAATGTATACAATATTTATGAAATATGTTGAAACCTTGAAACTGAGACATGTAATAGATCTCACTAAGCAATTCCAACACTCAATGGGTGCTCCTTGGATAATTGTATGAGTGCAAAGATAGTCACTGGGTAAGTACAAGACAAGATGAAAAGGGACTGGCTAATTTCATGAGTGCAAACATACACATTGAGTGCATGGATAAGTGTATAAATAGCACCTGAAGGGATTGATGAGTCATTAAGTACTGCCTAGGTGAATACATGAATGCAACAGAAAGGCATGGGTGATTCGACAACTACAAGGGTAGTGTGTAGATAATTACATGACTGCACAGCAACAGCCTGCATGATTACATAACTGTAGGGGTAGTACATAACTAGACCCTGAGTGATTCCTTGCCTGCTAGGGTAATATCTGGTGGATTACTAAAGTACATAGCAAGTGAGTGGGTGATTTTATAAGTTCATGAGTGCCGCCTGGGTGATTACTGAACTACTAAAATACTGCGTGAGTGATTAGAGGAGTGCAAAGGTAGCTACTGGGTGATTTTAAAAGTACATCACTACTCGCTGAGTGATTACACAAGTGCAAGAAATGGGCACATGTGATTGAAAGAGTAAAAGGGGATTAAAGGACTACATGGGTAACACCTCGGCGATTGCATGACTGCAGGAATAATGTCTGGGGATTTACATGACTACATAGCAAGTGACTGGGTGATTTTATAAGTAAATGGGTACTTCTTGAGTAATTGCAGGACTACTGAGGTAGAGCCTGCGTAAATAAAAGACTGTAAAAGTAGTGTCTGGGTGATTTCATAACAGCATGACTACTAGCTGAGTGATTACAAGAGTAGAAAGGAAGTGCCTCCGTGATTCAAGGAGTGCAACAGTAGTGCCTGGGTGATTATATAACTACATGAGTTATACCTTAGTGATTGCATAAGTGCATAGATAGTGCCTAAATGATTGCATCAGTGCAACAGGAATGGCTGAGTGATTACAGCACCGCATATGTAACGCTTGCATCATTGTAAGACTGCATGGCGAGTATTTGGGTGTTTTTATACGTGCATGACAGTTCGGCCTAGCCAAAAATAAAGTTGCACACTATTGCATAACTCAACTATAAGTGTCTCCATATTGTTAAAAGCACACATACATATCCCTCTACATTATCAAATCATCATGATATATAAAAGAAATATGTATACAATATTTCTGAAATATATTGAAACCTAGAAAATGAGACATGTAATAGATCTCACTAAGTAATTCCAACACTCAATGGGTGCTCCTTGGATAATTGTATGAGTGCAAGGATAGTCACTGGGTAAGTACAAGACAAGACGAAAAGGGACTGGCTAATTTTATGAGTGCAAACATACACATTGAGTGCATGGATAAGTGTATAAATAGCACCTGAAGGGATTGATGAGTCATTAAGTACTGCCTAGGTGAATACATGAATGCAACAGAAAGGCATGGGTGATTCGACAACTACAAGGGTAGTGTGTAGATAATTACATGACTGCACAGCAACAGCCTGCATGATTACATAACTGTACAGGTAGTACATAACTAGACCCTGAGTGATTCCTTGCCTGCAAGGGTAATATCCGGTGGAATACTAAAGTACATAGCAAGTGAGTGGGTGATTTTATAAGTTCATGAGTGCCGCCTGGGTGATTACTGAACTACTAAAATACTGCGTGAGTGATTAGAGGAATGCAAAGGTAGTGACTGGGTGATTTTAAAAGTACATCACTACTGGCTGAGTGATTACACAAGTACAAGAAAGGTGCACATGTGATTGAAAGAGTACAAGGGGATTGAAGGACTACATGGGTAACACCTCGGCGATTGCATGACTGCAGGAATAATGTCTGGGGATTTACATGACTACATAGCAAGTGACTGGGTGATTTTATAAGTGAATGGGTACTTCTTGAGTAATTGCAGGACTACTGAGGTAGAGCCTGAATAAATAAAAGACTGTAAAAGTAGTGTCTGGGTGATTTCATAACAGCATGCCTACTAGCTGAGTAATTACAAGAGTAGAAAGGTAGTGCCTCTGTGATTCAAGGAGTGCAACAGTAGTGCCTGGGTGATTATATAACTACATGAGTTATACCTTAGTGTGATTGCATAAGTGCATAGACAGTGCCTAAATGATTGCATCAGTGCAACAGGAATGGCTGAGTGATTACAGCACTGCATATGTAACGCCAGCATCATTGTAAGACTGCATGGCGAGTATTTGGGTGTTTTTATAAGTGCATGACAGTTCGGCCTAGCCAAAAATAAAGCAGCACACTTTTACATAACTCAACTATAAGTGTCTCCATATTGTTAAAAGCACACATACATATCCCTCTACGTTATCAAATCATCATGATATATAAAAGAAAAATGTATACAATATTTATGAAATATGTTGAAACCTTGAAACTGAGACATGTAATAGATCTCACTAAGTAATTCCAACACTCAATGGGTGCTCCTTGGATAATTATATGAGTGCAAGGATAGTCACTGGGTAAGTACAAGACAAGATGAAAAGGGACTGGCTAATTTCATGAGTGCAAACATACACATTGAATGCATGGATAAGTGTATAAATAGCACCAAAAGGAATTGATGAGTCATTCAGTACTGCATAGGTGAATACATGAATGCAACAGAAAGGCATGGGTGATTCGACAACTACAAGGGTAGTGTGTATATAATTACATGACTGCACAGCAACAGCCTGCATGATTACATAACTGTACGGGTAGTACATAACTAGACCCTGAGTGATTCCTTGCCTGCAAGGGTAATGTCTGGTGGATTACTAAAGTACATAGCAAGTGAGTGGGTGATTTTATAAGTTCATGAGTGTCGCCTGGGTGATTACTGAACTACTAAAATACTGAGTGAGTGATTAGAGGAGTGCAAAGGTAGTAACTGGGTGAATTTAAAAGTACATCACTACTGGCTGAGTGATTACACAAGTACAAGAAAAGTGCACATCTGATTGAAAGAGTACAAGGGGATTAAAGGACTACATGGGTAACACCTCGGCGATTGCATGACTGCAGGAATAATGTCTGGGGATGTACATGACTACATAGCAAGTGACTGGGTGATTTTATAAGTAAATGGGTACTTCTTGAGTAATTGCAGGACTACTGAGGTAGAGCCTGAGTAAATAAAAGACTGTAAAAGTAGTGTCTGGGTGATTTCATAACAGCATGACTACTAGCTGAGTGATTACAAGAGTAGAAAGGAAGTGCCTCCGTGATTCAAGGAGTGCAACAGTAGTGCCTGGGTGATTATATAACTACATGAGTTATACCTTAGTGATTGCATAAGTGCATAGATAGTGCCTAAATGATTGCATCAGTGCAACAGGAATGGCTGAGTGATTACAGCACCGCATATGTAACGCCTGCATCATTGTAAGACTGCATGGCGAGTATTTGGGTGTTTTTATAAGTGCATGACAGTTCGGCCTAGCCAAAAATAAAGCTGCACACTATTACATAACTCAACTATAAGTGTCTCCATATTGTTAAAAGCACACATACATATCCCTCTACATTATCAAATCATCATGATATATAAAAGAAATATGTATACAATATTTCTGAAATATATTGAAACCTAGAAAATGAGACATGTAATAGATCTCACTAAGTAATTCCAACACACAATGGGTGCTCCTTGGATAATTGTATGAGTGCAAAGATAGTCACTGGGTAAGTACAAGACAAGATGAAAAGGGACTGGCTAATTTCATGAGTGCAAACATACACATTGAGTGCATGGATAAGTGTATAAATAGCACCTGAAGGGATTGATGAGTCATTAAGTACTGCCTAGGTGAATACATGAATGCAACAGAAAGGCATGGGTGATTCGACAACTACAAGGGTAGTGTGTAGATAATTACATGACTGCACAGCAACAGCCTGCATGATTACATAACTGTACGGGTAGTACATAACTAGACCCTGAGTGATTCCTTGCCTGCAAGGGTAATATCCGGTGGAATACTAAAGTACATAGCAAGTGAGTGGGTGATTTTATAAGTTCATGAGTGCCGCCTGGGTGATTACTGAACTACTAAAATACTGCGTGAGTGATTAGAGGAATGCAAAGGTAGTGACTGGGTGATTTTAAAAGTACATCACTACTGGCTGAGTGATTACACAAGTACAAGAAAAGTGCACATGTGATTGAAAGAGTACAAGGGGATTGAACGACTACATGGGTAACACCTCGGCGATTGCATGACTGCAGGAATAATGTCTGGGGATTTACATGACTACATAGCAAGTGACTGGGTGATTTTATAAGTGAATGGGTACTTCTTGAGTAATTGCAGGACTACTGAGGTAGAGCCTGAGTAAATAAAAGACTGTAAAAGTAGTGTTTGGGTGATTTCATAACAGCATGACTACTAGCGGAGTGATTACAAGAGTAGAAAGGTAGTGCCTCTGTGATTCAAGGAGTGCAACAGTAGTGCCTGGGTGATTATATAACTACATGAGTTATACCTTAGTGTGATTGCATAAGTGCATAGACAGTGCCTAAATGATTGCATCCGTGCAACAGGAATGGCTGAGTGATTACAGCACTGCATATGTAACGCCAGCATCATTGTAAGACTGCATGGCGAGTATTTGGGTGTTTTTATAAGTGCATGACAGTTCGGCCTAGCCAAAAATAAAGCAGCACACTTTTACATAACTCAACTATAAGTGTCTCCATATTGTTAAAAGCACACATACATATCCCTCTACGTTATCAAATCATCATGATATATATGTGAAATATGTATACAATATTTCTGAAATATGTTGAAACCTAGAAACTGAGACATGTAATAGATCTCACTAAGCAATTCCAACACTCAATGGGTGCTCCTTGGATAATTGTATGAGTGCAAAGATAGTCACTGGGTAAGTACAAGACAAGATGAAAAGGGACTGGCTAATTTCATGAGTGCAAACATACACATTGAGTGCATGGATAAGTGTATAAATAGCACCTGAAGGGATTGATGAGTCATTAAGTACTGCCTAGGTGAATACATGAATGCAACAGAAAGGCATGGGTGATTCGACAACTACAAGGGTAGTGTGTAGATAATTACATGACTGCACAGCAACAGCCTGCATGATTACATAACTGTAGGGGTAGTACATAACTAGACCCTGAGTGATTCCTTGCCTGCTAGGGTAATATCTGGTGGATTACTAAAGTACATAGCAAGTGAGTGGGTGATTTTATAAGTTCATGAGTGCCGCCTGGGTGATTACTGAACTACTAAAATACTGCGTGAGTGATTAGAGGAGTGCAAAGGTAGCTACTGGGTGATTTTAAAAGTACATCACTACTCGCTGAGTGATTACACAAGTACAAGAAAAGTGCACATGTGATTGAAAGAGTAAAAGGGGATTAAAGGACTACATGGGTAACACGTCGGCGATTGCATGACTGCAGGAATAATGTCTGGGGATGTACATGGCTACATAGCAAGTGACTGGGTGATTTTATAAGTGAATGGGTACTTCTTGAGTAATTGCAGGACTACTGAGGTAGAGCCTGAGTAAATAAAAGACTGTAAAAGTAGTGTTTGGGTGATTTCATAACAGCATGACTACTATCTGAGTGATTACAAGAGTAGAAAGGAAGTGCCTCCGTGATTCAAGGAGTGCAACAGTAGTGCCTGGGTGATTATATAACTACATGAGTTATACCTTAGTGATTGCATAAGTGCATAGATAGTGCCTAAATGATTGCATCAGTGCAACAGGAATGGCTGAGTGATTACAGCACCGCATATGTAACGCCTGCATCATTGTAAGACTGCATGGCGAGTATTTGGGTGTTTTTATAAGTGCATGACAGTTCGGCCTAGCCAAATATAAAGCAGCACACTATTACATAACTCAACTATAATTGTCTCCATATTGTTAAAAGCACACATACATATCCCTCTACGTTATCAAATCATCATGATATATAAAAGAAATATGTATACAATATTTCTGAAATATGTTGAAACCTAGAAACTGAGACATGTAATAGATCTCACTAAGTAATTCCAACACTCAATGGGTGCTCCTTGGATAATTGTATGAGTGCAAAGATAGTCACTGGGTAAGTACAAGACAAGATGAAAAGGGACTGGCTAATTTCATGAGTGCAAACATACACATTGAGTGCATGGATAAGTGTATAAATAGCACCTGAAGGGATTGATGAGTCATTAAGTACTGCCTAGGTGAATACATGAATGCAACAGAAAGGCATGGGTGATTCGACAACTACAAGGGTAGTGTGTAGATAATTACATGACTGCACAGCAACAGCCTGCATGATTACATAACTGTAGGGGTAGTACATAACTAGACCCTGAGTGATTCCTTGCCTGCAAGGGTAATATCTGGTGGATTTCTAAAGTACATAGCAAGTGAGTGGGTGATTTTATAAGTTCATGAGTGCCGTCTGGGTGATTACTGAACTACTAAAATACTGCGTGAGTGATTAGAGGAATGCAAAGGTAGTGACTAGGTGATTTTAAAAGTACATCACTACTGGCTGAGTGATTACACAAGTACAAGAAAAGTGCACATGTGATTGAAAGAGTACAAGGGGATTAAAGGACTACATGGGTAACACCTCGGCGATTGCATGACTGCAGGAATAATGTCTGGGGATTTACATGACTACATAGCAAGTGACTGGGTGATTTTATAAGTGAATGGGTACTTCTTGAGTAATTGCAGGACTACTGAGGTAGAGCCTGAGTAAATAAAAGACTGTAAAAGTAGTGTCTGGGTGATTTCATAACAGCATGACTACTAGCTGAGTGATTACAAGAGTAGAAAGGAAGTGCCTCCGTGATTCAAGGAGTGCAACAGTAGTGCCTGGGTGATTATATAACTACATGAGTTATACCTTAGGTGATTGCATAAGTGCATAGATAGTGCCTAAATGATTGCATCAGTGCAACAGGAATGGCTGAGTGATTACAGCACCGCATATGTAACGCCTGCATCATTGTAAGACTGCATGGCGAGTATTTGGGTGTTTTTATAAGTGCATGACAGTTCGGCCTAGCCAAAAATAAAGCAGCACACTATTACATAACTCAACTATAAGTGTCTCCATATTGTTAAAAGCACACATACATATCCCTCTACGTTATCAAATCATCATGATATATAAAAGAAATATGTATACAATATTTCTGAAATATGTTGAAACCTAGAAACTGAGACATGTAATAGATCTCACTAAGTAATTCCAACACTCAATGGGTGCTCCTTGGATAATTGTATGAGTGCAAAGATAGTCACTGGGTAAGTACAAGACAAGATGAAAAGGGACTGGCTAATTTCATGAGTGCAAACATACACATTGAGTGCATGGATAAGTGTATAAATAGCACCTGAAGGGATTGATGAGTCATTAAGTACTGCCTAGGTGAATACATGAATGCAACAGAAAGGCATGGGTGATTCGACAACTACAAGGGTAGTGTGTAGATAATTACATGACTGCACAGCAACAGCCTGCATGATTACATAACTGTAGGGGTAGTACATAACTAGACCCTGAGTGATTCCTTGCCTGCTAGGGTAATATCTGGTGGATTACTAAAGTACATAGCAAGTGAGTGGGTGATTTTATAAGTTCATGAGTGCCGCCTGGGTGATTACTGAACTACTAAAATACTGCGTGAGTGATTAGAGGAATGCAAAGGTAGTGACTGGGTGATTTTAAAAGTACATCACTACTGGCTGAGTGATTACACAAGTACAAGAAAAGTGCACATTTGATTGATAGAGTACAAGGGGATTAAAAGACTACATGGGTAACACCTCGGCGATTGCATGACTGCAGGAATAATGTCTGGGGATGTACATGACTACATAGCAAGTGACTGGGTGATTTTAAAGTGAATGGGTACTTCTTAAGTAATTGCAGGACTACTGAGGTAGAGCCTGAGTAAATAAAAGACTGTAAAAGTAGTGTTTGGGTGATTTCATAACAGCATGACTACTAGCGGAGTGATTACAAGAGTAGAAAGGAAGTGCCTCCGTGATTCAAGGAGTGCAACAGTAGTGCCTCGGTGATTATATAACTACATGAGTTATACCTTAGTGATTGCATAAGTGCATAGATAGTGCCTAAATGATTGCATCAGTGCAACAGGAATGGCTGAGTGATTACAGCACTGCATATGTAACGCCTGCATCATTGTAAGACTGCATGGCGAGTATTTGGGTGTTTTTATAAGTGCATGACAGTTCGGCCAAGCCAAATATAAAGCAGCACACTATTACATAACTCAACTATAATTGTCTCCATATTGTTAAAAGCACACATACATATCCCGCTACGTTATCAAATCATCATGATATATAAAAGAAATATGTATACAATATTTCTGAAATATGTTGAAACCTAGAAACTGAGACATGTAATAGATCTCACTAAGTAATTCCAACACTCAATGGGTGCTCCTTGGATAATTGTATGAGTGCAAAGATAGTCACTGGGTAAGTACAAGACAAGATGAAAAGGGACTGGCTAATTTCATGAGTGCAAACATACACATTGAGTGCATGGATAAGTGTATAAATAGCACCTGAAGGGATTGATGAGTCATTAAGTACTGCCTAGGTGAATACATGAATGCAACAGAAAGGCATGGGTGATTCGACAACTACAAGGGTAGTGTGTAGATAATTACATGACTGCACAGCAACAGCCTGCATGATTACATAACTGTAGGGGTAGTACATAACTAGACCCTGAGTGATTCCTTGCCTGCAAGGGTAATATCTGGTGGATTACTAAAGTACATAGCAAGTGAGTGGGTGATTTTATAAGTTCATGAGTGCCGCCTGGGTGATTACTGAACTACTAAAATACTGCGTGAGTGATTAGAGGAATGCAAAGGTAGTGACTAGGTGATTTTAAAAGTACATCACTACTGGCTGAGTGATTACACAAGTACAAGAAAAGTGCACATGTGATTGAAAGAGTACAAGGGGATTAAAGGACTACATGGGTAACACCTCGGCGATTGCATGACTGCAGGAATAATGTCTGGGGATTTACATGACTACATAGCAAGTGACTGGGTGATTTTATAAGTGAATGGGTACTTCTTGAGTAATTGCAGGACTACTGAGGTAGAGCCTGAGTAAATAAAAGACTGTAAAAGTAGTGTCTGGGTGATTTCATAACAGCATGACTACTAGCTGAGTGATTACAAGAGTAGAAAGGAAGTGCCTCCGTGATTCAAGGAGTGCAACAGTAGTGCCTGGGTGATTATATAACTACATGAGTTATACCTTAGTGTGATTGCATAAGTGCATAGATAGTGCCTAAATGATTGCATCAGTGCAACAGGAATGGCTGAGTGATTACAGCACCGCATATGTAACGCCTGCATCATTGTAAGACTGCATGGCGAGTATTTGGGTGTTTTTATAAGTGCATGACAGTTCGGCCTAGCCAAAAATAAAGCAGCACACTATTACATAACTCAACTATAAGTGTCTCCATATTGTTAAAAGCACACATACATATCCCTCTACGTTATCAAATCATCATGATATATAAAAGAAATATGTATACAATATTTCTGAAATATGTTGAAACCTAGAAACTGAGACATGTAATAGATCTCACTAAGTAATTCCAACACTCAATGGGTGCTCCTTGGATAATTGTATGAGTGCAAAGATAGTCACTGGGTAAGTACAAGACAAGATGAAAAGGGACTGGCTAATTTCATGAGTGCAAACATACACATTGAGTGCATGGATAAGTGTATAAATAGCACCTGAAGGGATTGATGAGTCATTAAGTACTGCCTAGGTGAATACATGAATGCAACAGAAAGGCATGGGTGATTCGACAACTACAAGGGTAGTGTGTAGATAATTACATGACTGCACAGCAACAGCCTGCATGATTACATAACTGTAGGGGTAGTACATAACTAGACCCTGAGTGATTCCTTGCCTGCTAGGGTAATATCTGGTGGATTACTAAAGTACATAGCAAGTGAGTGGGTGATTTTATAAGTTCATGAGTGCCGCCTGGGTGATTACTGAACTACTAAAATACTGCGTGAGTGATTAGAGGAGTGCAAAGGTAGCTGACTGGGTGATTTTAAAAGTACATCACTACTGGCTGAGTGATTACACAAGTACAAGAAAAGTGCACATGTGATTGAAAGAGTACAAGGGGATTAAAGGACTACATGGGTAACACCTCGGCGATTGCATGACTGCAGGAATAATGTCTGGGGATGTACATGACTACATAGCAAGTGACTGGGTGATTTTATAAGTGAATGGGTACTTCTTGAGTAATTGCAGGACTACTGAGGTAGAGCCTGAGTAAATAAAAGACTGTAAAAGTAGTGTTTGGGTGATTTCATAACAGCATGACTACTAGCTGAGTGATTACAAGAGTAGAAAGGAAGTGCCTCCGTGATTCAAGGAGTGCAACAGTAGTGCCTGGGTGATTATATAACTACATGAGTTATACCTTAGTGATTGCATAAGTGCATAGATAGTGCCTAAATGATTGCATCAGTGCAACAGGAATGGCTGAGTGATTACAGCACCGCATATGTAACGCCTGCATCATTGTAAGACTGCATGGCGAGTATTTGGGTGTTTTTATAAGTGCATGACAGTTCGGCCTAGCCAAATATAAAGCAGCACACTATTACATAACTCAACTATAATTGTCTCCATATTGTTAAAAGCACACATACATATCCCTCTACGTTATCAAATCATCATGATATATAAAAGAAATATGTATACAATATTTCTGAAATATGTTGAAACCTAGAAACTGAGACATGTAATAGATCTCACTAAGTAATTCCAACACTCAATGGGTGCTCCTTGGATAATTGTATGAGTGCAAAGATAGTCACTGGGTAAGTACAAGACAAGATGAAAAGGGACTGGCTAATTTCATGAGTGCAAACATACACATTGAGTGCATGGATAAGTGTATAAATAGCACCTGAAGGGATTGATGAGTCATTAAGTACTGCCTAGGTGAATACATGAATGCAACAGAAAGGCATGGGTGATTCGACAACTACAAGGGTAGTGTGTAGATAATTACATGACTGCACAGCAACAGCCTGCATGATTACATAACTGTAGGGGTAGTACATAACTAGACCCTGAGTGATTCCTTGCCTGCAAGGGTAATATCTGGTGGATTACTAAAGTACATAGCAAGTGAGTGGGTGATTTTATAAGTTCATGAGTGCCGCCTGGGTGATTACTGAACTACTAAAATACTGCGTGAGTGATTAGAGGAATGCAAAGGTAGTGACTAGGTGATTTTAAAAGTACATCACTACTGGCTGAGTGATTACACAGGTACAAAAAAAGTGCACATGTGATTGAAAGAGTACAAGGGGATTGAAGGACTACATGGGTAACACCTCGGCGATTGCATGACTTCAGGAATAATGTCTGGGGATTTACATGACTACATAGCAAGTGACTGGGTGATTTTATAAGTGAATGGGTACTTCTTGAGTAATTGCAGGACTACTGAGGTAGAGCCTGAGTAAATAAAAGACTGTAAAAGTAGTGTCTGGGTGATTTCATAACAGCATGACTACTAGCTGAGTGATTACAAGAGTAGAAAGGAAGTGCCTCCGTGATTCAAGGAGTGCAACAGTAGTGCCTGGGTGATTATATAACTACATGAGTTATACCTTAGTGTGATTGCATAAGTGCATAGATAGTGCCTAAATGATTGCATCAGTGCAACAGGAATGGCTGAGTGATTACAGCACCGCATATGTAACGCCTGCATCATTGTAAGACTGCATGGCGAGTATTTGGGTGTTTTTATAAGTGCATGACAGTTCGGCCTAGCCAAAAATAAAGCAGCACACTATTACATAACTCAACTATAAGTGTCTCCATATTGTTAAAAGCACACATACATATCCCTCTACGTTATCAAATCATCATGATATATAAAAGAAATATGTATACAATATTTATGAAATATGTTGAAACCTAGAAACTGAGACATGTAATAGATCTCACTAAGTAATTCCAACACTCAATGGGTGCTCCTTGGATAATTGTATGAGTGCAAAGATAGTCACTGGGTAAGTACAAGACAAGATGAAAAGGGACTGGCTAATTTCATGAGTGCAAACATACACATTGAGTGCATGGATAAGTGTATAAATAGCACCTGAAGGGATTGATGAGTCATTAAGTACTGCCTAGGTGAATACATGAATGCAACAGAAAGGCATGGGTGATTCGACAACTACAAGGGTAGTGTGTAGATAATTACATGACTGCACAGCAACAGCCTGCATGATTACATAACTGTAGGGGTAGTACATAACTAGACCCTGAGTGATTCCTTGCCTGCAAGGGTAATATCTGGTGGATTACTAAAGTACATAGCAAGTGAGTGGGTGATTTTATAAGTTCATGAGTGCCGCCTGGGTGATTACTGAACTACTAAAATACTGCGTGAGTGATTAGAGGAATGCAAAGGTAGTGACTGGGTGATTTTAAAAGTACATCACTACTGGCTGAGTGATTACACAAGTACAAGAAAAGTGCACATGTGATTGAAAGAGTACAAGGGGATTAAAGGACTACATGGGTAACACCTCGGCGATTGCATGACTGCAGGAATAATGTCTGGGGATGTACATGACTACATAGCAAGTGACTGGGTGATTTTATAAGTGAATGGGTACTTCTTGAGTAATTGCAGGACTACTGAGGTAGAGCCTGAGTAAATAAAAGACTGTAAAAGTAGTGTCTGGGTGATTTCATAACAGCATGACTACTAGCTGAGTGATTACAAGAGTAGAAAGGAAGTGCCTCCGTGATTCAAGGAGTGCAACAGTAGTGCCTGGGTGATTATATAACTACATGAGTTATACCTTAGTGATTGCATAAGTGCATAGATAGTGCCTAAATGATTGCATCAGTGCAACAGGAATGGCTGAGTGATTACAGCACCGCATATGTAACGCCTGCATCATTGTAAGACTGCATGGCGAGTATTTGGGTGTTTTTATAAGTGCATGACAGTTCGGCCTAGCCAAAAATAAAGCAGCACACTATTACATAACTCAACTATAAGTGTCTCCATATTGTTAAAAGCACACATACATATCCCTCTACGTTATCAAATCATCATGATATATAAAAGAAATATGTATACAATATTTCTGAAATATGTTGAAACCTAGAAACTGAGACATGTAATAGATCTCACTAAGTAATTCCAACACTCAATGGGTGCTCCTTGGATAATTGTATGAGTGCAAAGATAGTCACTGGGTAAGTACAAGACAAGATGAAAAGGGACTGGCTAATTTCATGAGTGCAAACATACACATTGAGTGCATGGATAAGTGTATAAATAGCACCTGAAGGGATTGATGAGTCATTAAGTACTGCCTAGGTGAATACATGAATGCAACAGAAAGGCATGGGTGATTCGACAACTACAAGGGTAGTGTGTAGATAATTACATGACTGCACAGCAACAGCCTGCATGATTACATAACTGTAGGGGTAGTACATAACTAGACCCTGAGTGATTCCTTGCCTGCAAGGGTAATATCTGGTGGATTACTAAAGTACATAGCAAGTGAGTGGGTGATTTTATAAGTTCATGAGTGCCGCCTGGGTGATTACTGAACTACTAAAATACTGCGTGAGTGATTAGAGGAATGCAAAGGTAGTGACTAGGTGATTTTAAAAGTACATCACTACTGGCTGAGTGATTACACAAGTACAAGAAAAGTGCACATGTGATTGAAAGAGTACAAGGGGATTAAAGGACTACATGGGTAACACCTCGGCGATTGCATGACTGCAGGAATAATGTCTGGGGATTTACATGACTACATAGCAAGTGACTGGGTGATTTTATAAGTGAATGGGTACTTCTTGAGTAATTGCAGGACTACTGAGGTAGAGCCTGAGTAAATAAAAGACTGTAAAAGTAGTGTCTGGGTGATTTCATAACAGCATGACTACTAGCTGAGTGATTACAAGAGTAGAAAGGAAGTGCCTCCGTGATTCAAGGAGTGCAACAGTAGTGCCTGGGTGATTATATAACTACATGAGTTATACCTTAGTGGATTGCATAAGTGCATAGATAGTGCCTAAATGATTGCATCAGTGCAACAGGAATGGCTGAGTGATTACAGCACCGCATATGTAACGCCTGCATCATTGTAAGACTGCATGGCGAGTATTTGGGTGTTTTTATAAGTGCATGACAGTTCGGCCTAGCCAAAAATAAAGCAGCACACTATTACATAACTCAACTATAAGTGTCTCCATATTGTTAAAAGCACACATACATATCCCTCTACGTTATCAAATCATCATGATATATAAAAGAAATATGTATACAATATTTCTGAAATATGTTGAAACCTAGAAACTGAGACATGTAATAGATCTCACTAAGTAATTCCAACACTCAATGGGTGCTCCTTGGATAATTGTATGAGTGCAAAGATAGTCACTGGGTAAGTACAAGACAAGATGAAAAGGGACTGGCTAATTTCATGAGTGCAAACATACACATTGAGTGCATGGATAAGTGTATAAATAGCACCTGAAGGGATTGATGAGTCATTAAGTACTGCCTAGGTGAATACATGAATGCAACAGAAAGGCATGGGTGATTCGACAACTACAAGGGTAGTGTGTAGATAATTACATGACTGCACAGCAACAGCCTGCATGATTACATAACTGTAGGGGTAGTACATAACTAGACCCTGAGTGATTCCTTGCCTGCAAGGGTAATATCTGGTGGATTACTAAAGTACATAGCAAGTGAGTGGGTGATTTTATAAGTTCATGAGTGCCGCCTGGGTGATTACTGAACTACTAAAATACTGCGTGAGTGATTAGAGGAATGCAAAGGTAGTGACTGGGTGATTTTAAAAGTACATCACTACTGGCTGAGTGATTACACAAGTACAAGAAAAGTGCACATGTGATTGAAAGAGTACAAGGGGATTAAAGGACTACATGGGTAACACTCGGCGATTGCATGACTGCAGGAATAATGTCTGGGGATGTACATGACTACATAGCAAGTGACTGGGTGATTTTATAAGTGAATGGGTACTTCTTGAGTAATTGCAGGACTACTGAGGTAGAGCCTGAGTAAATAAAAGACTGTAAAAGTAGTGTCTGGGTGATTTCATAACAGCATGACTACTAGCTGAGTGATTACAAGAGTAGAAAGGAAGTGCCTCCGTGATTCAAGGAGTGCAACAGTAGTGCCTGGGTGATTATATAACTACATGAGTTATACCTTAGTGATTGCATAAGTGCATAGATAGTGCCTAAATGATTGCATCAGTGCAACAGGAATGGCTGAGTGATTACAGCACCGCATATGTAACGCCTGCATCATTGTAAGACTGCATGGCGAGTATTTGGGTGTTTTTATAAGTGCATGACAGTTCGGCCTAGCCAAAAATAAAGCAGCACACTATTACATAACTCAACTATAAGTGTCTCCATATTGTTAAAAGCACACATACATATCCCTCTACGTTATCAAATCATCATGATATATAAAAGAAATATGTATACAATATTTCTGAAATATGTTGAAACCTAGAAACTGAGACATGTAATAGATCTCACTAAGTAATTCCAACACTCAATGGGTGCTCCTTGGATAATTGTATGAGTGCAAAGATAGTCACTGGGTAAGTACAAGACAAGATGAAAAGGGACTGGCTAATTTCATGAGTGCAAACATACACATTGAGTGCATGGATAAGTGTATAAATAGCACCTGAAGGGATTGATGAGTCATTAAGTACTGCCTAGGTGAATACATGAATGCAACAGAAAGGCATGGGTGATTCGACAACTACAAGGGTAGTGTGTAGATAATTACATGACTGCACAGCAACAGCCTGCATGATTACATAACTGTAGGGGTAGTACATAACTAGACCCTGAGTGATTCCTTGCCTGCAAGGGTAATATCTGGTGGATTACTAAAGTACATAGCAAGTGAGTGGGTGATTTTATAAGTTCATGAGTGCCGCCTGGGTGATTACTGAACTACTAAAATACTGCGTGAGTGATTAGAGGAATGCAAAGGTAGTGACTAGGTGATTTTAAAAGTACATCACTACTGGCTGAGTGATTACACAAGTACAAGAAAAGTGCACATGTGATTGAAAGAGTACAAGGGGATTAAAGGACTACATGGGTAACACCTCGGCGATTGCATGACTGCAGGAATAATGTCTGGGGATTTACATGACTACATAGCAAGTGACTGGGTGATTTTATAAGTGAATGGGTACTTCTTGAGTAATTGCAGGACTACTGAGGTAGAGCCTGAGTAAATAAAAGACTGTAAAAGTAGTGTCTGGGTGATTTCATAACAGCATGACTACTAGCTGAGTGATTACAAGAGTAGAAAGGAAGTGCCTCCGTGATTCAAGGAGTGCAACAGTAGTGCCTGGGTGATTATATAACTACATGAGTTATACCTTAGTGATTGCATAAGTGCATAGATAGTGCCTAAATGATTGCATCAGTGCAACAGGAATGGCTGAGTGATTACAGCACCGCATATGTAACGCCTGCATCATTGTAAGACTGCATGGCGAGTATTTGGGTGTTTTTATAAGTGCATGACAGTTCGGCCTAGCCAAAAATAAAGCAGCACACTATTACATAACTCAACTATAAGTGTCTCCATATTGTTAAAAGCACACATACATATCCCTCTACGTTATCAAATCATCATGATATATAAAAGAAATATGTATACAATATTTCTGAAATATGTTGAAACCTAGAAACTGAGACATGTAATAGATCTCACTAAGTAATTCCAACACTCAATGGGTGCTCCTTGGATAATTGTATGAGTGCAAAGATAGTCACTGGGTAAGTACAAGACAAGATGAAAAGGGACTGGCTAATTTCATGAGTGCAAACATACACATTGAGTGCATGGATAAGTGTATAAATAGCACCTGAAGGGATTGATGAGTCATTAAGTACTGCCTAGGTGAATACATGAATGCAACAGAAAGGCATGGGTGATTCGACAACTACAAGGGTAGTGTGTAGATAATTACATGACTGCACAGCAACAGCCTGCATGATTACATAACTGTAGGGGTAGTACATAACTAGACCCTGAGTGATTCCTTGCCTGCAAGGGTAATATCTGGTGGATTACTAAAGTACATAGCAAGTGAGTGGGTGATTTTATAAGTTCATGAGTGCCGCCTGGGTGATTACTGAACTACTAAAATACTGCATGAGTGATTAGAGGAGTGCAAAGGTAGTGACTGGGTGATTTTAAAAGTACATCACTACTGGCTGAGTGATTACACAAGTACAAGAAAAGTGCACATGTGATTGAAAGAGTACAAGGGGATTAAAGGACTACATGGGTAACACCTCGGCGATTGCATGACTGCAGGAATAATGTCTGGGGATTTACATGACTACATAGCAAGTGACTGGGTGATTTTATAAGTGAATGGGTACTTCTTGAGTAATTGCAGGACTACTGAGGTAGAGCCTGAGTAAATAAAAGACTGTAAAAGTAGTGTCTGGGTGATTTCATAACAGCATGACTACTAGCTGAGTGATTACAAGAGTAGAAAGGAAGTGCCTCCGTGATTCAAGGAGTGCAACAGTAGTGCCTGGGTGATTATATAACTACATGAGTTATACCTTAGTGATTGCATAAGTGCATAGATAGTGCCTAAATGATTGCATCAGTGCAACAGGAATGGCTGAGTGATTACAGCACCGCATATGTAACGCCTGCATCATTGTAAGACTGCATGGCGAGTATTTGGGTGTTTTTATAAGTGCATGACAGTTCGGCCTAGCCAAAAATAAAGCAGCACACTATTACATAACTCAACTATAAGTGTCTCCATATTGTTAAAAGCACACATACATATCCCTCTACGTTATCAAATCATCATGATATATAAAAGAAATATGTATACAATATTTCTGAAATATGTTGAAACCTAGAAACTGAGACATGTAATAGATCTCACTAAGTAATTCCAACACTCAATGGGTGCTCCTTGGATAATTGTATGAGTGCAAAGATAGTCACTGGGTAAGTACAAGACAAGATGAAAAGGGACTGGCTAATTTCATGAGTGCAAACATACACATTGAGTGCATGGATAAGTGTATAAATAGCACCTGAAGGGATTGATGAGTCATTAAGTACTGCCTAGGTGAATACATGAATGCAACAGAAAGGCATGGGTGATTCGACAACTACAAGGGTAGTGTGTAGATAATTACATGACTGCACAGCAACAGCCTGCATGATTACATAACTGTAGGGGTAGTACATAACTAGACCCTGAGTGATTCCTTGCCTGCAAGGGTAATATCTGGTGGATTACTAAAGTACATAGCAAGTGAGTGGGTGATTTTATAAGTTCATGAGTGCCGCCTGGGTGATTACTGAACTACTAAAATACTGCGTGAGTGATTAGAGGAATGCAAAGGTAGTGACTAGGTGATTTTAAAAGTACATCACTACTGGCTGAGTGATTACACAAGTACAAGAAAAGTGCACATGTGATTGAAAGAGTACAAGGGGATTAAAGGACTACATGGGTAACACCTCGGCGATTGCATGACTGCAGGAATAATGTCTGGGGATTTACATGACTACATAGCAAGTGACTGGGTGATTTTATAAGTGAATGGGTACTTCTTGAGTAATTGCAGGACTACTGAGGTAGAGCCTGAGTAAATAAAAGACTGTAAAAGTAGTGTTTGGGTGATTTCATAACAGCATGACTACTAGCTGAGTGATTACAAGAGTAGAAAGGAAGTGCCTCCGTGATTCAAGGAGTGCAACAGTAGTGCCTGGGTGATTATATAACTACATGAGTTATACCTTAGTGATTGCATAAGTGCATAGATAGTGCCTAAATGATTGCATCAGTGCAACAGGAATGGCTGAGTGATTACAGCACCGCATATGTAACGCCTGCATCATTGTAAGACTGCATGGCGAGTATTTGGGTGTTTTTATAAGTGCATGACAGTTCGGCCTAGCCAAAAATAAAGCAGCACACTATTACATAACTCAACTATAAGTGTCTCCATATTGTTAAAAGCACACATACATATCCCTCTACGTTATCAAATCATCATGATATATAAAAGAAATATGTATACAATATTTCTGAAATATGTTGAAACCTAGAAACTGAGACATGTAATAGATCTCACTAAGTAATTCCAACACTCAATGGGTGCTCCTTGGATAATTGTATGAGTGCAAAGATAGTCACTGGGTAAGTACAAGACAAGATGAAAAGGGACTGGCTAATTTCATGAGTGCAAACATACACATTGAGTGCATGGATAAGTGTATAAATAGCACCTGAAGGGATTGATGAGTCATTAAGTACTGCCTAGGTGAATACATGAATGCAACAGAAAGGCATGGGTGATTCGACAACTACAAGGGTAGTGTGTAGATAATTACATGACTGCACAGCAACAGCCTGCATGATTACATAACTGTAGGGGTAGTACATAACTAGACCCTGAGTGATTCCTTGCCTGCAAGGGTAATATCTGGTGGATTACTAAAGTACATAGCAAGTGAGTGGGTGATTTTATAAGTTCATGAGTGCCGCCTGGGTGATTACTGAACTACTAAAATACTGCGTGAGTGATTAGAGGAATGCAAAGGTAGTGACTAGGTGATTTTAAAAGTACATCACTACTGGCTGAGTGATTACACAAGTACAAGAAAAGTGCACATGTGATTGAAAGAGTACAAGGGGATTAAAGGACTACATGGGTAACACCTCGGCGATTGCATGACTGCAGGAATAATGTCTGGGGATTTACATGACTACATAGCAAGTGACTGGGTGATTTTATAAGTGAATGGGTACTTCTTGAGTAATTGCAGGACTACTGAGGTAGAGCCTGAGTAAATAAAAGACTGTAAAAGTAGTGTTTGGGTGATTTCATAACAGCATGACTACTAGCTGAGTGATTACAAGAGTAGAAAGGAAGTGCCTCCGTGATTCAAGGAGTGCAACAGTAGTGCCTGGGTGATTATATAACTACATGAGTTATACCTTAGTGATTGCATAAGTGCATAGATAGTGCCTAAATGATTGCATCAGTGCAACAGGAATGGCTGAGTGATTACAGCACCGCATATGTAACGCCTGCATCATTGTAAGACTGCATGGCGAGTATTTGGGTGTTTTTATAAGTGCATGACAGTTCGGCCTAGCCAAAAATAAAGCAGCACACTATTACATAACTCAACTATAAGTGTCTCCATATTGTTAAAAGCACACATACATATCCCTCTACGTTATCAAATCATCATGATATATAAAAGAAATATGTATACAATATTTCTGAAATATGTTGAAACCTAGAAACTGAGACATGTAATAGATCTCACTAAGTAATTCCAACACTCAATGGGTGCTCCTTGGATAATTGTATGAGTGCAAAGATAGTCACTGGGTAAGTACAAGACAAGATGAAAAGGGACTGGCTAATTTCATGAGTGCAAACATACACATTGAGTGCATGGATAAGTGTATAAATAGCACCTGAAGGGATTGATGAGTCATTAAGTACTGCCTAGGTGAATACATGAATGCAACAGAAAGGCATGGGTGATTCGACAACTACAAGGGTAGTGTGTAGATAATTACATGACTGCACAGCAACAGCCTGCATGATTACATAACTGTAGGGGTAGTACATAACTAGACCCTGAGTGATTCCTTGCCTGCAAGGGTAATATCTGGTGGATTACTAAAGTACATAGCAAGTGAGTGGGTGATTTTATAAGTTCATGAGTGCCGCCTGGGTGATTACTGAACTACTAAAATACTGCGTGAGTGATTAGAGGAATGCAAAGGTAGTGACTAGGTGATTTTAAAAGTACATCACTACTGGCTGAGTGATTACACAAGTACAAGAAAAGTGCACATGTGATTGAAAGAGTACAAGGGGATTAAAGGACTACATGGGTAACACCTCGGCGATTGCATGACTGCAGGAATAATGTCTGGGGATTTACATGACTACATAGCAAGTGACTGGGTGATTTTATAAGTGAATGGGTACTTCTTGAGTAATTGCAGGACTACTGAGGTAGAGCCTGAGTAAATAAAAGACTGTAAAAGTAGTGTCTGGGTGATTTCATAACAGCATGACTACTAGCTGAGTGATTACAAGAGTAGAAAGGAAGTGCCTCCGTGATTCAAGGAGTGCAACAGTAGTGCCTGGGTGATTATATAACTACATGAGTTATACCTTAGTGATTGCATAAGTGCATAGATAGTGCCTAAATGATTGCATCAGTGCAACAGGAATGGCTGAGTGATTACAGCACCGCATATGTAACGCCTGCATCATTGTAAGACTGCATGGCGAGTATTTGGGTGTTTTTATAAGTGCATGACAGTTCGGCCTAGCCAAAAATAAAGCAGCACACTATTACATAACTCAACTATAAGTGTCTCCATATTGTTAAAAGCACACATACATATCCCTCTACGTTATCAAATCATCATGATATATAAAAGAAATATGTATACAATATTTCTGAAATATGTTGAAACCTAGAAACTGAGACATGTAATAGATCTCACTAAGTAATTCCAACACTCAATGGGTGCTCCTTGGATAATTGTATGAGTGCAAAGATAGTCACTGGGTAAGTACAAGACAAGATGAAAAGGGACTGGCTAATTTCATGAGTGCAAACATACACATTGAGTGCATGGATAAGTGTATAAATAGCACCTGAAGGGATTGATGAGTCATTAAGTACTGCCTAGGTGAATACATGAATGCAACAGAAAGGCATGGGTGATTCGACAACTACAAGGGTAGTGTGTAGATAATTACATGACTGCACAGCAACAGCCTGCATGATTACATAACTGTAGGGGTAGTACATAACTAGACCCTGAGTGATTCCTTGCCTGCAAGGGTAATATCTGGTGGATTACTAAAGTACATAGCAAGTGAGTGGGTGATTTTATAAGTTCATGAGTGCCGCCTGGGTGATTACTGAACTACTAAAATACTGCGTGAGTGATTAGAGGAATGCAAAGGTAGTGACTAGGTGATTTTAAAAGTACATCACTACTGGCTGAGTGATTACACAAGTACAAGAAAAGTGCACATGTGATTGAAAGAGTACAAGGGGATTAAAGGACTACATGGGTAACACCTCGGCGATTGCATGACTGCAGGAATAATGTCTGGGGATTTACATGACTACATAGCAAGTGACTGGGTGATTTTATAAGTGAATGGGTACTTCTTGAGTAATTGCAGGACTACTGAGGTAGAGCCTGAGTAAATAAAAGACTGTAAAAGTAGTGTCTGGGTGATTTCATAACAGCATGACTACTAGCTGAGTGATTACAAGAGTAGAAAGGAAGTGCCTCCGTGATTCAAGGAGTGCAACAGTAGTGCCTGGGTGATTATATAACTACATGAGTTATACCTTAGTGATTGCATAAGTGCATAGATAGTGCCTAAATGATTGCATCAGTGCAACAGGAATGGCTGAGTGATTACAGCACCGCATATGTAACGCCTGCATCATTGTAAGACTGCATGGCGAGTATTTGGGTGTTTTTATAAGTGCATGACAGTTCGGCCTAGCCAAAAATAAAGCAGCACACTATTACATAACTCAACTATAAGTGTCTCCATATTGTTAAAAGCACACATACATATCCCTCTACGTTATCAAATCATCATGATATATAAAAGAAATATGTATACAATATTTCTGAAATATGTTGAAACCTAGAAACTGAGACATGTAATAGATCTCACTAAGTAATTCCAACACTCAATGGGTGCTCCTTGGATAATTGTATGAGTGCAAAGATAGTCACTGGGTAAGTACAAGACAAGATGAAAAGGGACTGGCTAATTTCATGAGTGCAAACATACACATTGAGTGCATGGATAAGTGTATAAATAGCACCTGAAGGGATTGATGAGTCATTAAGTACTGCCTAGGTGAATACATGAATGCAACAGAAAGGCATGGGTGATTCGACAACTACAAGGGTAGTGTGTAGATAATTACATGACTGCACAGCAACAGCCTGCATGATTACATAACTGTAGGGGTAGTACATAACTAGACCCTGAGTGATTCCTTGCCTGCAAGGGTAATATCTGGTGGATTACTAAAGTACATAGCAAGTGAGTGGGTGATTTTATAAGTTCATGAGTGCCGCCTGGGTGATTACTGAACTACTAAAATACTGCGTGAGTGATTAGAGGAATGCAAAGGTAGTGACTAGGTGATTTTAAAAGTACATCACTACTGGCTGAGTGATTACACAAGTACAAGAAAAGTGCACATGTGATTGAAAGAGTACAAGGGGATTAAAGGACTACATGGGTAACACCTCGGCGATTGCATGACTGCAGGAATAATGTCTGGGGATTTACATGACTACATAGCAAGTGACTGGGTGATTTTATAAGTGAATGGGTACTTCTTGAGTAATTGCAGGACTACTGAGGTAGAGCCTGAGTAAATAAAAGACTGTAAAAGTAGTGTTTGGGTGATTTCATAACAGCATGACTACTAGCTGAGTGATTACAAGAGTAGAAAGGAAGTGCCTCCGTGATTCAAGGAGTGCAACAGTAGTGCCTGGGTGATTATATAACTACATGAGTTATACCTTAGTGATTGCATAAGTGCATAGATAGTGCCTAAATGATTGCATCAGTGCAACAGGAATGGCTGAGTGATTACAGCACCGCATATGTAACGCCTGCATCATTGTAAGACTGCATGGCGAGTATTTGGGTGTTTTTATAAGTGCATGACAGTTCGGCCTAGCCAAAAATAAAGCAGCACACTATTACATAACTCAACTATAAGTGTCTCCATATTGTTAAAAGCACACATACATATCCCTCTACGTTATCAAATCATCATGATATATAAAAGAAATATGTATACAATATTTCTGAAATATGTTGAAACCTAGAAACTGAGACATGTAATAGATCTCACTAAGTAATTCCAACACTCAATGGGTGCTCCTTGGATAATTGTATGAGTGCAAAGATAGTCACTGGGTAAGTACAAGACAAGATGAAAAGGGACTGGCTAATTTCATGAGTGCAAACATACACATTGAGTGCATGGATAAGTGTATAAATAGCACCTGAAGGGATTGATGAGTCATTAAGTACTGCCTAGGTGAATACATGAATGCAACAGAAAGGCATGGGTGATTCGACAACTACAAGGGTAGTGTGTAGATAATTACATGACTGCACAGCAACAGCCTGCATGATTACATAACTGTAGGGGTAGTACATAACTAGACCCTGAGTGATTCCTTGCCTGCAAGGGTAATATCTGGTGGATTACTAAAGTACATAGCAAGTGAGTGGGTGATTTTATAAGTTCATGAGTGCCGCCTGGGTGATTACTGAACTACTAAAATACTGCGTGAGTGATTAGAGGAATGCAAAGGTAGTGACTAGGTGATTTTAAAAGTACATCACTACTGGCTGAGTGATTACACAAGTACAAGAAAAGTGCACATGTGATTGAAAGAGTACAAGGGGATTAAAGGACTACATGGGTAACACCTCGGCGATTGCATGACTGCAGGAATAATGTCTGGGGATTTACATGACTACATAGCAAGTGACTGGGTGATTTTATAAGTGAATGGGTACTTCTTGAGTAATTGCAGGACTACTGAGGTAGAGCCTGAGTAAATAAAAGACTGTAAAAGTAGTGTTTGGGTGATTTCATAACAGCATGACTACTAGCTGAGTGATTACAAGAGTAGAAAGGAAGTGCCTCCGTGATTCAAGGAGTGCAACAGTAGTGCCTGGGTGATTATATAACTACATGAGTTATACCTTAGTGATTGCATAAGTGCATAGATAGTGCCTAAATGATTGCATCAGTGCAACAGGAATGGCTGAGTGATTACAGCACCGCATATGTAACGCCTGCATCATTGTAAGACTGCATGGCGAGTATTTGGGTGTTTTTATAAGTGCATGACAGTTCGGCCTAGCCAAAAATAAAGCAGCACACTATTACATAACTCAACTATAAGTGTCTCCATATTGTTAAAAGCACACATACATATCCCTCTACGTTATCAAATCATCATGATATATAAAAGAAATATGTTTACAATATTTCTGAAATATGTTGAAACCTAGAAACTGAGACATGTAATAGATCTCACTAAGTAATTCCAACACTCAATGGGTGCTCCTTGGATAATTGTATGAGTGCAAAGATAGTCACTGGGTAAGTACAAGACAAGATGAAAAGGGACTGGCTAATTTCATGAGTGCAAACATACACATTGAGTGCATGGATAAGTGTATAAATAGCACCTGAAGGGATTGATGAGTCATTAAGTACTGCCTAGGTGAATACATGAATGCAACAGAAAGGCATGGGTGATTCGACAACTACAAGGGTAGTGTGTAGATAATTACATGACTGCACAGCAACAGCCTGCATGATTACATAACTGTAGGGGTAGTACATAACTAGACCCTGAGTGATTCCTTGCCTGCAAGGGTAATATCTGGTGGATTACTAAAGTACATAGCAAGTGAGTGGGTGATTTTATAAGTTCATGAGTGCCGCCTGGGTGATTACTGAACTACTAAAATACTGCGTGAGTGATTAGAGGAATGCAAAGGTAGTGACTAGGTGATTTTAAAAGTACATCACTACTGGCTGAGTGATTACACAAGTACAAGAAAAGTGCACATGTGATTGAAAGAGTACAAGGGGATTAAAGGACTACATGGGTAACACCTCGGCGATTGCATGACTGCAGGAATAATGTCTGGGGATTTACATGACTACATAGCAAGTGACTGGGTGATTTTATAAGTGAATGGGTACTTCTTGAGTAATTGCAGGACTACTGAGGTAGAGCCTGAGTAAATAAAAGACTGTAAAAGTAGTGTTTGGGTGATTTCATAACAGCATGACTACTAGCTGAGTGATTACAAGAGTAGAAAGGAAGTGCCTCCGTGATTCAAGGAGTGCAACAGTAGTGCCTGGGTGATTATATAACTACATGAGTTATACCTTAGTGATTGCATAAGTGCATAGATAGTGCCTAAATGATTGCATCAGTGCAACAGGAATGGCTGAGTGATTACAGCACCGCATATGTAACGCCTGCATCATTGTAAGACTGCATGGCGAGTATTTGGGTGTTTTTATAAGTGCATGACAGTTCGGCCTAGCCAAAAATAAAGCAGCACACTATTACATAACTCAACTATAAGTGTCTCCATATTGTTAAAAGCACACATACATATCCCTCTACGTTATCAAATCATCATGATATATAAAAGAAATATGTATACAATATTTCTGAAATATGTTGAAACCTAGAAACTGAGACATGTAATAGATCTCACTAAGTAATTCCAACACTCAATGGGTGCTCCTTGGATAATTGTATGAGTGCAAAGATAGTCACTGGGTAAGTACAAGACAAGATGAAAAGGGACTGGCTAATTTCATGAGTGCAAACATACACATTGAGTGCATGGATAAGTGTATAAATAGCACCTGAAGGGATTGATGAGTCATTAAGTACTGCCTAGGTGAATACATGAATGCAACAGAAAGGCATGGGTGATTCGACAACTACAA
Source organism: Calotriton arnoldi (assembly GCA_963921515.1). Lineage (NCBI taxonomy): Eukaryota > Metazoa > Chordata > Amphibia > Caudata > Salamandridae > Calotriton > Calotriton arnoldi. Next base: position 2,381,187 of record CAWUFW010001021.1, on the reverse strand, counting down.
GGGTAGTGTGTAGATAATTACATGACTGCACAGCAACAGCCTGCATGATTACATAACTGTAGGGGTAGTACATAACTAGACCCTGAGTGATTCCTTGCCTGCAAGGGTAATATCTGGTGGATTACTAAAGTACATAGCAAGTGAGTGGGTGATTTTATAAGTTCATGAGTGCCGCCTGGGTGATTACTGAACTACTAAAATACTGCGTGAGTGATTAGAGGAATGCAAAGGTAGTGACTAGGTGATTTTAAAAGTACATCACTACTGGCTGAGTGATTACACAAGTACAAGAAAAGTGCACATGTGATTGAAAGAGTACAAGGGGATTAAAGGACTACATGGGTAACACCTCGGCGATTGCATGACTGCAGGAATAATGTCTGGGGATTTACATGACTACATAGCAAGTGACTGGGTGATTTTATAAGTGAATGGGTACTTCTTGAGTAATTGCAGGACTACTGAGGTAGAGCCTGAGTAAATAAAAGACTGTAAAAGTAGTGTTTGGGTGATTTCATAACAGCATGACTACTAGCTGAGTGATTACAAGAGTAGAAAGGAAGTGCCTCCGTGATTCAAGGAGTGCAACAGTAGTGCCTGGGTGATTATATAACTACATGAGTTATACCTTAGTGATTGCATAAGTGCATAGATAGTGCCTAAATGATTGCATCAGTGCAACAGGAATGGCTGAGTGATTACAGCACCGCATATGTAACGCCTGCATCATTGTAAGACTGCATGGCGAGTATTTGGGTGTTTTTATAAGTGCATGACAGTTCGGCCTAGCCAAAAATAAAGCAGCACACTATTACATAACTCAACTATAAGTGTCTCCATATTGTTAAAAGCACACATACATATCCCTCTACGTTATCAAATCATCATGATATATAAAAGAAATATGTATACAATATTTCTGAAATATGTTGAAACCTAGAAACTGAGACATGTAATAGATCTCACTAAGTAATTCCAACACTCAATGGGTGCTCCTTGGATAATTGTATGAGTGCAAAGATAGTCACTGGGTAAGTACAAGACAAGATGAAAAGGGACTGGCTAATTTCATGAGTGCAAACATACACATTGAGTGCATGGATAAGTGTATAAATAGCACCTGAAGGGATTGATGAGTCATTAAGTACTGCCTAGGTGAATACATGAATGCAACAGAAAGGCATGGGTGATTCGACAACTACAAGGGTAGTGTGTAGATAATTACATGACTGCACAGCAACAGCCTGCATGATTACATAACTGTAGGGGTAGTACATAACTAGACCCTGAGTGATTCCTTGCCTGCAAGGGTAATATCTGGTGGATTACTAAAGTACATAGCAAGTGAGTGGGTGATTTTATAAGTTCATGAGTGCCGCCTGGGTGATTACTGAACTACTAAAATACTGCGTGAGTGATTAGAGGAATGCAAAGGTAGTGACTAGGTGATTTTAAAAGTACATCACTACTGGCTGAGTGATTACACAAGTACAAGAAAAGTGCACATGTGATTGAAAGAGTACAAGGGGATTAAAGGACTACATGGGTAACACCTCGGCGATTGCATGACTGCAGGAATAATGTCTGGGGATTTACATGACTACATAGCAAGTGACTGGGTGATTTTATAAGTGAATGGGTACTTCTTGAGTAATTGCAGGACTACTGAGGTAGAGCCTGAGTAAATAAAAGACTGTAAAAGTAGTGTCTGGGTGATTTCATAACAGCATGACTACTAGCTGAGTGATTACAAGAGTAGAAAGGAAGTGCCTCCGTGATTCAAGGAGTGCAACAGTAGTGCCTGGGTGATTATATAACTACATGAGTTATACCTTAGTGATTGCATAAGTGCATAGATAGTGCCTAAATGATTGCATCAGTGCAACAGGAATGGCTGAGTGATTACAGCACCGCATATGTAACGCCTGCATCATTGTAAGACTGCATGGCGAGTATTTGGGTGTTTTTATAAGTGCATGACAGTTCGGCCTAGCCAAAAATAAAGCAGCACACTATTACATAACTCAACTATAAGTGTCTCCATATTGTTAAAAGCACACATACATATCCCTCTACGTTATCAAATCATCATGATATATAAAAGAAATATGTATACAATATTTCTGAAATATGTTGAAACCTAGAAACTGAGACATGTAATAGATCTCACTAAGTAATTCCAACACTCAATGGGTGCTCCTTGGATAATTGTATGAGTGCAAAGATAGTCACTGGGTAAGTACAAGACAAGATGAAAAGGGACTGGCTAATTTCATGAGTGCAAACATACACATTGAGTGCATGGATAAGTGTATAAATAGCACCTGAAGGGATTGATGAGTCATTAAGTACTGCCTAGGTGAATACATGAATGCAACAGAAAGGCATGGGTGATTCGACAACTACAAGGGTAGTGTGTAGATAATTACATGACTGCACAGCAACAGCCTGCATGATTACATAACTGTAGGGGTAGTACATAACTAGACCCTGAGTGATTCCTTGCCTGCAAGGGTAATATCTGGTGGATTACTAAAGTACATAGCAAGTGAGTGGGTGATTTTATAAGTTCATGAGTGCCGCCTGGGTGATTACTGAACTACTAAAATACTGCGTGAGTGATTAGAGGAATGCAAAGGTAGTGACTAGGTGATTTTAAAAGTACATCACTACTGGCTGAGTGATTACACAAGTACAAGAAAAGTGCACATGTGATTGAAAGAGTACAAGGGGATTAAAGGACTACATGGGTAACACCTCGGCGATTGCATGACTGCAGGAATAATGTCTGGGGATTTACATGACTACATAGCAAGTGACTGGGTGATTTTATAAGTGAATGGGTACTTCTTGAGTAATTGCAGGACTACTGAGGTAGAGCCTGAGTAAATAAAAGACTGTAAAAGTAGTGTTTGGGTGATTTCATAACAGCATGACTACTAGCTGAGTGATTACAAGAGTAGAAAGGAAGTGCCTCCGTGATTCAAGGAGTGCAACAGTAGTGCCTGGGTGATTATATAACTACATGAGTTATACCTTAGTGATTGCATAAGTGCATAGATAGTGCCTAAATGATTGCATCAGTGCAACAGGAATGGCTGAGTGATTACAGCACCGCATATGTAACGCCTGCATCATTGTAAGACTGCATGGCGAGTATTTGGGTGTTTTTATAAGTGCATGACAGTTCGGCCTAGCCAAAAATAAAGCAGCACACTATTACATAACTCAACTATAAGTGTCTCCATATTGTTAAAAGCACACATACATATCCCTCTACGTTATCAAATCATCATGATATATAAAAGAAATATGTATACAATATTTCTGAAATATGTTGAAACCTAGAAACTGAGACATGTAATAGATCTCACTAAGTAATTCCAACACTCAATGGGTGCTCCTTGGATAATTGTATGAGTGCAAAGATAGTCACTGGGTAAGTACAAGACAAGATGAAAAGGGACTGGCTAATTTCATGAGTGCAAACATACACATTGAGTGCATGGATAAGTGTATAAATAGCACCTGAAGGGATTGATGAGTCATTAAGTACTGCCTAGGTGAATACATGAATGCAACAGAAAGGCATGGGTGATTCGACAACTACAAGGGTAGTGTGTAGATAATTACATGACTGCACAGCAACAGCCTGCATGATTACATAACTGTAGGGGTAGTACATAACTAGACCCTGAGTGATTCCTTGCCTGCAAGGGTAATATCTGGTGGATTACTAAAGTACATAGCAAGTGAGTGGGTGATTTTATAAGTTCATGAGTGCCGCCTGGGTGATTACTGAACTACTAAAATACTGCGTGAGTGATTAGAGGAATGCAAAGGTAGTGACTAGGTGATTTTAAAAGTACATCACTACTGGCTGAGTGATTACACAAGTACAAGAAAAGTGCACATGTGATTGAAAGAGTACAAGGGGATTAAAGGACTACATGGGTAACACTCGGCGATTGCATGACTGCAGGAATAATGTCTGGGGATTTACATGACTACATAGCAAGTGACTGGGTGATTTTATAAGTGAATGGGTACTTCTTGAGTAATTGCAGGACTACTGAGGTAGAGCCTGAGTAAATAAAAGACTGTAAAAGTAGTGTCTGGGTGATTTCATAACAGCATGACTACTAGCTGAGTGATTACAAGAGTAGAAAGGAAGTGCCTCCGTGATTCAAGGAGTGCAACAGTAGTGCCTGGGTGATTATATAACTACATGAGTTATACCTTAGTGATTGCATAAGTGCATAGATAGTGCCTAAATGATTGCATCAGTGCAACAGGAATGGCTGAGTGATTACAGCACCGCATATGTAACGCCTGCATCATTGTAAGACTGCATGGCGAGTATTTGGGTGTTTTTATAAGTGCATGACAGTTCGGCCTAGCCAAAAATAAAGCAGCACACTATTACATAACTCAACTATAAGTGTCTCCATATTGTTAAAAGCACACATACATATCCCTCTACGTTATCAAATCATCATGATATATAAAAGAAATATGTATACAATATTTCTGAAATATGTTGAAACCTAGAAACTGAGACATGTAATAGATCTCACTAAGTAATTCCAACACTCAATGGGTGCTCCTTGGATAATTGTATGAGTGCAAAGATAGTCACTGGGTAAGTACAAGACAAGATGAAAAGGGACTGGCTAATTTCATGAGTGCAAACATACACATTGAGTGCATGGATAAGTGTATAAATAGCACCTGAAGGGATTGATGAGTCATTAAGTACTGCCTAGGTGAATACATGAATGCAACAGAAAGGCATGGGTGATTCGACAACTACAAGGGTAGTGTGTAGATAATTACATGACTGCACAGCAACAGCCTGCATGATTACATAACTGTAGGGGTAGTACATAACTAGACCCTGAGTGATTCCTTGCCTGCAAGGGTAATATCTGGTGGATTACTAAAGTACATAGCAAGTGAGTGGGTGATTTTATAAGTTCATGAGTGCCGCCTGGGTGATTACTGAACTACTAAAATACTGCGTGAGTGATTAGAGGAATGCAAAGGTAGTGACTAGGTGATTTTAAAAGTACATCACTACTGGCTGAGTGATTACACAAGTACAAGAAAAGTGCACATGTGATTGAAAGAGTACAAGGGGATTAAAGGACTACATGGGTAACACCTCGGCGATTGCATGACTGCAGGAATAATGTCTGGGGATTTACATGACTACATAGCAAGTGACTGGGTGATTTTATAAGTGAATGGGTACTTCTTGAGTAATTGCAGGACTACTGAGGTAGAGCCTGAGTAAATAAAAGACTGTAAAAGTAGTGTCTGGGTGATTTCATAACAGCATGACTACTAGCTGAGTGATTACAAGAGTAGAAAGGAAGTGCCTCCGTGATTCAAGGAGTGCAACAGTAGTGCCTGGGTGATTATATAACTACATGAGTTATACCTTAGTGATTGCATAAGTGCATAGATAGTGCCTAAATGATTGCATCAGTGCAACAGGAATGGCTGAGTGATTAGAGCACCGCATATGTAACGCCTGCATCATTGTAAGACTGCATGGAGTGTATTTGGGTGTTTTTATAAGTGCATGACAATTCGGCCTAGCCAAAAATAAAGCAGCACACTATTACATAACTCAACTATAAGTGTCTCCATATTGTTAAAAGCACACATACATATCCCTCTACGTTATCAAATCATCATGATATATAAAAGAAATATGTATACAATATTTCTGAAATATGTTGAAACCTAGAAACTGAGACATGTAATAGATCTCACTAAGTAATTCCAACACTCAATGGGTGCTCCTTGGATAATTGTATGAGTGCAAAGATAGTCACTGGGTAAGTACAAGACAAGATGAAAAGGGACTGGCTAATTTCATGAGTGCAAACATACACATTGAGTGCATGGATAAGTGTATAAATAGCACCTGAAGGGATTGATGAGTCATTAAGTACTGCCTAGGTGAATACATGAATGCAACAGAAAGGCATGGGTGATTCGACAACTACAAGGGTAGTGTGTAGATAATTACATGACTGCACAGCAACAGCCTGCATAATTACATAACTGTAGGGGTAGTAAGTAACTAGACCCTGAGTGATTCCTTGCCTGCTAGGGTAATATCTGGTGGATTACTAAAGTACATTGCAAGTGAGTGGATGATTTTATAAGTTCATGAGTGCCGCCTAGGTGATTACTGAACTACTAAAATACTGCGTGAGTGATTAGAGGAATGCAAAGGTAGTGACTAGGTGATTTTAAAAGTACATCACTACTGGCTGAGTGATTACACAAGTACAAGAAAAGTGCACATGTGATTGAAAGAGTACAAGGGGATTAAAGGACTACATGGGTAACACCTCGGCGATTGCATGGCTGCAGGAATAATGTCTGGGGATTTACATGACTACATAGCAAGTGACTGGGTGATTTTATAAGTGAATGGGTACTTCTTGAGTAATTGCAGGACTACTGAGGTAGAGCCTGAGTAAATAAAAGACTGTAAAAGTAGTGTCTGGGTGATTTCATAACAGCATGACTACTAGCTGAGTGATTACAAGAGTAGAAAGGAAGTGCCTCCGTGATTCAAGGAGTGCAACAGTAGTGCCTGGGTGATTATATAACTACATGAGTTATACCTTAGTGATTGCATAAGTGCATAGATAGTGCCTAAATGATTGCATCAGTGCAACAGGAATGGCTGAGTGATTACAGCACCGCATATGTAATGCCTGCATCATTGTAAGACTGCATGGCGAGTATTTGGGTGTTTTTATAAGTGCATGACAGTTCGGCCTAGCCAAAAATAAAGCAGCACACTATTACATAACTCAACTATAAGTGTCTCCATATTGTTAAAAGCACACATACATATCCCTCTACGTTATCAAATCATCATGATATATAAAAGAAATATGTTTACAATATTTCTGAAATATGTTGAAACCTAGAAACTGAGACATGTAATAGATCTCACTAAGTAATTCCAACACTCAATGGGTGCTCCTTGGATAATTGTATGAGTGCAAAGATAGTCACTGGGTAAGTACAAGACAAGATGAAAAGGGACTGGCTAATTTCATGAGTGCAAACATACACATTGAGTGCATGGATAAGTGTATAAATAGCACCTGAAGGGATTGATGAGTCATTAAGTACTGCCTAGGTGAATACATGAATGCAACAGAAAGGCATGGGTGATTCGACAACTACAAGGGTAGTGTGTAGATAATTACATGACTGCACAGCAACAGCCTGCATGATTACATAACTGTAGGGGTAGTACATAACTAGACCCTGAGTGATTCCTTGCCTGCAAGGGTAATATCTGGTGGATTACTAAAGTACATAGCAAGTGAGTGGGTGATTTTATAAGTTCATGAGTGCCGCCTGGGTGATTACTGAACTACTAAAATACTGCGTGAGTGATTAGAGGAATGCAAAGGTAGTGACTAGGTGATTTTAAAAGTACATCACTACTGGCTGAGTGATTACACAAGTACAAGAAAAGTGCACATGTGATTGAAAGAGTACAAGGGGATTAAAGGACTACATGGGTAACACCTCGGCGATTGCATGACTGCAGGAATAATGTCTGGGGATTTACATGACTACATAGCAAGTGACTGGGTGATTTTATAAGTGAATGGGTACTTCTTGAGTAATTGCAGGACTACTGAGGTAGAGCCTGAGTAAATAAAAGACTGTAAAAGTAGTGTCTGGGTGATTTCATAACAGCATGACTACTAGCTGAGTGATTACAAGAGTAGAAAGGAAGTGCCTCCGTGATTCAAGGAGTGCAACAGTAGTGCCTGGGTGATTATATAACTACATGAGTTATACCTTAGTGATTGCATAAGTGCATAGATAGTGCCTAAATGATTGCATCAGTGCAACAGGAATGGCTGAGTGATTACAGCACCGCATATGTAACGCCTGCATCATTGTAAGACTGCATGGCGAGTATTTGGGTGTTTTTATAAGTGCATGACAGTTCGGCCTAGCCAAAAATAAAGCAGCACACTATTACATAACTCAACTATAAGTGTCTCCATATTGTTAAAAGCACACATACATATCCCTCTACGTTATCAAATCATCATGATATATAAAAGAAATATGTATACAATATTTCTGAAATATGTTGAAACCTAGAAACTGAGACATGTAATAGATCTCACTAAGTAATTCCAACACTCAATGGGTGCTCCTTGGATAATTGTATGAGTGCAAAGATAGTCACTGGGTAAGTACAAGACAAGATGAAAAGGGACTGGCTAATTTCATGAGTGCAAACATACACATTGAGTGCATGGATAAGTGTATAAATAGCACCTGAAGGGATTGATGAGTCATTAAGTACTGCCTAGGTGAATACATGAATGCAACAGAAAGGCATGGGTGATTCGACAACTACAAGGGTAGTGTGTAGATAATTACATGACTGCACAGCAACAGCCTGCATGATTACATAACTGTAGGGGTAGTACATAACTAGACCCTGAGTGATTCCTTGCCTGCAAGGGTAATATCTGGTGGATTACTAAAGTACATAGCAAGTGAGTGGGTGATTTTATAAGTTCATGAGTGCCGCCTGGGTGATTACTGAACTACTAAAATACTGCGTGAGTGATTAGAGGAATGCAAAGGTAGTGACTAGGTGATTTTAAAAGTACATCACTACTGGCTGAGTGATTACACAAGTACAAGAAAAGTGCACATGTGATTGAAAGAGTACAAGGGGATTAAAGGACTACATGGGTAACACCTCGGCGATTGCATGACTGCAGGAATAATGTCTGGGGATTTACATGACTACATAGCAAGTGACTGGGTGATTTTATAAGTGAATGGGTACTTCTTGAGTAATTGCAGGACTACTGAGGTAGAGCCTGAGTAAATAAAAGACTGTAAAAGTAGTGTCTGGGTGATTTCATAACAGCATGACTACTAGCTGAGTGATTACAAGAGTAGAAAGGAAGTGCCTCCGTGATTCAAGGAGTGCAACAGTAGTGCCTGGGTGATTATATAACTACATGAGTTATACCTTAGTGATTGCATAAGTGCATAGATAGTGCCTAAATGATTGCATCAGTGCAACAGGAATGGCTGAGTGATTACAGCACCGCATATGTAACGCCTGCATCATTGTAAGACTGCATGGCGAGTATTTGGGTGTTTTTATAAGTGCATGACAGTTCGGCCTAGCCAAAAATAAAGCAGCACACTATTACATAACTCAACTATAAGTGTCTCCATATTGTTAAAAGCACACATACATATCCCTCTACGTTATCAAATCATCATGATATATAAAAGAAATATGTATACAATATTTCTGAAATATGTTGAAACCTAGAAACTGAGACATGTAATAGATCTCACTAAGTAATTCCAACACTCAATGGGTGCTCCTTGGATAATTGTATGAGTGCAAAGATAGTCACTGGGTAAGTACAAGACAAGATGAAAAGGGACTGGCTAATTTCATGAGTGCAAACATACACATTGAGTGCATGGATAAGTGTATAAATAGCACCTGAAGGGATTGATGAGTCATTAAGTACTGCCTAGGTGAATACATGAATGCAACAGAAAGGCATGGGTGATTCGACAACTACAAGGGTAGTGTGTAGATAATTACATGACTGCACAGCAACAGCCTGCATGATTACATAACTGTAGGGGTAGTACATAACTAGACCCTGAGTGATTCCTTGCCTGCAAGGGTAATATCTGGTGGATTACTAAAGTACATAGCAAGTGAGTGGGTGATTTTATAAGTTCATGAGTGCCGCCTGGGTGATTACTGAACTACTAAAATACTGCGTGAGTGATTAGAGGAATGCAAAGGTAGTGACTAGGTGATTTTAAAAGTACATCACTACTGGCTGAGTGATTACACAAGTACAAGAAAAGTGCACATGTGATTGAAAGAGTACAAGGGGATTAAAGGACTACATGGGTAACACCTCGGCGATTGCATGACTGCAGGAATAATGTCTGGGGATTTACATGACTACATAGCAAGTGACTGGGTGATTTTATAAGTGAATGGGTACTTCTTGAGTAATTGCAGGACTACTGAGGTAGAGCCTGAGTAAATAAAAGACTGTAAAAGTAGTGTCTGGGTGATTTCATAACAGCATGACTACTAGCTGAGTGATTACAAGAGTAGAAAGGAAGTGCCTCCGTGATTCAAGGAGTGCAACAGTAGTGCCTGGGTGATTATATAACTACATGAGTTATACCTTAGTGATTGCATAAGTGCATAGATAGTGCCTAAATGATTGCATCAGTGCAACAGGAATGGCTGAGTGATTACAGCACCGCATATGTAACGCCTGCATCATTGTAAGACTGCATGGCGAGTATTTGGGTGTTTTTATAAGTGCATGACAGTTCGGCCTAGCCAAAAATAAAGCAGCACACTATTACATAACTCAACTATAAGTGTCTCCATATTGTTAAAAGCACACATACATATCCCTCTACGTTATCAAATCATCATGATATATAAAAGAAATATGTATACAATATTTCTGAAATATGTTGAAACCTAGAAACTGAGACATGTAATAGATCTCACTAAGTAATTCCAACACTCAATGGGTGCTCCTTGGATAATTGTATGAGTGCAAAGATAGTCACTGGGTAAGTACAAGACAAGATGAAAAGGGACTGGCTAATTTCATGAGTGCAAACATACACATTGAGTGCATGGATAAGTGTATAAATAGCACCTGAAGGGATTGATGAGTCATTAAGTACTGCCTAGGTGAATACATGAATGCAACAGAAAGGCATGGGTGATTCGACAACTACAAGGGTAGTGTGTAGATAATTACATGACTGCACAGCAACAGCCTGCATGATTACATAACTGTAGGGGTAGTACATAACTAGACCCTGAGTGATTCCTTGCCTGCAAGGGTAATATCTGGTGGATTACTAAAGTACATAGCAAGTGAGTGGGTGATTTTATAAGTTCATGAGTGCCGCCTGGGTGATTACTGAACTACTAAAATACTGCGTGAGTGATTAGAGGAATGCAAAGGTAGTGACTAGGTGATTTTAAAAGTACATCACTACTGGCTGAGTGATTACACAAGTACAAGAAAAGTGCACATGTGATTGAAAGAGTACAAGGGGATTAAAGGACTACATGGGTAACACCTCGGCGATTGCATGACTGCAGGAATAATGTCTGGGGATTTACATGACTACATAGCAAGTGACTGGGTGATTTTATAAGTGAATGGGTACTTCTTGAGTAATTGCAGGACTACTGAGGTAGAGCCTGAGTAAATAAAAGACTGTAAAAGTAGTGTCTGGGTGATTTCATAACAGCATGACTACTAGCTGAGTGATTACAAGAGTAGAAAGGAAGTGCCTCCGTGATTCAAGGAGTGCAACAGTAGTGCCTGGGTGATTATATAACTACATGAGTTATACCTTAGTGATTGCATAAGTGCATAGATAGTGCCTAAATGATTGCATCAGTGCAACAGGAATGGCTGAGTGATTACAGCACCGCATATGTAACGCCTGCATCATTGTAAGACTGCATGGCGAGTATTTGGGTGTTTTTATAAGTGCATGACAGTTCGGCCTAGCCAAAAATAAAGCAGCACACTATTACATAACTCAACTATAAGTGTCTCCATATTGTTAAAAGCACACATACATATCCCTCTACGTTATCAAATCATCATGATATATAAAAGAAATATGTATACAATATTTATGAAATATGTTGAAACCTAGAAACTGAGACATGTAATAGATCTCACTAAGTAATTCCAACACTCAATGGGTGCTCCTTGGATAATTGTATGAGTGCAAAGATAGTCACTGGGTAAGTACAAGACAAGATGAAAAGGGACTGGCTAATTTCATGAGTGCAAACATACACATTGAGTGCATGGATAAGTGTATAAATAGCACCTGAAGGGATTGATGAGTCATTAAGTACTGCCTAGGTGAATACATGAATGCAACAGAAAGGCATGGGTGATTCGACAACTACAAGGGTAGTGTGTAGATAATTACATGACTGCACAGCAACAGCCTGCATGATTACATAACTGTAGGGGTAGTACATAACTAGACCCTGAGTGATTCCTTGCCTGCAAGGGTAATATCTGGTGGATTACTAAAGTACATAGCAAGTGAGTGGGTGATTTTATAAGTTCATGAGTGCCGCCTGGGTGATTACTGAACTACTAAAATACTGCGTGAGTGATTAGAGGAATGCAAAGGTAGTGACTAGGTGATTTTAAAAGTACATCACTACTGGCTGAGTGATTACACAAGTACAAGAAAAGTGCACATGTGATTGAAAGAGTACAAGGGGATTAAAGGACTACATGGGTAACACCTCGGCGATTGCATGACTGCAGGAATAATGTCTGGGGATTTACATGACTACATAGCAAGTGACTGGGTGATTTTATAAGTGAATGGGTACTTCTTGAGTAATTGCAGGACTACTGAGGTAGAGCCTGAGTAAATAAAAGACTGTAAAAGTAGTGTCTGGGTGATTTCATAACAGCATGACTACTAGCTGAGTGATTACAAGAGTAGAAAGGAAGTGCCTCCGTGATTCAAGGAGTGCAACAGTAGTGCCTGGGTGATTATATAACTACATGAGTTATACCTTAGTGATTGCATAAGTGCATAGATAGTGCCTAAATGATTGCATCAGTGCAACAGGAATGGCTGAGTGATTACAGCACCGCATATGTAACGCCTGCATCATTGTAAGACTGCATGGCGAGTATTTGGGTGTTTTTATAAGTGCATGACAGTTCGGCCTAGCCAAAAATAAAGCAGCACACTATTACATAACTCAACTATAAGTGTCTCCATATTGTTAAAAGCACACATACATATCCCTCTACGTTATCAAATCATCATGATATATAAAAGAAATATGTATACAATATTTCTGAAATATGTTGAAACCTAGAAACTGAGACATGTAATAGATCTCACTAAGTAATTCCAACACTCAATGGGTGCTCCTTGGATAATTGTATGAGTGCAAAGATAGTCACTGGGTAAGTACAAGACAAGATGAAAAGGGACTGGCTAATTTCATGAGTGCAAACATACACATTGAGTGCATGGATAAGTGTATAAATAGCACCTGAAGGGATTGATGAGTCATTAAGTACTGCCTAGGTGAATACATGAATGCAACAGAAAGGCATGGGTGATTCGACAACTACAAGGGTAGTGTGTAGATAATTACATGACTGCACAGCAACAGCCTGCATGATTACATAACTGTAGGGGTAGTACATAACTAGACCCTGAGTGATTCCTTGCCTGCAAGGGTAATATCTGGTGGATTACTAAAGTACATAGCAAGTGAGTGGGTGATTTTATAAGTTCATGAGTGCCGCCTGGGTGATTACTGAACTACTAAAATACTGCGTGAGTGATTAGAGGAATGCAAAGGTAGTGACTAGGTGATTTTAAAAGTACATCACTACTGGCTGAGTGATTACACAAGTACAAGAAAAGTGCACATGTGATTGAAAGAGTACAAGGGGATTAAAGGACTACATGGGTAACACCTCGGCGATTGCATGACTGCAGGAATAATGTCTGGGGATTTACATGACTACATAGCAAGTGACTGGGTGATTTTATAAGTGAATGGGTACTTCTTGAGTAATTGCAGGACTACTGAGGTAGAGCCTGAGTAAATAAAAGACTGTAAAAGTAGTGTCTGGGTGATTTCATAACAGCATGACTACTAGCTGAGTGATTACAAGAGTAGAAAGGAAGTGCCTCCGTGATTCAAGGAGTGCAACAGTAGTGCCTGGGTGATTATATAACTACATGAGTTATACCTTAGTGATTGCATAAGTGCATAGATAGTGCCTAAATGATTGCATCAGTGCAACAGGAATGGCTGAGTGATTACAGCACCGCATATGTAACGCCTGCATCATTGTAAGACTGCATGGCGAGTATTTGGGTGTTTTTATAAGTGCATGACAGTTCGGCCTAGCCAAAAATAAAGCAGCACACTATTACATAACTCAACTATAAGTGTCTCCATATTGTTAAAAGCACACATACATATCCCTCTACGTTATCAAATCATCATGATATATAAAAGAAATATGTATACAATATTTCTGAAATATGTTGAAACCTAGAAACTGAGACATGTAATAGATCTCACTAAGTAATTCCAACACTCAATGGGTGCTCCTTGGATAATTGTATGAGTGCAAAGATAGTCACTGGGTAAGTACAAGACAAGATGAAAAGGGACTGGCTAATTTCATGAGTGCAAACATACACATTGAGTGCATGGATAAGTGTATAAATAGCACCTGAAGGGATTGATGAGTCATTAAGTACTGCCTAGGTGAATACATGAATGCAACAGAAAGGCATGGGTGATTCGACAACTACAAGGGTAGTGTGTAGATAATTACATGACTGCACAGCAACAGCCTGCATGATTACATAACTGTAGGGGTAGTACATAACTAGACCCTGAGTGATTCCTTGCCTGCAAGGGTAATATCTGGTGGATTACTAAAGTACATAGCAAGTGAGTGGGTGATTTTATAAGTTCATGAGTGCCGCCTGGGTGATTACTGAACTACTAAAATACTGCGTGAGTGATTAGAGGAATGCAAAGGTAGTGACTAGGTGATTTTAAAAGTACATCACTACTGGCTGAGTGATTACACAAGTACAAGAAAAGTGCACATGTGATTGAAAGAGTACAAGGGGATTAAAGGACTACATGGGTAACACCTCGGCGATTGCATGACTGCAGGAATAATGTCTGGGGATTTACATGACTACATAGCAAGTGACTGGGTGATTTTATAAGTGAATGGGTACTTCTTGAGTAATTGCAGGACTACTGAGGTAGAGCCTGAGTAAATAAAAGACTGTAAAAGTAGTGTCTGGGTGATTTCATAACAGCATGACTACTAGCTGAGTGATTACAAGAGTAGAAAGGAAGTGCCTCCGTGATTCAAGGAGTGCAACAGTAGTGCCTGGGTGATTATATAACTACATGAGTTATACCTTAGTGATTGCATAAGTGCATAGATAGTGCCTAAATGATTGCATCAGTGCAACAGGAATGGCTGAGTGATTACAGCACCGCATATGTAACGCCTGCATCATTGTAAGACTGCATGGCGAGTATTTGGGTGTTTTTATAAGTGCATGACAGTTCGGCCTAGCCAAAAATAAAGCAGCACACTATTACATAACTCAACTATAAGTGTCTCCATATTGTTAAAAGCACACATACATATCCCTCTACGTTATCAAATCATCATGATATATAAAAGAAATATGTATACAATATTTATGAAATATGTTGAAACCTAGAAACTGAGACATGTAATAGATCTCACTAAGTAATTCCAACACTCAATGGGTGCTCCTTGGATAATTGTATGAGTGCAAAGATAGTCACTGGGTAAGTACAAGACAAGATGAAAAGGGACTGGCTAATTTCATGAGTGCAAACATACACATTGAGTGCATGGATAAGTGTATAAATAGCACCTGAAGGGATTGATGAGTCATTAAGTACTGCCTAGGTGAATACATGAATGCAACAGAAAGGCATGGGTGATTCGACAACTACAAGGGTAGTGTGTAGATAATTACATGACTGCACAGCAACAGCCTGCATGATTACATAACTGTAGGGGTAGTACATAACTAGACCCTGAGTGATTCCTTGCCTGCAAGGGTAATATCTGGTGGATTACTAAAGTACATAGCAAGTGAGTGGGTGATTTTATAAGTTCATGAGTGCCGCCTGGGTGATTACTGAACTACTAAAATACTGCGTGAGTGATTAGAGGAATGCAAAGGTAGTGACTAGGTGATTTTAAAAGTACATCACTACTGGCTGAGTGATTACACAAGTACAAGAAAAGTGCACATGTGATTGAAAGAGTACAAGGGGATTAAAGGACTACATGGGTAACACCTCGGCGATTGCATGACTGCAGGAATAATGTCTGGGGATTTACATGACTACATAGCAAGTGACTGGGTGATTTTATAAGTGAATGGGTACTTCTTGAGTAATTGCAGGACTACTGAGGTAGAGCCTGAGTAAATAAAAGACTGTAAAAGTAGTGTCTGGGTGATTTCATAACAGCATGACTACTAGCTGAGTGATTACAAGAGTAGAAAGGAAGTGCCTCCGTGATTCAAGGAGTGCAACAGTAGTGCCTGGGTGATTATATAACTACATGAGTTATACCTTAGTGATTGCATAAGTGCATAGATAGTGCCTAAATGATTGCATCAGTGCAACAGGAATGGCTGAGTGATTACAGCACCGCATATGTAACGCCTGCATCATTGTAAGACTGCATGGCGAGTATTTGGGTGTTTTTATAAGTGCATGACAGTTCGGCCTAGCCAAAAATAAAGCAGCACACTATTACATAACTCAACTATAAGTGTCTCCATATTGTTAAAAGCACACATACATATCCCTCTACGTTATCAAATCATCATGATATATAAAAGAAATATGTATACAATATTTCTGAAATATGTTGAAACCTAGAAACTGAGACATGTAATAGATCTCACTAAGTAATTCCAACACTCAATGGGTGCTCCTTGGATAATTGTATGAGTGCAAAGATAGTCACTGGGTAAGTACAAGACAAGATGAAAAGGGACTGGCTAATTTCATGAGTGCAAACATACACATTGAGTGCATGGATAAGTGTATAAATAGCACCTGAAGGGATTGATGAGTCATTAAGTACTGCCTAGGTGAATACATGAATGCAACAGAAAGGCATGGGTGATTCGACAACTACAAGGGTAGTGTGTAGATAATTACATGACTGCACAGCAACAGCCTGCATGATTACATAACTGTAGGGGTAGTACATAACTAGACCCTGAGTGATTCCTTGCCTGCAAGGGTAATATCTGGTGGATTACTAAAGTACATAGCAAGTGAGTGGGTGATTTTATAAGTTCATGAGTGCCGCCTGGGTGATTACTGAACTACTAAAATACTGCGTGAGTGATTAGAGGAATGCAAAGGTAGTGACTAGGTGATTTTAAAAGTACATCACTACTGGCTGAGTGATTACACAAGTACAAGAAAAGTGCACATGTGATTGAAAGAGTACAAGGGGATTAAAGGACTACATGGGTAACACCTCGGCGATTGCATGACTGCAGGAATAATGTCTGGGGATTTACATGACTACATAGCAAGTGACTGGGTGATTTTATAAGTGAATGGGTACTTCTTGAGTAATTGCAGGACTACTGAGGTAGAGCCTGAGTAAATAAAAGACTGTAAAAGTAGTGTCTGGGTGATTTCATAACAGCATGACTACTAGCTGAGTGATTACAAGAGTAGAAAGGAAGTGCCTCCGTGATTCAAGGAGTGCAACAGTAGTGCCTGGGTGATTATATAACTACATGAGTTATACCTTAGTGATTGCATAAGTGCATAGATAGTGCCTAAATGATTGCATCAGTGCAACAGGAATGGCTGAGTGATTACAGCACCGCATATGTAACGCCTGCATCATTGTAAGACTGCATGGCGAGTATTTGGGTGTTTTTATAAGTGCATGACAGTTCGGCCTAGCCAAAAATAAAGCAGCACACTATTACATAACTCAACTATAAGTGTCTCCATATTGTTAAAAGCACACATACATATCCCTCTACGTTATCAAATCATCATGATATATAAAAGAAATATGTATACAATATTTCTGAAATATGTTGAAACCTAGAAACTGAGACATGTAATAGATCTCACTAAGTAATTCCAACACTCAATGGGTGCTCCTTGGATAATTGTATGAGTGCAAAGATAGTCACTGGGTAAGTACAAGACAAGATGAAAAGGGACTGGCTAATTTCATGAGTGCAAACATACACATTGAGTGCATGGATAAGTGTATAAATAGCACCTGAAGGGATTGATGAGTCATTAAGTACTGCCTAGGTGAATACATGAATGCAACAGAAAGGCATGGGTGATTCGACAACTACAAGGGTAGTGTGTAGATAATTACATGACTGCACAGCAACAGCCTGCATGATTACATAACTGTAGGGGTAGTACATAACTAGACCCTGAGTGATTCCTTGCCTGCAAGGGTAATATCTGGTGGATTACTAAAGTACATAGCAAGTGAGTGGGTGATTTTATAAGTTCATGAGTGCCGCCTGGGTGATTACTGAACTACTAAAATACTGCGTGAGTGATTAGAGGAATGCAAAGGTAGTGACTAGGTGATTTTAAAAGTACATCACTACTGGCTGAGTGATTACACAAGTACAAGAAAAGTGCACATGTGATTGAAAGAGTACAAGGGGATTAAAGGACTACATGGGTAACACCTCGGCGATTGCATGGCTGCAGGAATAATGTCTGGGGATTTACATGACTACATAGCAAGTGACTGGGTGATTTTATAAGTGAATGGGTACTTCTTGAGTAATTGCAGGACTACTGAGGTAGAGCCTGAGTAAATAAAAGACTGTAAAAGTAGTGTCTGGGTGATTTCATAACAGCATGACTACTAGCTGAGTGATTACAAGAGTAGAAAGGAAGTGCCTCCGTGATTCAAGGAGTGCAACAGTAGTGCCTGGGTGATTATATAACTACATGAGTTATACCTTAGTGATTGCATAAGTGCATAGATAGTGCCTAAATGATTGCATCAGTGCAACAGGAATGGCTGAGTGATTACAGCACCGCATATGTAACGCCTGCATCATTGTAAGACTGCATGGCGAGTATTTGGGTGTTTTTATAAGTGCATGACAGTTCGGCCTAGCCAAAAATAAAGCAGCACACTATTACATAACTCAACTATAAGTGTCTCCATATTGTTAAAAGCACACATACATATCCCTCTACGTTATCAAATCATCATGATATATAAAAGAAATATGTTTACAATATTTCTGAAATATGTTGAAACCTAGAAACTGAGACATGTAATAGATCTCACTAAGTAATTCCAACACTCAATGGGTGCTCCTTGGATAATTGTATGAGTGCAAAGATAGTCACTGGGTAAGTACAAGACAAGATGAAAAGGGACTGGCTAATTTCATGAGTGCAAACATACACATTGAGTGCATGGATAAGTGTATAAATAGCACCTGAAGGGATTGATGAGTCATTAAGTACTGCCTAGGTGAATACATGAATGCAACAGAAAGGCATGGGTGATTCGACAACTACAAGGGTAGTGTGTAGATAATTACATGACTGCACAGCAACAGCCTGCATGATTACATAACTGTAGGGGTAGTACATAACTAGACCCTGAGTGATTCCTTGCCTGCAAGGGTAATATCTGGTGGATTACTAAAGTACATAGCAAGTGAGTGGGTGATTTTATAAGTTCATGAGTGCCGCCTGGGTGATTACTGAACTACTAAAATACTGCGTGAGTGATTAGAGGAATGCAAAGGTAGTGACTAGGTGATTTTAAAAGTACATCACTACTGGCTGAGTGATTACACAAGTACAAGAAAAGTGCACATGTGATTGAAAGAGTACAAGGGGATTAAAGGACTACATGGGTAACACCTCGGCGATTGCATGACTGCAGGAATAATGTCTGGGGATTTACATGACTACATAGCAAGTGACTGGGTGATTTTATAAGTGAATGGGTACTTCTTGAGTAATTGCAGGACTACTGAGGTAGAGCCTGAGTAAATAAAAGACTGTAAAAGTAGTGTCTGGGTGATTTCATAACAGCATGACTACTAGCTGAGTGATTACAAGAGTAGAAAGGAAGTGCCTCCGTGATTCAAGGAGTGCAACAGTAGTGCCTGGGTGATTATATAACTACATGAGTTATACCTTAGTGATTGCATAAGTGCATAGATAGTGCCTAAATGATTGCATCAGTGCAACAGGAATGGCTGAGTGATTACAGCACCGCATATGTAACGCCTGCATCATTGTAAGACTGCATGGCGAGTATTTGGGTGTTTTTATAAGTGCATGACAGTTCGGCCTAGCCAAAAATAAAGCAGCACACTATTACATAACTCAACTATAAGTGTCTCCATATTGTTAAAAGCACACATACATATCCCTCTACGTTATCAAATCATCATGATATATAAAAGAAATATGTATACAATATTTCTGAAATATGTTGAAACCTAGAAACTGAGACATGTAATAGATCTCACTAAGTAATTCCAACACTCAATGGGTGCTCCTTGGATAATTGTATGAGTGCAAAGATAGTCACTGGGTAAGTACAAGACAAGATGAAAAGGGACTGGCTAATTTCATGAGTGCAAACATACACATTGAGTGCATGGATAAGTGTATAAATAGCACCTGAAGGGATTGATGAGTCATTAAGTACTGCCTAGGTGAATACATGAATGCAACAGAAAGGCATGGGTGATTCGACAACTACAAGGGTAGTGTGTAGATAATTACATGACTGCACAGCAACAGCCTGCATGATTACATAACTGTAGGGGTAGTACATAACTAGACCCTGAGTGATTCCTTGCCTGCAAGGGTAATATCTGGTGGATTACTAAAGTACATAGCAAGTGAGTGGGTGATTTTATAAGTTCATGAGTGCCGCCTGGGTGATTACTGAACTACTAAAATACTGCGTGAGTGATTAGAGGAATGCAAAGGTAGTGACTAGGTGATTTTAAAAGTACATCACTACTGGCTGAGTGATTACACAAGTACAAGAAAAGTGCACATGTGATTGAAAGAGTACAAGGGGATTAAAGGACTACATGGGTAACACCTCGGCGATTGCATGACTGCAGGAATAATGTCTGGGGATTTACATGACTACATAGCAAGTGACTGGGTGATTTTATAAGTGAATGGGTACTTCTTGAGTAATTGCAGGACTACTGAGGTAGAGCCTGAGTAAATAAAAGACTGTAAAAGTAGTGTCTGGGTGATTTCATAACAGCATGACTACTAGCTGAGTGATTACAAGAGTAGAAAGGAAGTGCCTCCGTGATTCAAGGAGTGCAACAGTAGTGCCTGGGTGATTATATAACTACATGAGTTATACCTTAGTGATTGCATAAGTGCATAGATAGTGCCTAAATGATTGCATCAGTGCAACAGGAATGGCTGAGTGATTACAGCACCGCATATGTAACGCCTGCATCATTGTAAGACTGCATGGCGAGTATTTGGGTGTTTTTATAAGTGCATGACAGTTCGGCCTAGCCAAAAATAAAGCAGCACACTATTACATAACTCAACTATAAGTGTCTCCATATTGTTAAAAGCACACATACATATCCCTCTACGTTATCAAATCATCATGATATATAAAAGAAATATGTATACAATATTTCTGAAATATGTTGAAACCTAGAAACTGAGACATGTAATAGATCTCACTAAGTAATTCCAACACTCAATGGGTGCTCCTTGGATAATTGTATGAGTGCAAAGATAGTCACTGGGTAAGTACAAGACAAGATGAAAAGGGACTGGCTAATTTCATGAGTGCAAACATACACATTGAGTGCATGGATAAGTGTATAAATAGCACCTGAAGGGATTGATGAGTCATTAAGTACTGCCTAGGTGAATACATGAATGCAACAGAAAGGCATGGGTGATTCGACAACTACAAGGGTAGTGTGTAGATAATTACATGACTGCACAGCAACAGCCTGCATGATTACATAACTGTAGAGGTAGTACATAACTAGACCCTGAGTGATTCCTTGCCTGCAAGGGTAATATCTGGTGGATTACTAAAGTACATAGCAAGTGAGTGGGTGATTTTATAAGTTCATGAGTGCCGCCTGGGTGATTACTGAACTACTAAAATACTGCGTGAGTGATTAGAGGAATGCAAAGGTAGTGACTAGGTGATTTTAAAAGTACATCACTACTGGCTGAGTGATTACACAAGTACAAGAAAAGTGCACATGTGATTGAAAGAGTACAAGGGGATTAAAGGACTACATGGGTAACACCTCGGCGATTGCATGGCTGCAGGAATAATGTCTGGGGATTTACATGACTACATAGCAAGTGACTGGGTGATTTTATAAGTGAATGGGTACTTCTTGAGTAATTGCAGGACTACTGAGGTAGAGCCTGAGTAAATAAAAGACTGTAAAAGTAGTGCCTGGGTGATTTCATAACAGCATGACTACTAGCTGGGTGATTACAAGAGTAGAAAGGAAGTGCGTCCGTGATTCAAGGAGTGCAACTGTAGTGCCTGGGTGATTATATAACTACATGAGTTATACCTTAGTGATTGCATAAGTGCATAGATAGTGCCTAAATGGTTGCATCAGTGCAACAGGAATGGCTGAGTGATTACAGCACCGCATATGTAATGCCTGCATCATTGTAAGACTGCATGGCGAGTATTTGGGTGTTTTTATAAGTGCATGACAGTTCGGCCTAGCCAAAAATAAAGCAGCACACTATTACATAACTGAACTATAAGTGTCTCCATATTGTTAAAAGCACACATACATATCCCTCTACGTTATCAAATCATCATGATATATAAATGAAATATGTTTACAATATTTCTGAAATATGTTGAAACCTAGAAACTGAGACATGTAATAGATCTCACTAAGTAATTCCAACACTCAATGGGTGCTCCTTGGATAATTGCATGAGTGCAAAGATAGTCACTGGGTAAGTACAAGACAAGATGAAAAGGGACTGGCTAATTTCATGAGTGCAAACATACACATTGAGTGCATGGATACGTGTATAAATAGCACCTGAAGGGATTGATGAGTCATTAAGTACTGCCTAGGTGAATACATGAATGCAACAGAAAGGCATGGGTGATTCGACAACTACAAGGGTAGTGTGTAGATTATTACATGACTGCTGAGCAACAGCCTGCATGATTACATAACTGTAGGGGTAGTACATAACTGGACCCTGAGTGATTCCTTGCCTGCAAGGGTAATATCTGGTGGATTTCTAAAGTACATAGCAAGTGAGTGGGTGATTTTATAAGTTCATGAGTGCCGTCTGGGTGATTACTGAACTACTAAAATACTGCGTGAGTGATTAGAGGAATGCAAAGGTAGTGACTAGGTGATTTTAAAAGTACATCACTACTGGCTGAGTGATTACACAAGTACAAGAAAAGTGCACATGTGATTGAAAGAGTACAAGGGGATTAAAGGACTACATGGGTAACACCTCGGCGATTGCATGACTGCAGGAATAATGTCTGGGGATTTACATGACTACATAGCAAGTGACTGGGTGATTTTATAAGTGAATGGGTACTTCTTGAGTAATTGCAGGACTACTGAGGTAGAGCCTGAGTAAATAAAAGACTGTAAAAGTAGTGTCTGGGTGATTTCATAACAGCATGACTACTAGCTGAGTGATTACAAGAGTAGAAAGGAAGTGCCTCCGTGATTCAAGGAGTGCAACAGTAGTGCCTGGGTGATTATATAACTACATGAGTTATACCTTAGTGATTGCATAAGTGCATAGATAGTGCCTAAATGATTGCATCAGTGCAACAGGAATGGCTGAGTGATTACAGCACCGCATATGTAACGCCTGCATCATTGTAAGACTGCATGGCGAGTATTTGGGTGTTTTTATAAGTGCATGACAGTTCGGCCTAGCCAAAAATAAAGCAGCACACTATTACATAACTCAACTATAAGTGTCTCCATATTGTTAAAAGCACACATACATATCCCTCTACGTTATCAAATCATCATGATATATAAAAGAAATATGTTTACAATATTTCTGAAATATGTTGAAACCTAGAAACTGAGACATGTAATAGATCTCACTAAGTAATTCCAACACTCAATGGGTGCTCCTTGGATAATTGTATGAGTGCAAAGATAGTCACTGGGTAAGTACAAGACAAGATGAAAAGGGACTGGCTAATTTCATGAGTGCAAACATACACATTGAGTGCATGGATAAGTGTATAAATAGCACCTGAAGGGATTGATGAGTCA
Organism: Calotriton arnoldi; assembly: GCA_963921515.1. Classification (NCBI taxonomy): domain Eukaryota; kingdom Metazoa; phylum Chordata; class Amphibia; order Caudata; family Salamandridae; genus Calotriton; species Calotriton arnoldi. The sequence goes on along the minus strand of CAWUFW010001021.1, from coordinate 2,357,172 downwards.
TTAAGTACTGCCTAGGTGAATACATGAATGCAACAGAAAGGCATGGGTGATTCGACAACTACAAGGGTAGTGTGTAGATAATTACATGACTGCACAGCAACAGCCTGCATGATTACATAACTGTAGGGGTAGTACATAACTAGACCCTGAGTGATTCCTTGCCTGCAATGGTAATATCTGGTGGATTACTAAAGTACATAGCAAGTGAATGGGTGATTTTATAAGTTCATGAGTGCCGCCTGGGTGATTACTGAACTACTAAAATACTGCGTGAGTGATTAGAGGAATGCAAAGGTAGTGACTAGGTGATTTTAAAAGTACATCACTACTGGCTGAGTGATTACACAGGTACAAAAAAAGTGCACATGTGATTGAAAGAGTACAAGGGGATTAAAGGACAACATGGGTAACACCTCGGCGATTGCATGACTGCAGGAATAATGTCTGGGGATTTACATGACTACATAGCAAGTGACTGGGTGATTTTATAAGTGAGTGGGTACTTCTTGAGTAATTGCAGGACTACTGAGGTAGAGCCTGAGTAAATAAAAGACTGTAAAAGTAGTGTCTGGGTGATTTCATAACAGCATGACTACTAGCTGAGTGATTACAAGAGTAGAAAGGAAGTGCCTCCGTGATTCAAGGAGTGCAACAGTAGTGCCTGGGTGATTATATAACTACATGAGTTATACCTTAGTGATTGCATAAGTGCATAGATAGTGCCTAAATGATTGCATCAGTGCAACAGGAATGGCTGAGTGATTACAGCACCGCATATGTAATGCCTGCATCATTGTAAGACTGCATGGCGTCTATTTGGGTGTTTTTATAAGTGCATGACAGTTCGGCCTAGCCAAAAATAAAGCAGCACACTATTACATAACTCAACTATAAGTGTCTCCATATTGTTAAAAGCACACATACATAGCCCGCTACGTTATCAAATCATCATGATATATAAAAGAAATATTTTTACAATATTTCTGAAATATGTTGAAACTTAGAAACTGAGACATGTAATAGATCTCACTAAGTAATTCCAACACTCATTGGGTGCTCCTTGGAAAATTGTATGAGTGCAAAGATAGTCACTGGGTAAGTACAAGACAAGATGAAAAGGGACTGGCTAATTTCGTGAGTGCAAACATACACATTGAGTGCATGGATAAGTGTATAAATAGCACCTGAAGGGATTGATGAGTCATTAAGTACTGCCTAGGTGAATACATGAATGCAACAGAAAGGCATGGGTGATTCGACAACTACAAGGGTAGTGTGTAGATAATTATATGACTGCACAGCAACAGCCTGCATGATTACATAACTGTAGAGGTAGTACATAACTAGACCCTGAGTGATTCCTTGCCTGCAAGGGTAATATCTGGTGCATTACTAAAGTACATAGTAAGTGAGTGGGTGATTTTATAAGTTCATGAGTGCCGCCTGGGTGATTACTGAACTACTAAAATACTGCGTGAGTGATTAGAGGAATGCAAAGGTAGTGACTAGGTGATTTAGTAAAAGTACATCACTACTGGCTGAGTGATTACACAAGTACAAGAAAAGTGCACATGTGATTGAAAGAGTACAAGGGGATTAAAGGACTACATGGGTAACACCTCAGCGATTGCATGACTGCAGGAATAATGTCTGGGGATTTACATGACTACATAGCAAGTGACTGGGTGATTTTATAAGTGAATGGGTACTTCTTGAGTAATTGCAGGACTACTGAGGTAGAGCCTGAGTAAATAAAAGACTGTAAAAGTAGTGCCTGGGTGATTTCATAACAGCATGACTACTAGCTGAGTGATTACAAGAGTAGAAAGGAAGTGCCTCCGTGATTCAAGGAGTGCAACAGTAGTGCCTGGGTGATTATATAACTACATGAGTTATACCTTAGTGATTGCATAAGTGCATAGATAGTGCCTAAATGATTGCATCAGTGCAACAGGAATGGCTGAGTGATTACAGCACCGCATATGTAATGCCTGCATCATTGTAAGACTGCATGGCGAGTATTTGGGTGTTTTTATAAGTGCATGACAGTTCGGCCTAGCCAAAAATAAAGCAGCACACTATTACATAACTCAACTATAAGTGTCTCCATATTGTTAAAAGCACACATACATATCCCTCTACGTTATCAAATCATCATGATATATAAAAGAAATATGTTTACAATATTTCTGAAATATGTTGAAACCTAGAAACTGAGACATGTAATAGATCTCACTAAGTAATTCCAACACTCATTGGGTGCTCCTTGGATAATTGTATGAGTGCAAAGATAGTCACTGGGTAAGTACAAGACAAGATGAAAAGGGACTGGCTAATTTCATGAGTGCAAACATACACATTGAGTGCATGGATAAGTGTATAAATAGCACCTGAAGGGATTGATGAGTCATTAAGTACTGCCTAGGTGAATACATGAATGCAACAGAAAGGCATGGGTGATTCGACAACTACAAGGGTAGTGTGTAGATAATTACATGACTGCACAGCAACAGCCTGCATGATTACATAACTGTAGGGGTAGTACATAACTAGACCCTGAGTGATTCCTTGCCTGCAAGGGTAATATCTGGTGCATTACTAAAGTACATAGCAAGTGAGTGGATGATTTTATAAGTTCATGAGTGCCGCCTGGGTGATTACTGAACTACTAAAATACTGCGTGAGTGATTAGAGGAATGCAAAGGTAGTGACTAGGTGATTTTAAAAGTACATCACTACTGGCTGAGTGATTACACAAGTACAAGAAAAGTGCACATGTGATTGAAAGAGTACAAGGGGATTAAAGGACTACATGGGTAACACCTCGGCGATTGCATGGCTGCAGGAATAATGTCTGGGGATTTACATGACTACATAGCAAGTGACTGGGTGATTTTATAAGTGAATGGGTACTTCTTGAGTAATTGCAGGACTACTGAGGTAGAGCCTGAGTAAATAAAAGACTGTAAAAGTAGAGTCTGGGTGATTTCATAACAGCATGACTACTTTCTGAGTGATTACAAGAGTAGAAATGAAGTGCCTCCGTGATTCAAGGAGTGCAACAGTAGTGCCTCGGTGATTATATAACTACATGAGTTATACCTTAGTGATTGCATAAGTGCATAGATAGTGCCTAAATGATTGCATCAGTGCAACAGGAATGGCTGAGTGATTACAGCACCGCATATGTAATGCCTGCATCATTGTAAGACTGCATGGCGTGTATTTGGGTGTTTTTATAAGTGCATGACAGTTCGGCCTAGCCAAAAATAAAGCAGCACACTATTACATAACTCAACTATAATCATCTCCATATTGTTAAAAGCACACATACATAGCCCGCTACGTTATCAAATCATCATGATATATAAAAGAAATATTTTTACAATATTTCTGAAATATGTTGAAACTTAGAAACTGAGACATGTAATAGATCTCACTAAGTAATTCCAACACTCATTGGGTGCTCCTTGGATAATTGTATGAGTGCAAAGATAGTCACTGGGTAAGTACAAGACAAGATGAAAATGGAATGGCTAATTTCATGAGTGCAAACATACACATTGAGTGCATGGATAAGTGTATAAATAGCACCTGAAGGGATTGATGAGTCATTAAGTACTGCCTAGGTGAATACATGAATGCAACAGAAAGGCATGGGTGATTCGACAACTACAAGGGTAGTGTGTAGATAATTACATGACTGCACAGCAACAGCCTGCATGATTACATAACTGTAGGGGTAGTACATAACTAGACCCTGAGTGATTCCTTGCCTGCAAGGGTAATATCTGGTGCATTACTAAAGTACATAGCAAGTGAGTGGGTGATTTTATAAGTTCATGAGTGCCGCCTGGGTGATTACTGAACTACTAAAATACTGCGTGAGTGTTTAGAGGAATGCAAAGGTAGTGACTAGGTGATTTTAAAAGTATTAAAAGTACATCACTACTGGCTGAGTGATTGCACAAGTACAAGAAAAGTGCACATGTGATTGAAAGAGTACAAGGGGATTAAAGGACTACATGGGTAACACTCGGCGATTGCATGACTGCAGGAATAATGTCTGGGGATTTACATGACTACATAGCAAGTGACTGGGTGATTTTATAAGTGAATGGGTACTTCTTGAGTAATTGCAGGACTACTGAGGTAGAGCCTGATTAAATAAAAGACTGTAAAAGTAGTGTTTGGGTGATTTCATAACAGCATGACTACTAGCGGAGTGATTACAAGAGTAGAAAGGAAGTGCCTCCGTGATTCAAGGAGTGCAACAGTAGTGCCTGGGTGATTATATAACTACATGAGTTATACCTTAGTGATTGCATAAGTGCATAGATAGTGCCTAAATGATTGAATCAGTGCAAGAGGAATGGCTGAGTGATTACAGCACCGCATATGTAACGCCTGCATCATTGTAAGACTGCATGGTGAGTATATGTGTGTTTTTATAAGTGCATGACTGTTCGGCCTAGCCAAAAACAAAGCAGCACACTATTACATAACTCAACTATAAGTGTCTCCATATTGTTAAAAGCACACATACATACCCCTCTACGTTATCAAATCATCATGATATAGAAAAGAAATATGTATACAATATTTCTGAAATATGTTGAAACCTAGAAACTGAGACATGTAATAGATCTCACTAAGTAATTCCAACACTCAATGGGTGCTCCTTGGATAATTGTATGAGTGCAAAGATAGTCACTGGGTAAGTACAAGACAAGATGAAAAGGGACTGGCTAATTTCATGAGTGCAAACATACACATTGAGTGCATGGATAAGTGTATAAATAGCACCTGAAGGGATTGATGAGTCATTAAGTACTGCCTAGGTGAATACATGAATGCAACAGAAAGGCATGGGTGATTCGACAACTACAAGGGTAGTGTGTAGATAATTACATGACTGCACAGCAACAGCCTGCATGATTACATAACTGTAGAGGTAGTACATAACTAGACCCTGAGTGATTCCTTGCCTGCAAGGGTAATATCTGGTGGATTACTAAAGTACATAGCAAGTGAGTGGGTGATTTTATAAGTTCATGAGTGCCGCCTGGGTGATTACTGAACTACTAAAATACTGCGTGAGTGATTAGAGGAATGCAAAGGTAGTGACTAGGTGATTTTAAAAGTACATCACTACTGGCTGAGTGATTACACAAGTACAAGAAAAGTGCACATGTGATTGAAAGAGTACAAGGGGATTAAAGGACTACATGGGTAACACCTCGGCGATTGCATGGCTGCAGGAATAATGTCTGGGGATTTACATGACTACATAGCAAGTGACTGGGTGATTTTATAAGTGAATGGGTACTTCTTGAGTAATTGCAGGACTACTGAGGTAGAGCCTGAGTAAATAAAAGACTGTAAAAGTAGTGCCTGGGTGATTTCATAACAGCATGACTACTAGCTGAGTGATTACAAGAGTAGAAAGGAAGTGCCTCCGTGATTCAAGGAGTGCAACAGTAGTGCCTGGGTGATTATATAACTACATGAGTTATACCTTAGTGATTGCATAAGTGCATAGATAGTGCCTAAATGGTTGCATCAGTGCAACAGGAATGGCTGAGTGATTACAGCACCGCATATGTAACGCCTGCATCATTGTAAGACTGCATGGTGAGTATTTGTGTGTTTTTATAAGTGCATGACAGTTCGGCCTAGCCAAAAATAAAGCAGCACACTATTACATAACTCAACTATAAGTGTCTCCATATTGTTAAAAGCACACATACATATCCCTCTACGTTATCAAATCATCATGATATATAAAAGAAATATGTATACAATATTTATGAAATATGTTGAAACCTAGAAACTGAGACATGTAATAGATCTCACTAAGTAATTCCAACACTGAATGGGAGCTCCTTGGATAATTGTATGAGTGCAAAGATAGTCACTGGGTAAGTACAAGACAAGATGAAAAGGGACTGGCTAATTTCATGAGTGCAAACATACACATTGAGTGCATGGATAAGTCTATAAAAAGCACCTGAAGGGATTGATGAGTCATTAAGTACTGCCTAGGTGAATACATGAATGCAACAGAAAGGCATGGGTGATTCGACAACTACAAGGGTAGTGTGTAGATAATTACATGACTGCACAGCAACAGCCTGCATGATTACATAACTGTAGAGGTAGTACATAACTAGACCCTGAGTGATTCCTTGCCTGCAAGGGTAATATCTGGTGGATTACTAAAGTACATAGCAAGTGAGTGGGTGATTTTATAAGTTCATGAGTGCCGCCTGGGTGATTACTGAACTACTAAAATACTGCGTGAGTGATTAGAGGAATGCAAAGGTAGTGACTAGGTGATTTTAAAAGTACATCACTACTGGCTGAGTGATTACACAAGTACAAGAAAAGTGCACATGTGATTGAAAGAGTACAAGGGGATTAAAGGACTACATGGGTAACACCTCGGCGATTGCATGGCTGCAGGAATAATGTCTGGGGATTTACATGACTACATAGCAAGTGACTGGGTGATTTTATAAGTGAATGGGTACTTCTTGAGTAATTGCAGGACTACTGAGGTAGAGCCTGAGTAAATAAAAGACTGTAAAAGTAGTGCCTGGGTGATTTCATAACAGCATGACTACTAGCTGAGTGATTACAAGAGTAGAAAGGAAGTGCCTCCGTGATTCAAGGAGTGCAACAGTAGTGCCTGGGTGATTATATAACTACATGAGTTATACCTTAGTGATTGCATAAGTGCATAGATAGTGCCTAAATGGTTGCATCAGTGCAACAGGAATGGCTGAGTGATTACAGCACCGCATATGTAACGCCTGCATCATTGTAAGACTGCATGGCGAGTATTTGGGTGTTTTTATAAGTGCATGACAGTTCGGCCTAGCCAAAAATAAAGCAGCACACTATTACATAACTCAACTATAAGTGTCTCCATATTGTTAAAAGCACACATACATATCCCTCTACGTTATCAAATCATCATGATATATAAAAGAAATATGTATACAATATTTCTGAAATATGTTGAAACCTAGAAACTGAGACATGTAATAGATCTCACTAAGTAATTCCAACACTCAATGGGTGCTCCTTGATAATTGTATGAGTGCAAAGATAGTCACTGGGTAAGTACAAGACAAGATGAAAAGGGACTGGCTAATTTCATGAGTGCAAACATACACATTGAGTGCATGGATAAGTGTATAAATAGCACCTGAAGGGATTGATGAGTCATTAAGTACTGC